>OX421475.1:2412500-3612500 GCA_949126895.1 Eilema caniola
CCGGCTTCGCTGCTTGAGTATGAACATCTGCGGGACCTAGGAGAGAACAAGGTCTGCTACGAGTCGACGCGTCCGGGGATCCTAGTAGGCACAGACCACTGGGAGTATATCGTATCCCGGGAGCTGCGTCTGGGTAAACGAGGCCAACCCGTAGCATCGAGAACCAGCCTAGGGTGGGTGATACATGGAACATTACCACGAAGCATCATTCGCCAAAGCGAAAGCGACGTGTTACATGTTTTCACCTCTGAGCAAACTAAAAATGAGAGTGAACGCCTGCACGACCTCGTAGACCATCACTTCAAGATCGACGCGCTCGGTGTCTCTCACAAGCCGAAAGTGAGTGACGCGGAACGTCGAGCGGTGCGAATCGTCGAATCTACGTTGAAGCGAACTGATAAAGGCTACGAAGTAGGGCTACCGTGGAAAGAAGACAACGTCACACTCCCGCCGAGTTACAACTCTGCGCTGCGCCGACTGAAAAAGATCGAAGAAAAAAATGGACAACGATCAAGACTTCGCTGAAGCCTACACCAGGCAAATTGATAACTTGCTGAAGAAGGGATACGCGGCACCATGCGACGGCACCGAGGCTACGAGTCCAGTCTGCTGGTACCTACCTCACTTCGCAGTACATAACCCGAACAAGCCTGGTAAACAGCGACTCGTCTTCGATGCAGCAGCCAAGAGCCGGGGTGTAAGTCTGAATGATCACCTGCTTGAGGGGCCGGACCTGTTGATGTCACTACAGGGGATTATGTTCCGGTTCCGAGAGAAGCCGATCGCCATCACAGCGGACATACAAGAGATGTTCTTGCAAGTAAAGATACGACCCGAAGATCAGCCAGCTCAACAGTTCCTGTGGAGGGGAAGAAACCGAGATATACCGCCCCGGCACTACAAGATGACGAGCATGATCTTCGGTGCTACCAGCTCCCCATTTATGGCACACTACGTTCGAGACGCGAACGCGAGGGCCCATGCAGATACTCACGCAGCGGCCTTCGAAGCGATTACGAGAAGCCACTACATGGATGACCTGGCGGCCAGTTACGAAACTGAAGAAGAAGCCCAGCGAGCCGTCTCCGAGTTAATGACGGTCCACGCAGCTGCCGGCTTCAAGCTACGAGGGTGGAACACGAACCAAGCTAGCGTGCTCCGCGACGTCCCGGCCGAGCTACGAGCAACGTCGCCGACACCACTGGGGGGAGATGGGCCCGAGAACAAGATACTCGGCCTCATCTGGAACGCAGAACAAGATGAGCTTGGGTTCAACACCTCTATGAACCGAGTTCCCACGGAAGTGATCAACCGGACGCGAGCGCCGACGAAGAGAGAAGCCCTCAGCGCGGTCATGTCGATTTATGACCCCCTCGGACTGCTGAGCCACTTCACTATACGCGCTAAGATCGTGCTGCAGAGTCTGTGGCGACTTCAGATGTCGTGGGACGAACCTATACCCGAAGAAGAAAATGAGCTCTTCGCAGCCTGGTTAGAGCGACTCAACGACCTAGCCTGCCTGCGACTCGAACGCTGCTACATGCTGAACGAAGCTCAAGACCTACAGCTGCATGTGCTGTGTGACGCGAGTGAACAAGCGTACGCGGCAGTGGCGTATTGGCGCGTCATTCAGTCGGACGGCAGCGTCAGGTTATGCCTCGTGGCCGCCAAATCGAAAGTGGCGCCACGACGCACGCAGACTATACCTCGGCTGGAGCTACAAGCAGCGGTCATCGGGTCAAGACTAGCGGCAACAATCAAGCAAGAGCATCGGGTCAAGATAAACAAGACAGTATACTGGACCGACTCAACCACGGTGATACATTGGGTGCGAAACGACGAGCGACGCTACACGCCGTTTGTAGCCCACCGCCTGGGTGAGATCTCCGAGCTCACTAACAGCAAGGAGTGGCGGTGGGTGCCGACTGAGCAGAACGTAGCAGACGACGCAACACGCGTCACCTACTTACCGATCACCGCGGATGACAGGTGGTTTCAAGGTCCAGAGTTCCTGTTGCAACCAGAAGAACGATGGCCGGCAGACAAGACACAGCCAGTTGAAGACTTCGAGGTGTTACACGTTAGCGAGAAGAGAAAAGTGCATCATGCGTGGTTACCCGACCCCGCCCGGTTCTCTAACTACAATCGGTATGTTAGAGCCGCCGCCTACGTGTTAGCCTTCGTGGACAAGTGTCGCCGACTAACAAAGCACTTAGGAACAACACACATCGAAAGAGCTGAGAATGCAATTATCAGCCGCGCGCAGCACGATAGCTTCGGAGAAGACATTGAGCGACTACAGACCGCTCGCCCTATTTCTAAAGCAAGTCGTCTGTATAAGCTGGACCCGATCTTGGAAGATGGACTACTACGGGTCAAAGGACGCATCGGAGCAGCTACCGCGCCAGTTGAAGCGAAGAAGCCCCTCATACTCGACGGCCGACACTGCGTCACTAAGTTGATAGTGATGCGCGAACATCAGGCCGCCGGGCACGCCGGGCGCGAACGGGTTACGAACGACCTGCGGCAGCGGTACTGGATCATCCATTTGCGACCTACCGTTCGAACGATAGAACGAGACTGCGGAATATGTAGAAGAAGAAGAGCACGACCGCAGCCGCCAGCAACAGGAGACCTGCCACGCGAACGCCTCGAGCCCTATCAACGACCTTTCACTCACTGTGGGTTAGATTATTTCGGACCCATGGTAGTCAAGTTGGGACGTCGCCGAGAAAAGAGATGGGGGGCTCTGTTCACGTGCCTTACGTCGAGAGCTGTACACCTGGAGATCGTCGCGTCACTCACAACGAGCTCCGCGATCATGGCGCTGAGAAGGATGGCCGCACGGCGGGGTTGGCCGAGAACCATATACTCAGACAACGCCACCAACTTCCATGGAGCCGATAAGGAGCTGAAGGCAGCATACGAAGAGTGGATGCCGGCACTACGAGACTTGGGACAGCTGCACGCGGTCAACTGGCGATACATACCACCGGGAGCACCAAATCAAGGCGGAGCGTGGGAAAGATTAGTCCGGTCAGTGAAGGTAGCGTTATCGGCGACTCTTAACGAAAAGGAGCCGACCGAAGAGGTGCTGGGAACTTTGCTAGCCGAAGCAGAGTTCTCAATCAACGCAAGACCGTTAACCCACGTGAGTGTCAACCCGGAAGATCCAGAGGCATTAACCCCAAACCATTTCCTGTTGGGGTCATCTATGGGTCTGCCATCAACAGGGCCCTGTCAATACGCCGATCGTCGAACATGGAGGAGTTGTCAAGCCCTCGCCGACCATTTTTGGAGCAGGTGGGTACGCGAGTACTTGCCCACCCTGGTACCGCGCGGCGAGCCGAGCAGCCAACGACGACCCCTGCAGATTGGGGACATCGTGGTAATAGTGGATCATGTTTTACCACGCAACGTGTGGCCAATGGGAGAAGTCACACGCACCTACACTGGACCTGACGGTGGAATCCGGATGGCAGACGTAAGAACAAAAACCGGAGTGTTCAAAAGGCCTGTGAGCAAGATCGTCGTACTGGAGAAGGCCGTTCCGCAAACTGCTGCACTGGGGGGAGAACTGTCCAGTACGCCGAGTCATGCCGCATGAAGAACGGTCTATAATGTATATATTAGTGTATAAGTAGTATTAAGAATACATTGTAAGACACGGTAGCAAACCGCGTCATTTAGGTTGCTCCTTAAGTGCCTATGCGGGCTAACGAAAAATGTAGTACTTAAGCGAGCATGTTGCGCCCGTAAAGCGGTACAATTGAACACAAGTTCGGAAAAGCTCTAATAGCGATCCAGAACAATAGAAGTGAGAAGAATAAAGCTGCAAGTCTGCAAATTGGAGTTTTATTCAAGTGAATCCTGATAGGGAGATAAAAGTCATACAGTCCACGACACAGGATAAGCAGAGACAATAGCCCGTCATCTCCTTCTATCATTGCTATTACGAGCTTTCTCTACTATAATATCATTAAACCTTTTATACAAGTTTCGATTTCGAGTACTTTTGACCTGCCCTTTTTTCTATACATCATTTATAGGATCAGAGTATGTTCTGGTCTCTTCGTGGCGAAAAAGAGAAAGTGAAAGAACAGAAACGTGGAGAAAGAATACAAGTATCACCACCCCATCTTATCTGAAGGATATCGATAAGAGGCGATTTACGTAAAAATACGCAGACGATATCACTACGAGAGAAAGAAAACTCAATATAAAACTTTGTACCAACTTATCTGGCTAGCGTGGAAACAGTAGGGTCAGAGTCAATCAACATTGGGAGAGGTCTATGTCCAACAGTGTACTGATTGATGTTCTGGGAGGTCTCTCACGTCTCTCGTAGCCTATGAAGTTATTCTGGCAGGCGGAGGAGAACATCTCCTTCAAAGGACCTTCATACCGATATACACATCTGTCTGTAAATATATTTCCTTATCAAGAATTATCTTGTGAATAAACAGAAACGTGCGGCACACAATATAAATAAAACACATCGTTTAATGTTTACCTAGATGTTATTACATTACGTTATTTTTTTCTTTTCCCTGTTTCATAATTCATTTAAAATTTATATTTACAATTTAGTTAAACTCCTCGTTTGTTCTTCTTGATTCACTTTTTGGGAGAAATATGGCAGCCACAATTCCACCTAAAAATAGAGTTGTTTTAATAAAACGTCTTGCTACAGGCCCATACACAAGTCCGAGGTTTGGACCTCAGAATTGTGTATGGGTATGGGTACCTGGGTCAAACTCATCAATAAGCTGGGTCAACTGCTGATTACTTGACAAGGTTCTAGCGCAGGCTTCCCTCTTGAGGTTGAAAGATTGCAGTCAGTATTCACTCTCATAAATGCAAAAAATCAATAGGAGATGAAGTAAATGAACCTGGTATTTAATTTAGAAAACGGGAATTAACGCGATCATGGTATAGGCAATCAAAGGTATGTGAGTACCTATATCATGATTCCCGTTTTCTTAATTATATATCATGGAACGCGAGAGTTTAAAAGTTAGTTTAAATGAACCTAGGCTCTGAGGTTTGGGTCTTGGATGCAGTTGGGAACAACGATACGACTGTTTTGATGTTGATAGTTAAAAAATAATATTGGCTTCTAATATAAATAAATAAAAACAATAGATAATGACGTCGATTCGGTTTGGCAAAATTCCGACTAAACTAAACTATAATTAGTTTAGTCACGTCAAATTGCGGTTTCTTATTCGGGAAAACACCAACTAACTTAATTTGACAGGACTAAACTATTTTTAGTTTAGTCGAATTCAATTTAGTGAAAACCTCCATTTTGCTATTTGGTAAGGCAAAATTTTATTCCTGTCAAACTAAAATCCGACTTATTTTAGTGGCCATATTTTTGGTCACGATTAAACTAAACTAAACCTTGTTCTGCTGATTGTTTGTGCTGGTTGAGATTTTTAAATTACAGAAAAATTAACGTATGCTATGAAAAGGTAAATAAGAAAATTTATCAACTAAACATATGTTTATTTGTTCAAAACTGACCTAGCAGTAAAAAATTCCGCATCAATGCCATTGTGGAGAAGCAGTTGACCGACTCGGACACCATGGCCTGTCATGCTGCAGGAGCGCACGCCAGCCTCAACGACATAATCCGCCGTGCTCTTGTCATTGCTGGTGTGCCAGCTGAGCTTGAACCAAACTGTTTGGCGCGCGACGATGGCAAGAGACTGGATGGTATGTCAATAATGCCTTGGAAAATGGGTAGGACTCTGGTGTGGGACGCAACATGCGTCGACACCATTGCCCCTACCCATATACCTGGCACGGCTGGCTGTGCCGGTGCCGCTGCAGCTTCTGCAGAGGCTGTTAAGCGGCGCAAATACACCAATTTTATTGGAGATTATGAATTTGTGCCGTTTGGAGTCGAAACGTTTGGGCCTTGGGGTCCGAGCGCCCGCAATCTCTTCAGGGAGATTGCGAAACGTATGGTTGACGCTTCTCGTGACCAGAAGGCTGGCCTCTTTTCAGGTCAGAGATTAAGTATTGCCATACAACGTGGCAATGCTGCTAGTCTTCTGGGAACGCTACCACAAGAGGCATGCGATGTGGATGAATTCCACGACGCATTTTAACTTTTAGTTTTAGTTTTTTTATTATATTTAGTATTGTGTATATATAGTAACTTTATTAATTTTATCTAATTTTTGCCAATACATCTGTAATATATGTAAAAATTGTGTAACAATAAAAATAATTGAAAAATTAACAATTATCATAAAGGTTGGGTTGGAAATTTATTTTAAGATTAGAAATTTATTTGTTTTACAGAAATCGGGAAGAACGGGCCAGGTTGCTTCGGTCGAGGAATGCATCAAATCCGTATGAGATGGCCGACCGCAAATTTAGAAAATTCTTTAGGGTCCCGTCATCAGCGGCCAAGTTCCTGTTGGAGATACTTGAAAATCACCCTAAATTAAGCGAAGAGGATTTTTTTGTGATTGTGATATACTTATTTATTTTTCCTCTTTTCACGTAATATTCCCATTACCATGCCGCCAAGTTTGTTGTTTTGGTTTGTTTACTTTTTCAGAGGTTTAATTTACGGTCACGTTTGAACACATGTTTTTTGACAAGAAGTTAAGTTGTCTCTCTCACACTTCAACAACTTCTAATTAGACGGCCTACTTTCTTTCTCTAAGGACCAACTAAGGACGTTGTCATTCGTTCATTGAATTCACAGATTAAAAAGGGTTTATTCAATTTAGTCGTGTGACCTTGACTAAAAATGCATGCACTATTTTTAGTTCGGTGGCCAAACCGAATAGACAAAGCGTTGAACTAAACTAAAATAAGATAATTTTTAGTTTAGTTTAGTTTAATCGGGTGGACATGCCGAATTAACACCAATAGTACTGACGTAATTTAGTGAAGTAAATATACAATACAAAAGTCTAGTAAACATAATGTATGTACAATGTTAAACAAACACAAACAACGGCTATTAAAATGATATATACAATACAATGACAAATAAAATCCTGATAGCAATAGGTAAATTTGTCACTATTGACATAATGGAATAAGTAAATCATCATTATTTAATATAGTTTGTAGCCAAAGATTTTCAGCCGGATAATGGTAATAAATATGTTTAGATTAAGATAACTTACATGTAATATAAAGCTCGCAGTATAAGAAGCTGAAGTGGCAGTAAACTGGCCACATCTGTCGAAGGACCGATGGCCGTTAAGAGTAACCGAGTCCTAGAGTGGAGACCGCGAGAAGTTTAACGGAAACTAGAACGCCCCTAGTCAGATTGAGTTTACGACCTGAATAAGGGGCTGAAACAGACTGGATCGGCAGGCGAAGAATTGGGAGCAATAGCGCACATTGGGAGACTTCTATGTCCAGTAGGACTGCAATAGAATGATTGATTGACAATATTTAGAGTGCCTATATTTATGGGAGATACCACCGGCTTAGGATTTAGCTATCTGATTTCTGGGGATATTCTCTCTACGACATGCCTGAGGTTCTTATAAATAGATTCCTATAATAGAATACCGTGTATTTTGATCGGTTGCAGTTGTAAACAGCAGGATTTTGATGATTTCATATGAAAGATATGGTAGTTAAATTGTACAAGTTCTACTAATAGTATAAATGTGAAATCTTATGAAGAGGTTTGGACAATCATTATTCAGTCACGCTCTAACGGCTCAAGAGAAATTTGGTTACGGTTATTGATTAGGCTTCACATGGGTTGCGAGAACGAGATCAAAGTTTCACACAGGTGGAGTCGCGGGCATCAGCTAGTATAAGAATAAATTACTGTTGTTTAAAAAAAAACCGTTAAAATAAATAAAATACACATTCCTTCAAGCGGTTAACAATAGTTACTAATATACCGTCACATATACTTTGTTGAGAGATTGAAATGTTTGGAAACGGTTCTTAATAAGCATGATATTCTATGAATGCTTAACAGATAATCTTGAATATGTTTTTGGTGAATATACATGAACAAACTTTGAATAACGCCTGCTTTGGAGGTTCTTCACCGTCTAACTTTGAGATGACCGTTTTCAAATTTGATATAAAACCAATTACCGAAAGATAAATTAATTTATATTAAACATTAATTAAACTAATTCAACATAAACTAAAATATTTTAGAGAATATAACAGAGGAATAAAGCTAGGGCAATCAGATGTCGAAAAATTTCTCCCCAACGATATCGATTGGTAACAGTGAGTGGTACCGTGCCCAAAAGGCTGGGCGGCATTGCCCCGTTGGATGGCACATTGGCGTTTTTTTTACGGGAGGGGGGGGAGGCATCGTCCTACGATGCGCGCCGCCGCCGTGGCCTGCTTCTGCTAGGGTGACGAGTGGCTCCACTCGTCACCCTCAGGTCCGCGCTTATGGGGGGCGGAGGTCAGCCTGCGTCCTCCGACGCCCGAGCCGCCTACGAACGCGGGCAGCGATGTCCATGAGTCTCCCTCGCTCATCGCGCCGCGCTCGCTCTGTGTCTCCTTCACGAGCATGACCTGCTCGCAGAAGGAGGCGCTAGCCGCCCACGCATCCGCGCAGCAAATTGGCGTTTTAACTAGATTAAGGATTTACAATATTGTTAACGGGAATCAACGCGAACATGGTATAGACTGTGCTCACCAAAATACGATGAAATTTATGGAGTTATTTGGAATATTCTTATTATTTGGATCTTTTGTTCATTGGCATTAACTTATTTTCTTATTTTATTACATAAGACTAGATGACTTTAGAGCTGGCGTAGACACGCAATATTGGAAAAAAGTAAACTGCAATTCCAACAGCCCATACAATAAATTGCTGAGACGAGGTCTCGGGTTCGATCCCAGGATTTACCATGGCACACACCAATTACTTTTCGATGCTTTTCGAAGTTATCTGTGTATTTATCGCAGGTTTATAAGTGCCCGGTTAATGGCAATAGGCTCGCCACCTATTCCATTGGGACCTAAACATAAACTGGCGAAATTTGGTTGCTAGCACCTCTGCCTACCCCTTTGGGGATAAATTCGTGAGTTTATGTTATGTTATGCTACCAAAAAATCATCAAATTATCTTAATCCTGAAGAATCGGCTGCTAAGATAACGAAATCTCTTACGAATATTATTAAAAACTTCCAACCCCTGTTTTACCGTCTTAGGGGTAGAGTTTCATGAAATTCTTAATGGTTTTCTACACCATATAAGGAAACTACCTGCCTTTTACCATTTCAAGTATGTAAATGTTATTGTTTTTAACTAATGAGTGGTTGGTATTTTACTTTTATTTTTTAGAAGTTTCTCAATTGAGGACATACCGTTAAAGTAGGGCAATTCGTATCTTGTATTCATCTTCTATGATAACATTATTTTAACATTTTGATAAAATAGAGCTCAAAGATAAATTATATTGAAATTGATAGTATAATTTATATGGTCAAGCTGATAATAACATACCTTGACATGAATGAAACACGCAATCACAAACATACAATCCATTCAAATTCTGATTGATACGCAATACAGTCATAAAAATAATGTTTATAGATTTGAATTTGTGTAATTAATTATATGTATTTACACAGACCACCTGGAAGATAATTCATTAATGATGAATGAGAAAAATGGATTCTTTATTCTAGAATTTCTATTTTCTTTTTAAAAATTATGAACAAGATTAAGTGCACCTAAATATTTTTTGTATTCATTAATATTTTATGAAGATATAGATACATAACCATTAATTATATACCTGCAAAAGTAAAAATAGACCTTAAGGCTTCAGCACTCCAAACGCGGGTTAGTAACAGCGCTGTTTGAATGTGAGCCCGCGCAAGTTGTAATACAAGAAACTCTTTGACAAATTTAAACGCGTGCCCGCGCTCAAACTACTCCGCGCAACTGAGTCGCAACGCCGGGCGACAAACCAGGCGGCGCTGGCTGGAGCGAGACCGAAGCAGTGAAATTCGCTTGCCAGCGTTTGATGGAATAGATAGATGAATGTATGGGATTTGACGTTTATGACATGCGTTAACGACTGTCACAAACGTCAAATTCAATACATTCGTCATTCTATTCCATCAAACGCTAGCAAGTGAATTGCCACTTGCCTAAAGGGGCAGGGCAGCTCGAGCTCGGGCCGGTGTTTTTGTATAACTATGGGGTACCGATACTAAGAAAATATCTTTATTAATATTGTAAAATGCATAAATGGCACTAGTAGACTCATTAAAAGAAATCAAAAAGTTAAAACCATTTTAAAACGCTTATTTGCTGACTTAGAATCATGTAAATTGTTTCAGTACCTAAAGACATGACAATGTAAGAATGTAAGCATATAAAACTTGTAGGTAATGTAATAAATCAAGATTTCGTGACAATCGTGCTATTTATTTATTTTGACGCCATCTAGCGGTATAGTATATTATGTCTGTAACTTTAACATTTACTGCAGAATCTGGCAGAATCAATATAGATTAGAATATTCATCATTTTTTTTTTCAGTCATACTCAATAATGTGTTTAGTGTATGTTTTATTTTTGATAAGTTAATTTTAATACTAAAAATTATTAAAAGTTTTTCAAAACAATGTCGCCATCTAGTTATAACTCCTGAACTAAAAAGCTGCCTGCCTGATTCTCGAACTTACGAGTGTAATCATTTTTTATTCCTGACTGTGCATCTGTATAAGAATTAAATTGTAATATCTGTGATATAACTATGGCGGTCATGTTGGTACGACACATTGGAGGCATTGCAGCGCAGCGCGTCGAAAGCGGTAGAGGACTGTTATATTTTTTACAACTGCGTGATGGATACTAGTGAAAAGCCTTGCAGCCTACTGCCTACAACCCCGTCATACTGAACGCGGTCCAGCTTTGCAACTTCTTTGAAACTGCTGCTGAGATCAGTGTGCTTACATCCCCGCGTTCTGACTGACCTGCGCTGCTACTGACCCGCGTTTGATGTGCCTTTACTGCATACCAAAGACAAGATACAAAAAATAAAATAGTACAGTCAGTAGTGATAATGATCATAATGCTTCGGATTTCCCTCCTGCTGATATTTGGTACACACCTTTAGTTCTGACAGTAATACAATTTAAATCATTGAAATAGTATGATTTGCTTTTATTACCGTGGTATTAAGACTGAACCTAAATGATAATATATTATACAATATACTGACTTTTCGTATTTTGCAATTTCTGTCAGACAACTTAGGACTATATTGGTAGAACCAGGTTAGTTGAGAAAAATATATCATAGATGAAAACTGTAGCTGATCTATTAACATGAAAAGCAGTAGACATTCTCTTGTATGAAGATATATCACGAGAAAAGATGAAAGATAAGTTATACTCACTAAAAAGGAAAGCAGTCCAGCAGTAGAACGTGAGCTGACAATAATTAATAATTGTAGTACCGACGATAGCAACACCGGTCAGACTGAGGGTACGAGCCACCATCATGCCCAAACTGGTTGCAACACCTCTGATGACAATACGAAAACTCATTTACAAAATTTTATGCTATAGTAAAACCACTTTTATACCACTAAACATTGCTATTATGAACTTACAGTCTAAAATTGAATGGCATCTTGTACAAAGAATAAAAAAAAAAGAAATCTTTTTCTTTTGATTTTGGAGTTTAAATTTAAAGCCTAAAATTTGGTGACATTTTTTGCAGTAAATTAAATGGTTTGACAGTGATTTTGCTATTACAGAATAAGCACAATTAGCGCGGTGGTTTCTATTTTGGATATTTAATTTTTGGTTAAAATATAGGGAACAGATACAGAAGAAAATTAAAATTTACTTTAATAGACCAGTAAGTCAAAAAAACTACTTGGTGTGTTAAATATTTTAAAACCAAAGGATATAATTGAATGTTTGTAATTAATTCATAAATAATATATGTTTACAGATTTAAACCACAAATATTTAAATATTTGTAAGTAAAAAAAAGTGTAACTGGACTAATAATTATAAAAATTATTATTCTCACCTATAAGAAGTTGGGAATATATCAACATAGAAAGAATTAACGCTGCCAATAGCTATTAGAGTAAATTGTATCATACAGAAGAGCACTAAAGTAGCAATGGGCTCATAAAACATATTTACGGTGAAGCAACCAAAGCCAGCTATAAAGAAAGCGGTGAAAATCAATGTTTTTCTCCAGTTAGCAAGAGTAATAGCTCCAATATTGAGGACTGTAGCGACTAGTGTCAAGGCCATACCGGAGTATATCGTGTTTAGTGAGTTATTTTCGATGCAAACATCCTGGAAAGAGAAGAGAGATAAATACATGATTCTAATAATTAAATACCGTAAACTGAGGTTACTTTGTGACAATTGAGTAACTTTAGGACACTATAAAATTTGAATTTTTCAAAAGCAGCAGGCAAACGTAAGAAACGGAGGAGTGATAGGAATAGCTTTTCCTCTTCTGAAGAAAGTGACGGAAGTTATTGACGATTTAAATTATTGTTTATTATTTTAAAAAAAAAATAGTTTTTCCCAAAGATACCCAGTGTCCACACAGCCAATTAATGGAGAAGTTTTTTTTTAAATTAAATTTTAAAGTAATTAGTATGGAACTTTTCCAAAAGAATTTGATCTTTCAAAAAGTCTAAAATACGTATATGAAAATGAAATATAATATTATGTTATGTACCGACATTATATTTACTTGGTGTGATATTCGCGACAACTTTCTGACAGAAGCTTGTATTTTCATCAACCGAGGTGAAGAACGAATCTACCATTGTTGGGTACCACATAAAAAAGGCATTATTTCTGAAAATAAAACAAGCTTTCAATGAAATTAATTAAACTTTACAGAATACGTGGCTAAAGGCAAAGTAGAATTTGAGCCACCCCATATATTTCTATGCTGTGTCATACAAGGGGACTACCAGTAAGTGATCGGGCTGTTTAACATCAGACTGATATATACAGCCCAGACTCAGCCTCAGATGCATGGCTCGAGTCAACAATAGTGCCTGGAATACGGCAATAGGCTCACCCCCTATTTCCTGGAACCAAATACAATAATTGGTGAAATGTGAGTGTAAATTCAACCCTGCCTCACCCTCCGGGTATAAATCCGTGATTATTATGTATTACAGAATATAGTTGACGATTTCATATCTATTTACCCTGTTTTACGGCAGATACTCACGTACTACAACATATGGAAAGAAGTAGAAACAGTTGCAATGATCTCCAAAGCAGTGGTGGTTTGAATATCGGAGTTGTCTGCTTCAGCAAATTATTCCAGAACGATGAAATCTTAATAATATTGTCTGTTTTCCTCAGGGAATTTACCTGAAAATAATTGTTCATTGATAGTGACAGAAGGTAGCTATTTTGAGTAAGCCGATCTGTAGTTTATGTATGCAAAATAAATGAAAAAAGGTATCTTTTCAGGATAGCACGCAGCGCTAATGCTGCGGGGGAGCTCAAATCAAATCAATCTACGCGCCTTTAAGGCCTCGTTTCTCTGTAATACCTACCGGCCTAGCCTACAGGTAGCTATGCACTTTACAAAAATTACAATATTGTGGATTTGAAACATAGCTGGGTACCGTTAATCGATAATCCGTTAACATGTGATAAATCTTGCATTTTCTTATGAAAACTCTTCAGTTATTTCAAAAGTTACTTTTAACGATGCACAGAGTTATGAGTTAAAATCTAATAGTAAGTAGCTATAATGTTACTTGGGTGAAGGTAACGACTACTTTAACCAGTACCTATTTAATACGTTCTTAGAATGCATAATTTTTCATTTTATTCATCAAACTTACTGGATATACTAAGTTACTTCCATAATTCGCCTTGAACATGGCTCGTAGAACCTCCATAGCTTTATCATTTTCTCCCTTATTAGCCAAAAACTTAGGAGTTTCTTTTAAGAAGCACACCATCACCGCACTTAATCCAAGAGGCAATGACATCACCAGGCTTAAGAGCCGCCATGATTTGTATGTGTTTAGATAAGGGACATGTACAGCGAAGTTTAATGGTAAAATTAAATATCCTAGAACTGGAACCAAAAAGAAATTAAAAGATTATTTTAATGCCAAAAAGAATGTTTTAAATAACTACAATGTACAGACACGAGCGCTTTCCAATTATATTATAATAGTAGTAGATAGTAGTGGTAGTAGACTAAAAATTAATTTAAAAATTGAAAAAAATCACAAAAATTCCCAAAAAAGTTTTAAATAAAATAATATGCTTATACTGTTGATTGATGGCACTTGGTGGAACTTGCTACACACTTGCTAATAATAGGGGTTAAAGTATGAAATTGCCGTTTCATTGTAATAGGTACTTCGAATTGACATAGAACCTTCATGGTTTGAGATTTTTGAGTGAAACTTTTTCCACATGGTACTTATGTAGTTCTTCATTTAAAAATGTGCAACATTCGATTATCGACTTTCAGTTGTTTTTTTTATTCAGCTTAGATAAGAAAGATGGATACTTCGAAAATTCGAGTGATTTTTGAATACGAGTTCCGACGCGGAACTAACGCGGCAGAAACAGCTCGCAATATCAATGTTGCGTTTGGAGAGGGGACTGCTAATGAACGCACCGTGCGATTTTGGTTTAAACGCTTTCGTGATGGAAACTTTGATTTGAAGAACGAACCACGAGTAAGGCCGTCCACACAGGTGAATAACAATGAATTGAAAGACATGGTGGAAGCCAATCCGAGCCAAACTACCCAGGAATTAGCTGCATGGTTTAACGTTACCTTACCAACAATATTGACTCATTTGCGTCAAATCAATAAAATAAAAAAATGTGAAAAATGGGTACCTCATGATTTGACTGATCTGCAGAAAGAAATGCGTGTTGAAACTTGTGTTGCCTTGTTGAATCGATACAGAAATGAAGGAATATTGGATCGAATTGTGACATGTGACGAAAAGTGGATTCTTTACGATAACCGTAAGCGAAAAATGCAATGGCTGACCCCAGGTGAAACGCCACAACAGTGTCCTAAAGCAAAGCTTACCAATAAAAAGGTAATGGTAACTGTTTGGTGGTCTCAGCATGGTGTTATTCACTATAGCTTTCTACGATCTGGTCAAGCAATAACGGCAGATGTCTACTGTGCCGAACTCCGAACAATGATAGCAAAACTAGCAGTGAAACAGCCCCGACTCATGAATCGATCTTCACCATTATTGCTCCATGATAACGCGAGACCTCATACAGCACGAGAAACCGTTTTAACTCTACAGGAACTGCAATTAGAAACTATCCGTCACCCTCCGTATTCGCTAGACCTTGCTCCAACAGACTACCATTTTTTTCGTGATTTGGACAATTTTCTATGTGATAAAAAGTTTTCTTCTCAGGAGGCAGTACAAAATGCTTTCACACAGTTTGTCGAATCTAGATCACCAGAGTTCTATCGCAAAGGCATAAATGACCTTCCTACTAGATGGCAGCAATGTATAGATAATAATGGTAATTATTTTGATTAAATAAATACGTTAAATTAAAAAAAAACGAATTTCAATTTGTCAGTACAAATCGGCAATTTCATACTTTAACCCCTAATATGTTGGTTAGCCCATGAACTTCGATAAATGTAACAATGTTAATGCGCTATCTAGCACATTTTATTTTTAATTTTGTGTGACATTTTTTATGTGACTTTTCTCTATTTAAATTGATCTACTAGTCATTTATTTCATATATTATTAATTTCATGTTATTTCATTTAATGTGCACGTGTTGTGATTTCTTTTGACACCTCACTCGAGTTTATTAGAAGACATTCGATTATTCTTCCTCACTTTCAGCTCCACAACTTTTAAATGGCTTAACCGATTTTCATCAAACATATCTAAAAATACTTGCACACAAGTCACCTTTAATTAAAAAAAACTGCATTGAAATCGCTTTATTCGTTCGGTAGCTATGGCAAACACGTCAATATCAATCCTCGTTTTGCATCGGGGGTTATAAATACTCGTATTTGATTGAAATGATTGTAAATTGCTTGCTATTTAATTTACTTACCGAAGCAAATGAAATCAGTTCCAGTACTACAGATGTTCAGTATAAAGATATATCTGTTCCGTTTACTCCTAGATGTACTTTCTCCCAGGTATGTCGTCACTAACGTCAGGGATGCTGTTGAACTAATAAGCAACTTGTAAACAGATGTATATGTGAGAAGAATATGTGAAAACTATACAATAATGTTAAAATTGCTTTAACATTGATGATAACATTATTTTATAGGTACTTATAAAAATTCTTGTAAGTACAAAATAAAGGAATGTTTTCTTTGAGTGAAATTCTTTATCTCCAATATTTAGAAAACGAGTAAGAATGAATTTATTACAAGAATTTAAAATAAGTGATATTTATTTTTAATAATAACGTTTTGTATCTATTTAATTTGTTACTTAGCAAACGATATTCTTTCGACAAAATGCTATAAATTGAAAAGACTATGTGAAGAAACGTAATTTCTTGATTTTATTTTTAAAGAACTGGTTGCTAAACTGGATCACAGAATAATTAACGATGCTTGTATTAGAAGTAGGTTAGCGTATAATTGTTATAGATGATAGCAGTATAGAACATAACATAACAAAATATATCCCGGGACATGTATCTCACCACTTAGATGGTTGGCAGTCCTCAACTGTGCGTTTCGCCAGGAACTTCCTGCCTCGCACAGCTAAACTGCGGAATGAACTGTCGCCTGAGGTATTTCCGGACCGAAACGACCTTCAAACCTTCAAGAAGAGAGCGTATTCCCACCTTAAAGGCCGGCAACGCACCTAGAACCTTTCTGGTGTTTCAGGTGTCCATGGGCGGCGGTGATCGCTTACCATCAGGCAATTCGTCTGCTCGTTTATCGATTCATAATAAAAGAACGTTATCGATTCATAATTTCTGGGGTGTCTTTTGAGGATGACATGGGGTGCTAAGGCGGTGGACGAGATAAAATTTACCAAGCAGAGATTATTAAAAAAACAATTCGCGCTCACTAACGCCACGTTTGTATATATGTCCTGAGGTATAACAATAAAAACAATAAACTCACAAACAGCTGGCTAACAACTTGAGAACTAGCATCATGGAGAAGCTGTTTGAGAAGCTGGTCATTGCAGAAAAGATAAAACCAGCTGTTAAAGACACGACGATAGTTCTTTTTCTGCCTGTAGTATCTGCGACGTAGCCCCACGGCAATGCAAGCAGAAAACCTTAAAGAAATAATACATAAATATTAAAAAATTAAACTTAGATACATTTTGTTTACATGCGTGAAATCCCCACTAATACACTGCTGTATTAACAACCACATTTCGTGAACTTAATCTTAATAAATTTTCAGAAATTCCGATACCGGTGTTTCTCGCAATTTTTCCATATTTTACTTACAGTTTAAACTTTCCCTGGACTCCGACATATATTTCGAAACAAAAATCAGATCGGTCCATCAAATAGTCACTGTATATATTTTATACAAAGACAACTTACCTATTATTAAGTGATGTATGAATTTAGAAGAATTGCATTAGTTATAATTTGAGGAACAAATTCAAATATCTTATGATAAAAATTGGTTAAAACTCCACAGACATATTGGCAGAATTATAAGAAGAAAAGCTCTCGCATCCAATCTGTCTATAATTTACAGAAAAAGTCATACCAGCAAAACTAATTGACTTCAATATTCCGCCTTGTTCCAATGTCAAGTTGAGGTCACAGCTCGCAGCGGGTATTACTAGGCTATACCCTAGCATATCCATCACACCCCCAATCATTATCATACAGCAGGTAATTAGCAAGTACTGATTGTACCGACCTTGGCCTAAAATAAAAGCTTATATTTATTCAACACTCCAGTTCTATGATTCTAAAAATTTCAACCTCTGTACGATTGACACTGCAAAATAATGCCATTAAATTTCAGACTTTAATAATATAGGCTTAAAGTCCAAAATTTTATAAAATATTTTTTTCATCCTCTCTACAAGATACCATTTAATTTTAAACTTGATTGCGCACAACAGTAATATTTAAAATTAAGTGGCATTGCCGCAGTACCGCAGTTCCAGTCAGTAAGCTTGCTCGGTAAAGTAGATAACAAGGCCAATGACCTTTCAGCTGTTACCGGCTTCGGCCGCTGAATACACACACATTCAAAACTATTAAATTGTTCCATATAAGGGCCACAGCAGACGTATTATCAACTCAGAAACGGATATTAAGTGTATCGCATAAAATAAATGAAATAATAGACAAATGAACATGCGCTTACGGTTTTCCATCACAACAACGGCAAGAAAAATGCCATATGTAATGAACTCTTCTCCATTTATATTTGAACAAAAGTCTAAAATCGGGTGGCGTTCTGGTGACAGGTAGGTCACCCAGCTTTAAATGAGCCGTAAGCACTGTGTCGCCAAACTGGAAGGTGATACGGTAACGATCCCTTTCCAATTTGATAAGTCTGCTATGATTCTCTTGTCTCAGAACATGAGTGCACTGGCTTGTTCGTAAAGTTTGTTTGGGCTCCAAACATTTCGGTAGAGTTGGTTTTAATCCGTACTATTATATAACCTAAAATTGATATTGTTATACAACATCTACAGTCAGTGTGTGTGTCCTTTATAAAGAAACAGGTTACCGATGTCTGTGTATGTTTGTGTAACTGTTCAAAGTCAAGACAACTTACCGGCCACATCGATAGCTGTTTCGATGTCAATATTATCTTTTTTCACTAGGGACACATCTTCTGTCTCACTTTTTAGCATCATTGTATACGTCTGTTCCACATTGACGTACTGTCATAAATAAACCCTCATACAGTTTGGTACCTCTTAGAATAATATGAATGAAAAACTAGCAATCTATACATATAAATAAAATTGGAGTGTCTGTTTGTTATATTGACACAACCGTTTATTACTACATGCATATGAATATAATACGATACATACACCAAAATAACAATTTTTTACAATTTTTATCCGTCGGTCTATCTATCCGGCTATCCGACGGGACTTTTATTGGCAGGTAGCTGATATACTCGTAATAAGGAGTAACTTAGGCTATTTTTATTTTATAAAAATAGCGTTGACTCAACACTAAGCGATAACTGACATCGACGCGGGCGGAGCCGCGGTCAACAGCTAGTTTAGAATAATAAGAATGGACCGTGCCGAGTAACAAAATGTTTTTATGTTAGTCAATTGTGTTGTTACGCTCGCACGTGAGTAAGCTATCGATATCGATAAATTTGGATTTTTATAATAAGAATTTCAAATAACTAGCAAAAAGCTGACCTTTGTGAAGGTTCGCGTAGGGAAAGTTAAAGGTGAGTTTAGTTCTGTTGCAGCGATGTTAACTCTTTGGTTTCCTAACAGATGGCATTACTAGTACAAAACAGTCTAGCCAATGAGTACAAAAATTGTTAATATTAATAGTTTCAATGATTATAAAATTATATTTCTTACAGAAAACATATCTAGATATGAAGTCAGATTACTATGTTAAAGCACAAATCTATAGTTTTTCACAAAAATGCTCAGGTTGTGCAATTAACCTAATTAATAATTAATCATGGTTAAGGATTAATAAATAAAGTACTTAGTTATATTTAAATTATGTATGTATTAATTATTAAATACTGGTGATCGATAGGATGTGGACTAATTTCGGTTTTAATTCGTAGACTGATTTTGAATATAAATGAATCTGCAATATCTATAGTATACTAGCTTACTTGCATGCCAAATATCGTCAAAATCGGTCATGTGGACTAGGTGTCAGGGCGTAACATACAGATAGACAGACAGAGTTAGGTATTTTCGCATTTATAATATTAGATAGGGGAGAAGGAGGCACATTAGCACATTTTTCATATTTGGACTCCTAAAAAATCAACTGTAAGGGGAAATAGAAAAGACATATATTTTTAAGCTTACTTACTCCTTTGTTAATTTAAAAATGATGAAATGTTTGAATTTGTTGAAATCGTTAAAGAGTAAAATGTGTTTTTTTAAAACTCTAAATTTGTTCAAATCTGCCTCCCCATGGGGGCACATTTGAATCAACATGGGGCAGTTTTGAAAAATGGGTTAGGAACTAGAAAAATGAGAGAAAAGAGTAATAATTTGTCTTTATTAATGATAAATGTTGTTATTAAAAAATGAAATAAACCTATACGAAACTTCTGAAGTTAAATCTTCAATTACAGTAACAAAAATAAAAATTATAGTTTTTAATTGTGTCTGACTTCCTCCTTGTTAACCAAAATAATTATAGGTATACTGCCTCAGACAAAAAATTAAACATAAAATAAACTCAATATCAAACTTCTAAAACTTTATAATAATTTTTAATTTAGTCAGACTTCCACTTTGGTAACAAAAATAATCATGTTTCACAATCATTTTAATTATCTTACGTAGGTCCTGTCCTACTTATCCCATATGAAAATAAGAAAAATCAAAATTAAAAGAAAACCTTCCTGCAGTTCTGGACGTGCCAGGACGTGCCATTTAAGCCGGGGGCGAGGCGTTCAAATGTGCCCCGTTTGTTTTGATCAAATCTGCCCCATGGTCACTTAAAAGATAAAAAATTACAAAAAATATAATGTAAAATAACTGGCAAGCAAAAATTACAATGTGGATTGAAAACTTTTAAGTATTGCACAATTTTGTGAAAGAATTAGTTGGAAACCTTTACTCACGTGATTGTAAATCCCTTACAACATTTATTTTTATTTTTTACTTTGCCGGTACAAATACGAAGACAGGATATAACTCTTTTTGACAACGAAACACGCGCGCTTTGTGACTTGACGTTTGTCACAGCCAATGTTGCCAATATAAAAATGAAGTTGCGGCATAGATCAACATAAAGCTGCGTTCAGTAATCAACTTATTCAAATCTGCCTCTGTGCTAAGGTGCCTCCTCCTCCCTATGGATTGATTGTTAAAATATTATTTTTGAGGTTATTTTGTTTTCAATGACGAGAAGTTTGAGCATGTTGTACAATAACATTCCATTATAATATTATGTTTGACATTGACGATTGTAAACAATTAATATTTCTATTTATTTGTATTTGCTCATTTTAGCTTCTTTTTAGTTTGTTTTGAACTTATATTTGACATAAATCTTAATGCATAAACTATAATCATCATCTTATCATTACCGGAACCTACTACCCTTGCAATATTCCAAATAATGGATCTGAAGTTTTCAATTCATTGTGTTATTTTTTATCTAATAAAAAAATAAATGATAGGGGAATATGTTATGTCCCCTAATCGCAGTACCCAATACTCAGCAAGTTTAAATGAGATTGTGCGGAAAGCTAGAAAACGAATAAAACACAAAACATTTGTTTCCACTAAATTCGATGATTAACATCTTTTCTGGCCGTCATTGGAGCCTTGGGGTCATTAGCCGGATATTTGATACCATACTTAATCGCGATACGTTCACGAAAACAGTATTCACAATTATTTGTTACTTCATTGTCGTTTTGCATAGTTGTGTTTCATTAGGAATAAATGTAGCAGCTACAATTCCATTTGCAAAGGGTGTCTCAGTAAAAGTGCTCTTTTTCAGAGTTGTAGTATTTCTATTGTATTGTAAAGAAGACATGTTCCGATTAAGTATGGATTAAAATAGCTGGCAAATGACTCCCACGACTCCAATGACAGGCCAGTACTCTTTTCATGAATTTTTCCATGACTTTTGCACAGAGATGTGGCTGTATCCCACATATGACGCGTTGGATTTGCGATTTGAGCTCAGGAATTGTTTCGGGCTTATTCGCATAAACCCCAGATTTCACAAAATCCCAGAGAAAAAAGTCGCACGACGTTATATCGCACGATCTTGGTGGCCAGTTGACATCAGAATTTTGTGAGATAATGTATTTGCAACCTCATTATGGGCTCACCTCCTTCAAAAGTGTATAGCAATTTGAGGAATGTAGCGAACAGAGTTTCGGAAAGATTTTAGTTGAGGTAAATAAAAGATGTATTCTGGAAATCGTTGCTGCAATAAGTCGAATATTTCATACGCGGTGTGGCTGGTTGCGCCGTCCTGCTGAAACCACATGTGATCAAAAATTTCCGTGATCTGCTGGTTTTTAGCTGAATCTTGTACGCATGAAGGTCTTTAGTCTAAATTCGCTGCGTAGTGCTTCGTGAAATTTGAAGTTGTTGAAAACGATGCCAAATTGGTGTATTCGGGTTTTCGGCGACACTCTCGTTTACAACAGCAATGTATTCAAGAGACCGACCGGTACGTCGATGCAAAGGATATTTACCATCCGCTATGACCCAGTTTCTTCAAATATTTTGACCACTCTTTGAATGGTTGACGCATTAAGTACACTTTCTCGGTGGAAAATTTGGCGAAGTTTGCGAGCGACTTCAGCGTAAGTTTTCCTGTTTTTGTAATTAGTTTTCACAATTAACGCGTTGTTCTTACGAAAAGCGCGCCATTTTTGATAATTGGTATAAACAGAGGTGACAGCTGTCAAATTTCAGAATTGCCACTTGCATGAAAAAAATATCCAATTTTAAAAAGTCACGAGAACGGTAACTGCACTACACGAGGGCAAACGGGAACAGAATTCTACGCAGGTGAAAATGCGGGCATCAGCTAGTAATTTTATAAATACAAGTAAATATGGTAAAATAAAGTAAATATTTAAAAGAACGACACTCGATAAAATCATTTTATTACCAAAGTTCGACATTATTTACAGTAAATCGTGGTACGACCGGACATCGTTGTTCATATATTTGTTTTAACCTTGCACTATATGAGTTATGTTCGAGTCAGTTTTCATGCAGTTTTCTTTAAAATAGAGAAAATCTTATCTTAAACAGACAATATAGAGCTAGAAAACATACAAACATACATTCATCCGTTTATTACCCGTAGCCCGATCGCTGAGTCCTACCTATCAGTCCAATTTTATTTTTTGCCCATGGTTCCATATTATCACAAAAGCATAACGAGTGTTTCATATCGATATGTTTCCAAATGTCAGGCCATCACTATGTAATAATTTTTTCGGAGGCTTGTTACCTTGGATTTGTTTTTTTTTTTGTAATCAATCTTCTACTTCTACTGTTTATTTATAATTATGTTTAAATTGTATAATCTCTAAGCTGTAGCCTGTGGCTCCGAGAGGGACAGGATGTTGATAGAGGCTGTAGTTACACTGGACGGGAAATAAGGCCCTTTTTATAATAATTTTGTGGTGGTTTTGTCTCCTCTATGTTTATAACGGGCGTAGAGCTTTATAATTTATAATTAAAGTACATTCTGACGTCATTCTTGAATGTGGATAGCACCACTATTTGGCAGTATTTTATGTAGTAAACACTGTGATATTTTAACCACCTGAAACTTTTCTAGTAATGGTAGAATATCACAATAACCTAGAATAACCTCAAAAAGGATGAAACTATTTAAAAGGAAAACGACTAAACAACGTCATTTTGGTATGAAAAAATAAAAACGTAAATGAAATCTTTACAATTTTATTTTACCTACAGAAAAATTACCAAAATCGTATGTATGATATTTTTTCTGTAAAATTGTAAGTAAGCATCTTATTTCATTTTGTTTTTCTCGTGCGAAATGTAAACAATTACTTTATTCATAAGCATTATTTAATTTATGTAAAACTTAGATAACGAAACCATATATTATACCATTTCTCAATTTTTATCAAACTGCTGTCCATCCCAAGGTTGCCTGGAAGGAATCGCTTCCAGCGATAAGGCTCACTGTATACATGCTACCTACTTGTCCTACTTTAAATCTTTTGCAATAAAGACTGATCTATCTATCTTTCTAAAATATTGTACAGTCAGCAATCAGATCGACCAAGACTAGTACTATTATGGATTCTGGGCCTTAACTAGCAAAGCACTTAAAATTATCTTAATACCTGCTAATGTGGTTAATACCAAACTGTTTTGTTGATTTGAAATTGTACTATCATCCAAACTGAAGGTTTCTATCAAATATTAGAACTATAAGTCAACAGGAAGAAATATCAAAAGTATTATGATAATAAGATAATTTTGAGTATTTCGCTAGTCAAGATCACGATCAAGATGTGATGCTGACTGTACTTATTTAAACAAAAAGGTTAATAACCCAGTAACATTGCGGTGACTTCGTTATCTAGTTTAAGCATCCATACCACGGAGGACAAAAAATGATTAAGTAATCCATACCTACTATTATTATAAATGGGAAAGTGTATGTGTGTGTCTGTTTGTTTGTCCGTCTTTCGCGGCCATTTGTCACGCGGTCCGTCTGTCAAGCCTAAACCACTGATCCGATTTTGATGAAATTTGTTGAGAAAGCTTCAAAAAAAGTTACAAGAAATTTCTATAACACATACCTAAAATTGATTCTCCTTCACGAGTTTTGTTCACAAAGTCGTTAATATCTGGTAAAAAGTTTCGTGCACGTCTATCTAAATAAGAGAGTGGTAAGTGTAGTAAACCCAGCCCACTAGATAAATGACAACATTGTCATTTATCTAGAGGCCCAGTATAGAAAACTTCTGTTGTAGTAGGTAAGATCCGTGTACTCCATTAAGAACTTGTTGCAGCTGATGATCCACCTAAAGGTCAGTCAGTGTTACAGAGAAATACCTTGTTATCGAAAGTGCTCGTGTATAGGACTAGGTAGGTTAGGTGCAGAATAGAAGCGAACAATAAGAAGTCACTATTAGGGGAATGTGGAGATGGTTTACAATAGGCCTTGTTACTAAAGTCTTGTCAATGGTCTCCACTGAAACTCTCCGTGTTTACAGGGTCAGTAGCACGAGTGTGATTCCCCTGGTGTTGCACACGTCCAGGCCACGGTTACCACTTTCCATCAGGTGGGCCGTGTCCTCGTCTGCCACCTCAGTGGTATAAAAAATCGAGTATAAAGTTGTCTATAAGATTTAAGTTATGAGTATTTTTAAAGTTTTTTAGATGTATGATTGTTTGCTAATATATCTTCGGCAGGCGTTACCAAAATTACAGGACATTCTGATTCCGTTACATAGTTTCTTAAATTAGCTAGAGTTTAGATCCGTCCCTATTGGGTCAGCCCTACTATTTCTGGCACAATTATCACAACTTTCAGTAAAATCCTAAATCTCACCATCTCACAAGGATTGACAGGCTGTATATAAAAAAAACCGAATTAGAGCAATGTCCATAAAGTGATTTATGAGACATATTGCTATTAACATTGTATGGAGATCTTTGGAGCCTCTTATGCTAATTGATGCGCAAGGCTCTGGTGTGGGTTTTAAGGAAAACTATTTAGAAAATTTTCGTTTCCTTTAAACCTATTTAGAAATATTCATATCAATTCTTCTAGTTTTCAAATTTAAATATCAAAATCGAATTATACAAAATCTAAATTATTGACAATCGACAAAATTTTATTGGTGAACACAAAAGTTGGTCATCACGTAAAAAGTTGAAGGTAGAATTTTTAATTCTATACCAATCAGAAATACGAAGTAAAATGAACACCACAAATATTGACCTACATACTTATAGAATGTACGCTATTCCTAATAAAGTATTTTATGATTTATTTATTACTTATTCCCCTTTATTCATTTGAAATACTTAAAAATCACATTATCACTATTAATTTTATTTGTAAACAGTATGACGGCATTCATTGTGATCATTCAGTTTGACATGACGGCATAATCAGGTTTACCGCCTAGACCCGTCAGTAGATTATTCTAACATTTTGTACTATATTTTTATTGATTTTACAACACTTGCAATATTTTTTTACCCTTAATTCTATTTGTCATTCATTAAGATATATTATCTTTTCTGGTTTCTTCTTTTGGAAGGAATATGGCAGCTACAATTCCACCTAAAAACAGAAATTTGATTTATATTAATCTCATTTCCAGCTATGACTGCCTCCTTAGTTCTTGGGATATTGTTTGCCGATGATTGATCTTAGGTTTCAATTCTAGGTCAGTCAATGGTTTTTGGAATTTCGTAATAATAAAAAATAAATTTTGTAATGTGTTCGGAATTCACTCTTCTCCTTTGATATTGCAAATCTTAGTATATTAAGGCACAGCTTATCACCAAAAAATGTTATTAAAGCTATTTAATTTTGAAACTACTAAATTTCGTCAAAAATTTAACGAAATTGTAAATGCTTTAAGAGTTTGTAGAATTTACATACAAACATACATACATACTCACACCCGTATTACTCTGAAAGGGGTTATAACTTACTAATTATGATTTTGGTTACACGTAATAGGGTGCGAACCCACGAGCCAGCTAGTGTATAAGTACATAATATAAATATTTTGAAATTTACATACTTTTTTAAATTGATATTATAGAATGTATACTCACTAAAAATGAATGCAGCCCAGCAGTAGAACGTGAGTAGACAATGGTTGATAACTGTGGTACCTACAAGTGCCACACCCCCAAGGCAGACGAAACGAGCCACCATCATACCCAATCCAATTGCAAGAGCCCTAATGACGATAAGAAAGTTTTTGAATAGTAACATCTCTAAGTAATTAAGCAAGGCTTAGTTAGTATAGCTAAACAAAAACCTATCAGTTTAAAAGTTTATCAGAATATTCGCAGAGTATAAGCAGTAGAGATCGTGATAAAGGCAACGTCTTTGCTTTAACTAGATTTTTTAATTATTTGATGCAATTTTTAGGCAATAGGATCCCAGGTCTGACTTTCTACAGCTTGAATTGTCATACCTCACTACTCGTTTTTAAATTTAATTAGCTCTCCTGCACTGTATTCAAAATTCTTTACAGTAAAAATTAATAAAGGTAGAAAATGAAACTAACCTGCAAGAAGTTGGGAATACATCAACATAATAGGAATATATGCTGCCAAGGGGTAACACAGTCAACTGTATCATGCAAAAGACCACCATACTGGCAATGGGATCAGTAATGCTATTTACTGTGATGCAAGAAACGCCAGTGATTAGTAGGAAGGTCAAAATCATTGTTCTCCTCCAGTTGGCGAGAACATAAGCTCCGATATTGAGACATATGAACAGTAATGAAAAAATCATCCCAGAGTATATTGTGTTCATGGAGTTATTGTCGGTGCATACGTCCTTGAAATATAAAATAGTTATATTATTTTTATGCCTTGAGTTTATTTATTAAGATTTGTATATTGTATTTTATACTGACATCATGGTGGATTGGTGTGATATTTGCAGCAATTTTTTGGCAGAAAGAAATATTCATAGCATCTGAGGTGAAAAACGAATTGGCCATAGTTGGAAACCACATAAAGAATACGTTGTTTCTGAAAATAATAAATCCAAAATAATAATATTGCGACACTTGGTTTCACAATACAGCAACACAATATTCATAAAATACAACTAAACAGTAACACAATATTCATTCTTCTTCTTCTTTATGAGTATTCTGGGGTCCGCTTTTACCGACCTAACTGCGGAATTGGCTGAACTTCAATATTTTCCGTGAAGCGACTGCCATCTGACCTCTACAATCCAAAGGCGATATCGAAGCATTGCAGTTGGACCAGTTGTTGAACTTTTCAGGGCTCCAACCACACGTAACGACTGCCATAGATGTTCGTATGGCAACCGGGACCAACGGCTTAACGTGCTCTCCGAGGCTCGACTAGACCAATGCAAATACCCATAATCATGCATGCAAATATTTGCATTGATGGTAGTGGCTGCGTTCACTAGCGCTACGTCACAGAGGCTGTCACACCACAGCAACATAATCTTCAAACAATAACAAAATATCGGCTTTCTTTAAAATTTTGATCACTCTGATGGATCCCTAAGGTGATTTTCCACGAGAAATTCTCTTCTCGCCTCGTCTCGTCTCGCCCCTCTGGTGGAAAAGCACCTTTAGAGATCTTTTATTTAGCCATTACATTTATCTGTAATTTCAAAATTCTTACTATTTACTCATAAGCGTCCTAAGAATCCTCAATTTTGACACCTATTCCAATTAGCAAGTTTATTTATTCTACGTTTGAACTGCTCTTCATAATTTTTTTATAATATCGTTTCTTATAGTTCCAATATTTTGTGAAATTTAAAACCTTAATATGACGCAAGGCGAGACCGATCAGGTTCATGGCAGAAGTAAAATATTATGGAAAAGTGTCATACTTAACAAAGCTATTTGATTATTTTTTTGAAATTTAATAATTTATCAATATACTTACGTACTGCAACATATGGAGATGAGTAAAAACAGTTGTATTGACTTCCAAAGTAACGGTGGTTTGAATATCAATGTCATCATCGACAAAGAATCACAGAAAGGTACTTTTTCAGCCACTTCCATTTTTAATAATGATTTTACCTGAAAATATTGTTAGGTCATTTACAGTCACGGTACTAATAAATAATAAAAAAATAAATATTCCACAATATGTCACACAACGCTATCTAAAACCATGGTAAGCATAGCTTAACTAGCTTGTGTTATGAAATCTAGAATGCGGATAAACATACTTAGATACATTTTTTCTTTTGTAAATGCATACTTTTACATATACTTTTTTTTTGTAAATAGATACATAATATACAGTGTGGAATATTTTAACCTTACCTGGAGGTCAAGTACTTTAAATACTGGAGATAGTGAATTTCACTCGAAGGAAACATTCCTTTATTTAAAAAAAATGGCATTCAAATAATTTCGAAAATTCGCTTGCCACACCCGGTAATTGAATTTGTATTTATATGTCACAAATACAAATATTTGCACTGAGCGAGGATCGAACCCGTGCCTCCTGCGTAGCAGCCGCGTTCAATACAAGCACACCTCAGAAGATGTTAATTGAGCCCTGAAACGGCGTGCGATATTTTACCCCTACTGACCAGCGGTGATATCCGTCACGAAAAAAAAGTTATTTCATTTAAATATCGAATTAAAGTTAAAGTGCTTTATTTTGTCAAATTTAATTTATTTGTTAAGATTTTATGAACTTTCTTTCTCTTAATTTACCATGTTTGTTAGACAGATTTTATTCTTATTGACACTATCGATTGATGCCATAAAAATACAGGATGTTACTTTTTGGGATTTTAGTCGGTTCGATTACCGGGTATGGAAAGTGAGTTTTCACAAATATTTTAAATCAGTTTTGTTTCTTTTTAAAAATAAAGGAATGTTTCCTTTGAATGAAATTCGCTATCTCTAGTATTTAGAGTACTCCCCCTCCAGGTAAGGTTAAAATCTTCCACTCTGTATATAAAAACACCCAGACTACTTCATCCTTAATCATTATGAAAAAGATTACACATAATATGTCCATATAGCCATATTATACGATCACGACAGGAAAGACCTGTTGGTATAGTCAGATATCACATATTTCCATTTGCTACAATTTTGACACCTGACGTACCTTTTACTTCTTCTAAGTAAGTATTTTCATACAATGTTTTCATACAGTCTTTGGCATTTTGATCTTGACTTGGCTTTTCTTTGAAATATGATCTGGTTGACATAAGTATACCTAGGTCGACTCTAGGATTATAGTCTATATAGGTTTCCAAATATTGATCTTGGTCACGAGCAAGATCGAACCATAAAATTTTATAGTAGAAATAGTAGGTATAACTACTTTAGTATTATGTTATCTGTGGTATAACAAAATGATAACTCTAACAAATACCGATTACCCTTATTTATTTAGGTGTATTGCTTACTAGCGGACAGCCTCTGTGGCGTTGCAGAAGTGAACGCTGCTCCTTCACAGGAGGTGCGGTTTCGATCCCTGCTTAGTTTAAATATTTGTTTCTATGAATATATGTCACGGTTGCCATACGAACATCTATGGCAGTCGTTACGAGTAGTTGGAGCCCTAAGAAGTTCAACAACTAGTCTAATTACAATGCTTCGATATCGCCATTGGATTGTGGAGGTCAGGAGTCGCTTCTCAGAAAATATCAAATTTTAGCCAAGCCCGCACTTGGACTAGTAAAGCGGGCCCGCCTGGGGTCCGCTTCATCCGTCCAAGCGAGGTGAAAGCTTTGAACGCGAATGAAATTAACGCTAAGATAAAGAAGAAGATTTAAATGTTTTACTTACAGGATATACGCAGGTTTTAGAATTTCCATGATTCATTTTATAAATGTGTGTAAGAACATCCATTGTTTTATCAGCATTTCCCTTATTCATTAAAAACTTTGGAGTTTCATATAAGAAGCTTAACATCACCGCACCGATTCCAAGAGGTAAAGACATCACTAGGCTGAAGAATCTCCAAGATCTATAAACCTTTATATACGGTATGGGTATTGCGAAGTCTAAAGGTAAAATAAAGTATGCCAATACTGAAACAAATCAAAGCAAACATTACTTATTTAACAAAAAACAATTGTTTTTTTTTGCAATTTCTTTAAGCTGTGGTGCAGAATGATAATCCCTACCATGGTGGCCACGACAAAATTCTGAGGAAACTTCCTCAAAAAAAAGTATTAGGATCAATAGTACATTATGGTACAGTCAGCATCATTAAAATGTCGCTAACAAAAGTACTCAAAATAATCCAAATACCAAAATTCCAATTTTATATTGGTTATAAGAGTACTCAAATAGTTGTAAGTGTCTAGAGTGGTCCAACTATCCTTCTTTTTTTTTTTTTTTTTTACGTGCCGGAAATCCCCACGGATACCCACCCCTCCGGAGCCGGAGGGGTAGGTTATGTCGGACTCGAACCGACTAAACCGCACGCCGTCTGTGGGTCGATGTGCTAGGCCGGAGGTGAGGTTGTCTTTTGACATATCCCTCGCACCCCGGCTGACCCAGGGCCATTCCTCTCGGTCTGGCCCTCCTCGGGAGGGGGGACCACGCTGTTCCCAACTCGCCGCCGCCGTGGCCTGCTTCTGCTAGGGTGACGAGCGGCTCCACCCGTCACCCCCAGGCCCGCGCTCATGGGGGGCGGAGGTCGGTTTGCGCCCTCCGACGCCCGAGCCGCCTTCGAACGCGGCCAGCGATGTCCGCGAGTCTTTCTCGCTCGCTGCGCCGCGCCCGCTCTGCTGTCTCCTTCACGAGCATGTCCTGCTCGCAGAAGGAGGCGCTGGCCGCCCACGCATCCGCGCAGCGGACCATCGCCGCGAGCAGGGTGGAGAGCGTGAGCACTCTCACCCCCAGGGCCGTCACAAGCTCCCGCCTCGGCGCTTCAAACGCCGGACTCTCGGTGAGCGTGTGCAGCCCCGAGTCCACGCTCGCGTCGCAGTGATGGCACTCGGGCGTTGGCTCTATGCCCATCAGATGCAGGTACCGCCCGAAGTTACCGTGTCCGGTAATGACCTGCGTCTGACAGTACGAGAGGCCACCGTGTGGCCTCTCTAGCCACTCCCCCATGATGGGTCTTACCGCCGCAATCACGGCGTGCCCTAGTCAAAAAATCTAGACATTGTCATTCAATCGCATTTTGTATCCTTTTCTTACTTGTAAAGCCATCCCTTTCATACAATGGCGGGATTATAAGGGATGGGTATATGAGTAAGAAAAAGATACAACATGTGTCAATTGACAATGTCTTTTGTTTTTTTTTTCAGTTCACAGTTGAATAAGCCATGAACTATCAACTTGCATTAGTGAGAAAAGTATGAATGTCTAGATTTTTTGAAATTATACTTGTCTGGATACTATCGACCGGCGTGATTGTGTATATGAATATGAATACTCTACTAAATTACATAATTCTGGAAGACCGATTGTTAAGATAGTTGGACCACTCTGGACACTTACAACTATTTGAGTACTCTAATAACCAATATAAAATTGGAATTTTGGTATTTGGATTATTTTGACTACTTTTGTTAGCAACATTTTAATGATGCTGACTGTACAAGTGTGTAAATATGAGGCACCATTGAGACCCGAGCCGTTAAGTGAGGCTTACATGTGTATAACTCTCTTGTGAATAAAATAGTACCAAAATAGATATTAAACCCTTGTATTTTTCAGGTAGTAAACTTTTTATAACGTTAAAGGCTTCTCATCAATGACGACATAAATCATTTTCTTCATAACTAGTAGGTACTTGAAGACATTATATTAATCAATAACTGTCACTTGAAAAGTGAAAACGTGTTGTGATTTTTTTTTCGCACCCGTGGGAAAAAATTAATTTGTTTTCCTATGCACGAGCATCTCGATCGGCCATAAATTAAAAGATTTTTTTTATTTGTCGACTAAATGAGGAATTTATAGTTTTTACAGAGAAAAAAAGCAATTAGTTAATTGAGTGAAAGTTTTGTTTATTAAACACGTATAAGTTAAAATTATTTATTTAAATACAAAGTTGTATGAAATGAGCAAGTAATAGGTAGACTTTTTAATTTTTAATTTCTTTGTACTGTTACAACCTCTTTTGTATCGAATGTTGTTTTTAAAGAAAGCAACTAAACCAAAAAAATCTATACCTCATTTGTATTTTATAGACTTGAAAAGGTCACAGTTTGATAACAGGTGTCATTAATTCATTATGTTGTAGGCACATATCGACGGTAAAAAGGAAAAATACTTTAAGCGACATTTTTTGAATTTTACAGGAGAGCCGAGCCAATCAAAGTTATTTTTTTTCGAAAAAAATTCATAAAAAAATCTAATTCGAAGTTAGAAAAACCAGCGAAGAAACAGTTTCTTAATTTTTTAGGTACTTTCTTCCATTAAACTTACAAAAAATCTCTAAGCAATATAAGAGGAGTTATGTGTCGCTTCAGTTTTTTTTCATTAAATACTGCGCAAGGAAAAACGCATTAACCACAACACCAGTGTCTTGACAAATGCGAGGAAAAACACATTAAGTGACAAGCAATGGGTGATCTAGCTTGGAGGAAAAACAACTGAAGCGCCATGCAGCCTGAGACACAAGGATGTGGAAAAACAAGTTTTCCAACAAAACCATAAAATGTTAAGTAAAGGAAAAACCCAATAACCACTAGTAAATTATCATTAAATTTTGAATTTTTAACTGTAATCCTTCCTACGCTACCGATAGATACCAAAATAAAACCAAGAATTTAAGGATAAAATAAATAAACTATAATCTTTATTGTTTTAAAAGCTTCCTGATTTACAGTATTGCACAAATAATACCCATTCCAGGGACAAAATACAAAATTTATTTTTAGAAAATAGTTAGAAAGAGGAAAAATCCTCTGAAATATTGTAGAGCAATTAGTACTATATAAACCGTATAACATAACCATATATCATATAACTGGGTATAAACCCAGTTTTAACTCGCTGCGAAATGTTGAGCCAGACTGATGTGACTGTGAACAAACACTTCGCGGCGGGGAATACCTACTAGTCATCATCATCATCATCATTATCGATATTTAGATGTTATCCTGATTGCATCCGTCGCCGTCCCGGCCTTGGAGCTCAGGGTCCGCCTTCCGGCTCTTCCTCCTCCACTTCGCACGATCTTGGGCGTCCATGGTAGTGAGACCATTTGCACGCATGTCACCCTGCACGACGTCAAGCCAGGACTTTTTGGGCCTACCCCTTCTACCTGGACCCGGCGGGGGCGCCATTGTCAGGCATTTGTTAGCCACGTAGCCTGGCTGTTGCCGTAAGACGTGGCCACACCAGCGAAGGCGACCTTCTTGCATTTTATCTACTATGTCACGGACATGAAGGCTGCCGTGGATGCGAGAGCTTCTCACGCGATCTTTACGTGTACTTTATCTGTACGCATACCCCCGCAGCATTTTAATCTCCGTGACACGCAGCTCCTGCTTGTGTCGCTCTAACACGCCTCACGGCCGTGTAAAAGGACAGGCCTAATGATCGTCTCATAGACCTGTCCCTTCAACCTGGTTGGCATTTGTAGATGGCATGTGACGCCAGTCATTGCCCGCCACTTGGCCCACGCGGTGGCAATACGTGCCTTGACGTCGTGGTCGATGTCAGCGGTCACGTGGAGTTCAGATCCCAGGTACTTAACCTGGTCCGTGCGCTCGACCAAGTCATCTATGCGGATGGGTGTGGGATCTATTGAGATTAATACCAAGTTTTCTGTCTTCGCCACATTTAACTTCAGACCGCCGTTCTCAAGCACCTCCTTCCACACTTTCACGCGTCGCTCCAATCTGTTCCTGTCTGTGTCCACCAAAGCAATGTCATCAGTCTTTGATGCTGTCCGACATAACGTCTAACACCAAGCTGAACAGGGAAGGACTGAGTATGGATCCTTAGTATACCCCGACGGTGATGGGGAAGGTTTTAGTGTTGCCAACAGCGGACCGAACCACAGAACCGGAATCGTGATACATGCCTCGGATGGTGTCAATGTAGGCCTCAGGGATTCCCTTGGACCGCAATGCCTACCAGATCACCGCACGAGGAATATAGTCGAAGGCCTTCTGCATGTCTAGGAATATGCAGTGCAGGGGCGTGTTCTTCGCCCTATATTTCTCCGTGACAATCCTTAGGGCGAAAACCGGGTCCATGGTCCCGAGCCCGGGACGAAACACATACTGACACTCCGAGTGTGCATTCTCCTGTCGGATACGGGTGTTGATTATCCACTCATAGAGCTTCATGGTGTGGGACATTATCTCAATACCACGGTAGCTGCCACACTCCTGCACCGATCCCTTGCCCGTGAAGACTGGCGTTATGATACTCAGCTGCCACTGGTGCGGGATCTTACCACTGGGGAAAACGCGGTTATAAAGATTAGTCAGGATGCCCACACCACGGGCATTCATTGCCTTCCAAGTTTCGATGGGGACATTGTCGGGTCCGACATTCCGGACCTTAATGCGTCGAATGGCAGTCTGGACTTCTGCAGGCCTTATCCGTGGCATTAGTCCTTGATTTGGAGGGAGGTCTGATAACTGCACCTCTTTATGCTGCTTATTCAGCAGCTCATGGAAGTATGAGCGCCATCTCTCCTTCACCGCGACTTCCTCGTATAACAAATAGCCCCCATGGTCTTTAATGCAGCGGACGTTGGATATAGACTGCGCTGCTTTAGGCCTGGAATGCGCCAACTTATAGATGAGCTTTTTGCCCCTCAGACGATTCCAACTTGTGGTACAGCGGTTGCAAGTGGTCTCGTTTGGCCCTGGCTACGGTTCGCTTAGTGGCGCGTTTAGTATCTTTGTACGCGTCGCGGTCTTCGGGAGATTTAGACGCATGCCACTTTTTAAAGAGGGCTTTCTTCGCCCTGATCTCCCTCTGGACTGTGTCGTTCCACCACCAAGTATCCTTGTTACACTTGCGTCTACCCTTAGACATGCCGAGCACGGCCGTTACTGCCTCAAGAATAGCTGCTTGCAACTTGTCCCAGCAATCTTGTACTGATTCGGCTTCAGCATCGGCGCACTTGTCACCGATAACGGAGACGAAACTCTGGGACTTGGCTTCATCAAGCAGCCACCACCTGATTCTGCGTTGACCCCGCTCAACACACTTGCCTTTGAGTTTCACACAGAGGTCCATGCCAAGGAGACGATTTTGCGTAGTGAGACTCTCCCCGTGTATGGCCTTGCAGTTTGTTGCCTTGCTGATGCTGTGCCTCCTAGTGAGTAGGAAATCGATCTGGGTAGCATGCTCCCCGTGCTTGTAGGTGATAAGATGTTCGGATTTCCTTTGAAAATACGTGTTCACGATTGAAAGGTCGGTAGCTGCACACGTTCTGAGAATGTGCTCACCCTCTGGGTTACGGCTACGGTAACCAAAACCACCGTGGACACGCTCAAACTCCTTACACCTATCACCCACATGACCGTTTAGGTCACCACCCAGAACAATTCCCTGCGACAGCGGAATGCCACTAAGCACTTCCCTTGTGTATGTGCCGCAACGACAGTTCACCGGTGAATGAAGCGCCACGTCACGTGTCACTTCCTTACATAGGTTATGCAACTTCCACCAAAGAGACAAAAATACATTGCATGTAGCGACGTGAATGATTTTGAATAGTTAACTTAAGTACACAATTTTGAAAACAATGTTTACTTTAAGCGACAATCGTCTTTATTTAGATAGTCGACGAAATTAAATGAACCGACGTTATGGGAATAAAAGACGGTGTCGGTTAATTTAAAAGTTTCTGTGAAAAAAATGATGGTGTTACTTTAACCGTCACTATCAATTCTTTCTGCAATTGCAAAAAATACTGAAATCCATAATATATCATAATGATCGTGAAAGCAAAACACATTAACTCCATCTTACAGATACAATGAAAGCAAGGAAAAACGAATGTAGCGACTCGGCACTAGTAACACAAGAGTGAGCCAAAACACCTATAGTGCTTTACACCGCATTTTCTATGACGGAGAAAAACGATTTAAGTGACTTAGGATATCCGAAACAGAAAAAGAAAAACACATCAAATAACAATCTTACTATGGAGTCGGTACTTTAAGCGGTAATTTGACCAAATTCACTACAATTTTGTGTCACTTCATTTAGCGTCTGGAAAAAATATGCCTAAAAGTGCCATTACTTGAAGCGACACCAAAGTGGTCAGATCGCTACTAAACCAAGACCAATCGACGCGGAAAAATTCGCTGATTCCAAATATGTATATAACTCATTTTCGACAAAAGTGTCGCTTAAAGTGTTTTTCCTTTTTACCGTCGATATAATAATAGTGGGGTAAAATCAGAGCTACTTTTTAGGCAAGAGTGTTGAAAGTAAAATAATCTTATTTACGCCGTATCTCTTACGAATAAATTTAATTTCTTTTCAAAAACATAGAATAGTTATTAAAGAAGCAGTAGAATAATCGTAACCGGCTAGCTTTCATGAAAGGTTTAATGACAGCAGAGGAAGCTAGAGGATAGAAGTCGACGGCGGGCTGTTGCCTCTGCCTGCCCCACATCGAAACAAGCGTGAGCATAAATTATTATTTTGATATTTTGAGAATGATTTATTTGCTTACCAAAACAAACAAAATCGGTTCCGGTATTGGAAATGTTTTGGATAAAAAGATATCTGTTCCGTTGCTTCCTGCAAGTACTCTCTCCAAGATATGTCGTTATTAAGGTCAGGGTGGCTGTTGAACTGTAATGTTTAATGATGAGATCAAAATGAAACAAAGGGACAATTCCAGTTTCAAGATGGGCCCTTCGGGTGGAACACCGGCTCCGTGCACCCTAAGTTTTACTAATACCCTAGTTTGGGTATTGCAACATCAAAACTTACAAACAGCTAGCCAGGAACTTCAGTATTAGCATCATATAATAGTTGATTGCGAAGCTAGTCAGTGCAGAGAAGATGAAACCAGCTGTGACAGATAACAAGATTGTTCTTTTTCTGCCGATAGTATCTGCGGTGTAGCCCCACGGAATAGAGAATATAAAACCTGTAATTAATTAAACGTGTTCATTACAAAAAGAATATAGATCTTTGCAAAATTATTACATGTATGCAAATATTATTCAAGCCTGTAAATCGCCGAAGGGGTAGGTTAAGAGGGCTATATGGATAGAGCTGTTCTTCTTTTGAAAGTAAGCATACAACCCATGTCAATGTGCCCGGTTGAAAGCATTAGGCTCACCCCCTTCTTCTTTTTTTCGTGTGGTTAGTGGCCAACCTCTGACAGAGCTGTTCAGGTCGCCCATATAGGACTCCGTCTTGACCACAGCCGGGACCGACTTTTAACGTGCCCTCCCAAGCACAGAAGGCGCTCAGATGTAACAACACTAAACGGTCACCCATCCCAATGATAACCTTCGCCTTGGTAACTTAACCAGTGGTTTAAGTTAATTAGGCGGTACCTAGGGTCTATTCGGTAAACGATCGACTGGTCGCACCTGGCCACGCCCCCTATTACGTGGGACTGGAACTCATAGTTGCTGAAGTGTGAATACACCTCTAAGTACCCCTTTAGCGATAAAATGCCATCATTATTCAGAAATAATTTGTTGGTGAGTCTGTTGTGTGTACTAATTCTAGCTTCTGTGGATCATAAGGTAGACAGTAGGTCTTCACTTTAGTGAAGCTATCTAAAGTAGCTCAGAATGTAAGCTTAAAGAGCTTTTGTCCATATGGCTATTTACAATGGTCTGATCGTGCCTCGGAAAGGTCGTTAAGTCTTCGGTCTCGGTTGTCATACAAACATCTATATCAACAGTCGTTACGTATAGTTGGAGTCCTAATAAGCAACAACTGATCCAACTGCAATACTTTAATATCGCCGATAATAGGATTTGGAGGTCAGTCGCTTCACGGAAAATCTCGAAGTTCTACCACACCCGTAGTTAGACTGGAGCAGACTTAGACTCCAAAGTAAAAGCATCGGATGCGACTGGAATTAGGATGAAGAAGTTAATGTAAAGGAATAATCATACCGGCAAAACCGATGGACCTCAGTATCCCGCCTTGTTGCAGTGTCAAGTTGAGGTCACAGCTAGCAGCAGGTACCACTAAACTGTAGCCCAGCATCTCTATCACAGTACCGACTGTAATTACGCAGGAGGTGACCAGTACCATCAGATTATAACGTCCATGACCTATAATAATTATTTTTTTGAATATCAGACGCAGGGTTACCCTGTATCTACTACATATGAATGTTGAAAAGTAGCCGAAACGTAGTCAGGTTAAATATTAAAAAATACCAAATAGATTGCGATAGAATCCGTTCGTTTGAAAAAAGCCTACATATCAAGTACCTAATAAGTAAGTAGCGTTCTTATTTTAATATGTCCAGTGAAGAGAAGCCTCAGGTGGCTTTAAAACGTATTCACGCATTATTATTGGGAGTGAATGCGTCTCAGCTCAAGCATGCATTTGTGAATAGAAAGAAAGAAAGGAGAAAGAAAATGCATTTATTTAAGCTAACTGCAGCACACAAAACAGATCAACATAAAAAAATATAATACATATTAATGACAAAATACATTTTTAATGGCGTTATACAAGTAACACGATTTACACATTATTACATACATTGTTTTAGTATAATGTTTCAAGTTCCAATAAGTAAGTACTTAAGTAACTAAGTACAGTCACAACAAAACCATCTTTATACTAATTATTAATTTATTTTCGTAATTGGCAACATTGACCATCATTCCTTTCAGCCATTACGTAATCTATGACATCGATCTATGGCATCATACCTTACCTATTTACCTATCTATGACTATGACTCAATGATGTGATGTGGAATTTATAACAACAACAAAACAAATCTAGTACAGTGGCCTACGTGCTCTGTAATGAAAGATAGTTATTTATTTCTTGTGCTGTGGTACAATGTAAAATATGGGATTCCATCTTTTGTCATAATGTTTTTTGTCCTAATTTAAATTGCCATAACAAATTAGGCATAATTTTCTTTGTCATAATAGTAGTGTGCCATAATTGGTTTTTAGCATACTGTGTTATTAAGCATAATTATTATATATCCTAATGTTTTTATTCATAACATTGATATGCATAAAGTTGTAAAGCATATTGTTTATTTGTCTAATAGTTATATGATAAACGCCTGCTAACATGGTGCTAGCAAGCTAGCAAGGATCTGGATGCAATCTGAACTTTAGGGCACCCCGACTCGGATAGGTTAGGATAGAAGCATTAGGCTACGTGGTTATTTTTTTATAAACCACCCAGAAGTAGGAGCCCCGCATTTCAAAATTTTTATTAACAATATTACACTATTTTATACATAACGTCTGGAACGCAAGTTTCAAATGGACCACGGCCAAACAGCCCGGAAGCAGTATAATCTAAATGTAAAATATGTTATGCGCGAATAGGTTGTCGTAATTATTTATTGTCTTCTACTGTTGTGTGTAGTGCAATTGAATAGTATTACTATATACTTCTACACCTGCAGTAGTTCGGTATTTAAATGGTATGTACAGTCAGAATCAGATCAATCCTGACTAGCTTTATAAGTTTCGAGTACTTCTTAAAGTGCGCGCACACAGAGAGAGGTCAGGAGTTCTGCGTGCTGCGTTTGGCGTTCAGCGTTCTGCGTTCTTTCGCATGTATAGGGGTGTAAACAACAACCAATACAGCAGGCAGTCAGACCACGGCGGTCAAAGCAAAGCACAACGCCGCGTTATAGCGTTCTATTCCCGCCGAGACAGAGATCGCCTGAACACCGTGATGTCTGAGGTTGCGAATACAGAAAAATTCATAGAATTGGTTTAGTTTTTATTCTACAATTAGAATAAAAAATAAACCAATTCTATGATGTGCCCATGTGGGAAAAGCTCCCTTAAAACAATTTTTAAGGGAGCTTTTCCCACATGGTCACAACAGCTCCAGTGTACCACAAGCTAAAATAACAAGCACAAATTTTGGAATATACTTATGACATTTTGTCGTGGACTGTATGACTTTTATCTCCCTATCAGGATTCACTTGAATAAAACTCCAATTTGCAGACTTGCAGCTTTATTCTTCTTACTTCTATTGTTCTGGATCTTTATTTCCAAATTGTTCTGAAGACTGTACTGTGTAGTACTGTACCTCGTCTTGTTCTGGATCGCTATCAGAGCTTTTCCAAACTTGTGTTCAACTGTACCGTGTAGTACTGTACCGCTTTACGGGCGTAACATGCTCGCTTAAGTACTACATTTTTCGCTAGCCCGCATAGGCACTTAAGGAGCAACCTAAATGACGCGGTTTGCTACCGTGTCTTACAATGTATTCTTAACACTACTTATACACTAATATATACATTATATATATATTATAGACCGTTCTTCATGCGGCATGGCTCGGCGTACTGGACAGTTCTCCCCCCAGTGCAGCAGTTTGCGGTACGGCTTTCTCCAGTACGACGATCTTGCTCACAGGCCTTTTGAACACTCCGGTTTTTGTTCTTACGTCTGCCATCCGGATTCCACCGTCAGGTCCAGTGTAGGTGCGTGTGACTTCTCCCATTGGCCACACGTTGCGTGGTAAAACATGATCCACTATTACCACGATGTCCCCAATCTGCAGGGGTCGTCGTTGGCTGCTCGGCTCGCCGCGCGGTACCAGGGTGGGCAAGTACTCGCGTACCCACCTGCTCCAAAAATGGTCGGCGAGGGCTTGACAACTCCTCCATGTTCGACGATCGGCGTATTGACAGGGCCCTGTTGATGGCAGACCCATAGATGACCCCAACAGGAAATGGTTTGGGGTTAATGCCTCTGGATCTTCCGTGTTGACACTCACGTGGGTTAACGGTCTTGCGTTGATTGAGAACTCTGCTTCCGCTAGCAAAGTTCCTAGCACCTCTTCGGTCGACTCTTTTTCGTTAAGAGTCGCCGATAACGCTACCTTCACTGACCGGACTAATCTTTCCCACGCTCCGCCTTGATTTGGTGCTCCCGGTGGTATGTATCGCCAGTTGACTGCGTGTAGCTGTCCCAGGTCTCGTAGTGCCGGCATCCACTCTTCGTATGCTGCCTTCAGCTCCTTATCGGCTCCATGGAAGTTGGTGGCGTTGTCTGAGTATATGGTTCTCGGCCAACCCCGCCGTGCGGCCATCCTTCTCAGCGCCATGATCGCGGAGCTCGTAGTGAGTGACGCGACGATCTCCAGGTGTACAGCTCTCGACGTAAGGCACGTGAACAGAACCCCCCATCTCTTTTCTCGGCGACGTCCCAACTTGACTACCATGGGTCCGAAATAATCTAACCCACAGTGAGTGAAAGGTCGTTGATAGGGCTCGAGGCGTTCGCGTGGCAGGTCTCCTGTCGCTGGCGGCTGCGGTCGTGCTTTTCTTCTTCTACATATTCCGCAGTCTCGTTCTATTGTTCGAACGGTAGGTCGCAAATGGATGATCCAGTACCGCTGCCGCAGGTCGTTCGTAACCCGTTCGCGCCCGGCGTGCCCGGCGGCCTGATGTTCGCGCATCACTATCAACTTAGTGACGCAGTGTCGGCCGTCGAGTATGAGGGGCTTCTTCGCTTCAACTGGCGCGGTAGCTGCTCCGATGCGTCTTTTGACCCGTAGTAGTCCATCTTCCAAGATCGGGTCCAGCTTATACAGACGACTTGCTTTAGAGATAGGGCGAGCGGTCTGTAGTCGCTCAATGTCTTCTCCGAAGCTCTCGTGCTGCGCGCGGCTGATAATTGCATTCTCAGCCCTTTCGATATGCGTAGTTCCTAGATGCTTTGTTAGTCGGCGACACTTGTCCACGAAGGCTAACACGTAGGCGGCGGCTCTAACATACCGATTGTAGTTAGAGAACCGGGCGGGGTCGGGTAACCACGCATGATGCACTTCTCTCTTCTCGCTAACGTGTAACACCTCAAAGTCTTCAACTGGCTGTGTCTTGTCTGCCGGCCATCGTTCTTCTGGTTGCAACAGGAACTCTGGACCTTGAAACCACCTGTCATCTGCGGTGATCGGTAAGTAGGTGACGCGTGTTGCGTCGTCTGCTACGTTCTGCTCAGTCGGCACCCACCGCCACTCCTTGCTGTTAGTGAGCTCGGAGATCTCACCCAGGCGGTGGGCTACAAACGGCGTGTAGCGTCGCTCGTCGTTTCGCACCCAATGTATCACCGTGGTTGAGTCGGTCCAGTATACAGTCTTGTTTATCTTGACCCGATGCTCTTGCTTGATTGTTGCCGCTAGTCTCGACCCGATGACCGCTGCTTGTAGCTCCAGCCGAGATATAGTCTGCGTGCGTCGTTGACCTGACGCTGCCGTCCGACTGAATGATGCGCCAATACGCCACTGCCGCGTACGCTTGTTCACTCGCGTCACACAGCACATGCAGCTGTAGGTCTTGAGCTTCGTTCAGCATGTAGCAGCGTTCGAGTCGCAGGCAGGCTAGGTCGTTGAGTCGCTCTAACCAGGCTGCGAAGAGCTCATTTTCTTCTTCGGGTATAGGTTCGTCCCACGACATCTGAAGTCGCCACAGACTCTGCAGCACGATCTTAGCGCGTATAGTGAAGTGGCTCAGCAGTCCGAGGGGGTCATAAATCGACATGACCGCGCTGAGGGCTTCTCTCTTCGTCGGCGCTCGCGTCCGGTTGATCACTTCCGTGGGAACTCGGTTCATAGAGGTGTTGAACCCAAGCTCATCTTGTTCTGCGTTCCAGATGAGGCCGAGTATCTTGTTCTCGGGCCCATCTCCCCCCAGTGGCGTCGGCGACGTTGCTCGTAGCTCAGCTGGGACGTCGCGGAGTACGCTAGCTTGGTTCGTGTTCCACCCTCGTAGCTTGAAGCCGGCAGCTGCGTGGACCGTCATTAACTCGGAGACGGCTCGCTGGGCTTCTTCTTCATTTTCGTAACTGGCCGCCAGGTCATCCATGTAGTGGCTTCTCGTAATCGCTTCGAAGGCCGCTGCGTGAGTATCTGCATGGGCCCTCGCGTTCGCGTCTCGAACGTAGTGTGCCATAAATGGGGAGCTGGTAGCACCGAAGATCATGCTCGTCATCTTGTAGTGCCGGGGCGGTATATCTCGGTTTCTTCCCCTCCACAGGAACTGTTGAGCTGGTTGATCTTCGGGTCGTACCTTTACTTGCAAGAACATCTCTTGTATGTCCGCTGTGATGGCGATCGGCTTCTCTCGGAACCGGAACATAATCCCCTGTAGTGACATCAACAGGTCCGGCTCCTCAAGCAGGTGATAATTCAGACTGACACCCCGGCTCTTGGCTGCTGCATCGAAGACGAGTCGCTGTTTACCAGGCTTGTTCGGGTTATGCACTGCGAAGTGAGGTAGGTACCAGCAGACTGGACTCGTAGCCTCGGTGCCGTCGCATGGTGCCGCGTATCCCTTCTTCAGCAAGTTATCAATTTGCCTGGTGTAGGCTTCAGCGAAGTCTTGTGCGTTGTCCATTTTTTCTTCGATCTTTTTCAGTCGGCGCAGCGCAGAGTTGTAACTTGGCGGGAGTGTGGCGTTGTCTTCTTTCCACGGTAGCCCTACTTCGTAGCCTTTATCAGTTCGCTTCAACGTAGATTCGACGATTCGCACCGCTCGACGTTCCGCGTCACTCACTTTCGGCTTGTGAGAGACACCGAGCGCGTCGATCTTGAAGTGATGGTCTACGAGGTCGTGAAGGCGTTCACTCTCATTTTTAGTTTGCTCAGAGGTGAAAACATGTAACACGTCGCTTTCGCTTTGGCGAATGATGCTTCGTGGTAACGTTCCATGTATCACCCACCCTAGGCTGGTTCTCGATGCTACGGGTTGGCCTCGTTTACCCAGACGCAGCTCCCGGGATACGATATACTCCCAGTGGTCTGTGCCTACTAGGATCCCCAGACGCGTCGACTCGTAGCAGACCTTGTTCTCTCCTAGGTCCCGCAGATGTTCATACTCAAGCAGCGAAGCCGGAATAGCTTGCTGATGTAGCTTCATAGACCGGATGGTGCGTGCCTTTAGTTCGTGGGGCGCACCTTCGGGTCCCTTAATCTTCACGGTCACCAGCTGGTTTCTCTCTTCCGACTGCTGCATGTTGACCCCTCGCATTAGCAGTCGTTGCGGAGGTCCTCTTGCCCCAATTTTTCTTGCCAGGTCTGCATCGATGAGAGAGATGGTAGCGCCTTCATCCAGGAGTGCATGAGTCTTTGCCTCCCCCCCTGGTCCCACGACTGTGACGGGACACATCTTCAACAGCACGGCTCTTGGCTCAGCTGAGGACTGGGTTACCACTGAGAGTACTGCTTCCGTCGGGCTTGACGTGGTTGGCGGCTTCTCATCTTGCTTCGGCTTCTCACTGTGCAGAGTGGCGTGATGGGCGATGCGGCATTCGTTCACACCGCAAGGCTTCGACTTACACCGATAGCGTTGATGCCTTTTTACTAGACACTTGAAACACAATCCTTTTTCTTTCACGAAGTTCCATCGCTCTTCTACCGTTAGTGCCTTATACTGTGGGCATCGCGGTAACTCGTGGGCTTTCTCACACTTCGGACACTGATCTAGCTGTTCTTTCGACTCTGATGACTCTGTGACATTGAAGACAGCGTTCGTTTTCTTCATATTCGCAGGCGCGGGCGTCGGGCGAGTTTCTTTCTTCGCTTGCGTGGTTGTACTACTCTCCGGGACGTAGGCATGCTTGAGCGCGCGGTCTGCCTCCCTCATCAGGAAGCGGGATAGCGTGATGATATCGGGTTCTGCCGCGATTCCGTAGTCCGTCGCGTAGTCACACCATCTCGCTTGAACGTGAGGGCTCAGCTTGTTCAAAATTTCTCTTACTGGTGCTGGGTTGTACAGGTATCCCCGCTGATCAATGTTCTGTAGTACACACACGACGTTCTGTACTCGTATTGCGAATTTATTCAATTCCACAGCCGACGATCCTGGCCTTGGTAGCTTCTTCAAGTCTTCAAATGCCTTGTCGATAATTACTTCAGGACGTCCGAAACACTGTTCTAATGTTCGGAGTATGACGTCCGGATCCGTTGCAGTCGCGAGTAGTGCTGCCACGATGTCTCGTGCTTCCCCGGTGAGACTCTTCCTCAGTCGCTGTATATTCTCAATCGCCGATATACTGTACAGCTTCGTAGAGTCGGTGTAAGCGGCTTTGAACGTAAGCCACTCTCCATGAGACCCCGAGAACGTAGGTAGACCTGCACACCGTATTCTGGGTCTTGCTAGTCGCTCCATCGCTTCAGTCAGTTGATCAATTCGACTCGTTCGCGTGGGTGTGTCTGACCTTCCATGCAGTTCGAACCGTAGGTGCCGATCTTCTCTGCTCCGTGTTCTCGACTCTTCTGGCTCCGTTCTTGGCATGACGGGGTTCGCTTGCAGCCACTCATCTACTCTTCTGTGATGTGTTTCAGTGGGTACATCTTCGTGAACGCTTTCTTGATCCTCTTGAATGGCCGTAAGTTCGGTGGCCAACCTTTTCCTTATCAATTCTGCTTCAATTTCGAGCTCTTCCTTCTTTAGTTCGGCCAGCTTTTCTGCAGCTTCCAACTCGAGTCGGGCCCGGGCTGACGCAGTTGAGCGGTGCGATCTCACCGACCCTCCCGGTGAACCAGTTCGAGTGTAACGAAAGAAAATTTTATACTTGGGTTTTATGAAAGTTAAAATAAAGTGAATAAAAGTGACTATGGAAGCTGTCTACGGCTAGCGGTTGAGACATAAATAATAAGATAGATTAACAATTGATAACAATTATAATCGAAGTAATTAAGTGGCGTTACATAAATTTATAATATATGGTAATTGGAAATGAATCTCAGGGCGGATTCGCAATAAATATTCTGCCGAGGCGTTGTTTGATCCGTTGTGCAGAGATGGTGGTATGCACTTAGCTAGTTCACTCCCGGCTGCTGATGTTGCCGGCGTGCCAGGGTCCTCGCTGGTGTGCCTCACGACCGAATGCTGGCGTGAAGCCCGGTGCGAAGACCCTGGAAAAAGAAAGAGTGCGGGTCAGTTTGTCACATGGGAACTTCGTCCAGTGACCCGCTGAAAATAATAGCAGGTGAAGATATTCTCCCCAGCGGTAGAACAGCGTAGCTAGAAGCTATAAAAAGGAAGAAATAATTAAGCAGTGCAGGCTGATGACGTGACCTCTGACCATAGGGGTCATCGGCCTCGTGTCACTAATGGGTAGGCTGAAATAGCACAAAAAATGTTAAATAATAAAATATAGTAAGCCATACATTAAGCAGGCCGTAAGCTGCGCCGCTGAGAAGTCTTCACCTGTTGAAAGAAGTAGGAAATGTTGATCTCAAAACTTACCCGGTGCCGACAGCAGTTGGCCGCCGGGGTCAAAGCGACCTCCCACGGCAAGGGTAGCCGAAGAAAGGGCCCACTTTAGCGCCGTGAATAGACACTTAGGTAATGTTGTCCAATCTCGCTCGCACACCCATAGACAATTTAGTATATTTAGTATCGAAAAATACTAAAATATCGACTATATTAGATAATTTATTACAATTAGATTTATAAAAAATCCACAACGTTACAATACCCCCCCAATTAGTTCTGGGTTTTTGTTACCCAAAAACCCGATACTGGACTGCTCAATAAAATGCCTGACTTACGCTTTCACATACATACTTCCTCACATACCTCCCCTATCATGTTCATCCATACTTAGCGGTTGCCACTTCAAAAATGTAGCACACGCGTTCCTTGCGAAGAGAGTTTCCAGGTTAATAGGCACTGGAGACTCAGACGTAAATCAAACAAGATGGAAAACATTGAAATGTCACATACAACAATTTCAATGGGAAGAAAAGGAGCAATCGAACCACTATATATTTTCAACTTTAAAAAGGGAAAGTGTTATGTTTTTAGTATAGGGCTTATTTTAGATGTATACATTACCGCATCTGCAATAAGGCTTATTTCACGAGTTTGCAAACCGCTCGGAAGAAGACATAACAAAAAGGGATGCAATGAGGCTTGTTTTTAAACTGAGTTTGCACGACCGCTCAGCATAATGGTATAAAACCATAAAACAGTACCCCGATACTGGTTGAATTCCCAGCTCGAAGAAAAAGGTATCTGTTGGTTTAAAACGCCAACAGATCCAACAAATGGTATAAAACCATAAAAATTCCCGGTGACTGGTTTAGTATCCCAGCACCAAGACACGGTATCCGTTGGTTTAAAACGCCAAGGGACCCAAAAACAACATCGGTTGGTTTAAAACGCCAACCGACCCACAACAACCATTACTAGGCAAAGCCTAATAATAAAGAAAACGAACATGAAGTTCAAAGTTCCATCTCAAAGAGAGGAGAAAAGAAGAAGAAAATATATAGCAGTGGTAGGGTAATAAGATTTAAAAAGTTAACTTTATTTAAGCTATATAAGTGTCATTGTCAAATATGAACAATGCAAAAGTATAATCAACTACTTTTAAAAGTTATGACCAAGTCAAATTATTATTAAAAGAGTTATTTTGAAAGGATAGTGGCTTATTATTTCACCCACATACAGTGAGTATTATTTATGCAAACCTCAGTTGCAAAAGGAACAACGAGTGTTCAAAAAATTTAAAAGTTTTAAAAACTTACCAAAGTTTAAAAAGTTAAAAAAATCAGAATCCAAGGTTCAACAAACAAATTATTTATTTAATGTTTTGTAGTCGTTGGCGTTTGTCTTGTGACCAAAAGTTAAAAAAATTAAGTCAAGAAAACCATAAAGCCATTTTAGGGTTAACCCAAAGGACAAAAATATTTTTTTTTTTGCAAATGTCAAAATTTATGAAAAATTTCTAAGTTCCAGTTCCAAGGAACAGAGATTTAAAAAAATATTAAATATTTTTAATTTATTTATTTTTAATATTATATTTTATTTTTATTTTTATTAAGCATAATACACCATACTGTAGTAAATAAATTTTGATATAAAAACAACAGGAACATAACGAAACAGCCATCCCAGGAAAAGTCACACAACAGGATATAGAAGTAACCATAGAGTTAAAAGATATTCTATAATATTTAGCACAAAATACCAAAAGTTGTTATTCTTAAAAGAATAATCTTATCTTGTTTTAAAAAAACAAGGCAATTTTGAAACAATAGTTAGTAGTAATTTTAAATTCTACTACTGGCAACACTTTTTGATTGTCAAAGTTATATGACGTTTGACGGTTTAGTTACATTTTTCTTTCAGAACAATTCAAAACAAAGTTTTGATGAAATTAATTTGATGTTCAATAATTATAAGAATCAAAGATACAAGTAAACAATTGAAAAACAGTACACTTGTACGCAAGAAGACTATCAACAGGACGGATGTGTATTTCAAGTTATTAAAAGTTTTTGTAAAAAGTGTTCATAGTTGGGTACATGAAATTAAAGTTATAACTGTTGACCCTTTTATAAGTAAAAGTGTATATCATTACGACCATGTCGTGATTAAAAGGTTGTAGGCAGTGTACCAGCACAGTACAATAACAAGACGAAGTTTGTAAAGTACAAGATTTAATTATATTTTAAATTACAAGTATGTGTTGGTTTATACTTGTTTGCCACAACAGTGGTGTAATATTATTTTTAGTGCAATGTTAAGTTTATTGGAATTGACATGATTAAAACAATAGTTCTTATAAGAATAAAACAATGTTTATTCATAATTAGGAAGTTAAGTTGTTAGTTTAAATTAATTGATTATGTTAGGTTAACTTTATGTTTTATTTATTTTGTTTAATTAAAATGTATTATGTCGAATTAGGTATTTGATTATTTGAATGACTGCTATATATTTGCTAAAAATAACATGAAAGGAACACACACTTTGTCATGAATATGTCCATTGATGCACCAGGCATCTTAAGAGGACTCGGGGAAATGGTAATGTATACTTTACAGAATTGCAGTAATTAAGGGTAATGATTTTAATAACTTGAAATATAGCAAACTCAACAATCCCATATGCAGAACAAGATGAAGGACTATCAATTTAAGTATTCATTATCTTTGTTGTTCTTTTCAAAGATATATATTAATTTTATGGAGATCTTTTATTTTCCTTGTATTTCTTTTCAAAGAATTATATTTTTTTTTTTTTTTTTTATACATAAAGAAGCTAATTTGGATTCAGAAATCCGACGAGCAACATGACTACAAAACAGTTCAGTATAAATTTTTTAACAGTGAAGTAACCCAGTTAAGTTAGTAATAAGTAAAAACTATGGTGCGATGAGCGAGATTGACATAAAATGAAGTAAGTAATTTACTTCAATAAAGTAAGTTATTTACTGAAATAAAGTAAAATATAGGTAACCTGTCAGTGAATAGTAGACTACTTGTGTTCAAAACAACAAAATAGTTGAAAAAGTTAAAATATAACAATTCAACCAGCAATAGGTTGATATAATAACATTAAGTTATTATTATGCAAAATATATGCACATAAGGGTAAGTTAATATAAAAAGTATAATAATTTCACTGACGGGGTACTCAGTGTGTGTACAAGAGACACACCTGCACAAAAATTAATAAAAGTAAGTAGCGAGATGATATGAAGTTGAGATCAACAAATCCAAAAAAGTATAAGAAAATAGAACTTTACTTTACCAGTGGGTATAATAGAGGTAATATACAATTCAAACAACTGTAAAAGATTATAAACCTGTCTAGTTTAACTAGTACAAAGGTTTTCATCAACAATAGTGTTAATGCAAAAACATTTTAAAGTTAATGATAATTACCTTGTTGTTATGAAACAAAGGTATTAAGGTAATTATATAGGTAATTGAATTGATATAACAGACATAAATGGTCATTAATCAGTTTAAAATAGAATTTAAAATTTATTTTTAAGTACCCACAATTGGAGTAAAAAATAAAAATCACAAAAAATTGGTGAAAAAATCACCACACTGGTAAAGCAAAGAGAAATAAGAAGAAATATAATATTACAGACCAAACACATAATACCTGCGGCAGAATAATACCTTTGTAGGGGCGCCAATGTAACGAAAGAAAATTTTATACTTGGGTTTTATGAAAGTTAAAATAAAGTGAATAAAAGTGACTATGGAAGCTGTCTACGGCTAGCGGTTGAGACATAAATAATAAGATAGATTAACAATTGATAACAATTATAATCGAAGTAATTAAGTGGCGTTACATAAATTTATAATATATGGTAATTGGAAATGAATCTCAGGGCGGATTCGCAATAAATATTCTGCCGAGGCGTTGTTTGATCCGTTGTGCAGAGATGGTGGTATGCACTTAGCTAGTTCACTCCCGGCTGCTGATGTTGCCGGCGTGCCAGGGTCCTCGCTGGTGTGCCTCACGACCGAATGCTGGCGTGAAGCCCGGTGCGAAGACCCTGGAAAAAGAAAGAGTGCGGGTCAGTTTGTCACATGGGAACTTCGTCCAGTGACCCGCTGAAAATAATAGCAGGTGAAGATATTCTCCCCAGCGGTAGAACAGCGTAGCTAGAAGCTATAAAAAGGAAGAAATAATTAAGCAGTGCAGGCTGATGACGTGACCTCTGACCATAGGGGTCATCGGCCTCGTGTCACTAATGGGTAGGCTGAAATAGCACAAAAAATGTTAAATAATAAAATATAGTAAGCCATACATTAAGCAGGCCGTAAGCTGCGCCGCTGAGAAGTCTTCACCTGTTGAAAGAAGTAGGAAATGTTGATCTCAAAACTTACCCGGTGCCGACAGCAGTTGGCCGCCGGGGTCAAAGCGACCTCCCACGGCAAGGGTAGCCGAAGAAAGGGCCCACTTTAGCGCCGTGAATAGACACTTAGGTAATGTTGTCCAATCTCGCTCGCACACCCATAGACAATTTAGTATATTTAGTATCGAAAAATACTAAAATATCGACTATATTAGATAATTTATTACAATTAGATTTATAAAAAATCCACAACGTTACACGAGGTAGGTTCCCGGGCTTCAGTCTAGGAGCACTAGGAGGAGCATCGATCGTAGCCCCGACCCTAGACTCCAGACCCAACTGCGTGCTTGGCGATGCTGGCGGACCCAGAGCCAACCTTCGGCGCCGTTCATCTTCAATGCGCTGCTGTCTCAGGTCCTCTTCCCGTTGTCGAGCTAGAACTTCCACTGCGTCAGCCTGACTTCTAGTCACCACCATCTTGAACACGAAGTATTCTTGAAGCGTAGATTCTTCCAACCTTGAAGCTGATCTTCACAATTCGATCCGGCTTCTGAAGGACCAAACAATGTCGTGGACTGTATGACTTTTATCTCCCTATCAGGATTCACTTGAATAAAACTCCAATTTGCAGACTTGCAGCTTTATTCTTCTTACTTCTATTGTTCTGGATCTTTATTTCCAAATTGTTCTGAAGACTGTACTGTGTAGTACTGTACCTCGTCTTGTTCTGGATCGCTATCAGAGCTTTTCCAAACTTGTGTTCAACTGTACCGTTTTACGGGCGTAACATGCTCGCTTAAGTACTACATTTTTCGTTAGCCCGCATAGGCACTTAAGGAGCAACCTAAATGACGCGGTTTGCTACCGTGTCTTACAATGTATTCTTAACACTACTTATACACTAATATATACATTATATATATATTATAGACCGTTCTTCATGCGGCATGGCTCGGCGTACTGGACACATTTAATATACGATTTGAGTATAAAAATATTGCAATCAATGATAGAATATATGCGATGGAAATATAAAATCGTTTTTCATTTTTAAGTATATTCTTAAAAATATTAAATACGCCTTATTCTTCAAGCGTTGTGTTAATTAAGTGCACACAATACTTTCTTTTCTTTTTAGAAGCTCCTAAATTCCATAAGAGCAATAAATTACGTGGAAGATAGTGACATGTTGCACGTACAGAGACACAAATGAAACTAGCTCGGATTTGAGAGCCGCCGTTGGAACTCTTGAGCGGTCAACGGTCACAGAACGCAAGCTGAACACTGACCGCTCTCTGTGTGCGCACGCTCATATCTTTGCATCTATCTTACATGCACTCTCTGTACATGCACGGTGTAGAAGTAGATAGTAATACTATGCAATTGCATACCGACTGTACTGTACATGCATGCACATTTTAAATATAGAACATCGAACATCATTGAACCCGGTTTCAAATAGACTTATTAGTCCTCTGCTTCACTAGGACGCCAAAGCGACGTCACCGGCTACGTTTCCAAGCAGTTTATATTGAAATGTATGGTACTTAACTCACTTGGCGAACGCTTGGCAACCATACATTTAAATACAAACTGATTGAATACCTAACCAGCGCGGCGACGTCGCTTTGGCGTCATAGTATGGCAGAGGATTCAAATCTCTATGTATATTTTAATTCCGCGCATACAAATTATTATATTCTTCTGTCGAAAAAAATGCTTGTACCCAAAAAAGCAATTATTGCTATCGTTTTGGTTTTAGGTAATGAATAATAAATTCATTAAAGAATTACCCATTTGAAAAAGATACAATTAGATGATGAGAATATAATGATATTACTCATTATTATCATGGAAACATTTTCCTGATTGCAATAAAGACCGAGGTAAATTCGGAGCTCAGGGTTCGCCTTTCGGCATTTTGTTAAACTTCACACTATTGACACACATGTTACTCTTTATGACGTCAAGTCAAGACTATATAATATACGTAAGAAATCAAGAACGAAAGAAAGAAAAAATTAAGGAAAGAATGACAGAAAGAAAGTAAGAAAGAAAAAGAGAAGGAGAGAAAGACAGACAGAAAGAAAGAAGAAAGAAAGAAAAAGAAAAGGAAGAACAAATACCATTGCAGAAGTTTGGTAAACTTCGGAATTTTGTTAAGTTATGCCTCAGTTGAGGTTTATACATACACAATCAAACAAAAATAAATTAATGAAGAAATAAATGTGAATAGTGGACTAATAGTGCAAGTAGAAAATATTGAGTGGTGTTTTTAAACAAATACGAGTGAATATTTCGTTTGTGTTTATGTAACTTCTCAAAATGGCATATTTACAAAACAGCTGATCCATACTTAATATTATAAATATATTATAACTCTGGCTGTCTGCTTGTGTGTATGTTAAGCATTCACGCCTAAACCACTGAACCGATCTTGATGAAATTTGGTACAAACGTGGATTAGAGCTTGAGAACGGACCAATGCTACTTTTTATTGTGAAAAAGGAGGTAGAAGGGGGGGTTAGGGTTAGGGGATGAAAGTTTGTATTTTTTGAAGTCCTGATAAAATTTGAATTTTCGTACAAAGATGGATTAGGGCTTGAGAACGTAGGTACATAAGCTACCTTTTATAGCGAAAAAGGGGGTAGAGGGTGGAGAAATAGCGCCAGGGGATGAAAGGGCTAGAGGATGAAAGTATGTGAAAGTTTAACAACAGCTACACATCAGAGCAACAGCTAGTTTTCAATAAATGCAAAAACCGAAGGCAGAAGTTATGTTCTTCTTAAATTAAAAATACGTATCACGTTAATTAAAATTAATTATGGATTATAAAAAGTAAGCAAAATGTTATTCGAATACTGAATATATTATAATAACAATGCAAGTTTTTGTTTGGTCGGATTTAAAGGTTAACTAAACGAAATACATTGACATTATACCAAGATCCCAGCGCCGCTAGACTTCACGTATTTGCTGACAAACGAAATGAGTAGTTTTAGTGTTATGATCACTATGCTTACTTACTAGTTTAGCCAGACGGCAAATTTCCAGATATGGGGTAAATAGTAGATTGTTCAACAAGGGACTAAAACAAGCTATAATGATACGAGTTGTTTTAGCCTAATAGTTCGATAAAAACGACGTTCTATACAAAATTATAATATTTATATGAGACGATATTCTTAGCAATCCATGGATTCTATCAATAATATCAATATCAATATCTATTCAATCATGGATCTAAGATTGAATAAGGTTTATTCCTGGATTTTATGGATGAACCTTCAGACACAAAACTGATAAGAAGTCTGTTAGTAGTCAATCCTTTTTGGGCTCTAGCTACTGCCAGACTCATTGCTTCGCGTATGATGAAAAGCACCTCATCGTGGCGGCGTGAGTATTGGCCTGTACATCCTACTAATACGTGCCTAGCCGTCCCTATTGTCTCACCACACGTATAACATTGTTTTTCTGTGGCCTTCTCCCACCTTACCAGGTTACTCTGGTCTGGAAGGGTCATCTGAAAGGCGTTAAGATAGAATTTTAACGGGGCCGGCGACCACTGATATATCAAGGTGCGCCACTTTAAGGCCATCGGTATGCAGAACTCTCCCATTGTCAACCATTCGTTTTGGATTTCCAAATTTCATCTTTTTGGCTCTCGTACTCCCAACCCCACTCTGTTCGACTGGGCTCCTATCATAAATCGTTTATGTAATATGAGTCTAGATTCAAGCTCAGACGCGTTATTATCTTTCGGTAGTGCCCTGACTGTGTCATCTTGGGATTTACCTAAGATGTAGGCTTTAGTAACTCTGAGGTATTTATAGAGCTCCGATGGTTTCTATAATTTCATCCCAAAATTATTTTGATCCCTAAATAAAGCAGAGGGATCAGCAGAGTGCGCTAGTTCAAGCCACGATTTAAGTGATTTTTACTTCTCGTAACTTCTCCTTACAAATTCTTCACTAACACTACTTCATAGCACACTTTTTGTTCGTCAGAAAATACGTCATGTATGGCAGCACCGGGATCTTGGAATACCTCATAGGAATTATCTCCACAAACTTTATTGTGATATTTGAGACGTCACTTTGTGTTCTTTTTTCACATGTTGTCGAATTCAAAATTCAAGGCAGAATTCAATTGAGAAACAGTTTATTTCGTAAAAGTGATCTCGTATATTGTTGTTCCTGTCTAATTTAATTTATATTACTCATATGTGCCCCTAAAATTCAACCTCACGTCCTGATCGTCCACCTGAATTTCGGGGGGGGGGGGGGGGGGCGGACACACGGAAACAAATTTACTGGCGTGGCTCTGGTACACTTGAGATTGGCGTTTCGCCATTAATAATTTTATAATTACATTTTACTTGACATTTACTCTATATCTTGAGATTGGTAGATTCATCGGTACCTATGTAACTGATGCAAAGTGCCATTTGAATAAAATAAGAAGAAAAAGAAGAATCACATGAAATAGATAGAAGATTTTTTGTGATATCAGTGGTAAGATCAAAATCTTGCCACAGACATCATAGAAACTCTTTATGCTTACAGGGTCGGCAGCACGAGTGTCACTACCATTGTGTTGAATACGTCTATAATCCACGATAACCACTTTCCATCAGGTGCATCTTTATAGCACAGTTTACTTAAAAAAGAAAACATTTTTAAAATTTAACAATTTCAATTCTCATCACAAACTCACCCGCTTCATCCATAGCTTCCTCGATATCCACATGTTCTTTTATCAAATCAGTATTTTTAACCACCATTGTGAAAGTTCGTGCACTATAATCTATAATCTCAATTAATCAATCAGATTAATATTTACAGTAATTTATAAACAACATATGTTAACAAAACGGGCTGTTGCCTTAACGTTAACAGAATGAATTATAAGATGTTAACCTAATATACACGATTATTTGTGTACACTTAAAAAAATACTTCTGCTGTATTTAAAAGTCAGCTGTTGTCCGCGGCTTCATCCGTTCGAATGAATGAACTTGTATCAGTGACCTACTGCAAGATAGACTTACAATCTATTATTGGGCCAAAGGAAAAAGATTATGACAGTATGGATCACAGTACGGTATTGCTTCAACTTCAAATTTGTTCCAGAAGGTATATAAAATAGCCAAACTATCATTAACAGGTGGTATTTTTAAAATCAAAAATCAAGTTTTCTATGACTTTTAGGAAGAGTAAAATAACCTCACAACTAAAGCCCCTTTGCAAGTAATCAAATTAAATATAAAAGTTAGTTAGATTGTCATAACTAACACTGGAATGACACTGACAGCGTTATTAACAGTTCTCTTTTTATTAATTCCTTTAGCTTGAATGTTTCATGAATTGTGTTAGGCAAAATCAAAAAATTTATGAACCAACGATTCCGAGAAATCGTAAATATCAAAACTACTGTTATCACCTTAAAAACTTACCATCCTATTGTCAATTGAAGACAATTAGCACGATTTGATAATATTGAAGAGATTATGGCAGCCTCCTTCAGATTACGGAATTTTTGTTTATTTTATACGTAGTTGGAGAATGTCTGTATCAAAATCTAAAGAACCAAAATCATATGTAAAAAGTTTTGAAAGAAGACCTCGTATCAAAACTAGCCATCTGATGGCCGAGTGACTTTCAAAAATGAAGAAAATAATATCAATGGTCAAGATACTTTAATCCATCTTCGTTCACCAGTTTTGGTTGGTTGTTGTCTGTTTGTACGCAATGGACACAAAAACTTCTATTCGGATCGTTCAATTTTTTTTTGTTTGAGCGCATTTGGTTCAGCAGAACTAGACATAAACAAAAGTCACGACAACCGACATCAACGCAAGCAGAGTCGGTGCAAAGCGTAGTTTATAAAATAGTAAAACATATCAACGTTTATCTATAATGTTTTATTAAAACTTGTTTCTGTTTCTTTATTCTAGAAAATTTACATTGTAATGTGGTTCCAACTTAATCCGGTTATGTTATTTTTATTTTATACAACTTAGATAGCAGACCAGCATAAGAACCAACTTATAGTTAGCGGTAACCTTGGTCTATAGATATGTTCAACACCAGGGCCATCACACTCGTGATATCGATCCTGAAGGACCCTACTAATATATCCTTATTGAAGAACCCCATATTGTAGTCACTGTGAATAACCACAGTAGAAAGTTCATCCTACGTACGCTGAAACCGTGGAATAAAGTTTCTTTCATACCGCACAGTTGTCACTGTTTTCGGTTACAGTGTGTGAGGTTGAACTCCCTGTTTAAATCCTAAAACAATCTGAAAAAAATTTGCTACATATATAGCATGTGTGGGTAATACAGATGAATCGCTTTGAATGATGGGAACAACGCTAAGATGATTAGGCTATGAGTATATGAGGGTGTGTGCGTGCATGTGTGTTGTAAAGGTATGATTCCGAAGGTGACCGCATTTGAAAATATTTACACATAGGACGCGACGGTTTTACGGTCCAATTGAGCAGTCCGACTGGGGAAGTACCTCCGCCCTACAGAATACCGCATCCATAATAACCTCGTGTTGTGTTCCCGGCGGTGAGTAGGGTAACCAGAGCTCACTGGAGAGTTTTTGTACTGTCAGTGGGAAGACCAAAGGCTTGTCTTGCTTTATCTTCTACACCGACGGCACATAAACTCTCTGTTCTAACAGGTTGAAAGTGCGAGTGCGACGCCCCACGGTAACCACGGTGCTTGTCTGGCAACTAAGTATTTAAAAAAAACTGTAGACGCACGCAGTAGATACGCGTAACTCATTACGGCTTCTAGATGATCCTCTTTATCCGTATCGAAGTTAAAAAAGTAATGTACATGCGTCGGTAGTTGTCGAATATGATCGGCTTGAACATAATTTTTGAGCTACTAAATTTAATTAATGAATAAGTCGTTCAGTAATTAACTCTATGCATGCTGCGTGTTACCCCTGAGTATGATTGCGTTGTACTAAACATATTTGTATTACACCATTTCTATGAATTGTACTAAAACCACATTTGTAATCAGTTCGTTATATGTTCAGCATACCGTGTTACGCCATTTATTAAATACCTGCAAGTCTAACTCAATGCTTTATTTATAGTCTCTCTCTTAATGAGTTTGCTGTTTCATCATAATGATTCAGTTCTCAGCATGCCCCTGATCATCCTTAGAACGAATTGAATCTCAATCAATCACTATGTTACCTGTTTTATGCCTTGTCCGACTATCCACATAAAAACCAAGCTACGCCTATGAGAGAGTACCCTCCGGTGTTACTTTTTTTTTATCATGCGGGAAATATCCTCGAATGCCAACCCCGCCGGAGCCGGAGGGGGCGGTTATGTTGGACTCGAACCAACTAAACCGCACGCCGTGTGTTGATCGCAGTGCAAGGCCGTAGGAGAGGGAGCTATAGAGCCCAGGGCCCCTCCAGTACTCCTTAACTATTGAATATATTTTCTTATTTGTTAAGAGAAATAAACTTACAAACTACGTACTATATAACTACTATAAAAGCCTTGTGGAAAAATGTGTTCATGTATTCGTCGAATTATCTAAACTAATTTAACATTGCTAACACACATATTTATGTGTAGATACCTTCCATTAATATTTAACAGTCAACCTAACTTAAATGAGTAGAGGGAAATGGGAGTGCAAAGTAGTCAAACGTTTGACAGCTAGATAAATAGGTTATGAATATTATGCACAGTCTGGGACTGAAAATATAATAATAATATTTATAAAATTATAATTGGTGATAAATATTTATCTTATAAAAATTACAAGCGGTGAATTTTACGACGTCCACGTCACCTAGTTCGATGGAAAAACCAGATGATATTTTTATAACATTAGACAAATCTTTAATGGCTATGGTACAAGGCTAAAAAAACTGGTGGTGAAACCAAAAGAATAATGTTAGTGCGATACTACAGCCACACAAATTTCGTTTGTTTCTTGAGACAGAGGAGGAATTGGATTAATATAATAGTGTAGTGCTGCAAGCTCCTGGCCTTGTCAGTAGCAGCAGCATGCAAAGTGCCTTGTGCATACTGGGTCATTTAGTACGATCGAATCTCCAAAAACCCATCGCTCATCTGAAAGATCATCACCCGGGCTAATTGGTCTAAGCAAATTTTTTTTGCGGTATTCACTTTACTTATTTGGAATCAGCGAATTTTCTGCGTCGTTTGATCTGAGTTTCACCTTTCTATGAGCATTTTTTTGGCGCTACAGTTACTCTCGAGAGGGTAAGCTTGACGAGTTCCAGCCACCGGAGCAAGCCGAGTTTCGAAAAGCCCGTGGACCACATTCATACTGTTCGGTAGATTGTAGAGAAGACTCAAGAATACAATAAGCTGCTGTGTATGACGTTTGTGGAGTACGAAAAAGCCTTCGACTCCAACGAAACCTGAGCAGTTCTAGATTCCCTGCAGCAATGTCGTGTCGATTGGCGAAACATCGAGATTCTGAGATGCTTGTATGACACTGCCACAACAGCTTTGAGACCAGAGAAGTGAGACAGGGGGATGTCATACCTCCCAAACTATTCACCAACGCATTGGCAGACGTCTTGAAGACTCTGGATTGTACTGGGCGAGTTGTAGATTGTACTAATCAAATCTTCGGTTCGTTCGTTGATGACATCGACGTTTTTGCAGAGTCGATGGAACAACTGTACGAAATACTGCATAGCCTTAATGGAGCTTCTCGACACGTCGGTCTCGGTGTAAACTGCTTGGGCGGGGTATCAACACTAACGGAGAATACATCTCACATTTTTGGTTCGGTGATGACATCGTCGTGGTTGCAGAGTCACTGAAACAACTGGGCAAAATGCTGCACAGCCTAAATGGGCCTCGGTGTAAACTTGAATAAAACCGAGATTATGTTCAACAAACATGTTGCACCGAAACCGATCGCCATCAAAGGGGCCATGCTCGAAGGTCTCCAAAAATGTGTATACCAGAGTCGGGTTATTCAGCTCGGTAATAACAACTTCGAGAATGGACTAGCCAAAAGGATCCAACGATGTAGTCTTCTCCCCTATGTATGATGTAGACCAACGCAAATACACATATTTATACATACAAATATTTGCACTGAGTGGGGATCGAAACCGCGCGTTCTGCGTAACAGCCGCACTTACTACCGCTATGCAACAGAAGCTTTCCAGATTAATGGATCTAAATTAACTCAAAACTTTCATGAAATGAAATGAAAGTTTATTTGTCAGAATATGGGTGAATAGGTAAAGAAATTTTAGATGTTTGCATGTTGGATTCAGGTGCTGGTGGACATTACCATCAGTTTTCTTACTGATGGTAAACTTTACAGTGGTTTATGAGCCCACATTTAATTTAATAATAGTAAACATTCATTTGACTTGATCCAGATGAAACATTTGTTGTATTAATTGTTGTATTATTTATATTTAAATCCATTTTTTTTAAGTTATTTTTTTTTTCGAAAAACGCATCTTTAAATCGCTCTCCTATAACTTAAAAAAAATGGCGCTTAGAACAATTAGGTTTGGAACCGTCGATTAAATTCTGAGTAAGTAAAACCACTGCTGCAATTTCTAAGTAGTGGTGAAAGAGGTTACTGCAGCTATTGAATGTCAACCAGTTCAGTGTTGTACGTTCTGATATTATTTTACACATCGCTTAAGTTAACATTATTCGACTCTTTAGTTCTCTTTTATTTCATGGAAATCTTATCTCGTTAACTTACTTTTAATTAAATTGTCTTATCTTCTTAAATAGAGTTCTTATCACTGCATGCTAAGTTAAAAAAGTGTAATGTTTGTCAGGTTTATCTACAGTGAAATATGTATATTTTATGGAGTCGGTCATTGAGCTCATAATATTTACATTACATACGGAACATTGCATTACACTGTGTCTTTTTTATCTAGGTCAGTATAGGAAGAATATGCTTATATGTTTAAAAAATAGGAGGAAAAATATTTTATCTAAGGGAATCTTTTATTCATATTAACTAAGCTGTATGCATATGTAATTTTCTAATTCTAATCTTCGACAGACGTAGTTTTTTTGTTGTCCTCGGGTAGAAATATAGCAGCCACTATTCCACCTAAAACAAAGGATGTAATGCATATACTGTGTCTTTTTTATCTAGGTCAGTATAGGAAGAATATGCTTATATGTTTAAAAAGTAGGAGGAAAAATATTTTATCTAAGGGAATCTTTTATTCATATTAACTAAGCTGTATGCCTATGTAATTTTCTAATTCTAATTTTCGACAGACGTAGTTTTTTTGTTGTCCTCGGGTAGAAATATAACAGCCACTATTCCACCTAAAACAAAAGAAAATTAGAATAGAGCGTTTTCACACTCATCCACGGAGGACAGAATATGATTAAGTAGCGGAGATGCCATAGTCAAATTTCTCTTAAGAAAAACGCGTGACCAAATGCGGGTGGGAAGGGAGACGCGGGGGCCATGAAGTCATACCTCGTCCCCGTCTCCATCTAGTGCGTCATAGTGAAACCGAACAGTAACAGACCTTGTCATTTTTGTTATATAGTTTGACTATTCGCCACTAAGCGCTATACAGAATTCTAGAATAATCTATTATTAGGTAAATAATTTTAAAAATAAGGCCCCATCTTTCGGATTATAGCAAAATCATTTAGGAGGCTAAATTATTTGGCTTTATACCGACAGATAGCCCAATTTTTTTTACTTTTAATTTTCAATTTCAGCTAAATATGCCATTTAATAAATAAAATAACATTTTTGAAATTGCTAATGAACTCGGGCGAGATTATGATGAAACTTTCATAAAATGAAGTGAGTTATTATTACAACTAGTATACATGTAAGGTTCCTTATTTCTTCTCTACACCAGATGGTTCTGTAACGACTTTTTAAAAAAAAATTAAAATTTAAATATAGTGGACTTACTGATGAAATGTTATACCCTTAAAATGTTTAAATTGTTTATCTATATACTTCGTGCATCCTTGTACTGCACACTTCATTCTTAAACCAGGTTAAAGCTATTTTTATCGTTGAACTTTTGACCAAAAATGACAACCGAACGCAAGGACGTTTCACTAGAACTAGATGGTGACGTCACAGACCAATTGAGTCGTTTTGACGTATGGAAGGCTCGCGACTCGATTGCCTTGCAACATCTCCGCTATCATTTCCTTCTCCATGCACTCATCCGATATCCGATATCGGTGTCGGACGCCGATAGCCGACATCCGATAGCCGACACCGTGTGCTGTTTTCACACTTATCCGATAAAATCGGCCCGATACGGCCATTTGCTCGATACCACAGACTAGTTAGGGATGCTAGGAGTAAAAAAAAGAAAAGAAGTGCAAGCAATTACATGACATGGTATTGAGTTTTTTTTTTTATATTCGTGATCAGCGTCATCAATTAAAGCGAAAACACTTCTCACAACACAAAAGGCTTCTCAAAGAGATAGCAGAGACATCATCTCAACATTGATATGTTATCTCTTATTGCTATAATATATATTTATGTTGCATGTATGTTTATATATATGTGTATATGTTTATGTATTGTACTTATATGTATGTGTATGTGTATTTAATATATCTGTAATGAATTTTTAAAATATTGGAACAGTATACTTCTTTTGTGCCTACCTCGTTATAGCTCTGCACCACCCTAGGTTGACTGGTAGAGAATGCCTACGGCATTAAGTCCGCCATTGTACGTTGTGCATAAAGTGAAATAAATAAATAAAAATAAATGTAACTCAGAAAATGTCATTAAGGTCGAAAATTGCTTGCAGTCGCTGTTTTAGTTTCTTCGTTTTCCGATATCGGGTCAAAACAGCGGTGTTGGCTCCGATAATCGATATCGGGTCGGACAATGTGAAAGAGAGATACATATATCATACATTTGACTTCCTCCGATATCGGATGTCGGATATCGGATGAGTGTGAAAACGCTCTTAGGGTCATAGCATACAAATCAACTAGGCCTGTAAACACAACGATATCGTAAGCATTACATTACATTTAAGACTTTAAATGTTCATAAACATTAATGTTAATATTTGAAACTACCGTAAGGCGAAACCGGTCGATATATATTGAATAAGTACAAGTGCATTATCAATACATGTAATAACATAATTCCAACAAGTACCATCAATCATTAGTATAAATAGCCTGCTTTATTCTTTAACACTTGGAACTTCAGAAATCTGCAATCCGATAAAAGTACTTGATTAAATGTCTATTATGTATGGGCATATTGGTTGTGATTTTTAAAAAGATCCCACGTCAGATGATAAGAAAATTAGAGTGAAGGCCACCATTGGTAGATGCCATTAATTAAAATAGTAAAATGTTAGTAATTTTTCAGTTTAACAACATCCATCATTACCAATTTGCCACACGGGTGGGAACGCTTGATGGGGCAAACTGAATCGTCTCATAGATGGAACAAACATTATTGTAGTGACGCCATATGTATGTAGCGCCATCTAGATACATGACGATGAAGTTTTACAGCACTACAAATCTTTTATGGCGAAATTAAAATTCTCGTATTAATTGACGGCTAAGGCGATTAGCACACTGTCCGGGAGCGCAGAAAAACGCAGGAAGGCGCGTGGTCGCGGAAGACCAGAGCTGTTAGACGTTTTTAGGTAGGTAGGTATTTGAAGTAATCTAAAATTTTATTAAAAGAAAAGTTGAATATTGAATAGGTAATAAACAAAAAAAATTGCATTCAATTTGCGACGGGTTTCCAGACAATGCATCTGGCTTGCTAAACTATATCTATATCACTTTACCGGACAGTGCTCAGTATCATTGGCATTTTAGAATGACACACCAGATTACCATAAAAATAAATTTGACGTTGTATCGCATTATTTTAGATTTTTAGTTCGCCTCAAATACCTACACAGAAATGTTTAACAGCTCTTGGACTAAAATCCCACCAAATTCACGCGCTTGATGTCAGATTTCATTGTGCCATACTTGTACATACATTGCGCGTGATCGCATTTTCAATGTGTTGGACCCCGCGTGTTTTTTATACAAAAAGAGTTCCGTAGAGGCGACGCGACACTACGCTACGCGACACTACGCTTCCCTGCGCTCCGCCGCGTGGCGCGGGGCAGTGTGAAAATCGCCTAAGGCTGTTTGAGTTTTATGCCTTTTGAATTAGCCCATTGCAGTCCACTGCTGGACATAGGCCTCTACCAATGTTGGTAAGCTTTGACCTACAGTTTCCACGATGGCCAGACGGGTTGGCAGGTACAGGGTTCGAGTTTACCTTTTCTCGCATTGATATCGTCTGCGTTTTTTGCGTTAATCGCCCCTTCGGATGAGATAGGGTGGTGATAGTTAAATTCTTTTTTCGTCAGACATCGTTAGACATACTTACTCTTCTCACCATTGGGTCTAGTTAGTGATATGAATCCTGGGATGGAGAGAGGTATTCCTAACGCAATAAAAAATATTACGCGCAAATAAAAGCACAAACTTTTGCCATAACACCAGTGAATCAATATAACAGACATAACGAGTAGGTCTCATCTAAAGAAATAAAGGAGGCTATAAAATATCTTTGTTTCCATTGTATAAGTTTCAGTGCCTTACTTTTAGACTCATTAGTAAATCAACTTCCTGCTATCCTAGGAATATAAAAAATAAGTGAAGATTTGTGAAAATGTTTGGATATTTGTTTTCAATCACGCTAGAACGATTGAACGAAGCTGGCTGAAATTTTGTATAAGGGTAGATAATAGTCGGGAATAAAATCTGGACTAATTTTAATGCCACACGTTGCAGGAACGGGATCTAAATGTCACAAGGGTGGAATCGCGAAAACATAGTTGCTTCTTCCTCTCTAGACTATACTATAACTATAACGGTAGCTTGGGTTCGAATCTGACTCACCAAACAGAATAGTAGCCCAGCAATAGAAGGTGATTCGGCAATAGTCGAAGACGATAGCACCTACAAGGTCCACACCTCCAAGACAAATGAAACGGGCCACCATGACTCCTACACTAGCAGCTAGACCCCTGAAAACAAACAAGAGATAAAAAAAATCTTCGTAAGGACTTGTTTCTGTTCAAAATCCTGATGTTTAATAAACTATTATCATATTAAGTTGATTATAAACTTTGGGATTATGATACGGAATTTCATAATCCCGATGTACCAAAAGCAAAGTTCAAAATCCCGAATAGTCGTTTGACTGAAGTACAAAAGGGTGGTTTTGTTAAGATGGTTATAAAAAATAACTAAGAAGGCTAATGTGGAAGCTCCACTTCGCTACCGCTTAAGACTTTTAACCTAATCTATCCAAGTCGGATTGCACGAGGTGGGCAGTGTGGGCCTCAACATAGATACACATAAGTTAGAAGGATATGGCGTATCACGTATAAAACTCCCGTATAACATTTTGAAATTCGGTATGTTGAGACGTTACTTTTTAAGTAGTACGTTAAAAACATACGCTTTACTTATTATTGAATATTTACTTCTTAATCAATAAACTTAATAACGGTAATAAACTTTCTATAAGGATATTAATCTATAATTAACCCGAAAACGTCAACATAAGTGTCTACGTGTTTTTTATCTTCCTTATCATTTTAAAAGTACTCATAATTGCTCACATCTCCTCTACGACCCTCGTCAAATAAAAATAGCCTGTCAAGTTAGTATATCCTACCAATTTTACGAGATTAATATTAAATATAACTTTTGAGAGGTAGGCCAGTGTTTATTGAGCCTGGATAATAACAAACTATATAAATAGTTAAACTAATGTTTTAGTATGAGGAATTCAACATTGATGATCTGAAAGAGGAAAAGAAATCATTCATTACATAGATATACATATATATACTCGCTTACGACACAATGTCGAAAATATAGCTATTACCTATTATCTATTTTCTCAATAAACAAATTTCGTTTCTACAACATAATACATCTATGTACGCTTTCTTTATGATAAAAGTAGATGAAGCTCAGGAGGACAGAAGTGTGTACAATAAACATATCAACTGATTAAACAAATAAAAACTTTTCTAATTTAAGGCTATGCAATGTAAGAACATACATTGCATTGATACGATAAATACTGCTAAATCTTACCTATGTGAAGTCGGATACATGGTAATAAAATAAGAATTAATGCTAGCAAAGCAAAGTCCAGTAAGCTGCACCATGACATAAAGAATTGTATTGCCAGCAGAGTCATTCACCATATCCACAACAATGCAGCTGATGCCAGCGAGGAAGAACGATGTAATAGTGAAAGATCGTCGCCAATTTTTGAAGACATAAATAGCGGCAATGAGAACAGCGATATCAAAGATAGTGAATATCAGGGTCAATAGCATTCCAGAAAATATTATATTCATAAACCTGCTGTCTAGACATACAATCTGGAAAAAGATTAAGCACCTATTAGTTTTCTAATAATAAGAATGTCATGTTACAGAAAAATTACAGTATACTAACATCATGCTTATATGGTGTTACATCAGTAGTTATCTTCTGGCAGAAGCTGATATCTTCAGATACACTGGTTAAAAACGAATTAACCATTGTTGGAAACCATACGAAGAAAATATTATTTCTGAAAAAGAAGATAAATTTTTTTTGGCTTATTTTATTGTGTAAAATATTAAATCGAAGTATATAATTAAGAATATATGGGTAAACACATATTGAATCTCTTGGCAAGCCAAGTTGTACCGCACCAGCTTTATTTTTTCAAAATATAAAAACAAGAGTGGTCTAAAAATATCTCTAAAGAACTAGGGTTTTCCTTAAAATCCTTATTGTGTTTCAAGGTTTCAAGCGAATAACTGCAATTTGGAACATTGCAGTTATTCGCTTGAAACCTTGAAACAACTAAAAATTATTTTATGTGATGCCAATACTTTTATTACATAAAGTGATAATATTGATTTACCACCTTGTTAAAACAATATTGTCTATATAAATTTTCAGGGAAATCAGGCGTAATCCATCTAGCTGGTTTACAGGCTATCTATGAGGCTGTAAAAAAAAGATTGAAACCTACTGTTTAAAGATAACTGTTCAGTTTATAAAGAATGTGGTCAATATTTGAATTGTATACTTACGTAAATGAACATATACAGAGAAGAAATGTCAGTTGTAATGTTCTCCAAAGCAGTGGTGGTCTAAATATTGGCACTGTATGTTTCACTACCGAGTCCCAGAACGACATGGTTTCGAGAAGCATGTTGGTCTTCGCCAGTGATTTTACCTGAAATTAAATAAATATTATAATTTCAAAAATTGTTGCCTATCATCCACATTTGAATTCAACAATTAAATCTATGTTTTATTAAGAAGGCTTACAGACTAATCAACAAATGAATATACAAACAATAACATTAAAATTGCTATTAAAAATTTTCGCTTCAATTATAATTAACATCTATTGTGCGTCTTTATGGAGTTCATTGATTGATTTCAATACATTCATACCAGATATTTATAAAGCTATTTGTAAAAAAAAGTAGAACATATTCATTTTCAACAATATATCACGTAAAAACATGTAAATTTTTTCGATGGCAAAATACGTAACATACAATACATTACTTACAGGATACATACCAACATCTCCATAATTTTTGTCAAATATAATCCTCAAAACCTTGATTCCCATTTCAGTCCGGCCTTTATTAGCCAAGAATTTTGGACTTTCCTGTAAGAAGTACAGTATAACGGCACCGATTCCAAGAGGTACACTCAAGACAAAACTGAGGAGACGCCAGGAATTGTAAGTTATCAGAAAAGGAATAGCAATCTCAAAATCCAATGATAAAATGAGATATGCCAGAACTGTAACAAAAAAAATATTGCGTTGATTCTTTTTTGGTTAAATTGCTATATTATTGAGTTGTGCTTCATAAATTTTCATACTATAAAACTCTAAGCTCAGAAGTATTTACATTGGGCTTGAACTAGATCGAGATATTTGATATTGAGCAGAATATTGTAACCTTCTACCAGTTATAAGAAAATCATTAAGATTTACAATAATTTCTTTTTGATACTTACTAAAACAAAAAACCTCAGCTGTAAGTGAGGAAAGGTTTAAAATAAAAAGATATGTAGCACGTTGTTTTCGGCAAGTACTTTCTCCAAGGAAAGTAGGCGTCAATGTCATAGCTGCTGTTGAACTAAAATCAGAATGAGTGTTAAGATCTAAGCTACTCCAGAACTTTTTAAGAGTTAGAGATAAAATTGAAATAATTCATTACTAGGTACATAAACTTGAATGAAATGTAAAAAAGAACTCGATTCGAAATAATAAAATATGTACTATAGTTCTGCTTTTTCTTGAAATAATTTAAGTAATGTAAAGATACTTATATTTTATTACATTTGTTAGGAAACTGTACAATATCACCTGATGTTTCTTTGAAAAAATCAAGAAGGCTATCACAAGATACAACTTTCAAATTTATCTTATACCTTTTCTTAAAACAATAAAAATAAAATTAAGTTATACTAGGAACCATGAACTTTGGCATGAATCCAAAACCTTACTGTGGTAGTAACAAGAAAAAATCAGAAAAGGTTAATTTATAGCATCATAAAAATTTTAGGACTGTAAATCTGCATTTGCAGATAGAATTTCTCCTTATTTTAAAAGTTAAGTACCTCATCGATTTAATTAATTTTTGCGTTAAATACTTATAATTCTAGTTGTTTTTTATACCACTTAGGTGGCAGACAAGCACATGGCGCACCTGGTGGAAAGTGGTTACCGTGGTCTATGGACGTGTGCAATACCAGGGGCGTTACATTCGTGCTGCCGACCCTGTCGGAATCTTCTAATGTCTTTCTTGAAGAACCCTATATTGTAGTACAGCAGGGAGTTCATTCCACAGATTAAGCGTTTCTTTCATACTCTTACAAAACAGCAAATAACAATGAAGTTATGTGAGCGCTCAGTGCTCCTTCGTTCGTTCACAAATTTAAATAATTAAGTATTTAAAGTTGATCTTACAAACTACTAGCCAGGAATTTGATTGCAAGCATTACGTAGTAACTATTGGAGAAACTGGCCACGGTGGAGAATACAAATCCAACTGCAGCTGACACTAATATAACTAGTCTTCTGCCTCTTGTATCTGCTACGTAGCCCCACGGTATAGCGAATATAAAACCTGAAAGTGCCACAAATAATATTATCTGTGGTGTTCACTGAAAATTCAGCAAAGTGAAGGTTTCAGATGTGACTAAGTCTGATGTAAAAATGATTACGATGTGGACAAATGTAAACAATGACTTCAGCGAAAGAAGAAAAGCATATAAAAGACGACTATTATATTGACTATTAGTAGATAAATTAATTTGGAACAAAGAAAGACAAATACATTGGAAGAAAATGGATTTGATTAGTTAGGGTAGCGATTGCTTTAAAATTTCATCAGAAAGTTATTAAAAAACTTCTAACAACATAAAAGAAAGAAAAGTCTTGCTCCGTTAAGTAAACATACCTACCAGCAAAATTAATCGATTTCAAGATCTTGGCTTGGTCTGAAGTTAGCTTCAAGTCACAGCTGGCGGCTGGTACTACAAGACCATAGCCCAACATCTCCATAACGCCACCAATTTGGATAATGCAGCAACCTACCAATAGTAGATAATTGTACCGACCGTGACCTGACAAAGTAAGTATATAAATTAAAAGAAAAGAAGATAAGGATTTCAAGGTCTATACAATCTTATTACGCTCGTCGGAAAAATAACAATGCAACTACATATTGATAATATTTTCAAAACCATTTTTTTTGAAGAATTTAATTTTATTTGATTTTTTAATTCATAATTTGACTTTGAATTTCTTCCCACCACAGGAATGTAAATGTTAATCGGTACATCCCCTAGCCAGATGAACTGAAGACCTGAAAAAGGTGGCTGGAATTGATAATGCGAAAGGTGGAGGATTGAGAGCGATGGTGCACATTGGGAGAGACCTATTCTGCCTCCGTGGCGTAGTAATAGTAAAGGCGGCCGCTTCGCAGGAGACGCGTGTTCGATCCCCGCTAAATGCAAATATTCGTATGCATGAATAGGGGCCATTCATAAATTACATCACACGTTAAGGGGGAGGGAGGGAGTTAACGAAGCGTGACATTGTGTGACAAGGGAGTGGGAGGGAACCTAAATTTCATGACGTCACTTTTCAAAATCTATTATAATCTAAGTCTTAAATTACGAACTTCAAACTATTACTTTAAGAAAACCTCAAAAACATAATCAAACATTCAGTGCAGCTTATGCCGATAAAAAAACGAAACAAATTGTACAAGACAAAGTTAACTATTTATGGAAAAGTTTAAAAAGTAGTAACATTGTTGTAGATAATGTGAAATCTAAAATCAAAGAAGTGCAAATAAAAATGACGACAAAGAAAGCGACACTTATGAATTTTCTTTCTAAAATTCCTTCGCCGTTCTCAAAATATGTGACGTCACTCTAGGAACGGGGGAGTCTCACAAATGTGACCAGTTGTGACAAGGACAGAGGGAGGGGCAAAAATCATCAAATTTGTGTGACGTATTTGCATTGGTCTGATCGTGCTTCAGAGAGCACGTTAAGCCGTCGGTCCAGGTTGCCATACGAACATCTATGGCAATTGTTACGGGTAGTTGAAGCCTTTAAAAATTCAGCAACCGGTCTAACTTCAATAACACCTTTTGGTTGTAGAGGTCAGATGGCAGTCGCTTCACGGAAAATTTCAGAGTTTAGCCAAGTCCACAGTTAAACTGGTAAAGCGGATACCAGACCCAGTTCAATGCTACGGATTGACTGGGAAAATAAACGCTAGGATGAAGAAGAAGAAGAAGAAGATGAAGGGTCGAGAACGATGGTGCACATTAGGAGAGGCTTATGTCCAGCTGTGGACTGCAGTAGGCTAAATGATTGATATGAGATTGATTTGAAATCAATAGATTTGAACCAACGAAATTAGTCTTTATTTTTAAGCAAATTTTATGTTAAAATTAGATATTTAACAATTGTCCTTACCTGCTTTATCCACAGCTTCTTCGATATCCACGTTTTCCAAATTATTTTCATGATTAGTGTGGGTGATATTAAAAGTTCTCTTCACCATTTTTACGCTTTATTTTAGAACGACATACTGCTTTTTAACAACCACAGTAAATTACTTTGATGTGTCTCTTTAGTTATAAAATGTAAAATAGTTTCAGTTATTTTTTCAAACAGAGCTCGCTTAAAAATACACCCAGGTTTGCAGCAGTTAATTTTCATGATATAAAGCAAACTTTCATATTAATTATGCAGATTCTCAATATTTTGTCTTCTTACTTTAGGTATTTTCAAACATGTCGTTCTCAAAACTCAAAATCGAACATTTATATAAACAAATATTACACCAAATCTTCCAAATGATAATATTTCCTTCCAAACACTGAAAAGATGCAAATATCCATACACGTTAAGGACTAATTTAATGGCATTGGTTATTGCATGAATTATTTTAACTTAAACTAACTTCACATCACTCGTGCACTAATAACTTCACAAAGAGCAAATAACAAAGAATTGAGACATGTAAGGTGATGCTCCACTTTATCAAGAAAATACAGAAAATAGCTGCTTGGTTGCGAAATTAAAATGTTACTGTATGGTATCTTCAATGGTCTGAATATACCGTTCAGGGTTTTGTGATAACATGACGAGTATTTAAATTTAACCATTCAAAGACAGCTTCAAAGAAACTAATTCTTTGGTAACACAAAATGGTTTGTGTTATCTCAAAATTTATGCTTGAAACTAAGATTAGAAGGTATTATTAGTATTGTAAAATTAGATGGTAAGTGACGACACTTATAAGTAAATGATAGAATGGTCTAGAATTTTATGAAAAGTATTATGAGGGATAACAAGAGAGTCCGCTGTTTCAGTAAGAGATCAAATGAGACCAGTATTACAGATAGGAAAATGTTGCTTATACAACAGATACAGTTATCGATTTAAATGGAAAAAATTAAATCGGTCTAGGCGGGGTTTGAACCCGCGATCTTTATCTTACAGGGGCACTAAGCTACTAGGGACTACTAAGGTACCAGATCTCGCCCTAACCTAATCAAATTTTTCCTTTTATATCCGTCTTTGAGGCAACGGCAGAGCATCTACCGACATTCTTACGAACTATTAATAGGTCATTTTCATTTTTAAATCATTTTAAACATTAATTTTTGACTACTCCAACCAAATAATTTGAATGCTACTTAAAGACTTTTGCATGCTAAATATTAAAATCGATTAAGATAGGAAAAATATTGAATCGGCTGTCAACTAAACGGCACCATTCAATGAATGATCTTAAAAAAAATTAGGCATTTTTCATGCTTATTCTGTTATTCTGGTGTGAATAACTGTTGCTTTGTTCAGAATTCCGAGTTAACATAAGGTCATTTTGAGGACATTCTTTTATATTTTTCATTGTTCTGTTTACAGTTAACATCCATATCAAAAAATGGAGATAATTCAAAAGACTTGAGCTGAGTTTAAACAAAGAAAAACCAATATATATTATATTACTAAAGCAAATAACCAAAAATAATGAGTTAAAATTCTTATTATACTATGTTTTTGACCTCCTCCATACTGCAACTACAACAAAGAAGCAGTATTTGGGTCTTTGAACTGCCTTCTAGAAGAATCCCAAAACTGATGACACATGGGGCAAAGGCCCAGCCGAGGAATCGATCCCGAAATTTCATTTGCAACAACTCTCTATGGCGTGATGCACAAAAATATTTTAACAGAATATTATTTCTAGAAGTCTTTCTTACCTTTAATGCCATCGATAATACAATTGAAGTTTTAGAAATAATAAATCAAAAGTGTCTTAGCGGGGCAATTTGTAACTGATAACGTAATCGCGGTCGTTACTTTAAAATGATATTGTCAAACAGTTTAATGCAAACTCATTTCAAAAGGTGCAAATATTGAAACATAATATAAAATAATATTTTTTCTCTTTCCATTTCTCTACACGAACTCTTTACACGACCGGCTTTCTGAAAAATCTCTTTCTGAGACTGACTAAAAGTGATTCGAATACTAAACACATTTTTGAATTATTCAGCGAAAAAAAAAAATTTTTATAATGAAACCTAAAACCTATAGGACCTAAATTTATCATAACTTATAAAACGGGTTCTAGAATGCCTATGAACATAGGTCAAACATTTTATTTTTGTAAATACACGTATATTTATTTATACAACGTCTAGACCAAATTTAAATAATGCAGTTTATAATGTTGACCCAAAATTAATGTGCCGCGAACTTTGTGACTAAATTTAAATTTAGTTACTACACAGAGTGTTCACTTTGAACTATAAATTCAAAAAAGGTTCAGTCTGAAGCTGAAAGTGTACAGCTTTGAAAATTTCAGACAAGGCAACCCTTTGAAGTAATTTATCTTTCAAGTAATTTTATGTATGTATAGCTGCTTCCTTTCCGTGTAGACTATATTTTATTCCTGACGTTGAATAGCTGGGTTTGAAAAAGTGTTTGGTTGATCAGATTAGCCTTCAAGTAACAGAACAATGAAATGCAAACAGTTGATGAAATGTGTATACTCACTGTTAATACGCTTATGCCTATGGATGCGAGATAGTAATGTCTGTTCAAAACTTAGTTATGACACCATGCAAAGTCTACTTATTTAATTATAAATTATGATATTTAGAAGAAATCCTAACGCGTCTTAGTTATTCACTTTAATATAAAAAGTTATAAATAGCTAACATTATTTTAGATAAGAACGAACGAGTATGTTGTGCCGTCTGCGGACACAACAAAAACAAATCATACAAATCGACACAGCCATTCAATAATAATTATGTTATAATTACATAACTTCTTTGTGGTTTTCTTGTGCAATAGAAATTTGAATGAAACCACACATTTTGTGAGTCTGCCTTTGTAAAACAATTAACTTCACCATTAAATCTCTATATTCACTATGTTTCGTTTAGTTAGAATTCACTATTGATGACCCAAGGCATTTATTCGAGGGAATACCCACACTATAAAAAAAGTAAGAATTCCTTAAGTAATACATTTCGTAAAATCCAACTTCAACAAACTGTGTGTTTTAATCTAAATTTTCCAATCCAAGGAAACCTCAGAGAATTTTGGTGTTTTCCACAAAAACTTTGTACTAATATAGATCGCTAATATCCTCTGGGAACCCTTTAGTCAAACCCGAGAGAAAGATTGCAGGGTAAACAGTTTCGTCCTTTTCGCTCAAAATCTCAAGATTCGACGTTTTAGGGTTTAAATTCGGGAATTATGGAAATATATGGGTAGGAGCTGAGTGCAGACACATTAAAGATAAAGCCTTGTAAGAGGATGTTGAAAATTCTCGTAAATGAATATTTTGTTAGGCAGAATTGAAAGATGATACATACAGGTGTTTGAAGGGACTTGGACATCATGGTCATCGTCATAATCACAAGACAAGTCAACATCGTTTTTGCTTATTTTGCACTTTGGAGCCTGGGATCCGTCTGTTTTTGATTGAGATTTTCTAGAAGCGACTTTTTTGCTAAACTTCGATATTTTCCTATTTTTATATATATTAAAACACACTTTACCAGTTCCACACAATTATAATTTAATTTTGTCACTGTATAATGCTAATATTTGATTTATACTAATACGACATGTTTCGATTAACTCATCTTCAGGTAATCTTACCTGAAGATGAGTTTATTAAATATAATTGTGTGGAACTGGTAAAGTGTGTTTTAATATATATAAAAATAGTAAAATGAAGTTCCATCAAGAAGTTTCAACAAATTCAATCAACTACACTTCGATATTTTCCGTAAAATTACTACATCTGACTTCGAGAACCCATTGGTGATATCGAAGCATTGCAGTTAGAGCAGCTGTTGGATGTTTTAGGGCTCCAACTACCCGTAACGACTGCCATAGATGTTCGTATGGTAACCCTGACCGACGGTAATGGTTTCTGAGGCGTGACCAGACCAATGCAAATAGCCATATTCATGCTTACAAATATTTATACTGAGTGGCAAATGTATTCGAACCCGAAAGTGTAAGATACGTCACGATTCGTTCTAATAACGGGATTATAGAAGAAACTCTATCCCCATATCTACTCACATCTACACTCACTTAACCATACTTCTAGCATCATCATGACAAACAAAGAACTGTGTGTAACTTTCATAGTATTCCCGTAAACAGAACTTAACAAATCTACAAATAAGACAGTAATTTTAATAACCGGATTTTAGACTGAGAGAGACTTCGTTGTTTCAACATTAATTCCTACATCTCAAAACTTGTAATCAAGTAATTATCTCTGCTTAACTCCTAATGAAAATGTTTTGTATTTCGGCTCTCGTAATATCTTTTTGATGGTCAGTTCACGGTAAAGACGGTAATCCAGTAATAAATTATTCGTTTTTGATATACTTCAAGAAAGACATTGTACTTAATATGAAAATTTCGATCTTTTTTCATCTCTATGCACTGCCGATGCTGTTCCATTCAACAGATGGCTTCATCAGAGTGCTCGTGTGAAGATTTATTGAACCCGGGTGCTATAATCAGGCTGCATGCAATCAGGAACGTGTTTCCTAGTAAGAATTGAATAATAAAACAATAAATGCCAACACACGCGCGCGCGCAAGTTTAATGCACGCAAGTTGATGAATGACCCGTTATTTGATTAGCTCTCCAAGACATTGATCTGTAGATTAAGTAAATTTCTTCTTCTTTAACACTCCAATCCATTGCAAACACGAACAGGGTCACGCTGCAATGGATCAAGGGACACAGCAACTCCCTGGGCAACGACGCAGCCGATGAATTGGCCAAGAGAGGATCAGGGTCGACAGTATATGGAACGGAACCAATACTACCCATACCTCAAGCACAGGTCAAAACTTGGCTACGAAAAAGTACAGAAGAAACCCATCAAACAGAATGGACAAACACTGAAGGATGCAGGCAAACGAAGAATGCAGTTCCGGTAGCATCAAAAACGTTTAGCCGAAACCTCATTAGGCTAAAAAGGGACCAAATCCGCAAGGTCACAGGCATCTTGACCGGTCACTGTCCCCTAAACAAGCATCTGTTTACAATAGGTGTGACGGACAGCCCCCTATGCAGAGGCTGCATGGGGGCAGAAGAAACGCCACAGCATGTGCTTACAGAGTGCACGAGCGTGGCCGCACAACGGGCGAAATTCCTCCAGTCACCAGCGTCACTCCGGGAAGCATGTGGAAACCTGAAAAGGCTGCTGGCTTTTTGGGAGGATCTGGGTTGGTTGAAATGAGTGGTAAGATGGTACGCACAATGGCCCAATCAAGAGGCTAAGTGCGGAACCGCCCAGTCAAACTAACTAACTAACTAACTAAGTAAATTTCTTGTGTAAACTAATAGGAGTAGAATAATAGACTATCTCATAGATCATAGGGCTCTTCTCCGTCCAACAGTGAACAAATAAATACAAAGTCCTCGTTTGACAGTGATAGGCCCTGTTACATTAGACCATACATTATAGTTGGGAAATGTTGCTGTCTATACACCTCTGTCTAAATCTTGTGTTTAGTTACAAGGCAAAGGAGTCTCAAAGACTCCAACTCGCCTAAGGCTTCAACGATAGACAACCTCATCACGTTGTTGAAGATTGATCACCTCCTCTCTAAAGAGAGGCGCGCGTTAAAACAAGATGCGCCGCCACTCCGAGCCTCCTTCTATTAATGCGACAGCTGAGCTTATGGTGGACGGAGATTATTCTGTCCACCCTCACTACCTAATGGGCCTTCTATGGGACAATAGAGTTTTAAGCTTTGAAGTTAACTTCTTGCGCAGCACTAAAGTTATAACTGTGTTCATCAACATGTTCTTTATAAAACTGAAAGCCATTGAATTACTCATAATAATATTATAATAACTGTTATTAATAAATACACATATAATTCATTGTAGTAAGAGAGCTTGAGGTTTATTTTATTATAGTGCACGCATTGTCGCAATCTGTAAAGGGTATTAACATTATTGTGGGTCTTACCAACTCCATGGTCCAATTCAACCATAAATAATGCCCATAACATAAGAGATTGAAAGAAGCTCTGAGCTGACATCGAACTCATGACCTCTCAAGTAGTAGAAGCGCCATACTAAACAGGTCTTTTTTCTGCTCACATTCACATGGTGCTGCTGCCTGCCTCTATCAGTGCATTAAGGGAGCTATCTAGTATGCGAACAAACATGGACTGGTATACAACACCAATAAGTCTGAATTCATGGTCTTTGGGGCCGTGAGTATCTACCGTCTGGATATCATACCGGAGGTGACTATATTTATGGAGTACAACTTCCATATCTACAATTCATATCTTGGACACATTTCCCACGACTTCAAAGATGATGCAGATATTGAGCGTAAACGCAGGGCATTGGCGGTAAGGGCGAATATGCTGGCTTGTAGGTTTGCTCGGTGTACGGACAGTGTTAAAATAATGGTTATTAAGGCTTACTGCACATTCCTGTACGCGAGTGCGCTATGGGTCAGCAATAACCAGCGCTCCATCAAGGCCCTGTATATAAATAAATAAAATGTTTAAAGCGCTGTTGCGCCTGCCGCGCTTCTATAACGCATCGGCTATGTTCGCACACGCACGTCTCATCGTATCTTATCGTCGATGCTCTATGGAATGCACGGCAGTGGCAATAGTTTGCTCAAGGTACTTGAGGTCAGGAACTATGAGTGCTATATATTAAGGTGCAGAAATAAAATGCACGAATCTTTTGTAAAATATAAGTATATCATAGATTTAAGTGTACAAATGTTCCTAAAAAAAATGGATTTTAATTGTCTGATGAATAAATGAATTTATAATTATTAAGATATCCTGATTAAGCTTATCTACGGTTCTATTACAATTCAGATCTGATCCGAATAAAACATCAAACTTTGATGCGGATAAAAGAGAATGTTTGATCTTAAATTCACAAAAACGACTCCCAAATTATGATTGGCCACTGAGTCTCTGAGCCTTTTTGAAACTCGTTGTTGAATCAATATCCATAGTTATTCTATAATTCTCTAGATGACGCTAAACACAACGCCCAAGTGCTAGTAATAACATTATGCTCAGATGCAACTGAGCATAATGTGTCGCAGACTGTATGACTTTATCTAATATTAATCTCTAATATTAATAAAAAATAAAACCCAATTCCTTGCAGAAACTTGTTTCTTTATTCTTCCAATTACAATTTTTTTGTTATTTTATTGTTCTAAATCGTATCCGAAACTGTACCAAACTGTACCGATTTCCGGAGGTGACACGCTCGCTTAGATACTACATTTTTCCTTAGGCCGCATAGGGACTTAAGGAGTAATCCAAATGACGCGGTTTTGCTAACGTGTCTTACAATCATATTCTACTTTATCTATTAACTTAATCTATCGTATCTATTACATTATTTACACATAAACCCGATCTTCAGGCGGCGTGGCTCGGCGTACTGGACACAAAGAAAGAAAGAAAAGTTATTTTTTATTCTATACATGAGTAAACCATCATTATTATTATTATTTACATTGATATTGTTTTTATTCTCGATGTGTTTAGGACACTTCGGTTAATTTAATGAAATCACGGGCCTAAACCAAGTGAGTTTCATGTTCTGGTAGTACGGGTTGGTTATTTAAATCGTCTTGAAGAAATTTACGAACTATGCGGCATGTATTTAAAATGGCCGCCTTTTGCAATTCAATTTCAGGTTTTCTGTATGTTGTGCAGTAGTAAAGTCTATGTTTCTGTCGGTCAGATTTAATGGTGTGTAATTTGTGTCGCATTCTACCGTTGCTTTATGGATATTACTGCAGTTAGATTTTTCGTAAAAGAAATTTCTTAATTTTTGTACCTGGCCTTCCCAAAGTATTTTCAAATCTATCATCCCTCTGCCACCATTCTGTCTTTTTATTGTCATCCGCTCTATTGCTGATTTAGGGTGTAGGTAAAGGTGTTTTGTGAGTGCTGTCTGAGATTTTATTTCTAATTGATTTATATCTGTAAAGGTCCATTTAACAATTCCAAAGGAGTAAGTTAGTACAGGTATTGCATATGTATTGATTGCTTTAAATAAATTTTTAGAGTAAAGGGATTTCTTGCAAATTTGGTTTAGTCTACGTATGTATTCTTGACTTAAATCTTTTTTAATTTCTGTATGGTTTATTGTTTTTCCTTGATGTAACCCTAAATATTTATATGTGTCATTTTCCTCCATTGTTGTGAATCTAATGTGTTCAGGCGAGTTTTCATTGCTATTACTTTGGTTGCTGTAACTTACTTTACCTCTGTGCAAATGAAGTGTTTTACATTTATCTAAGCCAAACGTCATATTGATATCAATGCTGAACTGAGATGTGATTCTTATGAGCTCATTCATTTCTTTTTCAGATTTAGCGAAAATTTTTATGTCATCCATGTACATAAGGTGATTAATTGTAGTGTATGGTGTAAGTTTATATCCGTGATTTGTGGTATTTAAAATGTTAGATAGCGGGTTGAGTGCCAAGCAGAACCATATGGGACTTAGTGAATCGCCTTGGAAGATGCCATTCTGGATTGGAATTTCTTCTGTTGTGATCGATGCTGAATTAATAGTTAGTGATAGCGAAGTTCTCCACTCAGACATAACACCTTTTAGAAAATTTATTATGTTTGTGTCTATTTTGTAGATTTGTAAGATATGTATGAGCCATGTGTGGGGTACGCTGTCAAAGGCTTTTTGGTAGTCTATGTAAGTTAAATGTAAGTTTCTATTATGAGAAGTTGCATGTTTGAGAATAGTAGAATCAATAATTAATTGTTCCTTGCATCCCATATGTCTTTGCCTGCACCCTTTTTGTTCTTCTGCCAGTATGTTATTGAGTTCTATGTGTCTGTTGATTTTATGAGTTATACAGGATGTTATTAATTTATAAAGTGTAGGCAAGCAAGTAATGGGCCGGTACTGAGAAGGGTCGGAGGTGTTACTGTTTTTAGGAAGCATGTATGTTATACCTTTTGTTATAAACTTTGGCAGGTCTTCTGATCCTTTTATGATGTTGCAGATATTTTTCCCAAGTATGTCATGGAAAACTGTTAGTTTTTTGTACCAGAAATTGTGCACACCATCAATGCCTGCTGCTTTCCAGTTTTTCATCTTTTTTGTAACTTCTTCAATATCATTTCCATTAATGTCATCAAATTCCATCGGTTCAATAGTTTTTGATTTTTCTATTTCTTTTTTTATCCAGTGAGCGTTCTCATTATGAGGAGTCTGTTTCTTCCATAGATCAGTCCAGTAGTCTTTGAGTTCAGTTTCTGTAGGTAGGCCCGATAGGTTAGTGTTTGATTTATCATTTAGTGATCTGTAAAATGATTTTTCGTTAGTTGTAAATAGCTTGTTGTCAGCCTTCCTCTGTAATGATTTTTTGTACCGAGCTAATCTTTGTGCTTTTAAACATAGCTTCTGTTTTAATGTATCTAAGTACTCTTCGGGTCTAATATTGTTCTTCTCATGCGTAGAGTGTACTTTTGCTTTTTCAAATATTTTATTAACTCTACTGACTAATTTCTTACCTCTGTTATTATTAATGTATTGTGTTAACCTGCCAATATCCGTTCGTAAATTTTTGATGTCATTTTCTAATCTCAGTTGCCAAGCTGGCTTTATAGATGTTCTTTTTGAATTTAAAGTGTTGGTATAAATTTTATAATTTTATTATTATTATTAGTCATGCACTAGCAGCTAAAAGCTGATGCGTGCATATCACAGCACTTGTTAATGTAAATGTTCACAGAGTGTTTATTTATTTATGTTTATAATGTTCAAAGCCGACACTTATGGTATCATAAAATTGTCACTGTTTGAGGATAGTTCGTTTTTTAAATAGTGGTCGAGTCTATTTTTGAAAGCGTTTACTGAAGGTGCACTTATTACTGTCTCTGGCAGTTTGTTCCAGTAGTTCACGACTCGGTTTGGCAGAAAATGGTACCTAGGATTGCTTATACTTGGAGTGCGCGCGAGCTTTAATGCGTGTCCCGATAAATTCTCAGGCGGTTACATCTGGTAGATGCCGCTCAGTCCAGGGACGTCGTAATGTCCGCTCAGAATCTTGTATGTCTCAATCAAATCCCCACGCCGCCTGCGCTGCTCCAGTGTAGTTAGACCAAGTTCTTCCAGCCGCTGCTCGTATGTCTTGTGTCGTAGGTTGCAGACCATTTTCGTGGCTCTTCTTTGCACTCTTTCCAGTAAATCGATGTCCTTGCGAAAGTATGGGCTCCATATTTGGAATGCATATTCCAACAAGGGACGAATGTAAGTTTTGTATATCCTGACAAACAAGATCTTGTCTATATGTGAGAACGCTTTTCTGATGGTGTACATTATGGAATTAGCTCTTTTGGTGATTCCCAAGATATGCTCATCCCATTTGAGATTTTCCGTTATTGTCACTCCTAAATCCTTCTGAGATGACACACTCTGCAAGTTCCTTGAATCAATTGTGTAGGGCAACTTGGGATTATTGTTACCAACATGTAAAACCGTGCATTTATCAGCATTCAGGGTGACCAACCAATCTCTTGTCCATTGAAAAATTCGTTCAAGATCACTTTGGATGATATTGTGGCAGATCAAAGGATTTCCCATCAGTTTAGTATCGTCGGCAAATAGAGACAGATCCGAGTTAATGATATCCTTGAGGTCGGTGAGAAAGATCCCGAATAAAATTGGTCCGAGCACTGACCCCTGTGGTACACCGCTCAACACATTGTGTGCTTCAGAGTATTGGTCTCCTATTCGTACTTTGAATTTCCGTTCGGATAGAAAGTCAGCGATCCAGCTCAGAAGTTTCCCACGGATACCAAAGTGATCTAGTTTTGCTACTAGTCGCCTGATTGGGACTCGATCAAATGCTTTTTCATAATCCAGATATATAATGTCTGTTGGTTGACGTTCATTCCAGTTTTTCGTCCATTTTTCCAAACACATAAGTAGGTTGGTAACTGTTGATCTACGGGGGATGAAGCCATGCTGATTGTCCATGATAACCTGTTCTCTAGATAGGAAATCTCTCAACTCTTTAGCTATAATCTTTTCCATAGTTTTGCAGACTAAACTAGTGAGGCTTATGGGCCTATAGTTAGCTGCATTAAGTTTGTCTCCTTTCTTGTAGATTGGCGTGACTGCTGCTTCTTTCCAGTCATTAGGTAGTTTCTCGTTAGCTAAGGACAGTTCCATGATCCGAGCTAGCCTAGTTGTGATTACGGATGAGCATTTTTTCAGCAGTAGGGCCGGAATCCCATCTGGGCCCATTGAAGTAGTGTCATTGAAACTTTTCAGTGTTTTTTCAACTAATTCGGGAGTGAAATTCACATGGTCAATACATTCTTCGATTTTTGGTGCAGTTAACGCTGGGATTGGCCCCGCAGGTTCTCTAACAAAAGATTTTTCAAATTGTTTGGCAAATAGGTTTGCCACTTCTTTGGCATTACTAGTCACGAGTAGTGTATCAGGGTCCCTTAGAGATGGTGGAATAGAGACTGCTGATGATAATTGTTGACGTATATAGCTGTAAAACGATTTTGGACCTCTATCCACAACTCCTCCTTCAAACTCCTTCCTGAATTTCTTTACCATAGCGATGATTTTATTGTTCACTTTTCTATATTTCTCATAGGATTCATCTGATTGGTCTAGTCGGTAAACCCTCCATAATCGAGTCTTTTCTTCAGTTAATTTTAGTATTTCAGGCCCTATCCATGGTTTATTGTTGTTGTGATTATTTATTTTTCGGCTTGTAGGTACAATTTGTTCAACAGTTCCATCAACATCGCTTTTAAAGCTATGCCAGGCTTGTGATACTTCGGTATAGTCACACTGTTTGTCCAAATCCATAGAAATGCGGTCGTAATCAGCCGCGAAGAAATTCTTTCTAGGTAAGGTCGCTACTGGGTCACATCTTGCCTGTATTTGGAATTGTAATGTTGCTAGCAGGACCTGGTGGTCACTCTTTCCTATGTGCGCTTGGTGTTCAATTCCAGTACATAAATTCTCGTCATTGCATAATACTAAGTCTAGAACTGACTGCTGACTACCCCTCCGACGCGTAATATCGGTCACCAGCTGTTGAAGCCCTGAGTCAGTAAGTAGTTCCACAAACTTTCCATGTAGCGTATTGTATCCATCTAGTTTAGCAAGTGGCCATTTAAAATCCGGTAAATTAAAGTCCTCCATTATGAACACAGTGTGTGGACCGCTACAAGCTGTTCGCATCGTATCAAATAGGATACGATCAGATTCCTCAAAACCTGTGTGCGGTGGACGGTAGACTCCAGCTATCAGGAACATAAAGTCGGAGTATTTAATTGTCAACCATAGTGCTTCCACTGTAGGGTTAGCATTTAGGGTCGGGTGTAGGGTAACTTGTATGGGAACATCACAGTGTGCACAAGCAACAAAAATCGCCAGCCCTCCCCAGCCTTTTCCAGTGGCTCTGTCCCGTCTGAACAGTACATAGCCTTTAATATCTATCAAGCTATTACTTATATCCGGTTTAAGGTGTGTCTCAGTAAGTATTATGAAGGTAGGTTTTAGTTTATTTATTTCTATTAAGAGTAAATCTCGTTTTGCCATTAAGGATGCCAGGTTCGTGTAGAAGAAGGTAAATTCGGTGATGTTGGACCTCAATTTTTTGGGTCGGGTTTCAACTTCACTATCTTAGGCGTGCCGTGAATATATTTAATTTTTAGATCAGACTCACCATCATTCGTTCTCTGCTCCAGCTCGGCTTTTAGATTTTTGAAGTACTCACGCTGGTATGGGGTCAGATCATTCTTAACGTTGATACCAGTTGGAAGTTTCTTCCAGTTCTTGAGTACGCGAATGGCTGCCTGTTGACCGGAGAAAACAATTTTCAAGGGACGGGGTGCAGCAGCAGCATCCTGCAGGGGCTTCCCCAAACGAATGATGGCCACAGGTTTCTCATAGCCAGGTATCGGTGTAAGGGTTTTATCCACCTGTTCACGGTCAAACTGCTTGCGGTCATCCACATTTGCATCAGAGTCTAGAATTTCAGGCACTCCAAACATAATCACGTTGGAACTCCTTCTGTTCCTCTCGCCAAGTTCGGACAGGACGGCTTCTAGACTGGTGTTTTCAACCGGGTTTCTTTTCATGGCCTCAATTTCTTGCTGCATCTCGGTAACTAGCTTCCTGAGGGCTGGCAGCTGGCGCACTCCAAGCTCGCAATCCGGACACAGGTACTTAAGTGTTTGTTTTTGGAGGCAAATGACCCTCTGCTCTGTGGGAGACAAACCACTACATTTGATGCAGATTCTACGTTCACAACCGTGACAAACTACTTTAGCCTCCTCTGAAGGGACTTTTTTGGTGCACTTATAACAAGAAGCCATTATTGACCAAGATAATTCCGCAACAATGGGCAATGTTAGGTTATTTTGCAGTAGAAACTGCTGAATCACTTTTAATTTTAGATCACAGTATTTTGCAAAGAAAATCACTATCACACACGTTTTCTAGTGTTTATAGCACGAATATCACAAATCCAATACTAAGTAATGACTTATACTATATTTAAATCGAAAATTATTATCAGAGTTACAAAACCACAAGTGCTTTTTTTTACGCGGGTAGACGAAAATAAAAAAACACTTATGAAGTAATGTCGCACACTTTGGAGCCCTAGGTTCACTCTCGACACTTTCTCGACACTCTCGACATTTTCTCTTGATAGCATATCTTCTTACAAGGGCGCAACTGCGTAAATTTTCCAACCCCGACAAAAAAGTATACGTCAGACCGTCGCGTCGTCGAGCGATCAGTAAATAAACGGCTAGCAATGTGGAATTAGCCCAACCAAATATAATAAAAACTGTGGCGCTCCGAGAGTGTTAATAGTAGTGTTAACAGTAGTTTCAAGAGTAATGTTACACACACACACACACCCCCACACCCCCCCCCCCCCTACACACACACTCACACACACACACCCACACCCACACCCACACCCACACACACACACACACACACACACACACACACACACACCCACACCCACACCCACACCCACACCCAAACCCAACCCACACCCACACCTACACCCACACCCACACCCACACCCACACCCACACCCACACCCACACCCACACCCACACCAACGCACGCACGCACGCACGCACGCACGCACGCACACACACACACACACACACACACACACACACACACACACACACACACACACACACACACACACACAGCCAATCGCAATGCTCCGTTCTCACGATACGTTAACGTTGTAAATTAGAATATTTTTCGTGCTGCTGGCACTGTAGTGTCAACAGTAATATACAAGTGCTGTCTGAACTAAGGAAGATTTCATTTCCGAAAAACTTTTCAAAACGGCGCATAATTTATGAAGTTCTGTGGTAACAAATATATAAAGAAACGTAGAATCTGCTTTTTTAAATTCGTTAAAAAGTAGTGCCTACTGAAGTAGACACATTGTAGTTTCACCACTTTTCACTCATAATGACAAAGTTACATGACAGAGTTTAGTGCCTAACAGCAACGTAAACTTGCTAACAATGTTAGTTTTATTAAACTCCACATTATTTTAATTTCCCACTAAAGTACACATTGTAACCTTGCAAAGTCTTAATGTGAATCGTACTTAACATGAAATATGATACTGGCTGCCCGCGGGTTGTCAGTTAGTTAACGAGACCAAACATAGCCTATGTCCTTTTTCGAGGTCTAATCTAACTCTATACCAAATTTCATGATGATCGGTTCTGTGGTTTAGGCGTGAAAGCGTAACAGACCTACAGACAGAGTTACTTTCGCATTTATAATACACTGGCCTGCAAAAGTAAATATACTTTCGAAATAAAAATGACTCCAAAGAGAATTTAATTTTATACATAAAAACTATATAGTCGGTAACCTTCTTTTAAGAAATAGCTGAAAAAAAACTTTAAAAACAGAACCATTCCTTTTTCAAAGTGGACGTTTTCAGTATCAGCGTGATGGCTTGGCCATCAAAAAGTCCTAAACTCAACCCGATTAAACACGCCTGCGATGAGTTTGGGAGGCTAGTCAGAAGTCGCAGACCACCACCTACTACTCTCAGGGCCCTGGTAGAAGAATGGGAGAACATTCCCCAACATCGGCTCCGAAGCCTAGTGTCCAGTATGCCAAACCGGCTCGAAGCTGTAATCAGAGCTCGAGGAGGCAATACCAATTATTAAAAATTAAATAACATGAAATACATTTTAGTTGAATGTTTATTTCTATTTTCACTGTTTTATCTTTTTTAAGTTAAAAATGGTACTAATGTATAGTTTACTAGTTTCTAAGAATTAAAGAATACAAAATTTGTAACAAAACGTTTTTAATCTTTAAATCTCTACCTTCTATAGTTAAGAAAAAAATTACATTTGAAAAGTGTGATACTTTTCAGGCCATTGTATTACTAAACTAGATGCGCCACTTTTTGAAGTAGCCTCCTAATTCTAAAATTATTCGTTTAATATGTATAATTTCTAGGTATTCTACTAGTTTAATCATTTGCAGCATTATTAATTTCTTTTTACCTATTAATTACAGATTTTGCAAAATTTAGCTTTTTGTAGATCCTTTTTTTTAGGACAGATGCCTCAATATATGAATAGTTGCCCCACCATGAACATTGTAAGAAGGATAGAAGCGTCAATGTGAGATAGATGCTATTTATATAATATAAACGAAAAATCCTACTAAATTTTATTACCATCTGATTACTTACCTATTTAGAGCTCCGCAATAAGGGAATATATAACGAGAATACTTCTCTTAAATACTAAATCATTATTATAAAATATAATATCTTTATGCTTTTCGACCAAAAATATAATAATAATGGCCTGCAAACATTTATGTTACTTATCAATTAACTATTTTATCCACTACTTGAATGCAGTGTTAAATTATTTTTTGAATCTTTTGTTCAGCTTATGTCGCGCGGATAGTTGTCCTTGCCCTAAGAGCGCTCTAAGGGCAGCTATCCCTAAAATAATTGGGGTTACTATCCTTTTTGATACGAATAGTTGCCCTTTTTATTTTAAGGAAGGTTTTTGCTCACACGTAGAAAACGTTTACATCTATACTAATGATTTATGACGCTGCAGTCTACATGAGAAGCTCTTACAATTATAATAAAGTGTGAACGCCATTAAGATTTGTAAAATATAGTTTTTGAAACCGGGGCAACTATCCAACTGGCGCATCTATCCTGGTTTTACCCTATGGAGTATGGATAATAGTGACCGAGGTGACAGCGCGCAATACGCGTCTCTCCTTATCCGGGAGTCCCCCCCCCCCATACCGGGGTCGAGTCGGGGACCGCGTGGTCCCCCTCCCGAGGAGGGCCAGACCGAGAGGAATGGCCCTGGGTCAGCCGGGGTGCGAGGGATATGTCACGAGACAACCTCACCTTCGGCCTAGCACATCGACCCACAGACGGCGTGCGGTTTAGTCGGTTCGAGTCCGACATAACCTCCCCCTTCGGCTCCGAAGGGGGGGGGGTTATTGTGGGGATTTCCCGCACGTAAAAAAAATCTGGGAGTCCCCACAGCCGAAGAAGGCCAGCCCGGGAAAGATGGTTCTGATATGTCTGGTTAAGTATGGATGGCTTAGCTACATACTGGAGTAAGGGATAGGGCTGCACACCATAGGACATTTATTACAACGTTATAACTAATATTCGTAAAAACCCTCGCGAGTGTTTACAGTGTGGAGCACGTAAAAATGCAAAGTTTCGTATAAATTGAAATTATCCGGACGCTGGCACCCGGCCACACCCGGCACCAAAAGCGCCGCGCCGCTCTGATAGCATGTTATTTTAATTTCAGGCGCGTGCTGTTTTTGGTGAAGAGGAAATGTTATTGGCTGGTAGGCACTTTTCTTTGTATACTCACCTTTGTATGGCTACATTCGGCTTTCCGTATTATGGCGATTTATGTAATAGGTACTAGCTGAGGCCCGTGGTTTCACCCGTATGGAATTTTGGACCTATAACAGTAGGTAATCAAGCAGGTATAATACCAAGAAACTGAATCAAATTTTACCCAGCTCAGTCTGAGAGTGATTGAAAGCGTCGGTAGCTTAGTGTTTCAGGAGGCGGCCTTACGATCGAGAGGTCCAGGGTTCGAATCCTGGCCATTACACTATCGACGTGAAGCCACTCCTAGCACAAGCAACTTAGCTTAGTTGGATGGGTTAGAGGGAATATTAGTAACCTAGATAATTTCGGTTGCTAATATTCTTTAAAAAAAGAAAAATACAAGTTTGTGAAATTTTTGGAACATTTCACATCTTTCATATTTTCATGGTATTAGTAGCATTTTATTTAGACTCACGCCTCATACTTGCCGGGACAGACAGAGACTCGTCATCTGTTTCTTACACACTTAACTAGCTTCATCTGCTGCCATTAAAACTTCCATTCAATTTTATTCCTTTGACTTCTACATTTCAAGTGCAATTTGGTCAAGGTCATAAATTAGTATTTCATTCGTCATTAACCTTTGAGCCCCCTTGAATCCCCTTGCGCACAACAGAAGCCTCCCGTTGCTGACAGACATTTTATTTAAATTTAATTACACTAAATTACTACATTAAATGCCGTATCTTTAAGCGACGTGTCCTCTGTAAAGTATATATAATGAATGTATTTTTAACTACATACTGTTGTTAGTTGTTACAGCAATAGGATCATAGCAGACATATCAACTTGGAATAGAATCGTAACCGAATGAATTATTTAACAAATGAACACACGCTTATAACTCTCTATAGCTGCAACAGCTCTAAGGATGTCGGATATGTTAAGAGCTGTTTCGCATTTAATTTTGGACTAATAAAGTCTTATTTTTCTTTTTCCTTTCTTCTTTTCTTGCCTTTCCTATCTTAATCGATAATAAAGTGTTAGTTCTGGTGAATTGAGAGCTAAGTTAACCAGCGGTAAGCGAGCCGTAAGTGCGGCGTAACTTTCCGAGTTGATATGTCTACTATGAGCGTTATTTTGTTTTGCTGGCCTAGTATAAATTTGTTTACCATGTATACCATATTTTTACTGTCGTTAGTTAGAGAAATGTATTCTTACTTTGGTGGTTCCGCTTACGAGGAATTCTGATCCTTGGAAATTATTCCAGGAATATAAAGAAGTCTATATGTCATTACATATTATGGTTTATCACTGTGCAAAATTTCAGCGGTTCAGATCGATTTAGCGTTTAGATTGTAATTGAGTACCTACTTAACAAACGTCTGAACAATTTCACACTTTTCACATTTATAATATTAGTAGAAGATAGGATAGAATCAAACTGCTCGTGACCAGGTGTGCTCACTATTCGGTAAACAAAGACTGTGGGTTAAGCTACCTAGAGGCTGTTGCCACTTGGATGGGTGATCGCTCAGTAGTATTTAATCTAAATTTTAAGTCCAGACGGAGACCTATAAATGTGACCTGAACAACTCTCGCAAACCGACCTCCGCCCCCCATGAGCGCGGGCCTGAGGGTGACGGGTGGAGCCGCTCGTCACTCTAGCAGAAGCAGGCCACGGCGGCGGCGCGCATCATAGGACGATGCGCCCCCCCCCCCCCCCCCATACCGGGGGCGAGTCGGGGACCATGTGGTCCCCCCTCCCGAGGAGGGCCAGACCGAGAGGAATGGCCCTGGGTCAGCCGGGGTGCGAGGGATATGTCACAAGACAACCTCACCTTCGGCCTAGCACATCGACCCACAGACGGCGTGCGGTTTAGTCGGTTCGAGTCCGATATAACCTCCTCCTTCGGCTCCGAAGGCGGGGGGGTATCCGTGGGGATTTCCCGCACGTTAAAAAAAAAACCTGAACAACTCTGTTAGTGATTGACCACAAAAGTATGGGAGGTCAGATGGCAGTCGCTCACAATATAGCCGAAAATATTAAACCGTATCATATTTAAGCGGATCCCGTCATCCTGTACCTACTACAAGGTAAAGTGCGGGGAGGCGACCGGGACTAAAGCAAGGATGATGATGATTATTCTTCGTTACCCACCTAGTTCGCCATTCAAGAGCTTTTGTGCTCCATCGGCCATCTGTTCAGCGCGCTATGTGTCCCGCCCACTGCCATTTCAACGAGCTAATCCGTTGGACCATGTCGGTTACTTTTGTTCTCCTACGGATATCATCATTTCTGACGCGATCACGTAGGGAAATACCAAGCATAGCCCTCTCCATAGCTCGTTGAGCGTCTTTAAACTTTTAAAGAGACCTTTATTGAAGGACCACATTGATTAAAGACTTTCGTGTTCAGGCACTGAGGTATGTCGGACGAGAAGACATCTCGTAGCTTTGCGTACGGGCAAACGTACATAGGGTAGGACGCCCAACGGCCAGGTAAAAGGACGACCTCATCAAGGTCGGCGGGAAGTCTATAGGAGGCCTATGTTCAACAGTGGACTACTTGTGGCTGATATGATGATGATGATGATGACCCACCTATAGTAGTAGTAGTACACACCTATTATCATCTGTCTTCAGTCCTCACTATCACTTCAAAATCACTGTACTCCATAGAGGACATCTATTTACATCGAAAATAAGTGTGTATCTAAGCGGCTTCCGCGGAAATATTTTGATATATGGAAGTAGATTCCATATTTTTCTGTTATTTTTTATGGATGTGATCCTAATAAATCTTGTACGGAATTTATCGTGTAGTCCGACAAAGTTGAATGTGATATAATTATAATTTGATTTACTACTTTGTTGGTCCTTGCAATAAGTTTGTGGGTATGTTTTCTTGCGATGGTGTACTCTTGGATTTATTTTCCAGATTTTTTGTAACACGCGAATATTTTTTATTTATTTTTTCTCATCTTAACAGGGAAACCCAAAGCAGTGATAGATTTACATACACTTTTTTATTCATTTTTTTATAACAGTTATATTTCTAGAGCATTTTACACAGCGTAGTCTAGACCCATTAGCCTTAGAGCTTGACATTTGGGTTCTAGAATGCGGATAAACGTACTTATACTTCATCATGCTAGGTACTAAACTAAAGATAAATAATCATGTAGCGACTTTTGCTATAAACACAGGTATTTAACAAATAATCTAGGCTTGCTGACTAACTAGTGGTTTTATTTCGGTTTTTGTTCTTTAAAATCCCCGGCAGCGGGGGCTGAGGACGAAAGCGGCGAGCAATAAAAGGGTGAAATACGCTGCTGCAATGAAGCCACAATAATATTTTGTACCTATAGCCGTGGATTCTATGGGCAGTTGAGGGTCGGAGGCAAAGAGGTTGATCGCGGAAATTGGCCGTTGTATCCACGACCAAGGCAGTGACTCCCGCTTCAGCTCGTTCCTGGGGCAAAGGATGGCCATTGCGATTCAACGGGGCAACGCGGCCAGCATCATGGGCACCTTTGCGCCGGGAACGATACGGGATGGGTTATTCCACACGACATAAGCATATTTTTTGTCTAGTCTTTAAAATGAGTTTCTAAACAAAACTGAGTCTTTAAATAAAAACGTATATTAAAGGATAAATATTATTTACGTTTTTTTTTCATACTTATATTACAGATGTATTGGCTTTGGCAATACTAAATAAAAAAAACTAAAGCTAAAAGTTTAATGCGTTGTGGAATTTATCCGCATCGCATGCCTACGAGAAGCGTCGACCATACGCTTCGCAATCTCCCTGAAGAGATTGCGGGCGCTCGGACCCCCAGGTCCAAACGTTTCGACTTCAAACGGCACAAATTCATAATCTGTATTGAAATTGGAGTATTGGCGCCGCTTGAGACCCTCTGCAGAAGCGGCAGCAGCAACGGCACAGCCAGCCGTGCCAGGCATATGGGTAGGGGCAATGGTGTCGACGCATGTTGCGTCCCACACCAGAGTCCTTCCCATTTTGCAAGGCATTAATGACATACCATATGTTTAGAAGAACCTTATCGAATGGAGTATACCTAGATTAAGTTTTTCAGTTTATACTTTTTTTTTAAACAGGTAAGGAAATACGCAAGTAATTTAAACTACATCTATTAGCATTATTTCAACTGGTTTTCGCGTGTTTAACTCCCATTTGTCAAAGACTAATAGTTTGTAATTCGTATTCAGTACAAGGTTAACACCACCATAACACACTTCGAACATGTAGTATGTATAGGTACATTAATTAACATGAGATTACAAGGTGAGGAGTAGCCGCCAGGTAATGATAACAAAAATTAAATTAAAAATTTAAAACCCTCGACACAGTAGGGGAGGTAGGTATTCTCGTCCAATTGAGCAGTCCGACTAGGGAAGTTCCTCCACCCTACAGAATACCGCGGCCGTAATAACCTCGTGTTGTGTTCCCGGCGGTGAGTAGGGTAGTCAGAGCTCACTGGAGAGGTTTTGTGCTGTCAGTGGCAAGTAGGCAGTGCTTTGTCTTCTACACTGACGGCACAGAAACCCTCTGTGTTTACAAGTTCGGCAGCACGAATATGACTCCCTTAGTGTTAGTCACGTTCATAGGCCGCGGTAACCACTTACCATCACGTGGACCGTGTGCTTATCTGCCACATATAAAAAAGCACAAAAATACCTCCAAAAGTTGGTGATGATTGATGGTTGGTTAACCCCTTAACTTTGATATACTTTTTTATTTTTACGTGCGGGAAATCTCCACGGATACTTCCCCTTTCGGAGCCGAAGGGGGAGGTTATGTCGGACTCGAACCGACTAAACCGCACGCCGACTGTGGGTCGATGTGCTAGGCCGAAAAAGAGGTTGTCTCGCGACATATCCCTCGCACCCCAGCTGACCCAGCTTACCTAATAATAATAATTATTTTGGTTCAAGTTGTGTCAGGGGACACTAACTGGTAAAACACTCTCATATGTTGCGGAATTACGTAACGATCCAAGTTCCCCGACGATGGGAATAAAAAATAAACTCTCATGTTATTATCAGACGTTTTTACATACAACAGAGAAAAAAATGACACGTAGTACCTAAAACTCAGCTTCAGATGCAGGATCCGAGTTAACAATAGTGTCCGGAACACGGCACTAGGCTCAGCCCCAATTACGTGGGACCGAATTCAATGATTTGTCAAATGTGGGTGTTAATTCACCTCTGCCTAACCCTCCAGGGATAATGACATGATAAATATAATATCATGTATGTAAATAGTACCTAAATAATAATGACAGGCATATTATTGACTTTCAAACATACACACTTAAATAGTACAATAGTAATTACAATAACAAGTAAAGAAATGACGTCCATACCGTTTCATCATCTAAATATACATACATACATCCTCAGACAGATCATACATTGTACAGTATGAATCTAGATTGCCTCTAGTGTGTGAAAACCACTTCCATGAATGCGCTCGTACTTGGCACAAGTTGAGAGCGTGCAATCTTAAGTTGGGCAGGTATACTTGTATAACTTTTGGAACAAATATTTATGACTGCACGCTCAACTCCTATTTTCTACAACTTTGTACAAACAGCAACACATGCATGATTAATTTCTTTTCAGTAAATAACTTCAAAATGTAGTATCGTTTTTTATTTGATTTTGTTACTCTGTATTGTTACTTTGCAATTTTTGTGTTTAGTGTTAGACTCGCGTCAGGATTAGTTGACCTTTGAACCGTAACCGCCGACTGACGTCATACAACATTACAACAGCTACAGATTGATTATTTTGTTAAAGGTATTAATAAGCTTCGTGGCTTGCGTGTGAATATTTTTTCTTTTTGTAATTTATTACATTTTGTGATTATTTTTTCTTTTTGTATTTTTTTACTTTTTGTGATTATTTTTTCTTTTTCTAATTTATAACTTTTTGTGATTATTTTTTCTTTTTGTAATTCATTAATTTCTTGTAACAGAAAATTAGTGAAAGGTTCTATGATTGGCGCTATATTATAGGTATGGTATGGTATGGTATGGTGTGTTCTTTTTATCTTTTTCTCTGTATATTACGAAAAAAGAAAGAAAGAAAGAAAAAGTTTTCACTTCTGCCGACACTCCCGGAGTGCTACCCGTCTTTTTTTATATCACTTAGGTAATAGACAAGCAAACGGCCGAACTAGTGGAAAAAAGAGGTTACTTACCGTTGCCTATGGAATGTCATAGACGTGTTGTAACACCTCTGCGGCCGAGCTGCAGCCGGCCGCTGTCCTACCTATAAACTCATGTTAGTTCTCAAAATCGGACCAAATATAATGATTGTGAACTTTTCTAATCATTTTGTACGCAACTTAATCTTTTTTCGTGCGGAGCGGAAATCCTCTTGGGTAACGCCCCGGGCCATCGGGGCGGTTATCTCGGACTCTGACTGACTGAATACCAGATACCGGATTTCGGGTGTGGGAAGCACGGTCTCCATCAAACCCTGGCATGCCCCCCCCCCCCGCAGTAGGAGGTGAAGGGGTGACAGACATTGTCTTAAATCACAATCTTTTATAATGCCTTGGTTAGAACAGTAAGTAAAATGAATTGCTTAAGATTTCTCAATTTGGTTGCGTCTTCCACCAAATGTAATTTATTTCACTGAAATTAAAATATTCTATTAGTTTCTGCAAGATTTACTACTTGCAAGCATTGCAAGAAAAATGGACGGAGAAGTTTTTTTTGTTCGTATTAATCTAAAGTGAATGCATTGCATCGGGACTAGCTGGGAAAGGATCAGATTAGGAACAAATTTTAATAACGTTAATCTTGACGTAATTCGAATCCAGTACCGGGTTACGATCACGGATCTGGTTAGGAATAAACCCATAAACAATACTAGTAGTTACGAATATGCAAAGGTAAATAAACCTTACGGTACCTTACATTTTTACAATTAGTAATTTTTTTTTTCTTATAAGAATTTTACTAACCGAATATACTAGTATTCCTGCTAACCCTTCCAGATAGTTGTGTTAGATAGTTTCATTGTTACTTACTTGTTATTGTCATTAGTAAAGATATTTATGTTGTAAGTACGTGTATACTTGCTGATAACCTAATTAGCTTCGGGCCCTATGGCACGGTAAAATAATACCTTGCCTACGGGGCTCTTTATCAGAAGGTAGAACTTCGTAACTATTGAGAGGGGGACGAGCGAAGCGGACAGGAGACAGTCATTATAATATTAGTACTTGTGTACCTAGTTCCACACAAACACACACATAAATAGAATAAAATTTATGCAAAAATATTATTGGCTTTTATACCACTGTGGTGGCAGACTAGCACACAGTCCATCTGATGGAAAGTGGCTTCCGTAGCCTATGGAAGTGCGCAACACCAGGAGTCACACTCGTGCCGCCGATACAGGGTCGGCAGCACGAGTGTTTCTGTGCCGTCAGTGTAGAAGACAAAACGGGAGTAGCCTTTGGTCTTCCCACTGGCAGCAGAAAATCTCTCCAGTGAGCTCTAGCTACCCTACTCACCGCCGGGAACACAACACGAGGTTATTATGACCGTGGTATTCTGTAGTGGAGAAGAATAGGGCTACCCCACCTCTTCCTGTGTCGTAGGCGACCTAGGCATAGGGCTGTTCTCCATTCGACCGTAAACATACAGCTCATGACTAAACGCCCGCTTGATGGCGATAGGCTCGCCCCCTACTACATGCGACCGAAAATTATAGTTGGCAAAATGTGGGTGTTAATACACCTCTGCCTACCCCTTCGGAGATTCACAGGCGTGAGTAAGTGTACAAAACAATTTATGAATTTCATCAATCTCAAGTGAATACATACACTATTTTTTTCTTGCTGTGGCCAGTATAGTGCTCTATAATTTTGCGTGATTGAATAAGAAAACAAAAATTAATATTATGTAGTTATAGTAGTTTATGATACTGTTGCATAATAAGGGTTCTTATAACACGAGTGTTTTAAAAAAACGAGCCGTAGGCGAGTTTTTTTATATTATCACACGAGTGTTATAAGACCAAGTTATGTACAGTGTCATACACTACTTTATCTACTCTCATACTATAATACATAAACTAATTTATTTTACAAACCAAACCAAACTTTGTTTAATTTAAATGTATAGAACAAAAAAAAAATTCGCGCCAAGGCACAAACTTCGATTGCGCATGCGTGTTTCTTTTTTTTTTCTTCCGAAATGGCGGATTCTTTTTTTAAAGTAGAGGTTCAGTCCAGATGGGGATTGTATAGGTGTATCGTTATGATTAAAAAGTTATTTTATGATATAGGTGTCCATACAAGACCTGTATCGTAATAAAACTTTTTTTTTGGCCTGTGCGTAATGTTTGTCATAAGAGTTCTAATTTCAATTTTATAATCTTTGTATTATAGTATCAGAGTAGATAAAGATAGTTATTTCATTAATAAGACTAGCACCTAAAACAATTACAACTTTCATAACAGCTCTAAGAATATTGAGCAAGTAACCTAATTGTTCCAAGCCTAAGAATTATAATCAATCAAAACATTATTAAGTAAATCTATTACTGCGGAGTCTGTTAATAGGTTAGTACAGACTTCATCTAATTTACCTCAGATTGCCCACTGGCAATTAGATAGGTACTAGAGTTTCATAAATAAGTAAGTAAGTACCTCTTTATTGTGTACACCAAGGACCAGACATTTGTTATTAAAAGGTATATTGCAGGCATAGACAATAGGAGACCTTATCGCACAGTGGCAATTTCTAGCAGGCAATATTTTCACACACAGGCATCATTGTTTTAACAGTCGATTGGGTGAATATGTTTTTGAAGTGAAAACTTCTTTAGCGGCGTTGGATGGGTAAAAAGTATTAAACTCGCGTCATGATCACTTGACCTTTGAACCGTAACCGACGACTGACGTCATACAACATTAGCAAAAGATTGTTTATTTTGTCAGGTAAGTTATGAAGCTTCGTAGTTTAGCCGTAAGCGCTTCGGCTGTAAGTCCTTATGGTTTAAGATAGTACCGGGGTCGAACCTGGGCTTCTGACACTTTCTGTGATTATTTTTTCTTTTTGTAATTTATTACTTTTTGTGATTATTTTTTCTTTGTGTAATTCATTAATTTCTTCTGACAGAAAATTAGTGATAGGTTCTATGTTTGAGCTATCATATAGGTATGGTATGGTATGTTCTTTTTATCTTTTTCTTTGTATATAACGAAGAAAGAAAAAAAAAGTTTTCACTTCTGCCGGCTCTCCCGCAGTGCAACCCGTCTTTTTATTTATTTTTTTGTATTAATCAGGTAAGTCATGTTGGGTATTCATAACTCTCTAATGTCCGCTCTAAGCGTTGGTGAAAACACTTGCGAACGCATTGGCCAACGCATCCTCCCGCTCCAGCCACAAATTAAGAGTGGACAAGTCCCCACTCTGTACATTCGCCAACAGATGTTCGCCAACGCGTTTGCCACCATATTCACCAACGGGTAAAGCTACCTTTATGTTTTTCTGGCGAGTTAGGCGATTCTAGCACCCCACCCAGTGTAGTACAGATGTAAAGGCTACCTGACTACTGGAAAATTCGATGAGCAATCTGAAAACCGTAGATGGCCCTGGGTCAGCGGAGGTGCAAGAGAGATATGACAATCTCAACTCTACCATTTGAAGTCCTAAACCGGCGTATAGTTTTAGCCGGCTCGAGTTGGACATAACGGCTCCCGTTACCTCACGCGGGAAGAGGGCAATAAGTATAAGTATAAGTATAAGTATAAGTATAAGTATAAGTATAAGTATAAGTATAAGTATAAGTATAAGTATAAGTATAAGTATAAGTATAAGTATAAGTATAAGTATAAGTATAAGTATAAGTATAAGTATAAGTATAAGTATAAGTATAAGTATAAGTATAAGTATAAGTATAAGTATAAGTATAAGTATAAGTATAAGTATAAGTATAAGTATAAGTATTTATTTCATTATCAAGTTATTTCTTACAAGTTTAAATCTGAGCCGGCTCCATTAAGTTATGTAGATACTTGTGTTGGAGCCGTCTCGCATCTGTTCTTACATTCCTCATTGCATTACAGAAATGAGGAATGTAAGAACAATGTACTATAAGCTATAGATACGTCATGCAGGAACATGGCGACTTTCAAAACTGGCGCAAACACTAAATGCAAATGAATTATAGTGATTTACTAATAATACGTCAATATTATTCATTTATATGAACTATATTACTATTTGTATCGTACATATATTAGTGTAGATAACGGTATCATTAACACAGTATTATAAAATATAGACTTACATAAAAACAATCTTGTATATAGTTTATGGTAGTCAAGATTATTATTTATTCTTATTAGTGGTTTATCAAGGTTACATAACTAATACGTTTATTATGAATTTATTATTCAAGACATATTTATATAGGGAATAGAGCGCTATCGCGTCGCTGATTGGTGCATACAATGATGACCAAAGTCATTATTTTTTCTGTATTTTAGAGTGCGGACAACACATCTACAGTTTATGATACGTCATTGGGAGAGGGGTTATTCGAGAGGATGTTCAAACTAATTATAAACAATTTTTTCACTGCCTAACCCGCACCACGATAATGCCTACTATATAGATAAATTCAATATGATTTTCTCCCAAAATAATAAAATTAAGGAAACTATTAACGTATACAGATGTACCGCAAGTATGAAATTCTAAACGATATAGCTTTGATTTCTCCGGGGATTGAATCCCGGAGATAAGCCGGCCGGGTCATACGAGACACGATATTAATTATGACCTTAGTATCGTTTTACATTGCGAGTTGTTTTCTATTACGAAATGGATTTCTAGTAGAGAATTTCTAGACGATTTCCAAGCGCATTGTGTAACTAGATATTTGTCCGGGTAAATATATCGGGGATAAATTGATCCGGGTATGTAAGAACAGTGGCGGTCATAGCGCATATTCTAACATTCATAAGTTACTCAGTTACTTTTTAAGTCACGATTTTATTATTTTGCACACTTAGCTTGACGTTCCAGTACCTAACCTTTCTGCAACCGAGGTCGCGGGGTGATGCAATGGATGCTGAAGGTTACCTATCTTAATCCCGAATTTTAACATTCCGAATATCATAATCCAGAAAACGTTTGGCCAATTTTTCATAATCCCGGTTTTTCAAATTCCGAAGTTTTATTTTCCATATAATCGCAACTCCGAATTTCATTTGCCCATTTATTCATTTGTACGACGTTTTATAATCCAGACGAACGAGTTCCAGACACACGAAATCTAAATGCACAAAATCCAGATGACCGTAATCCATATGCACGAAAGCCTAATATTTAAAACACAAATTTTTGAAATGCAATTAATTGATATCCAGTTAATTGATATCCAGACAAACAATATCCAGATTTCTAAACCTAAAACTAAACCTCATATGGCGTCTACTAACTATAATTGGAGACCTACTGAACAAAACACACGTTGCCTTAAAAAATATATGTATGCATGTAAGCAAACAAGCATGCATGCAGGCAAGCTGGCAATCAAACCGGCAAGCATGCAGGTCGACGGAGCCCCGCTACGCGGGGCTCCTACTTCTGGGTGGTTTATAAAAAAATAACCACGAAGGCCTAATGCGGGAGCTTCGCTACGCTCCGCTCCCGCATTAGCCTTCTAACCTAACCTATTCGAGTCGGGGTAATCTGAGTCGGGGTGTTAAAATTGTAAATGTTACAGTTAAAAATGTGATTTGGAACATTATAAAGGTGGTTTAATATTCTTTAAAAATAATTCTACAGCTTGATAAGTTTGTTAAACAAAAAAATTTGATTAAAAATTGTGTTTCTGTGAAATATGTTTCATTGTAGGAAATTGTTTTTGAAACAATAATATTCGAAATAAAAATATAAGAACCAAATATTATATGAAGCATTTTCTGTGAAACGAAATTCTATGAAATTTCTTTCTACGAAATAAGGGGCTACCCTCCCTCCGCGCCTCCGGTTCTTAAATAACACTCTAGTGTAGGGCAGACAAGTACCACGGCGAGTCGGGTCGGGTGTGGTACGCAGTGTTCACGAGCTCACTTTCCTGATTCATTGATTATACCTGCATACAAAACTGTTCATGCATGACATGGAAAACAATAATTTAAACAAAATTATATTATATTTATAAGTCTTCAGGCTTTCATTATATTAAGTGAAATTATTTATGTCTTAAGTGAACGTTAGATTTTTTATTATTAAGTATATCCACCGTTACACACCCTAAATGAATCGTATAAATTTACTGATTTTTACTATACCTGTATATAGTTTAGCTGGAACACGATTTGTATGGGAACCAAATAAAAAGATTATGAAAATTTGGTAATAGTTTATTTGGAAAATGGTACGATGGGAAACAAAAAAAAATATTCTGAGAATCTGGTATAACTATATTTGGATTATGACAATATGGAAAACAAAAAAATACTATTTGAAAATTTGGTTTTAGTGCACCTGGAAATTGATTCATCTGGGAAATGAAAAACGGAATTATAGAAAGTTGTCATTCATTACATCTGTCTTTTAAAAGTTCTACCAACCGTTTTCGGGGTTTTAAGATTCGGGTAACAGAAATTCGATATTTCAATAGGTTACCGATGCTGAAAGGTAGCAGAAAAAAATCGTAATAGAATCCCTTAATAAGTAGTTTTATTCTTTACTTTCGTATCATGATATGGTGTGTTCTTTGGAAATTTACAAAACATTTTATAGGTACCTATCAATTATTCAATAATTTGATGTTAAGATCATAGACCGTTTGAATATTTGTGGGACTTCAGTTTGTGCTTCGTACTTCAGGGACCGATTATACCAATATGCAAAAGTGAATGCAGATAGTACCTATCCAATTTCGAAATTAAAAGACGAGAGACGTAAATGTATAAAAATAATGTTTTGATATCGTAAATACGAGCTTGTGAAGTTGAATAGCAATATCAATAAAGTTGAGTTTAATACTGCAAATAACACATCAATAATAAGATTTCAACTGAGTTTTACGTGTTTTTCAAATTTTTCAAACTTTGAACATGACATTGTACGATGTTAATACGCAACCTTATCATACTATTAAGATATAATGTAATGTCTGTCTGTCTGTTACAGTTTCCCACCAAAACTACTGCACCGATCATCATGAAATTTGGTGCACAGATGAACTAGAGCTAAGAAAAGGCTATGCTTTGTCGTGATAACCGACATTCATGCGGTTACACCTATTCACATATAAGCACAACAAGCGGACATAATAACCTCGTGTTGTGTTCCAAGTGGTGAGTAGGGTAGCCAGAGCTCACTGAAGAGTTTTTGCGCTGTCAATGGGAATACCAAAGGCTATTCCTCCTTCGAATTCCACACTGACAGCACAGAAACTCCCTGTGTCAACAGGGTCGGCAGCACGAGTGTTACCTCCTAGAGTTGCACACGTCAATTGGCCAAGGTAACCATTTTTCTTCAGGAGGGCCGCGTGCTTGTCTGCCTCCTCATTGGTATAAAGCACCAGATATGCTATTTCAATGACAAGAATAATTTTAAAAATAAAGAAGTGATTTTTTTGGCAATTCAGATCAAATTGTGCCTTACTAGCGACCCGCCTCGGCTTCGCACGGGTGCAATGGATATTATTATACATATAAACCTTCCTCTTCAATCACTCTATCTATTAAAAAACCGCATCAAAATCCGTTGCGTAGTTTTAAAGATTTAAGCATACATAGGGATATAGGGACAGAGAAAGCAACTTCGTTTTATACTATGTAGTGATTTCAGTACTTAATCGTTCTACTAATAAACAGATTTAGGTCTCTTCTTGATCTTAGCTTTCACCTCGGAGTCTAGGTTCCACTTTTTCCTACTGCGGGTTTTGCTAATCTTCGACATTATCAGTGAAGCGACTGCCTTCTGACCTCAGTAAACCATCGGCAATATCGAAGTATTGCGTGTAGACCAGTTGGACTTTTTAGAGCTTCGACTACCCGTAACGATTGCTATAAATGTTCGTATGATAATCAGGACCAACGGCTTAACGTGCTCTTCGAGGCAGGTCCAGACCGCGCAGGTTCAGCGTAATTTTAAATGAGATAAATCTGACAAACAAACTAATTACCACACTCGTTGCAAACTCTTAACAACTAGAAAACAGTGGGTAATTTTTAAGTCTTAGTCGTTTACTGACGCAACTTTAACGATCTCTGTGATGTAAAAGCAAAACTTTTGTGTGCTACGTCGAGATCACAGATTCGATTGCCGTTCAGTGCAAGCATTAAAACTTTTATTTGTATTAATCTAATGGCGGAGAATCGGGAGCAATGGCGGAATGGACTGCTGTAGGCCAATTGATTGATTGTTTGAAAATGTTTGGTATGTATATTCAATTCAATTCAATTCAATTCATTTATTAATTTATTTATTTCATGAATAAGGTTAATATAGATGTTTACAGGGTGCTTTGGTACATACTATGTTCCGTCGATTGGCATACTGTCCAGTACTGTATTTTAAACGCTGTTGTGGGAATCATACCATTGAATTTCAGAACACGAAAGTTCTAGGTACCACTACACATTTTTTCCCACGTATACTTCGTGAAATCATCGAAATATTCAAGCATCCCAACAATTTCAACCGCTAAAAACGAGAGATTTCAGCTCCAAAAAGATTGGTACCCAGCACTGAGAGCCACTCGGTATCACAGTGCAAACGACCAATCAGGATCGAGTACGTCGGTGCCACAGCTCTCGACCAATCAGAATCGAGTGAGTCGATTCCCCCCTCCGACCGTGCCTATAAATACGCCAGTGATTCAAGACTTCGCATCAGTCGCAATTCAGCCGCCGACGAGGCAATGTCTCCGAAGTCGTCGTCGCCCGGACCTGTGCCACTGAAGATGTCGACCGCAGTGATCGACGAAACGTCTGGAACGCAAGTTTCATATAGACCACGGCCAAACAGCCCGGAAGCAGTATATTCTACATACTTAACAGCCTGTCTTTCGACAAAGTCGTCTTTGTTATGAAAGGCTTTCCACTTCAGTATATCTTTTGCTGTGCGTATCCATTCGGACCGCACAGCAAAAGAAGGCGACTATCCGACAGTAAACATAATGCCCATGAAAATACGCCCGCTTGAGGGCTCACCCCCTATTCCGAGGATTGGAAATCATAGCTGATAAAATGTTGGTGTTAATACAACTGTACCTACCCCTACAGGCCTGAATATATGTATGTCTGCATTTTAATTTATTTATTTATTTAGTTTATTCATAACAGTACAATAGCGGACTTAGTGCCGTAGGCGTTCTCTACCAGCCAACCTCAGGGTGGTACAGGGCTATAACGAGGTAACGAGATAGGCACAAAACAATTCTATGTTAAACATATAACTACATGAAGTTTTTTACCTAATAAAATAAAAGGTATTTTCTTTTATTTTCTTTCTTTCTTAATACAAACATTGAGCGTTAGCTTAGTGGTTAAGGAGGCGGCCTTATGATCAAGAGGTCCCGGGTTCGAATCCTGGCCATTACACTACCGACGTGAACCCACTCCTAGCACAAGCAATTTAGCTTAGTTGGCGGAATTAGAGCGAATATTAGTAATTTCGATAATTTCGTTTGCAAATATTCTTGTTAATAGAAATAAAAAATATCTGTGATAAAAATTCGCAAGCCTATTGCTGAAAGATCCATTTCGTGACTGAAATATCATTAGTTTGTCCCAACATAAAACTTACAGTTATCATGTACATAAAAGGGTCCATTTCTTTCCATTTATGAGTCTTTGTGAGAACTGTTTGTGTATTTTGAAAGGCTTTCAGATATTAAAATAAAGGTTAAAATGAGATATATTTTAACAGTTTAAGACATGTTAGTTATAAAAAAACCGTTACGTACGTATACGGTTTTTTTATTTACACACAGATAATAGTATCACTACGTTATTAAAATTAGAATTATTATCATCATCACCCCTTTAAATGCAAACAATACAATAAAAAGATTAACGAATTATAAGTTAATCAACAATATTAGATCTTAATGTTAACACGCGATACAATAATTTAGAACAATGTTTTCGTGATTTGATCTAAATGACATAATTCTGACCTTGTACAAACATTTTGTAATTTTTTTGTGTTTTTAGGCATAATATAATATTTATAAGAATAAGTATTTGAACTATTTCAACCAGGGTTCGAGGGGTACCTTATTAGGCAACTTCACTCACCGCCATTTGAGATCTAATGAGGCGTGCGGTTTGAGTCGGTTTGGGACTGAAATAACCGCCGCGCTGGCTGAAGGGGCGGAGCATCCGTGAGATTTCATCCTAGTGTGAATCCCAGTCGCATTCGAAGATATCTTATTGGAATCTGAGGTCCTCTTTTACCAGTCCAACTGCGGATTTGGCTAAACTTCGAAATTTTCCGTGAAGCGACTGCCACTTGACCTCCACAACCCAAAGGCGATATCGAAGCATTGCAGTTAGACGAATATTGAACTTTTGAGGTCTCCAACTACCCGTAACGACTGCCATAGATGTCGGAATGACAACCCGGACCGACGCCTTACCGTACTGTAGTGTTTGTCTTTCGTGACTGAAACTACTTGTAGTTACCTGGACATCATGCATCAACGATATAAAAAATAAAACTTTCAATTTAAGTTTAGAGATAGGAAATAAACTAACGAGCGGAGACAGTTGGCGTCAAGGGAGCTGACAGAGGGGTCAGCGTGTATTTTTTCAGTGCAAGATTTGAAGATATTAGATTCCGCGATCAGTCTCATCCGAAACAGTAACAAATATTAAAAAAAAACTCGCGTAAATCCCAATAAAAAGCTCGTTTAGGAGAGATATTTTCATAAATAAATATAATAATATTTCCAAATCCTGTGTTATAATTTAAACTGTGGTGTTAGTCGCCCTCGACACCACAGTACCTACTCTCTGAGGCACGACCAGACCCTCAATGTAAATACCTATATTCATGCATACAAATATTTGCACTGAGCGGGGATAGAAGCCGTGCCTCCCGCACAGCGGCCGCGTTCACTACCGCGTTCCGCCACGGAGGCTTTTTTTTGTACGTGCGGGATATACCCACGGATACCACCCCCCCCCCCCCCCTTCGGAGTCGGGAGAGGTTATGTCGGACTCGAACCGACTAAACCGCACGCCGTCTGTGGGTCGATGTGCTAGGCCGAAGGTGAGGTTGTCTCGTGACATATCCCTCTCGCACCCCGGCTGACCCAGGGCCATTCCTCTCGGTCTGGCCCTCCTCGGGAGGGGGGACCACGCGGTCCCCATCTCGCCCCCGGTGTGCGGGAGGCGCGCATCGTCCTACGATGCGCGCCGCCGCCGTGGCCTGCTTCTGCTAAGGTGACGAGCGGCTCCACCCGTCACCCTCAGGCCCGCGCTCATAGGGGGCGGAGCTCGGTCCGCCACGGAGGCTATCGCCGTGAGATATTCCGCACGAAAAAAGAGTTTTTAAATTGGGTATTTGACTGACTAGTCAAATTAGTTACTTTTTATTAAACGTCAAAACGGTAAATTATAAGGAAAATTGTATGAAAAATTTCTTTGTGACGTCATAATATTTAATAGTCAAATAATTGGCTATTAAAGGTTGGATGGATACTTAAAAATAAATAAGAACGATAAAATAAAAACCGAAGCAACTGTTTTCACTCTTTTACAATTCTTTATTTAATAAGTTCAGCTAAATAATTTATTTTAACTACAGGATAATACCCAATTATCACAGCCACTAACAATCCTATTAGAGTAAAATATCTCCAATGAATGTCGTGATATGGCCTTAATACAGCTTGAACAAGATTCTTCTTTGCTTTCAAGATTTTAGATGTTTAGATGAGATGGCATTCGCCCCCATAAAAGTCAAAATAAATCAATAAAGAAGAAGAAGGAGAACGGATCCCTCCCTTGAAAATAACTCACGAAATGTTAGACTTTTTTCCTTCTGAATATAGGCGTGAATATATTTTTGGATAAATGTACTTTACAGCTTATTTATTTAAAACTAGCTGTTGCCCGCGGCTCCGCCACTTATCGCGTAGTGCTGTAAATTTTAGCGCATAGTCGAGCATTGAGAGCTTAATAGACGCCTCTCTATTTGACTCTTTACTCGACTTTCTACTTGCCTCTCTACTCGATTCGCTAATCATCCCAGCCCCTCTAGACAAGTGGCAATTCGCTAACCGGCGTTTGGTGGAAATAGAATGACGAATGTATGGAATTTGACGTAAATGACAGGCGTTAACGCATGTCAAATACGTCAAATCCTATACATTCGTCATTCTATTCCATCAAACGCCTACTAGCGAATTTCCACTAGTCTAGAGGGGCTGTTCCACTCTACTTGACTCTACTCAACTCTGACTCTCTACCCGCCTCTCCGCCTGTGTTAGCACAGTCTAACAAACTTTCATAGAGAGTAACAGACTCGTTATGTTATGATATTAGTATGAATTACCCAGTATGTTAAGGATCGACAGCCTCTGTGATGTAGCGGTATTGAACGCGGCCGCTACGCAGGAGGCGCGTGATCGATTCCCACTCAGTGTAAATATTTGTATGCATGAGTATAGCATTGGTCTGGTCGTAGCTCGGAAAACACGTTATTAATTGAAAATTAATTAAAAAAAATCTAGTTCCTTGGTGTCGTTTTTGTTTCAATTAGTGCAGTAATGTCTAATTTTTGATTGACTATTAAATAGACTTTAAGCTCTCGGTACCGGTTGCTATACGAACATTTATGGCAGACGTTAAATGAAGCTGGAACCCTCAGAAGTCAAACAACTGATTAGATTGTGGAGGTTAGATGGCAGTCGCTTCACGGGAAATATCGAAGGTTCAGTTATTCCGCAGTTAGACTGCTTACAGGTAAAAGCGGAACCCAGCCTTGAAATTGAAAGACATTATTACCATCTTTGTACTGCAAAAGAGAGCTGTAAGAGCAATATACCAACTTGGTCCTTGAGTGTCTCTAAGAGAAAAGTTCAAAGAAATAAACATTCTTAGGGTTATATCGCAATTTATTTATAGTAAAATACTTTATGTGCATAAAAATGTAGACTCCTTTACTAAAAAGAGTGATATACATGGTATAAATACTAGACATAAAGGTAATCTTGTGTTACATACTACTCGTCTCCAAAAAAAAGCAGCTCTTTTATGGGGCAATGTATTAGATTCTACAAAAAACTTCCCAATGAAATTAGAACGTTGTCCATAAATAAAATTAAAATAACTATTAAGGCCAAATTGTGAAGCACACACAATATTATAACATTTCAGACTATTTGAATTACAAAAATGCTTGGGATTAATTCGCTCTAAGTCAACACAAGAAAATGATTGTACTTACATGACGATGTTTTTTTTTAAAGGATTAATACTGAGTTTTTTGGCAGTATTTATCAGTAATTGCCATGTCACGCCCTGCACGGTAGGGAAAAAATAATGACAACTCCAAACAAATTTATAATTTTTATGGAATAAATGATTTTTTAAATTTGAAAAATTTGAATTTGAAGAGCTTCGGATGCGACACATATTAAAGCTGGGATGAAGAAGACCCAGGATATGAAATGAATGAAAGTATGAAAGCCAAAACATTTTTACGAATCGTTTTTTTATATTCTGTTGTGAACGAATCAATATCTTGTTCATAAACGTATGATCGCCCGCCATCTAGTTGTATTTTTGTAACTAAATTATAGAATCAGAAATTTTAATTTATTGATTACATACGAATCTATATACACAATTGTGTATGTAAAAATAAAGTCTATTTATTTACACAGTTGCTTAGATATGATAAGCTATAAAAAATCTACCATAAAAATAATCTCAAGCAAAAAAGCGACATTATTGCTCACATTTCTGGTTCTACTTAACCGATTGCGATCAAACAAATGTAAGATTTTAAGTCTGAGCAAGCCCTTTCTAAAAAAGAACCGCATCGAAATCCGTTCAGTAGTTTTGGCGTCCATCGCGAACAAACAGACAGGAATTCCAAAAAATATATTTTCGTGTTCAGTATCGTTAATATAACATACTCCAAGTATTTTTTTTAAATATATCCAATGTACAGACACGACTATTTTACAATTATATAATAGTATAGATTGTCAATCGTTTTCAAATACACAGGTAAAATTGACAATTTCGACCAATAAATATCTTGGATTTCATTTTTTTTATGTAACGCGTAATCTCCAAAAGGGCTGGGCCGATTTTGACAGGATTTAGATAGCGGATGTTATAAAGCGTAACCAAGGCAATTTTTTTTTAAATATTAGTGTATGTCCCGCGTCAAGAAATGAAAATCCAAATTACTCTTAGATCAAAATAAAGCTCCGAATAAGAAGACTATAATTATACTAGCTGTTGCCCGCGGCTCCGCCCGCGTGGATATCGGTTATCGCTTAGTGTTGATCCGACGGTATTGAGTATTAAATTCGTCTCTCTACTCAACTTTGTCCTCGACTATGTACTCACCTCTGTTCTCGACTTTCTACTCGCCTCTGTATTCGACCCTCTACTCGACTTTATACCCGCCTTTAAACTTGAATTTATACTCGACTCTCTACTGTACTCTTCTCTAAACTCGCCTTTCCATTGGCCTCTCTACTTGCCCATCCATTCGATTCTCTTTTCGCCTCTACTTGACTCTCCCCACTCGCCTATCTACTCGCACCTCTACTCAACTCTCTATTCGATTTCTACTCGCCACTACATTCATCTTTCCACTCGCCTCCCTATTCGCCTCTCTACTCAACCCTTTACTGCATTCTATTTGGCTCTCTAGTCGCATATCCACTCGCCCCTGTAGTCGACTCTACTCGACTTTCGATCTTTACACGCCTGTCCACTCGTCCCTATAACAATCTCTACTCGCCTCTCCACTCGCTTCTATATTTAGTTCGTTACTCGACTATGTCCGTTCCGAAGCTCTAATTCACCTTTGGACCAAATTTCATGAGGACATCTTAAAAGAAATTCTTACTATTTATGCCATATTCACCCCCTTTTTTGTGCCAATGAAAAATTAGAAACTTTAATCCCATAGCCCTATTCCCCTTCCCCCCTCCCCCTCCTATCCCCTTTTTCGCCATAGGGGGTAGCCTATGTCCATTTCCAACCTCTTATCCATCTCTATACCAATTTCATCAAGATATCTTCAAAATTGTCAAACTTACATACCCTTGCCCTATTTCAACCCTTCAACTCCCCTTTTCGCAATAAAAGGTAGCCTATGTCCATTTTCGAACTCTAATCCATCTCTGTACCAAATTTCACCATTTCATACTAACTATCCAGTCCTTATCCCTCCCCTACCCTTTTACCACTTTTACCACATTATTCGCGATAAAAGGTAGCATACATCCGTTACCAAGCTCTAATTAATCCCTGTACCAAATTTCATCAGGATATCTTCAAAACTGTCAGACTTTCAAACCTTATTACACCACCCCCCATGCCTCCATTTTCGCATCAATAGATAGCCTATGTTCGTTCCCAAGCTTCGATCCATCTCTGTACCAAATATATCATCAGGATGTCTTCAAAACTGGCAAACTTTCATCCCCTATACCCCCCCCCCCTTATCCAAGACTTTCGCGACAAAAGGTAGGTAGCCTATGTTCGTTCCCAAGCTTTAATCTATATCTGTACCAAATTTCATCAGAATATCTTCAAAAAAGACAAACTTTCATCCCATAACCAAACCCCCCCCCCTTCTACCTCTTTTTGCGATAAAAGGTAGCATATGTCCGTTTCCAAGCTCTAAACTATCTCTGTACCAAATTTCATCAGGAAATCTTCAAAAATGACAAACTTTCTTCCCAAGGCCCTAGTCCCCCCTTCTACCCCCCTTTTCGCGATAAAAGGTAGTCTATGTCCGTTCCCAAGTTCTAAACTATCTCTGTACCAAATTTCATCAGGAAATCTTCAAAAATGACAAACTTTCATACCAAGGCCCTAGTCCGCCCCCCTTCTACCCCCCTTTTAGCGATAAAAGGTAGCCTATATCCGTTTCCAAGCTCTAAACTATCTCTGTATCAAATTTCAGCAAGAAATCTTCAAAACTGTCAAACTTTCATCCCAAGGCCCTAGTCTCCCCCCTTCAACCCCCCTTTTCGCGATAAGAGGTAGCCTACGTCCGTTCTCAAGCTCTAATCTACCTCTGTACCGAATTTCATTAAGATAGCTTCAGAAATGACAAACTTTCATAAAAACTTTCATCCCCTATTTCCCCCCTTTAAACCCCCTTTCTCGTGATAAAAGGTAGCCTATGTCCGTTGTCAAGCTCTAATATACCTCTGTACCAAATTTCATCAAGATCGGTTCAGTGGTTTAGGCGTGAAAGCGTAACATACAGACAGACAGACAGACAGACAGACAGAGTTACTTTCGCATTTATAATATTAGTATGGATTAATACATTAGAACTCTACTTGGTAGCACTTAGACTAGTGATTCAGTCATATCTAGCAGCATTTGCAAGTCGTATAAAAATAAAGTGACACCAATCTGCGCTCAAAGATTAAAATTCTTACAAATAGATTTTCTTGATCGTCCATTGAAGACAATGGACGAACAAGAAAATCTATAAACAAATACGTAAGCTCATTTGTTGCGAATCTCTATGCTCAACTGGGCATTAGTTCATATTTTTGTCTGATATAGAATTAATAGCTGTTGCCCACGGCTTCACCCGCGTGGAATTTTGATCTCGTTCCCACAACCTTTGGGAATATATTATCGTGAATTATTCCACGCTATAATCCACCTCTGTCCCAAATTTCAACCAGAACAGTTCAGCTTCGAGCAACAAAACATACACAACTTCACTTTTCACATTTTATATCTTAGTAGCTGTAGTCCGCTGCTACGCCCGCGTGTATGTCACTTATCCCGTAGTGTTCCCAAGCTCTAATTCACCTCTTGACCAAATTTCATCAGGATTTCTTCGAAAATTACAAACATTCATCCCCTATTCTCCCCCTCCCCTTTAACCCTTTCTATCGCGATAAAAAGGAGCCTATGTCCGTTCCTAAGATTTATCCATCCCTGTACCAAGTATCAACCCTTTGAGCGCGTAAATTTTTTGTATTCAAATAATTTGTGGCGGCCTGCTCGACCGCCAACCGCTAAGCCCGCGCGCTTGCGCGATGCACAACGCCGTGGTTTAGCAACAGAAATAACTAAACTGTCACTTCTCTGTATATGCCAGCCGAATTTGTTGACATTAATGATCACTGCTCCGTTCCCTTGAGTAGTAGCGTGATGATATATATCCTATGTGTTATTTTGATGTATAAGCTATATTATTGTAGAGTTTCATTAAAATCCATTCAGTAGTTTCTACGTGAAAGAGTAAAAAATCCATACATCCATTCATATTCATAAACGTTTGCATGTATAATATTAGTAGGATATTAGCAGGAATTTGACTAACTGTTGTTTGCGGCTGTGCTCGCGTGGATATCCGTTATCGTGACCAAACATAGCCTATCTATCTATCTCTGTACCCAATTTCAGCTTAAACGACCAGTGGTTTAGGCATGAAAGCGAATAGACAGACAGATTTGAAATATTAGTATGGATAATATGATTATAACCAAATTACGATGTTCATCATAGGGTTGTTCATTCGTATAATACGCAATATGTTATAGATAGAACATGAAAACGTATCGGACATTGATTGATGACTTCTTTCAGGGTTGATGTAAATAACAATAGGTTTGCCAGACTGGACGTGCACTAATGATGAAAGGTCGTTACCCTATAATTATTAGCGTGATTTATCGAAATGTTAGTGAAAATAAATGTAAGTGTGAGCAAAAGGAGAATTTACACATACGTACAATAACTATTACGAAAAATATTATTATGAAATTAGCATGGTCATTCACTCAAAATATTGTACGTAATTATGCTGTGGGATTTTTAGGCGCATATACCGGGTGTAAGAGGAACGTCGCCGCTGAAGCAGCTGAAGGCCTCACTCCAGGTATACACATTGGATTTTAATTTCAATTTGGTGAATTTAAAAAAAAATTAATTAGCCTTATTTATTCTTCATCATATTAGGAAAGATCAATGAAACGACAATTACTATAAAAAACATCACTATAGAAAAAAACAAATGGTGCCAAGCGCGTACTTTTTTGTAGTGATGTTTTTTAAAGAATTTGCCATTTCATTGAGCTTTACTTATACAATGGAGAATAACTATTGCTAATAAAATGGAAAAAAAAGAATAATAATGAAGAAAAAAAATTTTATTCACCAAATCGAAAAAAAAAAATATTCCAATATGTAGTGTACCCAGAGTACTACCCCCTGACTTCGGGAGCTTTTCCCTTAGACCCGGTATAATATGGCTGCTGAAAAGTAGCAGCAACGTCGGGCTGAGTGTAAATTAAGATACAATTAAAAGTAATGTTATTTCAATATTGTACATAACTTTAATAAGCTATAAGCTTCCAGCACTGACATTGACATATTCTAAATCTCGTTTATAAATCAGTTTCGGTCATATTTAGGTTGCTTCAAATATTAAAATATAAAAAAATTGACTTAATTTAAGAGAAAATTTTGAGTAAAAGCTTTATGAGTAATTTAGTAGGTATACCAGCCAGCTTGGGCCCTGAAATTCTTGGAACACATGCGCTCTTAATTATTTCCTGTTTTACTTCCACTTTGCGAAGAAAATAATTGCATGAACTAAGTTTAAGTATCCATTAAAATAAGAAATGCTCGGATTACGAATATAAATGGATAGAACCAAGTTACTGTGACTTTTATTGCATTGTGAAACTGCCACTAGATATTTATAAAAGCTATAACTTTTCATGTCTTACTTGTTAAATCCTATTCTTCCGAGATCCCAGTACTGCCCAGACATCACGTATTTTCTGACAAACGAAATGTGTGCAATTGAGTTGTCTTAGTATGTACTGTGAGCATATTATGCCTAGGAAACGATTGGCCTCTTAGATCTTGTTCATTTAAACACGCTATTCATTTTCATTTAACAAAACTATTTTTTACTTTCCCAAAAATTTAATTTATACAACCTGCTGTAAACAACTGTAGGTATATATGTAGTGCGCGTGTGCGTGTGAATAAAGCCTCCAGTCGTAGCCAGCTTTCGCGACGGTAGGGCGCGCCGCCCTAGCTCGGCTTGAAGCACGAACGTGTGAAAATAAATTAACAAGTTTGTTTTTGATTCTTGAGTTCGTGAGCTTGTGTGATAGTGTCTGTTTTAGTGTTTGTGTGGAGTTGTGAAGGTAAGATTTTAGTTTTAAAATATTTTGTTTTTAGTTTAACACTTTAATAATGTGTTATATTAAATGAATGATGATGATAAAATATGTAGATGTAAGATCTTAAAATTATTTTTCTGCCTACTACAAGAGTACTAGAGGGGTCAAGTAGGTACAATGTATAATATTTGTATAAAAACTTAAAAATGCTCTTAAATATTTACGTTTCAGAACTTTCAATTAAGTTCATAAAGTGATTGTTATTGAAATTAACGTCCACATTTATAGAAGTTTTAATTTTACAAGTTGTAAAAACAAAAAACAAGATATAAAATTATTAAAAATTCCTTGTTATTAATTAACCATTGATCCTTTATTAAGTTTCACTAAAATATGAAAATTTTAGTGAAATATTTTCGAACGAATCATATAAAAATCTTGAACGATTGATTTATACCCTATTAAGACTATTTACAGATTTAATTCAGTTTCCGTGTAGCTAACCAGAAATTTATTTTCTACCACTTTACCCGTCTTGAAATTTAACCCTAGACCTCATATCCAGCAGTCAAATTGACCAGAGCGTTCACCAAGACAGGCATTTAATTACTTTGGAACGATTCATTTGAAAATCCAACTCCAAGGAGAAGTTTTCGATCTTCTTCAGACCACAATAGACTAATTTCCTACTTCTAAAAATACATTTCAACTGTAAAATCTATAACACAATTATTAAGAACAAAACATTAATATAATTTCGCGGTATTGGCGGTTTTCGGAGGTAAAGTGCTCTGTGGTAAATGTTTAGGTACTTGTTGCTGTGTGAAAATTGAAACCACGTTTAGCAAATTGTTAGTGAAAATGCTCGATTTTAAGCGTTGGATCCATGGATCGCACTAAAACTAAGCTAAGTGCATCGTTTTATACAAGGACGCACTAGAACTTTACACTATTTCCTTTCAATTGAGTAGTCAGACTGGGGAAGTATCTATGCGCTACAGAATACCGCGGTCATAATAGCCTCGTGTTGTGTTTCCGGCGGTGAGTAGAGTAGCCAGAGCTCACTGTAGAGTTTTTGTGCTGTCAGTGGGAAGATCAAAGGCTATTCCTGCTTTGTCTTCTACGCTGAAGGCACAGAAACTCTCTGTGTTTACAGGTTCAGCAACACGAGTGTGACTCCTGGTGTTGAACACATTCAACTCAGGTGGGCCGTGTGCTTGTCTCCCACCTCAGTGGTATAAGAAAAAACTATTCTATTAAGAGCATCATTTCATACAGTGATAAATTAATTAGGTAATGCCTGTGGCTTTATTCGTGTGATTGTCTTTTATTGTGATTCTAACTAAGCTAGATTATTCTATTCTTGGTAATCTCCGGTTCTATTCAATCAATTGCATTTAAAAGTACGGTGGTTTTAATCTAACTAATATTTATTTAATCAAAGAAATTCATCAAAATCCTTTTTGGTGTCTACCACGGAAAACAGACTGAAGAATTCCACAATACAATATTTTTGGGTTCAAAATCTTTAATATTTTCAATAAGATGATTCAAGTCTGTCGAAGGCCGTTGATGCAGACGAATCCTATAGTGGATGCCACGAGAAGACAAACGGAGATTGGAAAAAAGGTGGCTGAAACAGACTGGATGCGGAAGGCGAAGGATCGGACGAAATCGCACACATTGGGAGAGGCTTATGACCAGCACGTGATTACGGTGGGCTAATTGATTGAATCCACTGCTGGATACAGGCCCCCCTAGACTAGTAGCAATTCATTAGGATGTGCGATTCGTATTGTGCAATAAAATGATGAATATTTTGTCGCTTATGACAGTCATCAACGTATATGTCAATTCTATACATTAATCAGTCCGTGCTATTAGTCAGTATATGCACAGAATAAATACTAGTAAAGGTATAGATAAATATTATTCTACCGTCTAGGAGTAAATGAAAATCAAATAGAAATATTGTAATGTAACTACTACATTCAGAGCGAGTCAACATTGTAAGGAATAATTTAACTGGCTGTGATCACTATCACTCTCAATAAGGATTCAATTTATAATACAAATTAATCTTTGGTTCAAGCACGGCCTAGATAAATATAAAAGTATTGAGTTACTCTTCATTATATAGTTCTATCTTACAAGTCACACAATGCTTTTATTGCGACTTGGGATGTCAAAATCATTACATCTATATATATAAAAGAAAGTCGTGTTAGTTACTTCACTTATAACTCAAGAACGGCTGAACCGATTTAGCTGAAAATTGGCAGGGAGGTAGTTTAGAGCCAGGAGAAGGACATAGGATACTTTTTATCCCGTTCGACATCATTCCCGTGTGACTTGACATGTAACGTCAGTCACTATAAAACGTGGTATAACAAAAAAGAATCAGACTTGGAATAACAAAATTGACGTATAATGACAGCTATGTAATGACGTATGGATGACTATTTGATATTTGTAAGAAATCAATAATAAAACTATTTCTATTAAATAAATAATTAACATTATTGCCCAATTGCCCATTCGTATAAACAGTGAAGTGAACTATAAAACTCGGTATGGTTAAAAAATTAAGTTTTTAGGTGAAGTGAAGTTTAATTAATAATGCCGCGACCAAGACGATCGAATCTTTCCCGACAAAGCCGTGATGCAAGAAGAATACGAAATACTGCAAATGAAAGGACTGAAGAAGAACAAGAAATTGCACGTGAACAGCGCCGCGATAGTATGGCTCGACTTCGTGCTTCTCAATCACGAGAGCAAAGTGAAGCAGCCCGTGAAACAGCTCGGTTGGCAATGCAGAATCGTCGAGCGAACAACAGAGGTCAACAAATAGATAATTTGCGACGCAGAACAAGATATTTATCAAGTGCTGATTTGAATCGAGCAGCGTTTCAATACGATTGCAGCAATGATTACAGCTTGCATCCTAGCGTTTGCATTGGGCAAATGGACGTAGTTTGCGAGTATTGTGGTGCATTAAAGTTTTCCGGAGAAACGCCTGGATTATGCTGCCTTAATGGTAAAGTGAAATTGCCATTGTTGACTCCGCCACCTGAGCCATTGTATTCATTGCTTTGTGGCGAAACACAAGAATCACGCCACTTTCTTGCAAATACTCAAAAATACAATGGTTGTTTCCAGATGACGTCATTTGGGGCAGATATTATCGAAGAACGGGGATTTAATCCGACATTTAAGGTATTTATTTTTGTACTTATATAGAATGTAGTTAAAGAATAACTTACTTTATCTATTGGTACCTATGTAGTATATTTGCTAATTCTGAACTCTACTCTCCCACCGAAAAAAGTGTTTATAACCCAGTTAATACTGTCTGGTTTTTATTTTGTAGATACAAGGACAGATTCATCATCGAATTGGATCATTACTACCTTTCGAAGATACACAGAATAAATTTTTACAAATATATTTCATGGGCAACATGGAAGAACAACTTGATCGACGCCTAGAGATCAATGCAGGAATGAAGCGAGCAATTCTTCAAGACTTGCAGTGTCTGCTTCATGAACATCATGCGTTGGTCAGGTTGTTTAAGAGTGCTTTAGAGCGCATGCCAAGTGATGACTATAAAGTTGTTATCAAAGCAGATAAACGACCATCTGGAACACACGAAAGGACATTTAATGCTCCAACAGTAGACGAAGTTGCCATCCTGATTGTTGGTGAACAATTGGAAAAACGCGATATTGTGCTTACACGTCGCGATACTGGGCAACTGCAACAAATATCTGAAACTCATCGATCATATGACACATTGCAATACCCGCTGATGTTTTGGCAAGGAGAAGATGGATATTATTTTAATATTAAAATGAAAAATCCATTGAATGGTGAGTATCAGTATCATAATTTATTTCATTTATTTGTTAAAGACACTGATTTAAAATAATGCTTATTAAAAAAATGGTTAATGTCTGTATTGTTTGCCTTTAAAATTTGCCTTTGAAATGGTTAATTATCAAATTTTTAATTTCAGGTGAAGAAACTACAAAGAAAGTTAGCTCAATGAATTATTACGCATATCGTTTGATGATTCGTCAAAATGCTGACAACTATTTGCTGCGGTTTCGTCGATTGTTTCAGCAGTATTGCGTTGACATGTATGTAAAAATAGAAACGGAACGTTTAACATTCATTAGGTTAAACCAAGCCAAACTGCGTTCTGAGGAGTACATCCATTTACGTGATGCAGTTAATACTGAAGGAAATGCAGCTAATATTGGTCGATTAACTATTCTGCCGGCGACATACATTGGTAGTCCACGTCATATGCATGAATATGCACAAGATGCAATGACATATGTTCGTCATTACGGTCGGCCCGATCTCTTTATTACTTTTACCTGTAATCCAAAATGGATAGAAATTACTCAATTGCTGCTTCCCGGACAAACATCAAGTGATAGACACGACATCACAGCACGTATATTCAGGCAAAAAATTCGGTCCCTGATGAACTTTATTGTTAAACAACGCGTCTTTGGAGATACTCGATGCTGGATGTATTCAATCGAATGGCAAAAGCGAGGCCTGCCGCACGCACACATTCTTATTTGGTTAGTGGAAAGAATTCAGCCTGACCAAATAGATGATATCATATGTGCTGAGATTCCTGATTATGAAGTCGATCCAGACCTACATGATGTTGTTACTACTAATATGATTCATGGACCGTGTGGTGCCATCAATCCCCAATCACCTTGCATGGTCGATGGAAAGTGCTCTAAACGATATCCACGGAAATTAACGGCGGAGACTGTCACTGGCAATGATGGTTATCCGCTGTATCGGCGTCGATCACCAGATGACAACGGTCGAACTGTCACAACGAAAGTGAAAAGAATGGATTTCGTTGTCGACAACAGTTGGATTGTTCCATATTCGCCACTTATTTCTAAATCGTTCAAGACACATTGCAACGTTGAATACTGCAATTCAGTTAAGTCCATAAAATATATTTGCAAATATGTCACGAAAGGCAGTGATATGGCGGTTTTTGGATTGCAATCCTCGAATACCAACGATGAAATTTCACGCTATCAAGTTGGTCGTTATGTGAACTGTAATGAAGCGATTTGGCGTATATTCGCATTTCCCATTCACGAACGTCATCCTACTGTTACGCATTTGGCGGTGCATCTGGAGAATGGTCAACGAGTATATTTCACGGCTTCGAATGCTACGCAACGTGCTGAAACACCTCCAGCAACTACATTGACCAGTTTTTTTGCAATCTGCCAAAGCGATCAGTTTGCACGAACTTTGCTTTACTCGGAGATGCCACGTTATTATACTTGGAATGCTTCATCGAAGAATTTTCAAAGACGGAAGCAAGGCGATGCGGTTCCTGGGTATCCAGATGTGCGTTCTACTGATGCTCTTGGTCGTATGTATACAGTTCATCCAAAGAATAATGAATGTTTCTATTTGCGGTTGTTGCTGGTAAATGTGCGTGGGCCAACGTCATTTGAGTCACTACGAACTGTTAATGGTGTAATATTCCCAACATATCGTGCTGCATGTGAAGAATTGAAGTTATTAGAAAACGATAGTCATTGGGATACGACAATCGCTGAAGCCATTATCTCTGCATCTCCAAGTCAGATACGCACATTATTCGCTATCATAATTTCGACATGTTTTCCATCAAACCCATGTAACCTACGTGGCATGTTCACGGGTCGGAAGACCATCTGCGTTGTTTGTTTTTGCGCCTGATAATAAAACAAAAAATGTCGTGTATCACAAGGTACTTAAATGAAGAGCAACCTATGTACTAAAATACAGAAATAATTATGAATGATTGATGTAGAAATTTAATTTTTTTTGTATTTTTTCCAATAAAAAAAAAATCTGCTTATTTATTGACATTAAGGCGGAACAAAGTTCGCCGGGTCAGCAAGGATAATATGTCAGAAGATATTTTACATCAAATTCGTGTCAGTTCCAGAAATCACGATATTGAGATGAATGAGGAGATACATAATCGTGCTTTACTCTTGATCGAAGATATGTGTTACCTCATGTGCGGTAATTTATTAATCAGGTTAGGAATGCCAGCACCATATCGTGAAATGAATGACGCATTTAATCGAGAATTGGAACGGGAACGTGAATATGATCACCAGGAATTAGATTTAGTAGTTCAAACGAATGTACCCCTGTTGAATTACCAACAAAAGAAAGTTTATGATACTTTAATGAAGGCAATCGATGATGAAAATGGTGGTTTATATTTCCTAGATGCCCCTGGTGGAACTGGCAAGACATTCCTCATGTCATTAGTTTTAGCAACTGTTCGGGCGAGATCTAACATAGCGGTTGCAGTTGCTTCTTCTGGAATAGCAGCCACATTGTTAGAAGGATGCCGTACGGCTCATTCAGCATTCAAATTACCGTTAAATCTTCAAACTATTGAAGAACCAACGTGTAATATTGCAAAACACTCAGCAATGGCCAAAGTTTTAGCGGTATCGAAAATCATCATCTGGGACGAATGCACAATGGCGCATAAACGTGCATTAGAAGCACTTAACCGAACATTAAAAGATTTACGTAATGACTCGAGATGTTTTGGAGGAGCAATGATTTTACTTTCTGGCGATTTCCGCCAAATACTGCCAGTAATTCCAAGATCTACGGCTGCCGACGAAATAAACGCTTGCCTCAAATCGTCAAATCTATGGCGCCATGTGAAGAAACTGCAACTGACAACAAACATGAGAGTTGCATTGCTTAATGATACATCTGCTGAAGATTTCTCGGAGCAATTGCTGACTATCGGTAATGGTCAAGTACCTGTCGATGAATCGAGCGGATTAATATCATTTCCAAATAATTTCTGTAATTTTGTCTCATCAAAAGACGAACTTATCAACAATGTATTTCCAGAAATTATTTCTAACTACAAAAATTATGAATGGATGAGTGAGCGAGCAATTTTAGCGGCTAAGAATAAAGATGTAGATGACCTAAACAACATAATTCAAAATAAGATCATTGGAACAATGCATTCATTCAAATCTATTGACTGCGTCACAAATGAAGATGAAGCCACCAACTATCCAATTGAATTTTTAAACTCTTTGGACGTGCCTGGCTTACCACCGCACAATTTACGCCTAAAGGTTGGCTCCGTAATAATCATGCTTCGAAACATAAACCAACCAAAACTGTGCAACGGTACGCGTTTGGTGGTTAGAAAATTGATGAACAATGTAATTTACGCTACGATAATGATAGGAAAATTCAAAGGTGAGCAAGTTCTCATTCCGAGGATACCGATGATCCCAACCGATATGCCGTTTGAATTTAAAAGACTTCAATTTCCGATACGTCTTGCATTTGCCATGACCATCAACAAATCACAAGGCCAATCCTTAAAAGTTTGTGGTTTAAATCTAGAACATTCATGTTTTTCCCATGGTCAATTATACGTGGCATGTTCACGGGTCGGAAGACCATCTGCGTTGTTTGTTTTTGCGCCTGATAATAAAACAAAAAATGTCGTGTATCACAAGGTACTTAAATGAAGAGCAACCTATGTACTAAAATACAGAAATAATTATGAATGATTGATGTAGAAATTTAATTTTTTTTGTATTTTTTCCAATAAAAAAAAAATCTGCTTATTTATTGACATTAAGGCGGAACAAAGTTCGCCGGGTCAGCTAGTAGTAGGTATAAAATAAAGTCGCATTCTCTGTCCCTATATCCCTTTCTATGCTTAAATCTTTAAAACTACGCAACGGCTTTTGTTGCGGTTTTTTAAATAGATAGAGTGATTCAAGAGGAAGGTTAATATGTATAATACATGTTTAATATAGTAGAGGGTGCAGCAGGAACGGGATCTGACGCGACGCGGGTGGAAAAATATTTGCGGTAGGTACGAAGTTCGCCGGGTCAGCTAGTTTGATATAAATCAACTGAACCATATACTACAAAGAAGTGAAAACTTAAACATTGTAATTATATATACATATGTCAGGCCTGTGAACTCCTGAAGGGATAAGCAGAGCTGTATTAACACCCACATTTTGCCAACTAAGATATTCGAACCCACGTATTAGGGGGCGTTCCTATTACCGTCAATATAATTATGTAGATGGGTCAATAATAATAGAATTAAGAGTCGGTTCACATCGGTAGTGTTATGATCGGTTTTCAAATACGTGACCTTTCATCGCACGTCGCCATTTTCACGTGCTAGTTTAATCACGAACCATTAATTTAAGAAAGCTGCATTAACCTGCCGTTAATGTTGACAACCTAGTCATAAATCGCGCACACCATTACAATTAGCAAGTCATTAAGTTTTAAAAACATTGTCTTAGTTGCACAGCAGTATCGAGTATCATTGTCACGTGAGGCAAATTTTCGAAGGGGTAAGTAGAGGTATATTAAATTCCACTTTTAATAAACCAGGTATATTAACCGGCATAAATCTTAACTCGAGTGACGTCACAAAATGTACTCGTTACTTCGTTACGTCGACTTAATGACTATTATTAACGTGGGATCAACTTTTAACGTGCCCTACGAAGTACGGAGGTGCTCAGGTGAAATAAATGACTCAAATGGCCACTGCAGTTAGAGCTAGAAGAAGAGCATTCTAAGAGAGAGAGAAAAAACAACGATCGAATGTTCTGTCACTGTTTAAACTAAACGAATTTAGCTAAACAAACAAAGATCAAATGAAACAAAATTTGCCTGATAAAACATTTGGTAAGAGATCAGTATAATAGTATAGAATCCAGTATTTTTTTTGCAAGATTAGGTATAATGGTACTAAAATTTGTGTAACAGAAGCTAACAAAATTGCATATGAAAAACAATATATCTACACATATTATAAGCACAGAGTGAGGCTTAATGAGGGGTTATTTAGCCTACAAGATAATCTTCGGTAGGTCGACTTGATACCACTTAAGAAAATCTTATTTAGAGAATACGAGAATATAACGATATCAGTCATTTGGGACATGAAAGAGGTATGAAATATAGGCGATCTAATGACTTGAATACTAATATTATGTAGTTAACTAAATGACTAATTGTGTACAGGGCCCTTCTGATGCGTTAGGGACCGTAGTCAATGTTTCTGGTGGATAAAAAGCTTACCTCTATCTAATTTGTCAAGCACAATGCGACCCATTGGGAAGCCGCTAGGAATTAGCTGGTTATAGAGACCCCTCGCCACTAGCACCTGCCAAACAATGGACAAGGCTGTGCAGTAAGCCTTCTTTTCGGGGTTAGGAGTTCAGAGTGTTAACTACTAATGACACGAGAGCACCACTGTGTTGGCCCGATATCGGATCACAACGAGACTAAAACAGCGACTGCAAGCAACTTTCGACCTTAATGATATTTTCTTAGTTACATGTCTTTTGGAGTTAATTGATGACGCTGATCACGAATATAAGAAAAAACCTCGATATGTATATAGTCAGTAAGGTCTAAAATTGCTTTTTTTCTTGTTTTTTCATTTCCTAACATCCGTAACTAGATTGTGCTTTCTAGAAAATGGCCGTATCGGTAGCTCGTAAATGCCATCAAACTAAAAAAATATACTGACGACAAACTAATAACTACGTAACTAAAAAAAAAATAACTACAAAATGAAAATGTTAAAATAATAAAGCTCGTATGTTCCCGAATAGCATTTATTCTCGTTAACATTACTACAATAATTTCCATGTTGACATAATATGTAGTAATAAACAACATTCTCGTGTTGGAAATTGTCCTTCGAGTGGTTAAACATGAAAAAAGTAATTAAGTTAGGTGGAGTCGTCGTCGCCACTCGTAAAGGAATCTCCGAATAATAAGTGAGTATTACTTTAGTGGAGATATTCGAACGTGCCTCTAGCCCACCACTTGTGCGAGATGGATTTTTGCTGTTAAAATTGTGTCAAATTTGTAACATAGCTGTTAGCATACTACCCAGATAAAAGTTGTCTAAAATACACAACTTTTTTTTATAGAAATAGAATATAGATCCTAATACAAGTCCTAACTAAACGCCACACGGATCATCGCGAAACAATCCATTAAAAAGTGATTTTATTTCAAAGTGTGACATTATCGTGAACTTCAGAAAGTATTTCGCCTCACGGGTGGCTAATTAGGTAGCTATTAGGTATTTGACCTCCCCTCGCTGTAGTAATTAAGCGCAGTGATCTGATAGGAAAAATAGTTAAATATATAAGATTTTTTTTTATACCACTGAGGTGGCTGACAAGCTCATGGTCCACCTGATCGAAAGTGGTTCCCGTGGCCTATGGACACCAGGTGAGTGACACTCGTGCTGCCGACCCTTTAAACACAGAGAGTTTCTGTGCCGTCAGTGTAGAAGACAAAGCAGGAACAGCTTTTGGTCTTCCCACTGACAGCACAAAAATTCTCCAGTGAGCTTTGGCTACCCTACTCACCGCCGGGAACACAATACGAGGTTGTTATAGCCGCGGTATTCTGTAGGGCGGAGGTACTTCCCCAGTCGGACTGCTCAATTGCACGGAAATACCGTCGTGTCCCACCTCCTAGAAAAGATATATCGTATAAATAATAAAAATTATAAACAATTGTGAAGATGTTTAAATGTTCATTCCAGACTTTTCAGCTATTAGAGCGTGATGGACAAACAATCAAACATCTTCACAAACTTTCACAAATATTAACAGGATAGTACCTATTATAAAAATTAAGATTCAAATTCAGGAAACAATTTGTGATACATTAACCCATGGAAAACGAAAACAAACAAACAAATTGACAAATTAATGACATGTTAAATATTGTGTTTGTGCACAACAGTATTACCTTTCTACGGACAACTCGAATAATGTCTTCCAATAACGAAAAGGGAGGAAAAGGGGGAGCAAATAGAAAAAATACACGATTCTGGCAGAGTGCCACGATGAGCGAAGTTAGTAGTAACAGCAAAACATGAAGTTACAATGGAAGCAGTTCTAGTGGAACCAATCTCATTTATCATAGGTGAATATAGCACGGCTGTTATCGCAGAAGAGTTAAGCAGCGGTGAATAAACACCTTCCTCAGAATCTCAATCGCTGTATTAGTGATGCACTTTACCAATGTGTTCACAAAGTAGTTTATTGTCGCTAACCGAGTAGTTTAAGTATCTGATAGTGGATATAAATTATAAATTGGTATAATAGCGATATCCTGCAGTATATACACCCAAAAAAGCCCACTGATTGACTTACCAGAGTCTTCTCAGGTGGGCTGCGTTTCAAACCGACGATGGGGCAAATTGCTAAAGAAATTTTTATATGTTTGACGTTTTGTAAGTTCTGTTTCAATGGACTTTGATTACTGATTTGCTTTACACAAGAAAGTTATTTTTAGCAACCACACACATCCACGGTTGAAAACTATTTCACTTGTTATTCTTTTTTTTATAAAGAATACTAATAACCGTAAGAGCGTTAATATTTTAATCGTTATTATAATTGTAAGAGCGTTTTCACGTTCACCCGATATCGGATATTGGTGTCGGACGCCGATAGCCGACACCATGTGCTCTTTTCACATATATGCGATAAAATCGGCCTGCTATGGTCATCTGCTCGAAAGCACAGACTAAGCAGGGATGCAAGGGATAAAAAAACACGGGTTGCACTCTGGGAGTGCCGTCAGAAATGAAAACATTTTCTTTCTTTCTTTCTTCGTTATATAATAAAGATAAAAAGAACATACTATACCATACCATACCATACCTATAATATAGCGCCAATCATAGAACCCATCACTAATTTTCTGCTGATTTTCTGTCAGAAGAAATTAATAAATTAAAAACAGAAATAAATTACAAACAGAAAAATAATCACAAAAAAAGTCAGAAGCCCAGGTTCGAACCCGGTACTATCTGAAACCATAAGTACTTACAGTCGAAGCCCTCACCGCTACACTAAGAAGCTTCTTATTGTATCTTGCAAAATAAACAGTCTGTTAATGTTGTATGACGTCAGTCGTCGGTTACGGTTCAAAGGTCAAGTGATCCTGACGCGCTAGTTTAACAATTTTTACCCATTCAACGCCGCTAAAGAAGTTTTCACTTCAAAAAAAGAAAAGATGCAAGAACTTTTTTTCAATCTTATTGACATGATATGGTATCAAGTTTTTTTCTTATATTCTTGATCAGCGTCATCTCCTAACGCGAAAAGACACGTAACTTAGAAAATGTCATTAAGTTTAAAAATTGCATGCAGTCGCTGTTTTAGTCTCTTTTTGATCAGCCCCTCTAGACAAGTGGCAATTCGTTCGTCGTTTGTTCGTTTGTATGGGATTTGACGTATATGACAGTCGTAGATTAACGTCAAATCCCATACATTCGTCATTCTATTCCATCAAACTCCGGCCAACGAATTACCAGTTGTATAGAGGGGCAGATATCGGGCCAACACAGTGGTGTGTTGGTGGTGTTGGTGGTGGCTCTGAAAATAGATATCGGGCCGGACAAAAAGACATACATATGTCATATATTTGACTCCCTGCGATATCGGGTATCGGAAAGTGTGAAAACGCTCTTAGTATTCCCCCTAATCCCTTCATTAAGTTAACATCAGTAATGTGAGGTCCAGAATTGGAAACTGGACCCAATCGATCGAAAGGCCGACTCCTTATCTACTAAGCTTTATTGGTGTTACCACTTCCTGTGAAGTGACCCGTGTGCTCATCCATGACATAGTAAAGAAAACAAATTGTTATATTCCTAGTGCGACCATTCTCCGTGTTATTTGCGTCTCTTTGATACATTGTATATTTGTATAGAGGATTCTGCCACTACAAAAACATGTTCATTATTGTCCATCCAATAAGAATAATAGCCCAATCAATAATACAAAAATTCTCATACATTTCAAGAGGCGAGGAAATGCTATTATTATGCCTTGATCAGGCGCACCGTGTGGAGTGGCGAGTTATTGAAATGATACTTGGCTGAGACAGTGATGTTGGCGAGTAGCTGTTCACATGTGGTTTGAAATTGATAGGAGGTCGAATACGCATTGTTTTCCAGGTGATGAGTTTTTGTGGTTTCAGTGGGAAGATCATGGGAACGACTTGTCCTGCTTTATCATTTATACTGACGCCATAGAAGCTTTCGGTGCTAACAGGGTCGGCAACACGAGTGTGACTCCCCTGGTGTTAAACACGTCCATTGGCAATGGTAACCATTTTCCATCACGTGGGCCACCTTAGTGGTATCAAAAAAGTAGCACAGTTAGTTCAGTTCTATTAAGACTACACGACGATCATAAAAAGATTATTAGGGCTACAAGGACCGTATGGTAAGTCGCGAGTGGCGAAATAGAACACGAGAGTTAGCGAGGCAGTGCGGTGAAGCGGAATGGTGAACTCTCACCGATATTCCGCTGATTCGGCCAAGTAAGTAGAAGGGAGTCGAGCTACGGTCTCATCGTTTTACTCGGCGAGCGCTGCCCGGCGCTCTGTTCACAAGTACCAAGCACTCGGCCGAGTGCACTAACCCGCTACTCCGCTCGATGCGTGTGATCAAGGCATTAATTGTTGAAATTCCTTCGTCAACATTTTCCATTTCCTGTTTGTCACGAATACCTAACAACGTACTTGTTGTGAGGGTACTTCAGAAGATTATAATATTTATGATCGGTATTCTATTAAATTCTAATAACATTAATGAATTTGTAAGCACAGTTTCTTTATTTACTAGATACCTCTCAGCAAAGGATATTTAATATTTATCTTGTTTCCTTATTTAAATCTTTCGAGTTTCGAGGATCGACAGGGGGAAGATGAGTTTTGTTATAATAGTATAACTTTGTGTTTAATTTTATGATAATATCCATCAACGCACATATACATAATAAGTATAGGTATAGGTAAGCCAACATGTTCTGGTCAGAAAAGCAACTAGTTGAATTACAGATTGTTCATTGTTTATGAATGTAGAGTGTTTTCGGAATTGAAATGAAACTTTCATACAATCTTCAATGAACAGATACCTAATACACCTATTTCGAAGTCAAAGTCAAAGTTTTTTTAACCATGTTGTTCTAGGTTGACCTAGAACAACATGGTTGTTTCTTATTGACTTCATTAATAAATTCTGCTTAACTTAAGTTTATTACCGCTTCCAAGGCGCTGGTGAAGAAAAACGGCGCAACAAACTTCACGGCGGCAGTTTTTAAGACGTCAATGTACAATAGTTATGTCCTTGCGGCTAAATGTGGTTAAATCTACATTTGTCTCGTATCTGAATGAACAATAAGTAAGTATATGAAAAATCTACAATAAAATAATTAACCTAAGTAAAAACATGGCTACGTAACAGATTTTCTCATTTCAACCTTATCAAGCTAACACAAGCATTGTAAAGAGCGTGTATTTTGCTAAAATATAATGTAGCAATAGGGAGTCTTGTGTAAAATTATGATGTAAATGGGTAATACCTACGAACTGAAACGTAGTTAGAAACTTAAGTAAACTGTTATTGTATAATTAACAATATAACTATCCATATTTACTTACCGTGAATAGAGTAAGGTAATAGCTAGATCGCTGAATTGGTTTTAGCAAAAATGATAACATGTTATGTATTCTCTTGAAAGTAATTTTAAAATTAGTACCACACAGTAGATTTTGTTTTAATTTTATTTATATATATAACTAGCTGACCCGGCGAACTTTGTTCCGCCTTAATGTCAATAAATAAGCAGATTTTTTTTTTATTGGAAAAAATACAAAAAAAATTAAATTTCTACATCAATCATTCATAATTATTTCTGTATTTTAGTACATAGGTTGCTCTTCATTTAAGTACCTTGTGATACACGACATTTTTTGTTTTATTATCAGGCGCAAAAACAAACAACGCAGATGGTCTTCCGACCCGTGAACATGCCACGTATAATTGACCATGGGAAAAACATGAATGTTCTAGATTTAAACCACAAACTTTTAAGGATTGGCCTTGTGATTTGTTGATGGTCATGGCAAATGCAAGACGTATCGGAAATTGAAGTCTTTTAAATTCAAACGGCATATCGGTTGGGATCATCGGTATCCTCGGAATGAGAACTTGCTCACCTTTGAATTTTCCTATCATTATCGTAGCGTAAATTACATTGTTCATCAATTTTCTAACCACCAAACGCGTACCGTTGCACAGTTTTGGTTGGTTTATGTTTCGAAGCATGATTATTACGGAGCCAACCTTTAGGCGTAAATTGTGCGGTGGTAAGCCAGGCACGTCCAAAGAGTTTAAAAATTCAATTGGATAGTTGGTGGCTTCATCTTCATTTGTGACGCAGTCAATAGATTTGAATGAATGCATTGTTCCAATGATCTTATTTTGAATTATGTTGTTTAGGTCATCTACATCTTTATTCTTAGCCGCTAAAATTGCTCGCTCACTCATCCATTCATAATTTTTGTAGTTAGAAATAATTTCTGGAAATACATTGTTGATAAGTTCGTCTTTTGATGAGACAAAATTACAGAAATTATTTGGAAATGATATTAATCCGCTCGATTCATCGACAGGTACTTGACCATTACCGATAGTCAGCAATTGCTCCGAGAAATCTTCAGCAGATGTATCATTAAGCAATGCAACTCTCATGTTTGTTGTCAGTTGCAGTTTCTTCACATGGCGCCATAGATTTGACGATTTGAGGCAAGCGTTTATTTCGTCGGCAGCCGTAGATCTTGGAATTACTGGCAGTATTTGGCGGAAATCGCCAGAAAGTAAAATCATTGCTCCTCCAAAACATCTCGAGTCATTACGTAAATCTTTTAATGTTCGGTTAAGTGCTTCTAATGCACGTTTATGCGCCATTGTGCATTCGTCCCAGATGATGATTTTCGATACCGCTAAAACTTTGGCCATTGCTGAGTGTTTTGCAATATTACACGTTGGTTCTTCAATAGTTTGAAGATTTAACGGTAATTTGAATGCTGAATGAGCCGTACGGCATCCTTCTAACAATGTGGCTGCTATTCCAGAAGAAGCAACTGCAACCGCTATGTTAGATCTCGCCCGAACAGTTGCTAAAACTAATGACATGAGGAATGTCTTGCCAGTTCCACCAGGGGCATCTAGGAAATATAAACCACCATTTTCATCATCGATTGCCTTCATTAAAGTATCATAAACTTTCTTTTGTTGGTAATTCAACAGGGGTACATTCGTTTGAACTACTAAATCTAATTCCTGGTGATCATATTCACGTTCCCGTTCCAATTCTCGATTAAATGCGTCATTCATTTCACGATATGGTGCTGGCATTCCTAACCTGATTAATAAATTACCGCACATGAGGTAACACATATCTTCGATCAAGAGTAAAGCACGATTATGTATCTCCTCATTCATCTCAATATCGTGATTTCTGGAACTGACACGAATTTGATGTAAAATATCTTCTGACATATTATCCTTGCTGACCCGGCGAACTTTGTTCCGCCTTAATGTCAATAAATAAGCAGATTTTTTTTTTATTGGAAAAAATACAAAAAAAATTAAATTTCTACATCAATCATTCATAATTATTTCTGTATTTTAGTACATAGGTTGCTCTTCATTTAAGTACCTTGTGATACACGACATTTTTTGTTTTATTATCAGGCGCAAAAACAAACAACGCAGATGGTCTTCCGACCCGTGAACATGCCACGTAGGTTACATGGGTTTGATGGAAAACATGTCGAAATTATGATAGCGAATAATGTGCGTATCTGACTTGGAGATGCAGAGATAATGGCTTCAGCGATTGTCGTATCCCAATGACTATCGTTTTCTAATAACTTCAATTCTTCACATGCAGCACGATATGTTGGGAATATTACACCATTAACAGTTCGTAGTGACTCAAATGACGTTGGCCCACGCACATTTACCAGCAACAACCGCAAATAGAAACATTCATTATTCTTTGGATGAACTGTATACATACGACCAAGAGCATCAGTAGAACGCACATCTGGATACCCAGGAACCGCATCGCCTTGCTTCCGTCTTTGAAAATTCTTCGATGAAGCATTCCAAGTATAATAACGTGGCATCTCCGAGTAAAGCAAAGTTCGTGCAAACTGATCGCTTTGGCAGATTGCAAAAAAACTGGTCAATGTAGTTGCTGGAGGTGTTTCAGCACGTTGCGTAGCATTCGAAGCCGTGAAATATACTCGTTGACCATTCTCCAGATGCACCGCCAAATGCGTAACAGTAGGATGACGTTCGTGAATGGGAAATGCGAATATACGCCAAATCGCTTCATTACAGTTCACATAACGACCAACTTGATAGCGTGAAATTTCATCGTTGGTATTCGAGGATTGCAATCCAAAAACCGCCATATCACTGCCTTTCGTGACATATTTGCAAATATATTTTATGGACTTAACTGAATTGCAGTATTCAACGTTGCAATGTGTCTTGAACGATTTAGAAATAAGTGGCGAATATGGAACAATCCAACTGTTGTCGACAACGAAATCCATTCTTTTCACTTTCGTTGTGACAGTTCGACCGTTGTCATCTGGTGATCGACGCCGATACAGCGGATAACCATCATTGCCAGTGACAGTCTCCGCCGTTAATTTCCGTGGATATCGTTTAGAGCACTTTCCATCGACCATGCAAGGTGATTGGGGATTGATGGCACCACACGGTCCATGAATCATATTAGTAGTAACAACATCATGTAGGTCTGGATCGACTTCATAATCAGGAATCTCAGCACATATGATATCATCTATTTGGTCAGGCTGAATTCTTTCCACTAACCAAATAAGAATGTGTGCGTGCGGCAGGCCTCGCTTTTGCCATTCGATTGAATACATCCAGCATCGAGTATCTCCAAAGACGCGTTGTTTAACAATAAAGTTCATCAGGGACCGAATTTTTTGCCTGAATATACGTGCTGTGATGTCGTGTCTATCACTTGATGTTTGTCCGGGAAGCAGCAATTGAGTAATTTCTATCCATTTTGGATTACAGGTAAAAGTAATAAAGAGATCGGGCCGACCGTAATGACGAACATATGTCATTGCATCTTGTGCATATTCATGCATATGACGTGGACTACCAATGTATGTCGCCGGCAGAATAGTTAATCGACCAATATTAGCTGCATTTCCTTCAGTATTAACTGCATCACGTAAATGGATGTACTCCTCAGAACGCAGTTTGGCTTGGTTTAACCTAATGAATGTTAAACGTTCCGTTTCTATTTTTACATACATGTCAACGCAATACTGCTGAAACAATCGACGAAACCGCAGCAAATAGTTGTCAGCATTTTGACGAATCATCAAACGATATGCGTAATAATTCATTGAGCTAACTTTCTTTGTAGTTTCTTCACCTGAAATTAAAAATTTGATAATTAACCATTTCAAAGGCAAATTTTAAAGGCAAACAATACAGACATTAACCATTTTTTTAATAAGCATTATTTTAAATCAGTGTCTTTAACAAATAAATGAAATAAATTATGATACTGATACTCACCATTCAATGGATTTTTCATTTTAATATTAAAATAATATCCATCTTCTCCTTGCCAAAACATCAGCGGGTATTGCAATGTGTCATATGATCGATGAGTTTCAGATATTTGTTGCAGTTGCCCAGTATCGCGACGTGTAAGCACAATATCGCGTTTTTCCAATTGTTCACCAACAATCAGGATGGCAACTTCGTCTACTGTTGGAGCATTAAATGTCCTTTCGTGTGTTCCAGATGGTCGTTTATCTGCTTTGATAACAACTTTATAGTCATCACTTGGCATGCGCTCTAAAGCACTCTTAAACAACCTGACCAACGCATGATGTTCATGAAGCAGACACTGCAAGTCTTGAAGAATTGCTCGCTTCATTCCTGCATTGATCTCTAGGCGTCGATCAAGTTGTTCTTCCATGTTGCCCATGAAATATATTTGTAAAAATTTATTCTGTGTATCTTCGAAAGGTAGTAATGATCCAATTCGATGATGAATCTGTCCTTGTATCTACAAAATAAAAACCAGACAGTATTAACTGGGTTATAAACACTTTTTTCGGTGGGAGAGTAGAGTTCAGAATTAGCAAATATACTACATAGGTACCAATAGATAAAGTAAGTTATTCTTTAACTACATTCTATATAAGTACAAAAATAAATACCTTAAATGTCGGATTAAATCCCCGTTCTTCGATAATATCTGCCCCAAATGACGTCATCTGGAAACAACCATTGTATTTTTGAGTATTTGCAAGAAAGTGGCGTGATTCTTGTGTTTCGCCACAAAGCAATGAATACAATGGCTCAGGTGGCGGAGTCAACAATGGCAATTTCACTTTACCATTAAGGCAGCATAATCCAGGCGTTTCTCCGGAAAACTTTAATGCACCACAATACTCGCAAACTACGTCCATTTGCCCAATGCAAACGCTAGGATGCAAGCTGTAATCATTGCTGCAATCGTATTGAAACGCTGCTCGATTCAAATCAGCACTTGATAAATATCTTGTTCTGCGTCGCAAATTATCTATTTGTTGACCTCTGTTGTTCGCTCGACGATTCTGCATTGCCAACCGAGCTGTTTCACGGGCTGCTTCACTTTGCTCTCGTGATTGAGAAGCACGAAGTCGAGCCATACTATCGCGGCGCTGTTCACGTGCAATTTCTTGTTCTTCTTCAGTCCTTTCATTTGCAGTATTTCGTATTCTTCTTGCATCACGGCTTTGTCGGGAAAGATTCGATCGTCTTGGTCGCGGCATTATTAATTAAACTTCACTTCACCTAAAAACTTAAATTTTTAACCATACCGAGTTTTATAGTTCACTTCACTGTTTATACGAATGGGCAATTGGGCAATAATGTTAATTATTTATTTAATAGAAATAGTTTTATTATTGATTTCTTACAAATATCAAATAGTCATCCATACGTCATTACATAGCTGTCATTATACGTCAATTTTGTTATTCCAAGTCTGATTCTTTTTTGTTATACCACGTTTTATAGTGACTGACGTTACATGTCAAGTCACACGGGAATGATGTCGAACGGGATAAAAAGTATCCTATGTCCTTCTCCTGGCTCTAAACTACCTCCCTGCCAATTTTCAGCTAAATCGGTTCAGCCGTTCTTGAGTTATAAGTGAAGTAACTAACACGACTTTCTTTTATATATATAGATAATTTTAAGCTCGCTTGACTTACTTAAGGAGTCGCTTGACGACCTCCGGCCTCGATGTGCCTACACCCTAGGTGAAGCCGGCTAAGGCGGCACCGCGGTGCGCACCTCTAGATGGCCACCCGAGGGAGGCATCTTAAAATCGGAGACGGCCCTAGGCATGAGGTATATGCCAACAATCTCATCCTTGGCAACTGATGACCAAAGACGGCGGCGTGCGGACTTAGTGGGTTCGAGCCCGACATAACCACCCCCGCTAACCTGCATGACACATTATGGGAATAAGATTGCAGATCGCTTCCGCGTATCCAAATGGAACGTGGCGTCACCGCTACCTTACGGCTCCATCTGAAAATCAGCGCTGTGCATACTCAACTTAATGGTGTGTGCAGCACTGAATGCTCAGATGGGGCCCTAATTAGGTTCGCACAGTGTGAAATGTAAACCCACCATAGATTAATTTATTAAAATATTGTACCTATAAGCAACACATTTTGTGGAACATAAATAAAATATTTTCTTTCTTTCTTTCTGTATTAACACCTATATTTCCTCGTCATTTTGTAAGTATCATGCAATAGGGACCTTATAGTCTGTAATTAGGCACTAAGCAAGCAAATCCAAGCACGCTTTATGCTCAAACTCTCCGTAGTCAATCTTAGTATATGTACGAACTTCAAAAGCGCGATGCATGATAATAGTAGTTCTATTTGTTTTCACTAGATGAACCTATACTAATATTTTAAATGCGAAAATTACTCTGTCTGGCTATCTGACTGTCTGTCACGTTTTTATGCCATAACAACTGAACCGATTTTGATAAAATTTGGTGCAGAGATATATTAAACCTTGGGCAAGGCCATTACAAGGGATAGCTGTTGGTCACAATAATCGACATCCATTGAGGACAGCGTTGGATGGTGGTCTTTCAAAAATATTGTGAGTTTGTATGTGTATTTGCTTATCAAAGTTATAACATTTGTAATTTATCGATTAAGATAGGAAAAAGTGAATGCCCAGGTGGGACTCGAACCCACGATCTTTCCCTTACAGGGGATTCCCATTTCGTATGAATGTCGGTAGATGCCTCCCACCGTCGCCCTAAGACGGTAGTATAGGAGAATTTGGATAGCTTCAGGTGTGGCCCGGTGGCTCAGTGGTCAGAGCATTCCCCCTGTAAGGGAAAGATCGTGGGTTCGAGTCCCACCTGGGCATTCACTTTTTCCTATCTTAATCGATTTGAAAAGTTAGCATAGTAAATGCTTCAAAATTTCATTCAATTTGTAATTTATATTTATAGCTTTTTGTAATCACAGAGAAAAAAATACTATATTTCACAATTAGTTGTTTAATCAATTTTTGAATTTAATGAACTTAATTACAATATTTGAAATAAGAACGTCACTTTTTAAACAATTTATTAAACAGTTCCTAACCAGAGGAATATCAACCCTAGCAATTTACAAATATGAAACTATTTAAGTTATCGTAAAATGTCCCTTCGATTCTAAATGGGAGTTTTATGTTAAATTATCCGTCTACCCGTCACAAATGTATGTTGTTTGTGTAGAAAATCGGTGAAGCAAATAATTCAAATAAATTTCACGAGTACACAACACTATTGGCGATTATTAGACTGTTATGTGTAGTGTATATTCACTATCATTCATTTCGAATTTGAATATATATTTGTTGAGTATATTCAAGTAAGTATAGTAATATAATGTAATAAGTAATAAGATATATTTGGAGCTCTTGCGTTCTAACAGATACGGACAAAATAATATGTATCTTCATTCTTTTTGATCTAGAATAAGTAATATGACGCTATCTAACATATAAAGTACTATTACGTAGTTTTTTACACCACTTAGGTGGCAGACAAGGACACGGATCACATGATGGAAAGTGATTACCGTGGCCTATAGACGTGTGCAACTCCAGAGGCGTCCCTCGCGCTGTTGACCCTGTTACAAAAGAGAGTTTCTGTGCCGTCAGAGTAGAAGTTAAAGCAGGGCAAGTCTTAGGTCTTCCCACTAACAGCACAAAAACTCCCCTGTGAGCTCTGGCTACTCTACTCACCGCCGGGAACACAACACGAGGTTATTATGACCGCAGTATTCTGTAGGGTGGAGGTACTTCCCCAGTTGGACTGCTCAATTGGACGGAAGTATCGTCGAGTCCTACGTCCTACAGTTGGTATAATATTAAACAATGGAGACAATTCTCAAGTTAATAGATTGTTCTATCAACTGAGCTAGCTACCTGTCACGGATTTTGTTTATAGTCTGTCCTTTTCCAATCTCTAATGTATGTGTACTAATTTTTTTAGGTTATCGTCTAAAATTGTGAACTTTCACAAACTTTCATTCCCTATTTGATACTCTTTGAACTCTTTTTTCGCAATTAAAGGTAACTTTTGTTCTTTCCTGAACTCTTGTATGTTTTTTTATACCACTTAGGTGGCAGACAAGCACACATCCCACCTGATGGAAAGTGGTTACCGTGGCCTATGGACGTGTGCAACACCAGGGGTGTCACACTCGCGCTGCCGACCCTGAAGAAACCTTCTAATGCCCTTCTTGAAGAACGCCATATTGTAGTCGCTTGGGAAAACCACAGTAAGGAGCTCATGCCACAGCTTGTGCGTGCGTGGGATGAAGTTCCTTTCGTACCGCACGGTTCGCACCATTTCTGGTCGCAATGTGTGAGGATGAACTCCCTGTCTATGGCGAGCGGTGCGGTGATAGAAAGTAACTGTCGGCATCATGTCAAACAATTCATCTGAGCACAAACCATTGTATATGCGATAGAACACACACAGTGAGGCAGACAGTTATTTTCGTTCTTTGTAAATTTTCTATCCTCAATGTTCTTTCATTACGTAAGTACCTACCTATGTATATGAAGGTACCAAAAATCCCTGAACTGTAAATTATTTGCACAAAACTATAATGTTTATGTGCGAAACTTTTAGCTTTACTCTCATGAGATGAAAATGAAAGCTTAAGTGCTCTGAGTACTAAACTTTAAGTATCTATTAATTAGGAATAGAGTACTTTTTTACTGCCTGTGGTGTGCAAGAGTTAGGTCGCTATACTGGTAGGGGTTTTTTTTACGTGCGGGAAAGCCCCACGGATACCCCCTCCACCGGAGCCGGAGGGGGAGGTTATGTCGGACTCGAACCGACTTAACCGCACGCCGTCTGTGGGTCGTAGTGCTAGGCCGAAGGTGAGGTTGTCTCGCGACATATCTCTCGCAACCCGGCTAACCCAGAGCTATTCCTCTAGGTCTGGCCCTCCTCAGGAGGGGGACCACGGGGTCCCCGACTCGCCCCCGGTCTAGGGGGGGGGGGGGGCTATACTGGTAAACAGTTTTATTACACTACGTCATATCAAAATCAATGAACTCACCGCGGTCCACGGCTGAGCATAGGCCTCTCCCAATTTGCGCCATTTCCACCGCTCCTAAGCCTCCCGCATCCAGTCCGCAGTATTACTATCTAAACTAAGCAGAGCTTATCACATGGGTTCTAGAATGCAGATAAACATACTGAGGTACTTAAGAAAAATAGAAATATATTATACATAAATATAAAATGACTCAAGCCAATGCAAATTATCTATTAGCTATGAGCGAGAATTGAACCCACGACTTGTGACTTAGCAGTTGAGTGGTCTGCCAGTCTACCACCATGCCAACGTAGTTTTCGTACCTGATGGTAAATTGTGACGCATGGCTTTTTGTACCGCGGAGAGTATAGATACTTTTGGTTCCCCCAATTTTCACACACATACACAGTAGTTAACATTTATATGAATAGTTTCACTTTCTAAGTAATGTAAGATTTTATTGCGGTCTATGAATCCGTACTTATACTTTAATTTAATAATTATTACACCACAAGAACTATTCGCCAAGACTCTAATGTAGGTACACTGCAAATGATATACAGTCACTCTGAAAAGTTGCTGAATACGGTAAAATTTTCAAAGAAGATTCAGACATATTGAACTCCTTTTTAAATCCTAACCATTACCCATTCCTAACACACGCGATTTTGCTCACATGAGTTAGGGGGAACGTTATTTATTTCAGTTACAATTTTTTTCAATACATAATCATGTTTTTTTTAAAGGACACGTCAATATTTAACTTCACCTCTCCTGATGGGAAGCTGAAGGCAAAGTCTCAAGAAAGATGGTCACCATTATATACACGTACCATGTTAACAATGATTGCACTCAGCATGACGGCCTCATCAAAAGAGGATTGTCGTCGCAGCACCGCGTGACACCCACCGGTCCCACTAGTGCTGCGACCACAATCCCCCCGCTCGGCTGCACTTGCTGACCCCTGAACGCAATCCAACCGAGATTGGATTACTATGGAGGGGTTTTCGCAATCGTGCACGGTGGTACCCAGCCGGCCGAAATTCGTGACAAAATTGTGCCATCACATTTCTACCTACCTATGTATAGTTCTTATTGTAATCATCACACGATAAATTTACCATTCTCTAATTGTTGTTTATTATTTAATGTAATTTTTTTGAGCTAAGTTAATGACTTAGTATGTGTTTAGCTAATACCGCGGGCGACTGTACTTGAGAGAGGTTTGATACGTAGGTACATAGTTTACAGTGACAATACCCTTGAATATAATGCCTGAATAACGAACAAAAGGGTCTAATGTTTGAACTAAAGTGATTGAAGAATCTCTAGGGATAGAACTGGGTTGCTGAACTTCAAAGCGTGCGTCCGTCTGAACGTTAATAGGGTTGGCAAAAAGTAGTGAGGGTAACACCTCGACAACTATCACTTTTTGTTTCAAAGTTCTTGGTCAATCTTAATACCCTACATAACTACTTAAGTTTAATCGTAATTAGTTGAATAGAACTGGTGATATATGTCCAAAATTCACGATAGCTGACAAGAAACAAACCGCGGGCATTAGCTAGTAAGTTCATATTAAGTTCATATTAAATTCATATTAAGTTCATATTAAGTTCATATTAAGTTCGTATTAAGTTCATATTAAGTTCATATTAAGTGAAAAAAGGGCAATGGGGGAGGCCTACGCCAGGGAGGTGAATTTCAAACCTTTATGTTATGCGTCATGCTGACAGGATGTTTATACTTAAATGAAATTGTAAATAATATCATTAAATTAAAATGTAGGTTGTGATAAGGGAACGTTGTGGTGTGGTAGAAGATGTAGTGACAAAGATAGAGAAAGGGATGCTTAGATGATTCGGACACGTAGAAAGGATGAGTAAAAGTAGATTGACGACACATTTATGAGGCGAGAGTGAATGGGCGAGTCGGTAAGGGGCGACCTAGGCGAACGTTCCTCGATCAAATCGAAGACGTCTTAAGTAAAGGCCAGGTCAAAAGTACCCAGAACCGACGCGCTTGTATGAAAACGCTTATGAAAGTAGGAGAGGTGAAAAAGGTGTGTCAGGATCGTAGCAAGTGGAAAGAAGTGGTCTCTACCTACCCCGATAGGAAAAAGGTGTGACCTTATGTTGATAATATGACTCAATTAGGTAACTAATTGTAGACGCATATTGTATCTTGAGGTAGAAGAATAAATGGCTTCTTTTTATTTTTATCATTTTATTTATTATATATAAATTGAAAAGGCCAGAAACAAAGTGCATTGCTATGTTACTAATTTATATCGGGCTGACAATGGTGGCTGGGACAGACTGGGTGCGGAAGGCGGAGGATCGGGCGAAATGGCACACATTGGCAGAGGCCTTACTTCAATCAATTGATTGAAGTCAGAAGCCGGTAGTTTTTTTATGACAGTGTTACCTGAACCCAAACTAATCATAATCGAACCTGCAACCTCCGCCCTAGTAGTCGAATGCTTTACCGCTACACCACAGAGATCGTCAAAATATAAATGTCATCTAAGAGAAAATAACTATGTGAGATGGTTATTTCCAAGGAATAATATTATAATAATATTTCTTACGTAATACTCCATTACAACGTAAGTATTATTCTTTCCTGCCTATATTACGTAGAAACGGAAAAACATAACGAGAGATGGAACTCATCTAACTTATGTACAATAAACATCATTATATTGTTGATATTCGTTGGATTATCCTTATAAAGTAAATAAAAGCTAACGAAGTGGCATTTATGAATGTTGAAATATACCCTCTGTCATGGCAAGTAAGTTTTTTTCATTCATTTAAAAAAGCATATTAGCAATCGACATTACTAATATTCCCTCTAATCCCTCCAACTAAATCGCTTCTGCTAGGAGTGGGTTCACGTCGGTAGTGTAATGGTCATTATTCGAACCCGGGACCTCTCGATCGTAAGGCCGATTCCTTAACCACTAAGCTACCGACGTTCCCAAGAACTCTTCCCAATAGAACAATATCATATACCGAGCATTCGAATAATATAAACAGGAATTAACGCGATCGTGGTAGGCTTATACATACCTTAGAAGCGACTGCCACCTGACCTCCACAATCCAAAGGCGACATTGAAGCATTGCAGTTAGACCAGTATTTTGACTATTAGGGCTCCAACTCCGCGTAACGACTGCCACCGATTTTTGTATGGCAACCGGGACCGACGGTTTGACGTGCTCTCCGAGGCACATCCAGATCAATGCAAATACCCATATTCATGCATTTTTTAATACCACTTATGTGACAGACAAACACACAGTGGTTACCGTGGTCTATGAACATATGCAATATCAGGGGCATAACAGTCGACCTGCCGACCCTGCAGAAATCTTCGAAAGCCCTTCTTAAAGAACCCCATATTGTAGTCGCTTGGGAAAACCACCGCAGGAAGTCCATTCCACATCCTGAGCGTGCGTGGGATGAAGTTTCTCTCAAACCGCACAGTGCGCACCATTTCCGGTCGCAATATGTGAAGATGCATTCCTTGCCCTTGCATATGCCTACAAATATTTGCACTGAGCGGGGACTGAACCCGCACCTTCTGCGTAGCTGCCCCGTTCACTACTGCCAAGCTACAGAGGCTGTCATGGATAAAGGGGCTATCTGACAATTTCAAAATATTAAGAAAATTACTTCATTTACTCAATGATTTATAGAATGATTTGATTTGTGTAATAATAAGATATATTCGAAATACCTTTTTAAAAACAATCTTTTTTTTTTTTCTTGCATTGTCATCCGAACTGAACGTGCATACCAAATTTCAGCTCAATCGGTTGAGGGCAAGTGCCTTAAAATTGAGTTGTAAGATTCCACCCGAACAAACATACATTGCAAGTTAAATAAAAGCTTGTAAACAGTCAGAAAACGTCCTAGTTAACTATTAAAGCTCCGAAGTTCACTATTTCAATATTTTGAGATTATCAGATTACCCTTTTATACACTCACGTCCAGCAGTGAACATTGTGGGCTAAATTAATTAATAAATTTAAACTCACGTCACTATTTTCGATCAGGTTACACTGGCTGTTCAACGCGATAGGTTAAAAAATACGTGCAGGGCTAAGGTGTCATCCTCATCCAGTGCAAATTTTGAAAGTGGAAACCTCTTTTGCGGCGTTCGGTGGGTGTAAAATATTAAGGAAGCGTCAGGATTAGTTGACCTTTGAACCGTAACCGACGACTGACGTCATACAAGATTAGGTACAGCCTATCTATTTTGCAAGTTATGATAGATAGTGCCGTAGCTTAAACGGTAAGCACTTCGACTGTAAACCTTATAGTTTCAGATAGTATCGAGTTCAAACCACCTGGCCTTCATGGATTTTTGTGATTGTTTTTTCTTATTATAATTTATTACTTTTGGTGATTATTTTTTCTTTTTGTAATTTATTAATTTCTTCTGACAAAAAATTCGCAGAAAATTAGTGATAGGTTCTATGATTGGCGCTATACTATAGGTATGGTATGGTATTATATGTCCTTTTTATCTTTTTCTATGTATATAACGAAGAAAGAAAGAAAGAAAAAGTTTTCACTTCTGCCGGCACACCCAGAGTGCAACCCGTTTTTTTTTATATAGGACACGTCAATTTGACTTCACCTCGCCTGATGGTAAGCTGAAGTTAAAGTCTCAGGAAAGATGGTCACTATCACATACACGTACCATGTTAACAATTTTGGCGCTCAGCTTGACGACCTCATCAAAAGAGGATAATCGTGGCACCACCCGATTCCTGTGTAATTCCATTGGTTCTTTGCCGTTAGTATCGGTTGCCTCCTAAGCTTTAGGTACACTTGTTCCTTTTTGTAGGCGACTGCCACCTAACTTCACAACCCCGGCCATGATAGCTCCAGAGACTTATCTGTTAATCAGAAGCTTACTGATAAGATTGATGGCTTCGAGGGTCAGAGTATATTATATACCTCGCACATGTATTTTGTCTATTCTAAATGTGTGATAGCCAGACTTGATAAATAGACAATGCGCGATGGGTACCCAATTAAATTATAATATCACAATGGATTAATAATGCCCCATTCAATTGGGTACCAAAGATCATTGATATTAGTTATTAGGTCCCTTTTGTTTTAGAAATGATTGGTACTTCCGACATTTGCATCATTAATGAACCATTCAATAGGTCCACAAAATACAAATATACTATCATCTTATTGTAACGAGGTCGGGTCTATACCTACATAAAAACATAATTAAGTGGGGTGTGTTATAAAGAATTTCAAAATATTTAAATTCTTGTCTGTTTGCCGATTTGTCGACGATGGATACAGAAAGGATTGAACGGGTAGAACCGAAGATATTTATGTCCAAAAGTTAGGAACCAATCACGAGAATGGAGTCTTGGAAATAGGAAAATAATCAAATTATTTTGTTTAATCTCTGTTAATTTCAAATGTGTAACAAATATGTAACAAATGTGAACTCTGCTAATTGACACTTTTAATATTTGCTGATGTTATAACTTCAAATGAATCTAGTTTCGTCTATTTTAAGCTGACCACAAAGCTTGTAAGTTGGTAAGGTTTTATACAGAGTATTGGAGTATGCCCAATTGTTATAAGCTATTTAATATACCTCCTATGATCAAATGTGGCCTCCTATGGTCGTTTGGGTTCTTATCATGTTGCGGCTTAGCTGACACTTTATCTTGACTCGGGCCACTGAGCCTTATTTGCCACCTGAAACCCTCTAAAAAGCTTTTCTTATTTTTATAATTGCATTGATATAATGTTTTTTGTTTATCTAAATGTAAAAACTTGTAAATGGCGTTCTGTTAATATTGATTTTACACAAATATATTATTGATCTGTAAGCATTCTTCAAAAAATAAAAGTAAACAAAATTAGTAAATAAATAAAAAATTAAATTTCAAGAATGACATGGTCATGCCAAACTAACAAACTTCACTATTATTTAGATATTATTCTTAACAACTGGCGTACCCCTTTCCTCAATTTGCCGATATGGAGCAGACATACACACACGTGTCAATAACCTTTTTCCCGGGATATTTTTTCATAAACCACAATAGACAATAGGCTGAACACACATCAATCACTATCCCCCCCCCCCCTCTCCCTGCTCAAAGAACCCCTCATCCATTGTCGATGACGTGACAGTCTGCAGGATGCGCTTCATAAAATCGCTTTGTTAACTTGTAGGATGAAGAGTGTAAAGGATTGTGAGTGTTCGATAAAAGATATCGTTTTCTTCGCTGATACCTACCTCTATATGCTTACTAGGAGATAAGCAGAGGTATATTAATACTACTGATTCTTTATCATCCTTAGAGCCTTTTACTCACTCAAGACGGTTCGGCTTTCAGTCTATTTTTTTTCATACTACTGACGTGGCAGACAAGCACATGGCCCACCTGATAGAAAGTGGTTACCGTGGCATATAGACGTGTGCAACACCAGGGCAGTCACACTCGTGCTGCCGACCCTGTAAACACAGAGAGTTTCTGTGCCATCAGTGTAGAAGACAAAGCGGGAATAGCCTTTTGTCTTCCGACTGACAGAACAAAAACTCTCCAGTGAGCTCTGGCTACCCTACTCGCCGCCGAGAACCCAACGTGAGGTTATTCTGGTCGTGGTATTCTGTAGGGCAGAGGTGCTTCCCCAGTCGGACTGCTCAGTTGGACGGGAATACCGTCGTGTCCTACCTCTCCTAATTACGAAATGGCTAGACTTCGAAATTGTCATCTAACTTCCACAACCCACTGGCTATAACGAAATTCCATGTTAGTCACGATGCCCTCTTAGTCGGTTCTATTTAAACTAAATTTTAACAGTGAGGCTACAGTAATTTGCACATAGCTGAAATGATTTCGTTCTCGTGTCTACCCTGATATCCCCCTTAGGAGAGACATCAGGATTTTTTAAGTCCTGTTGTCTCCTCTAGGCTGGGGAGATTTCAAATTATTTGTGAGTAGGTACTCATGTCTCCCCTGACACAGTTCTGTTCAAACACCATCATAAATGAAATATAAAAGGCCTCACCGATATATTTTTAATTTGGGGTCTGTCGCAAAAATAAGTATTTCACGATTTTCATCAAAACGGTAAGTTTTACTATAAAACTGAGATCAAGTTAAAGACCATGTAATCATCTATAAAACTCGATCAAGTGCGTGTCAGGCTCACGCACTAAGAGTTCCGTACGGAACTTAATTGAGGCGCGGACTTGCGCTACGTAAACGGCCATATACTTTGATTTCATTTAATAATAACTTTAATTTTACGGAGCTGCCCGTTGAACTAGAATCATGAAATTTGGGAAGAAGCAACATCTTAAAGCAAAGTTGAAAGGGAAAAGTTCGACCCGTAAATAGGTGGATTATGGTGATGAGCTACATATTTACGGTTTTCGATCATTCCCCTTTATTTGTGATATAATTATTTTGCTTCTGCCCAAATTTCATGATTCTAGCTCAACGGGAAGTATCCTAAAATCAAACTTCTAATTCAATGCAATCCAAGTATATTGTCGTTTATGTAGTATAAGTACACGCCTAAAGCAACTGGCTTTGGATATATTAAAGAAAAGTACAACTAAACTAGAAACTGAAATCACATGGGATCCTATTACACCTAGCAAAGTGCAGAAAACAGCACAATGAAGAACAAATTGTCATGTGGATACGATGATATTCCAATCATCGTGATTAAAGATAACATCGACTTACTAGCGAAGCCCCGTAGCATTCTGTACAATAATTGCTTTGATCAGGGCGTATTTCCAGATCAGTTCAAGATTGCTAAGGTCACTCCCATGTATAAAAAATTCAGTATATAACACGGAACCCTTAATGCGCGAGCCCGATTCGCACTTGATCGAATTTAATAGATAATTGCATGATTTTTAATTTTGTCCCTGACATTTTTTTCTCACGTTTTGCTGTGGTGCGAGTTATTGTAGCCTCGTATGTGCAGATCGACCGGGGTATCTGTTCAAAAATTCGAATTGTTCTAGACTATTGGACTTTATTTAGAGATACAGTTAACGGTACTAAATAAGTAGTTACTGCAGATATTCTTAAGGAACCGGTGCCGGCTTAATTTGCTCTGCGAAGCACGGAGGAGTCTAAATTATGTTAAGATAGTCATTTGGTCAATAAATTCTGGGCAATTTTCTACGTTAAAGGGTAAGTTCCACGAGTGAAACCAAGCAGCAGCTAGTAAATTAATAATTTCACACACATAACAAAATACGATTGAAAAAATTTACCTAATTAGTGGTTATTGGAACTTTTATGATATTAAAATAAAGAGAAAATCATCTGTCAACCATCATTATCATTGGAGCAGTCTCGATCGTATCCGAGGCGTTCATCTCGAAGTCCGGTGTCCACTTGAGAAAATTATGTAACATTTATAAAAGATTGTCATTGAGTTCATCGTTAGGATCACGCCTAACAGACGTAAGGTATTCGCCAAGATTTCCTGAGACAATCTCAGGAGTCCATACCTAATTGATTTAATTCATTCCTAACCTTTGAATTTCTGTTAATGGTGTAGGAGGTAGGGCACGAAGGTATTTCCGTCTAATTGAGCAGTCCGACTGGGGAAGTACATCCGCCCTACAGAATAACGCGGCCATAATATCCTCGGGTTGTGTTCCCGGCGGTGAGTGGGGTAGCCAGAGCTCACTGGAGAGTTTTTGTGCTGTCAGTGGGAAGACCAAAGGCTAATTCCTGCTTTGTCTTCTACGGTGACGGCACAGAAACTCTCTGTGGTTACAGGGTCGGCAGCACGAGTGTGACTGCCCTGGTGTTGCACACGTCCATATGCCAATCTATAGGCGAAGGCAACCACTTTCCATCAAGTGGGCCGTGTGCTTGTCTGCCTGCCACCTCAGTGGTATAAAAAAGAAACAAATTATTCTCTAATAAAACACTTGGATCGTCCAACATAAATGGCTAACAGAACAAGGTTACAGTTCTTTGTCGTTAGATAAATAAAATTTATGTCACGACTTTCTTTCTGACGTTTTAAAAGGACGCTTTAAAATGTAAATAGTCAAATGTAATCAGAAGAAAGACTTTTCTTAGAGTAAAATGCGTAAATTAGACAACAATAATAATTATGATACTTCTTACCTAGTTTAGGATGCAGGGGCCCCATTAGGACTTTCGTTGGCCTAGCCAATCTCATGTACTTAAATATTATATTTAATTACTATCGATTATACATTGAAATTTAAAATCAGTAAGTACATTAGCCTACTTACTGTGTCTACCTATATCTTAAACTTAATATATACTAATGTAAATACAGTATATTACGAGTATTACAGTCAAAGCACTGATAGCTAAATTAACTCAAAAAGCTCTTTGTCTGTGAAGTGTTTTTATACGAGCATATTTTTATAACTACAAGTCTCGGAGGGTATCTTCATGTCTAATGTACTAGGGAGTACTACTATACTCCTAAGTACTTTCCTTTGAAATTAAAATCTACCATTACATTTTACTCCTTCATTCTTTTAACCTTTATAACAATTTATTCGTCTTTGTATTACTTACATGTCTACAAGGTAAAGTCTGGACTCAGACACACATAGTTATGTTACATTTCTTTATAATTTTAAAACATTACATACATTTACTCACGCCTTTGAATCCCTGAAGGGTAGACAGAGTTGTATTAATAACCCACATTTCGCCAACTCACTCAAGAGCTCACTGAAGAGTTTTTGTGCTGTGCGGTAAGACCTAAGACTTGTCATACTTTATTTTCTACACTGACAGCACAGAAACTCTCTGTTCTAACAGGGTCGGCAGCACGAGTGTGACGCCTCTGGTGTTGCACACGTCCATAGGCCACAATAACTACTGTCCATCAGGTGGGCCGTGTGCCACGTGTAATTGGGGCACATATGTATAAAACCTTTCTACGGCCTTCTATTGAAACGCGCTGATTATGAATCTTAAGTAGAATTTCAGGGATTGCCCATTTCCCTGTCTATATTCATTTATACTCAGTGAGGCTCCATTTGTGCGTTTGCGTTGCGACTTCGCAATGGAGCAGGTCATTCTTAGACATTTGTTATGAAATAAATTTATATCGATGAGATAAATTCTTATAAATTTCTAAGAATAACCCTACTCCGGTGCGACAACGCAACGCAAACGCAGAAATGGAGCCTCACACTTATTCCTAACCTCGAACCATACAAAGGACCCGACATCCACACAGTGGATCCATGAAAGACTTATAAAGAGTTTTTCTTCTTAGGGAAATTTGGACTATGTATTAATTAATAGATATGAAAATGAATTAATACCTTAGAGAACTCATTTTGTAATTTGTAAATACCTAAATGACAATATTACTTCCTATTTGTTGGTAGGAACACGAGCAAATAGGCCGATATTAAGGTAGAAAACCTCATTGCTCCCTAGTTCCTTGGTAATATTAATATTTTTTTTCAATATAGGAAACGTCAATTTGAGTTCACCTCGCCTGATGGCAAGCTGAAGGCAAATTCTCAGGAAAGGTCACCATTACATACACGTACCATGTTAATAATGGTGGCACTCATCTTGACGGCCTCATCAAAAGAGGATTATCGTCGCAGCTCCGCGTGACACCCACCGATCAAAATAGTCCCTTCTGCCCGGCTGTGCACTTGCACAATTTTTTACGTACAACGTTATTATATATTATTGGGTATTAGCATTTTGCATTAATTGCTCATTGTTTCTGATTCTACACCATAGTCATTGCTCCTGATTCTCAACCTTACACATCCATAAGGCATAGATACACATACACCTTGTGCCTTGGTGACCTTGGTGTAATATGTCCTGGGATGTATTAGAATACGTAGCTCCCGGTATCAGGAAAGTTACTAACAATAATGAAAACCTTTTTTAACTTTTCTGGAAGTACGAGTTTTTCAACATTTCTTTTTTTCACCCATCACGCCCTTTTTCTTAAATCTCAGACTTTGGACCACGATAACATCAGTTGAAATATATTTAATGTCAAACAGATGTTGCCTAATCCTTCGTTTCATCATGATTTTATTAAATACTAGCTGAACCGGCGAACTTCGTACCGCCAATATATTTTTCCGCCCGCGTGGCGTCAGATCCCGTTCCCGCTGCACTCTCTACTATATTAAACATGTATTATACATACAAACCTTCCTCTTGAATCACTCTATATATTTAAAAAACCGCATCAAAACCCGTTGTGTAGTTTTAAAGATTTAAGCATACAAAAGGATATAGGGACAGAGAAAGCGACTTTGTTTTATACTATGTAGTGATTACTACACTACCGGCGCGGTATGATGGCCGTTAAGTACTAAGAGAACTTGGCAGAGCTTGCTTGCTATCGCTCTTTACACGGACGTTAAGTACCACCTTATCTCCTACCTCATCAACTCAATTACAGTTGACTATACCGTTTTACTCGGTCAATATCGTAACTGAATTAATATGTCAAAACGGCCATCATAGCGTGCCGCAAGTATAATCACAATACTATTACAAAATGTACAAGTTTGTTAGAATGGACAGAGTGATGAATAATGATAGCGTTTATGACTTCTCGCGCAAAAATGGCTGTAAGGATGTAATTTGGCCCTGATACAGATTTTAAAACATAGCAGCACTTAAAACACATTCTTCATCATCTTAGCGTTAATCCCAGTCGCATCCGAAGCTATCAACTTGGAGTCTGGGGTCCGCTTTTACCAGTTCAACTGCGGATTTGGCTAAACTTCGATATTTTTCGTGAAGCGACTACCATCTGACCATCACAACCCAAAGGCCATATCGAAATATTGCAGTTAGACCACTTGTTGTAGGTACTTTTGAGGGCTCCAACTATTCGTAACGACTGCCATATATGTTTGTATGGCAACCGGGACCGACGGCTTGACATGCTCTCCGAGGCACGACCAGACGAATGCAAATTCCCATATTCATGCATACAAATGTTTGCACTGAGCGGAGATCGAACCCGCTATGCCACGGAGGCTGTCCACTTATAGCACATTATGATACTTTTATCCTACGAATAGATTTCTGCGGGTCATGGGGCCAGGATTCGCGAGGTGTGAGCAACAGTCAGTCATTTTTAAGCCAACATGATGGCTTTTCAAGCTCGTGCTGTTAAAAGCTTTTAACACTAAACTTGATTCTTACAGAGCTTGCTTACTTAGTACTTAAAACCGGTAGAAAATGCTTTTAGTATTAACTTCACCTTTATACGATTTTACTTTGAGCAGACAGTTTGAATGAAATAAATAAATTCAACATCAAACATAATATTATATACAAAATAAAAATTTTAGACGTACATATTGGGAGATTCAATTTTCCATTAAGTTTAGTGTCCATATATATATCACGACTAGCTTTTTCCCGTGGCTCCGCCCGCGAGGATGTCGGTTCTATGTGTTATTCTGATGTATAAGCTATAATATTGTAAGGTTTCGTTAAAATCCATTCAGTAGTTTTAACGTGAAAGAGTAACAAACATCGATCCATAGTTACAAACATTCGCGTTTATCAGTAGGATTTGTTAGAATTTGTGACCACTGAACTAGTCAGATGGATACTCACCAAGATCCTTACCGTCTAAATCTAACAGTCTATACACCAGAGGGGATCGCTTGGCGGTCACCACACATTTAAAGAACTTAGGAGCTAACTTGGAAGTGAAGTTCTTTGCTTTGTTTGACAGGTAGAACGTGCGTTAGTACACAATCTGTCCTACTTTCAGCCCCACATGCCTTTTTCTGAGGTTGTAATACTTTGCATTACGCTGGTGGTAAACGTTCAAATGTTTCCTCACCTGGTCGTAGATGCGTTGTATTTCTCTCAGCTTGACACCGAAGGCTGATGGATCGTCTACAGCGACAGAAGTCAAAAGACTAGAAAGGAAATTGCAGGTTCAAAGTGCGACTTAAGTGTTGACATTTTACAATATATGTTAAACAAAAGTATATTTTTAACAACATAGTACTACGTACTCAAGCAATATGATCAGCAATATGATCAGTACCACCATAATTTCCTTTTCGAGACAGAGGCAATTCATAGAGATCTTAATCATGACGTCCAGAGGCACTGCACTTAGCTTAGAGGGTGAATATCGCATTATATACGCGAGGTTTAACACTGGGACGGAATAGTGCTTCTTTAGCCCTGCATTAAGTTAAAATATGAGTTGTAGCGAGCTGCGAAGGTTGCTGCAAAAATATAGTGTGCTACTTTCTGAGATTTATGTCATTGTTAGGTACAGTTATAAGGAACGTTTTGCACTTATTTTTAATATGATGTTACTGAGGGAAACTTACATCATATTATGTAGGTAATTTGTCAGTATGAAATGCTTGATTAGGGATTTATCAGGGGCAAATCATATCAAAGAGGAGTTGGAATACGTTTTAGATTAGAGGTCGCGGATTTGAAACATCATTATTTACACTACCGACGACGATGTGAAGAGACGTATATAGACTCGTTCATTCACATCTGTTGACTGATAGAAAAGGCTATGGCCTCTCAGTTGGAAAGGCCAGACGGTGGTCGCATTCATACAAACCGTACATATAAGCCGACCCCGGACTACGAAAGAAAACCTCAGATCCGACTGTAAACAACGCTATAATCATGATAATAATTATAGCGTTGCTCTTATGATTCAGGGGTAACCCTAATTTAAGAGGTAGGGTCATTCCTAATTGTGACGATGTCAATATTCTTAAGTATAATAAGTTACGTCGTGCTATTGGATATTTTACCTCATGTAATGCACTGTAATGTTACACTGTACTTCTTATGAAAAATAAACATCATTCAATTATTCAAGTCTGACTGGGCCGCGTGGTTCCCGGCAGAGTAGAATTTGGGCCACCCCTTCTCTTCCCATGTGGTGTCGTACAAGGCGACTAAGGGATAGGGCTGATTAACTATAACATCAGACAGATATGTACAGCCCAGACTCAGCTTCAGATGCATGGCTCGAGTCAACAATCAATAGGCTCACCCCTATTACGTGGGACCGAATACAGATTGATGAAATGTGGGTGTTAAGTCACCTCTGCCTAACCCTCCGGGGATAAAGGCGTGATTATATGTATGTATGTATGTAAGTCTGACTGGAAAGTGTCTCGTCCCACCTTCATATAATTCATAGTTCAGATCTTTGAATGGTTTGTTTATTAATTTATACACGAAGACGACACTCAAAACCAAAGGGAATTCACTTAATATCTGTCGTGAAGAAAGTTTTCTGTACCCAAAGCCGCCTCAGTTCTCGCCGAGTATTTCGTGGAGGAGTAAACGAGCCAATCAAGTTTCATTTGTAAATAATTTAATTTGAGTTGTTCATAAAACGAGTGAAATGCTCATGTCGTTATGGTCTGAGAGCCCGTGGACAATGAAACTGCGTCGTAATTTAAAGTTCTTTTTTTGACTATGAGTAAACTTGTATACATATATTCACATCACTTTCCTCTGGAGTTACACAGAAACAGTAGGTCGCTATTTATTTATGCTATTATACACTTCACGAGCTGCCTTCACGCTTCTAGAACTTTCAACGGTATGTCCTTTAAGTATTTTTACGAGACCGTGTGGTAACATGTGCCCAACCTAAACGTACCTTTATGGACAAAATTTGGTTTATAAACACACCACCGAGCTAATTAATTCGGCTCGCATCTACTGACACTGTCGCTTTGACCGAAGACGGCTGTAAAGCAAGATCGTTATTATTATCATGCGTCTAACCTGCATCTTACCAGCTGTTGATAGTAACATTAGACCTTATTATAATTCAAAGCCTCGTCCATCAATCAGCGGCATGTATCGGCAGATGTAAGTTTGAATGCTATAATCATTACCACAACAGATCAAGGCGTAATCGCTATGAAGATGATGATTTACTACAAAAATATCGAACTTCACACTCGCCCGTGGTCTGTCGTTCACTAGCTCCTAGACCATAACTTCAATTTGTAATTCTATATACATAAATTATGTTCGTTCACTTGAAGACTCGCATAGACGAACGGCGACGTAATTATGTAGATATAATCCACAAACGTACGGGAGGTGTCGTCGCCTGAATTAATTTGTTTGATCAAATTTGTAATCAAAGTTTGTTTGTCTGTTAGTGATTCTGATATCAGCTCTATTAGCTTTCACAGTCTGTCTGTTGCTTTGACTGATTATTATATAACTGACTTCAAAGTAGATGAATGTCAAAGTCTGGAATGTGACTTAAACTCACGAGTCTCTTGTGAATGCTATGTTCAACAGAGCTATCAAAACAAAAATAATTAGCTTCAATCTCTCAAATGTCAAAAACTATATTCATGTAACACAATTTAAGATTAAACATTGACAACGTGATCGTTTTTGACGGTTGGGAGATTGAAATAAGATTGTGATTGAATTTTTTACTGCATAGTTTAACATTTTGTTCACATACATCTTAGATGAGTCTCAAGAATGTAATAATTTAATGGTGGCAGAATTATTAAAAAGTGCGTTTATTTCATTGGTTCATTGCGTCTCGTCAGCCATCTTACTTGCCGAGTATGAGGGTAAAAGCCTGCACCAGACTACTATGCGTTTCAAATAAGTTGATAACTGTCATAATGACATTTTGATACGTGTCGATAACTTCATTGTGTAATGTAAGGTCAGCAAATACATTTTTATACTTCACTGTTGCTTCACTGTTGTTAATATATTTCCAATTAAATATTTATGATGATTGTTGAACCATATTCCCTTTTCAAGATAGATAAGGATAGGGTAGGATAAGTACATACACAATAAGTAAAAATTAAATTATCGGTTCTTTTTATATTTATGTATTTTTAATCGGGCGGTAATTTTGAATTTTTGAATAATTATAATTACTAAAAGGCTCCGCGCAAACGGGCCACCGACCACGGCCACCGGTGGCCAGCAACAGCCACTTAACATACTTTTTCATATATTTTGTATTGACGCGCCGCACACGTGTAGCCGGTGGCGGCCACTCGCCACAGCAGTGTCCGCGACGCGCCACTAGTGGTCGCTACGGGCCACATAAAACGCCGACACCCGCCACTGTCGCACTGCTCCACTCCCCGCGCAGTAAACCGCAGACGTTCTACGTATCGCACGCGTCACCATGGAGCACGACGACGACGCCTCCATGGATGTTGATACATTGATATCGGAAATCCATTCACGTCCAGCAATTTGGGATTTACATTCTGATTTGTATAGTAATAGAAATGAGAAAGTAAAAGCCTGGGAAGAGATTTGCGAATTATTTATTAAAAATTTCAAGGACAAAAGCAGAACGGAAAAAAGCAACGCAGGTAGGTTAACATTTTAAATATGTAGGTAGTTTGTATCGTATTTATTCATATTCTGTTTTCTTGCCATGGTATTGATCCTTCATTCATAAAGTAATCTTTTAGTATGTCCCGTGTAGTACATGATCGTAAAGTTGGTATACCTATATCTTCTATATTTTCGAATCCGCCTACATTCAGCGTGTGTTTGAAATTGTAACCATCTCTTTTGCGAACAAAGTTGTGCAAAATGCAACACGTTTTTACGATATCTTCCGAGAATTTAATAGATTTATTTAATGGGCGATGAAGTATTCTCCATTTGTTGGAAAGTAAACCAAATGCACATTCTATGCAGCGCCTAGCACGACTCAGTCTATAATTAAATATTTTTTTATCTGAAGACAAATGTCTTCCAGCATAAGGTCTCAACATGTGATCGGATAACCCAAATGCTTCATCACCAACAAATGAATAATTTAGTGCTTGACGGCTACCAACTGGTCTTTCTGGAGGTATATTTATAGATTTGTCTTCAATCCTTTTAAATAATTCACTCTCTTTAAATATAGTTGTATCCGATGCTTTGCCATAGCAACCGACATCTACGAATGTGAAAAGGTAATTACTATCACAGACCGCCAAAAGTACTATCGAAAAGTATTTCTTATAGTTGTAGTATAAGGATCCGCTGTCAAATGGATGAATAATCCTTATATGTTTTCCATCGATAGCACCTAAGCAATTGGGGAAATCAGTGTTTTGTAGAAACCCACAAGCTATTTCGTTCCACATATCTCTCGTTGGTTCTGGTATACATATAACTTTCAACCTATTCCAAATTAGTTGGCATGTTTCTTTGACTATCATTCTCACTGTAGATGCACCACGATAGTAAGTCGTTTCAAAATCTCCAAATGAACATCCGGTGGCAAGGTACCTGAAACAAATGGCAAGTTCTATGTTAAATAGGTACTTACAGTATTGTTGAATAATAATACGATTTGTTGCAGCTGCCAGATTACAACGAAAGTGGAAGAGTCTCCGTGATAGTTTCAACAGAGAAATTGGGAAGCAAAACAAGAGCGGATCTGGAGCATCAGGCAGGAAAGAATACATATATTTTAAACAATTGCATTTTTTGAAACGTCTTAAAGATGTGAGACCTACTACAGATGAAGGGATTAATGAAAATGATTCAGAACTAGAACAACAACAAGAACAAAATCAAAATGAAACTTGTTCTATAAGCAGTTCCAGGAGAAGGGCAACGAAAAGAAATATAGATAAAACAGAAAACGAAATATTGCAACAACTATCAGATAATTTAAAAAAAAAATATGAAAGACCTGAACATGTGGATCCTGACAAAGATTTCTTGATGTCAGTCTTGCCGGATATTCGAAAAATTAATGACGATTTTAAAATTGATTTCAAGAGTGAAATGTTACAATTGATTAAGAAGTACAAAATGTATGATCCTGTTAATAATAACAGATGTTACTCATCACACTCTTATGGATATTCTTCCCAAAACACAAATGCTTATACAACAAACCAGGCTACTACATCAATTTCGATGTCTTCTCCATCGCCATTGTCAAATTTTTCAAATGATACTTCAATAATAGAAGATATGTTTGATACCGAATCATAGAAAATATAATTTCCTAACAATTCGTTGTTACCTACAGTTAATAATTACAACATGTACCTACCTAGTCTGTAATGTAATATGTATACTGTAGTATTATTCGTCATAATAAATATTAAAATATTAAATCTGTTTTACTTACCTTAATGTGATTGCGAGTCTTTCTGCAGGGGCGATGCTTTGCCGCATACAGGTATTTTGCCGTATTAATCCATCTTGTAACACCAACAGTAGTTCTTGAAATGTAGTCAACCTCATTCGAAAATGGCTAAAAAACTTTTTTGGATATCTTTGAAGATTATCGAAATGCAAGTTATGTTTTACTGTAGGACCACTTAAAATTGGATGAACCCAATATAGGCGGCGTCGGCGTAGTCTACGTCGTCTGCGTATTAACAATAGCGCGAGCAAACTTTCCGTGTCGGAGTCCATCGTAGACTGTGCAGCGGGAGCAGGTTATCAAAAGTGGTGGCTTCCGAACACCGGTGGCTGTCGCGCGCTTCGGACACTGTTACAGATGTGGCGGTGGCGCGCGACCGCCACCGGTGGCTGTGGTCGGTAGTCCGTTTGCGCGGAGCCAAAAATGTGATAAGTGCTTAATGAAAAGAATTTAATAATTAGGTCGTTGTTACCATACACGTATGAACCTGTCCGAAATGGAAATTTTGTTGTTAGCTGTACATTTTTGATGAATACGGAATGAAGTTGCCGCGGTCGCGATTATCTTCTCATTTGAAACGCATAGTACACACACAATTAGGTACCACAAGTGCATAAAAACAATAACCAAATTAACCCATATTTCTCATATTTTCATAATAATTGAAATATTATTCATAACGCATTAAATTATAGCCTTCCGTTCATTACGGGTGAAACAATGGCTGTAAATGAATTTTGGTGCATTTTGAAAGTGTTGTCCCAGTGTACGTTCAATACAGTTCATAACGACTTTTGTACTGACTCAATAAAATTATTAATGAAATATTGAATCAATTAGTACCTATGCAAAATTTTCTTACAGATTTAGATAGGCCAGCACTCGGCCCACCTAGTGGAAAGTGGTTACCGTGGCTAATGGTCGTATGCAACATCAGGGGCGTCACACTCGTGCTGCTGACATACCGCCCTTCTTGAAGAACCCCATATAGTGGTTCTCTATTTTTATTCCTAAAATTTTATGTCATAATTTAACATTGCATAATGTTACTTGTCATAACATTATTTACGCATAATACTCATTTGCCATAACTTTTAAAGCATATTTTTTTTACTCCTATTTTCTATAAGCATAATATTTAATAAGCATAATATTACTTAAGCATAACGACGCATAACCATAACTATTCCGAAAAATCACTACAACATTTTTATTAACATTATTACACTATTTTAAACATTGCTCTCGTCAAACTTGTAGGCGCATCAAAGTTCATTTACCATTATGTTCTTTTGACCTAATTGGTCGACGGAGCCCCGCGTAGTGACCTACTTCTGGGTGGTTTATAAAAAAATAACCACGAAGGCCTAATGCGGGAGCTTCCCTACGCTCCGTTCCCACATTACCCTTCTAACCTAACCTATCCGAGTCGTGTTGTAGTCGTCGTCGTTGTAGTGTCCTATTGTAGTCGCTTGGGAAAACCGAAGCAGGAAGTTCATTCCACAGCTTGAGCGTGCGTAGGATGAAATTTCTTTCCTACAGCAGGGTTCTCACCATTTCTGATCGCAATAATATGTGAGGATGAATTCCCTGTCTATGACAATCGGTGCGATAATAGAATCTAGCTGTGGGCATTATGTCAAGCAATTCATCTGAGCACAAACCATTATATTGGCGGTAGCACACACACAATGAGGCAAAGTCCCTCCTGTGGCTGTGAGGTTCCCTTACAGGGGAATGCTCTGACCAACGTAACTACATGGGAACATATTGGAGGTTCGAAATTCTCATAAGCATTCGTCTTGGAGAATGTATTGGCCTTACTGTATCCCCCCATAAGCGCGACTGGTCACAGGTTTAAGTCACTTTTCCAATGTAAATAAAATATAAGAAAAGTTAGTAGGCTAATTGCAGGGGTTGACGGGTGGAACCGCCTGTCACCCTAGCAAAAGCAGGCCACCCCCACCCCCTTTACCGGAAAAAAGACAGATCGAGAGAGATGGTCCTGGTTCAGCCGGGATGCGAGGGATATGCACTAGCTAACTCACTAGCGGCCTTGCACTGCGACTTACAGATGGCATGCGTTTTAGTCGGTTCGAGGCCGACATAACCACACCCTCGGGCCACAGCGTGGGTGGGGGGGGGTATCCATGAGTATTAACTTTGTTTACTCGAAAACTTTTCGAATAGTCAATCGGACGATAGGTTATTTCTAAGAGAGTACCGAAAGCGGTCTCTTCTCATACGTACCATCACGCCTCTATCCCCGAAGGGTTAAGCAGAGGTGAATTACCTAACACAGTCACACTTCACCCATCTTTGTATTCGATCCCGTAACAGAGGGTTGAACCTTTTGCCATATTCCGGGCACCATTGTGACTCGAGTCACGTGCCTGAGGCTGTGTGTTATTGTTTTTGGTATATTAATCGTTTATTCACTTTTTATGTTGTATATGTTTATTTTATTTTTTTTATTTTTTTAATAAATAGGACACGTCAATTTGACTTTACCTCGCCTGATGGTAAGCTGAAGGTGAAGTCTCAAGAAAGAGGGCCACCATTATACAGGGTGTAATCGTTAAGTGTGTCCAGGCGATTATTCCGTAACTATTACAGATATCAAAAAACTTTAAACTGATATCGAAAGTACTTTACCTAATGAATAAAATGACATCAATAACTTTTTAAAAATCTAGCGAGAGGTATCTAAAATTTTGACATTAAACACTCCCATACATTTAGTACGAGATTAGTAGAAAGGTTTTAGTTTCCTTATTTTAAGTGATCTAGTACCCATTTTACCTTAATCATATTTTATGATTACGTATAAATGGCACCGCTTGGTTCTTGAAGGAATGTTCTGCACCGTATAGGGGTGACATCTAAGTCCTGCACGTGTCGTCCTGTATAGGAAGGGGGAGGGTGGGACTAATTGGAATAGCTCTTCAGAGCATTCACCATGGTAGAGACGGTAAAAACATCTCTACGCATCTGCAGAGACTCGAGGGTACTCGTGACCTCAGGATTTCCGATAATGCGGATCGCACGTCGCTGCAACCTGTCGAGAGCATCTAATAAGTACTTTGCGGATCCATCCCAGAGATGTGAGCAGTACTCCACGCAGGAACGTTTGAACGTTGCTCCGGCGTGAAAAACCGTCTCACTCTGTTCAGGACTCCGAGTTTACGCGAGGCTGCTTTGATGATACTCTCGATGTAGTTTTTGTTGTTCAGTTTGCAGCGAACATCCATACCGAGGATATTGAGGTTGTCCTGCAGTGGCAGTGGCGTGCTCTGAAGAGTGGGAAGGGGAAGGAAAGAAGAAACCTTTGCTGTAAACGCACATGCCTGCGTCTTCTTGGCATTGAACTCGACCAAGTTCTCAGAGCCCCATTGGGAAATGTGATTCAGGATCCGGTCAAGCTCAGTGACAAGAAGCTGCCTTTTTTCCGCAATATGCGTCTGCTTATCCGCAGGACGTCCATGATAACTCCCGTGTAGGATGCTATCATCCGCATAGCAATGAATGCTGCCGGTCGACAGCATGTCATTGATATGCAGAAGAAAGAGAGTTGGCGATAGGACAGATCCCTGCGGTACGCCGGCATTTACCTGCAAGAACTCCGAGGCTCGTCCATCACAAAGGACGCGAATACGGCGCTCCTGCAAGAAGCCGGCAACCCAGTCGCACAGTCTAGGAGGCAGACCAAAGGCTGGTAACTTGGAAAGAAGCGACTTGTGCCAAACTCTATCGAAAGCTTTGGCGATGTCAAGGCTAATTGCCAATGACTCGCCGTGCTTGTCCATAGCCTCACCCCAAATATGGTTAACATACGCCAGAAGATCACCCGCTGACCGTTTCGGCCTGAAGCCATATTGCCGGTCATTAATTAGGGAGTGATCTTCAAGGTGACGCATGAGCTGTTTGTTAATAATGTGCTCGAACACCTTGCACAGCACTGAGGTGACGGCTATGGGTCGATAGTTGTTTGGGTCTGAGCGATCCCCCTTCTTGGGGATCGGCTGTACATTCGCCTCTTTCCAAGCCGAAGGCACTGTACCAGAGCTGTACGACAGCCGGTACAGCCGCGCAAGCATTGGAGACAACTCCGCTGCACATTTTTGCAGAACCACCGCTGGAATACCGTCCGGACCACTGGCTTTCCGGACATTGAGTGACTGCAACACTGCTCGGATATCGCGTTGCCTGATACGAATATCAGGCATTGCATGGTCACTGACGGGCAGTGTCGGCGGCTCCATACCACAATCATCGACTCGGGAGTAGGCCGCAAAGAGATTAACCAGCAAATTTGCTTTCTCTTGCGGCTCATGGGCCAGGGATCCATCGGGATTGCGCAGCGGGGGCAGTGAAGGCTGGCAGAAGTTGGCTTGCACGGCTTTGGCCAGTCGCCAGTAGCCACGGCTGCCCGTGGGATGCTCTACTAGCTCCTGACCAAGCCGCGCTATGCGCTGGGCATCCGCTCTGACATAAGCCCTCTTACAGGCATTTGTGGCTCTGTTGTACGCCGCCTTGAAGTGGCCCACGTTGGGATCGCACGTAGCGCGCGCCCTGATCCAAGCGCGGTACGCAGACTGTTTATGATTAACAGCCTCCACGCACTCGCGCCCGAACCAGGGGCGCGCCCTGCGGACACCGGCGACATCAGTGTAGGGGATATAATATTCCATGCCCAGACTGATCTCACCGGCGACAGCAGTTGCGGCCTCAGATGGTTTCTTACCTTCAAAGCAGCGTTCAACCCACTGGATGGACGCAAAATAATCACGCAGTCCATCCCAGTCCGCTGACGAGTAGTGCCAGAGACGCCGCTTCCCCTGCACGGGACGTGGGGGCGCTAAAATGGGCACCTCGGAACGGACCAGACAATGGTCGGATTCACCTAAAGCGGCGCTCACCGAAACACTGTACTGGTCCGGGCGACTCGTCAGCAGAAGGTCTAGCAGAGAGGGCTCATGGTCCGACCTTTTTGGTATCCTAGTGACCTCGTGTACCAATTGGGTCAGGCCATGCGCCAGCGCAAATGCATGGGCGGCTCTTCCCGCGTGGGTTGTTTTGGCGGAGCCCAACCAGATCTCGTGGTGGGCGTTAAAATCCCCCAAAAACACCAGTTCAGCGTTCGGAAACCGCTCCTGCGCATCATCTGCCGCCTGACTCAGGTATTCAAAGAGTCGAGTTGTCTCGGCATCTCCTGTATGGGAGCGGTAGAGGCACACATAGATCTGACTCGTAGAGCCATGGTCTATGTGTACCCAAAGGGTGGAAAAGGATGGGTCCTCTAGGCAGCGCAAACGGCGACAACAAACATCCGCCCTAACAAACACGCACACCCCGGCTTTTGCGCGGAAATTCTCCTCAAGGACATAGCCGGGGTAGAGTAAGTAGGTCGTGTCATCATAGGGCGGCGTATTTGTGTCTCCGTAAGAAACAGCATTGCTGGTTTCGCCGTCTCCAGGTGTTGGTGGACAGCGTTGAGGTTTGTATGGAGCCCACAGATGTTCGTGGACTCCACCTCAAATAGCGAGCTCGAGGGAGAGTTTCTTGCCGCTGTGTAGACCAATCTACTGTTATTATGCGCTGCCATGAGAATGAAGAGGAGGGAAGGCGTGAAAAAAGAGGCGATTGTTGTCGCAGCACAGCGTGACAAAGCGTGGGATATTGGTTTTATCTATGAATGTGAGGTATGGCGAGAGCCGACGCGCCGAACGGAAGGGCCCCCGTACCCCCCCGAGTATGGTCGCCGGGCTCCCTCGTCCGGTCACCAACCGGCACGACGAGCCACATCGGGATTATGCGCGACCTGGTGGGGCAGCCTCCCAGGGTGGTTAGTCCCGGTTGGGCATAGTCGCGGGCGGCCAGCGGCACCACCGTTTCTACAGGTCTCCCTGTTCGGCGCGTCGCCCCGCGCCACCCCCCACTAGACTACGCCAAGACCCACCGGTCCCACTCGTGCTGCGACCTCAATCCCCCCTGCCCGGCTATGCACTTGCTGACCCCTGAACGCAATCCAACCGAGATTGGATTACTATGGAGGATTTTTCGCAAAAGTGCACGGTGGTACTCACCCGGTCGAAATTTGTGACAAATTTGTGCCATCAAATTTCTACCACCCAAAAATGTATGTGGCCTCTGTAGCATAGCGGGAGAAGGCGCAGGTTTGATTCTCGTTCAGTGAAAATATATGTATGAATATGTCTATTTGCATTGGTGCGAGTGTCTCCCGGCTTCAGAGGGTATGTTACGCCATCGGACCCGGTTGTCATACGTCAAAAGTCCAACTAGTAAAAATACAGAACTTCGATATTGACAACTTATTGAGGAGGTCAGATGGCATTCGCTTCACCGAAAGTTTAGTAAGTTTTAGCCGCATCACACTAAACTAGAAAGCCGACCCCAACTCAGCTTGGAAAAGGCTCAGAGGTGAGCCGTAACGTCGGCTGCACCGGTGACTCCGGCCGTTTTGGAACCTCGGCCCGCAACGGCGACCTCGACAGCGCCGGTGACCGCGCCGTCGACGCCTGCCGTGCTGTCGGCTGCACTGGCGGCTTCCACAGTGCATACCGCGTGACGCGCCCCTCCGGTAGCCTGGCGATGACGTTCCGCAGGTCCGCGAGTTCTGAGGCCATCCTAGCCTTCTCCTCACGGTACTCCGTCGCTTGCCGCTCCAGACTGTTAATTAGCTCGACCTGCCATGCCTGATTATCACCATCTTCATTTAGACGTTATCCTGATTGCATCCGAGGCCGAGATGCCCTCGGACCTCAGGGTCCACCTTCCGGCTCTTCCTCCTCCACTTCGCACGATCTTGGGCGTCCATGGTAGTGGAACCATTTGCACGCATATCATCCTCCACTACGTCAAGCCAGAAATTCTTGGGCCTATCTAGATGTTTCTAAGCAATATTGTCCTGGAATATTTATTAACTAGCTGACCCGGCGAACTTCGTACCGCCAATATTATTCCGCTCGCGTGGCTTCATCCCGTTCCCGCTGCACCCTCTACTATATTAAACATGTATTATACATATAAACCTTCCTCTTGAATCATTCTATCTATTAAAAAAGCCGCATCAAAATCCGTTGCGTAGTTTTAAAGATTTAAGCATACAGAGGGATATAGGGACAGAGAAAGCGACTTTGTTTTATACCATGTAGTGATTGTCTTAGTTTATTTTTTCCTTTTGCTAAGTAAATACACGATATTTCATCATCATCATCATATCAGCCGCACATTGTTCAACAGTGGACTATTTACACGATATTTTGGTCGATTGTAATAGTGAGATGACCTATTATACTGTCTACCCGTACGTTGATATACAGGTGTGACCGTAGATTGTATGTGTACTAGACGGTAAATCAAATAAACGCATTCAACTAAATAATGCCCTAGAGAACAATGGCTGGGGTGCTGGTTGGGTAACCTCCACGTCGGCTTCTCCGTTTCTTCCCCCTTTGGACCGCAGTCCTGGGGAGCGGAAGCGGGGGGGCTGGTGCACCCTGGACAACGGCTAACAGACTCCTACCTTGGGAGTTCTGTTGGCCGTTGACAAATAACCCGACGGCTGACCTCACGAGGAGGTCGTGGGATGGCGGGCCTTCAAGGCCCGCGGGAAGGGGTCCGTAGGATACCCTTCCATTCCAACAGCCCTTTTAAGGGCTAGCTGACCCCATTGCACGAGGGGGTCGTGGTATGGCGGGCCTGCAAGGCCCGCGGGGAGGGATCCGTAGGGTTCCTCCCACCTCAACAGCCCTTTTCAGGGCTAGCCGTCGCTCCCAGTACCCCTCTGCTTTAGCAGAGGAGACATGGGAGAGGCGACGGGATCCGTAGGATCCGGGGACGGGTCGGCCCACTGCTCGCGCAGGGGCTGACGGGCATTCGTGCCTCCGTCGGCGTTGGGAGAGTTGGCTACTCCCCCGCATCGCGTAACCTCCGAGATATCGACAACGACCTGAGTGCTAGCCACACTCGGGAACGCCGATATCCTGGAGGCCGTGGGGCTTGCCTTAACTGGCCGGCCCGCGACAAGGAAAAGTCTGAAAACCCGACAGCGAAGTCGCTTAAAACCTGTGGATACCTGGGGACCTCCACAGTATGTACCCCGCTTCCTGGAATGGCCGTCACCCAGGAAGTGTGATTAGAGCGGTTCTACTCGTGGGACATCATGAAAGAATCAGTTAAAAACCAAAAAACCCCCCCCCAACCAAGCGAAACAGTCTGCGCGGAGGTCGCGCAGCACCACGACGCGGAGGTCGCGTCCCAGGCAGTGTCGGAGAACTTCGACACCGCCGACAGCCGGGACAGAAGCCCGGTGGGTCTAAGGACCCGAAAATCGAAATGGCGTAAGAGGAGCGCCAAAGTCAAAAACAAAGTCCCTACCCGACCGAGGACAGAGTCCGATGCCGAGCGCACGCTCACCGACTCGTCCTCCAGCAGCAGTCACAGTGGTGACGAAATGCTGCGCCCACCCCCGCCCAAGCTGGTGGCGGTTAGCCGCCAAAAGGCGCGGGGTGGTAAAAAGGTTGCCTCCCAGGCCCGTCCATCGCGGGCCTCTGCCCCGGAGGATGTAGTGGCGCCGCCGAGTTCCTCCACCTCGGCGGCGCCCTTGGCCTGTACCGGCGACAGCACCTCGACAGAGGTGATGGAGGCCCTTAAAGGCCTGGCCAAGGCCCAGACCGGGGCTATGAAGCCGGAGGAGGACCGGCTCATGCGGGTGACGGTGCGCCTCGTCGAGCACTACAACCTGCTCAGGGCGGAGCTGGCCAGCGCGCAGCTCGAGCGCGCTGAGCTCGGTAGGCAGCAGGTTGCGGTGCTCGAGGAGACTGCGCGGCAGGCAGCGGAGTACCGCAGCGAGATGGCCAGGATGGCGGCCGAAATATCGGCGCTGCAGGAGGCCATGCCGAATGAGCGCGTGACGCCGCCGCCATCCCTGGCGCCGCGGTCGCCGCCGTCTCCGCCGTCGCCGCCGGTGCGGTCGAGGTCGCCGGTGCGGCCGAGACTGCCGCCTCGGGCGCGGCCGGTGTCGCTGGCGCCACCGCCACCGCCTGTACCGGCGCGTTTACCGGCCCCGCCGCCGTTGCCGCCGCGTCTGCCGGCCCCGCCGCGCCTACCGGCCCCACCGCCGCCGGCGCAGCCGAGGCCCACCAATCCGGTGGAGGCCTGCATGGCGACGATGGCCGCCATGGAAAAGCGGCAGGCGGCGCACGAGGAGTGGACGCGGAGTTGTCTGGAGGCCATTATGGACTCCATCCGTCGTCCGCCCCTGGCGCCGCCGAGTGGGGGCTACGCCGGAGCAGTAAAGCGGGGCCCCAACCGTACGGTGACGGCGGGGACCTCGCAGGAGTCGGCCCGTAGTGTGCCCACTGCGCCTGCTGCTCCGGCCGCTACCGCCGCCTCAGCCGGGAGCGCCCAAGCCAAGGGCAAGGGGAAGGGGAAGGGCAAGGGGAAGACGTCCCAAGTCCCAGCCCCGGCCCCGGCTTCGGTCCCGACTGCCTCCACGAGCTCCGCACCGGCAGGGGGCTGGGAGGTGGTCGGCGAGGCGAAAAAAAGCCGGAACGCCCGTAAAAAGGCAGCTAAAAGGGCCAAGAAGGCCCAAGCTGCTGCGAAGGGTGCGTCAGGTAAGCTGCGCGTCCCCCGTACCACCGCTGTCGTCTTAACGATGACACCGGAGGCGACGGCGAGGGGCGTGCAGTACGTGGACCTGGTGAAACAGGCGAGGGGCCTCATTGATATGAGGGCCCTCGATGTGGCGGGGACTCTCCGAGTGACACACACTCGGACGGGTGCCCGTCTCATCCACGTCCCTGGCGCCTCCAGTGGTCCCAAGGCCGATGCCATTGCGGCTAGGCTGAGGGACACGCTGGATGCGGCCGACGTCCGGGTGTCCAGGCCCACCAAGTGCGCAGAATTGCGCATTTCGGACCTGGACGACTCCATCACGGCCGAAGAGATTCGGGTCACCGTGGCGGAGGCCGGGGGTTGCCCCCTGGAGGCGGTTAAGGTCGGAGCGATCCGCTACGGCCGTCGCGGACAGGGGGCAACAGTTGTCGGCTGCCCCATCGCAGCAGGCCAAAAGGCTGCCGACCGGCGGATACTCGCGGTAGGCGGCGTTGTAGGAGTCCGGGTACGGCTCCTGCAGGCTCGGCCGGACAGGTGCTTCAGGTGCCTGTCGGCCGGCCACGTGGGTGTGCAGTGCAAGGCGGAGGTGACGGTCGGCGACCGTTGCTTCCGCTGCAGCCAACCCGGTCACAGAGCCGGTACTTGCGAAGCTCCGCCGCACTGTTTCAGGTGTGCGGCGGAGGGCAAGCCGGCCGACCATAGGGTTGGCAGCAAGGCCTGCACCCGCGGGGAGCCGCTGCCGCGAGGCGGGCGTTCCGCCAACGGTTCGGTGCGGGATGCGGAGATGGTTCCATAATGGATCCCCAGCTCCGCATCCTGCAGGCGAACGTGGGCCACGGTGTCGATGCTCAGGCCCTTCTGCTCCAGAGCATGGCACAGTGGTCCATACACGTCGCCGCTGTCGCCGATCCATACACTCACCGGCCCCTCGGGCCCGCCTGGGTGGTCGACCTGGATGGATCGGCGGCACTGGTGCATAACGCCGCTGCGGGTGCCCCTCCCCTTGTAGTGATCGCAAGGGAGCATGGCATCGTAGCGGCGCGTGTAGGGGAGATTGCGGTCGTGGCCGTTTATCTCACGCCGGGGTCACACCGACTCATTGGGCAGTATCGGCGGTCGCTGGAGCGGCTGACCGACGTCGTCAATGCCTGTACGCCTCGTCAGGTTCTTGTGCTCGGGGACTTCAACGCCTGGTCTCAGGCTTGGGGTTCCCGGCGCACAAACGCGCGGGGCAGGGCTCTGGAGAGCTGGGCCGATTCTCTCGGCTTAGTTCTCCAGAATCGCGGGGCCGAAGCCACGTATGTGGGCACCTTTGTGGCGGGGGAGCGCAGGTCGATCATAGACCTTTCGTTCGCGAGCGCTTCCCTGTCACTCCGCGTGCGGGACTGGCGTGTCGCCGTGGAGGTGGAGACACTATCGGATCACCGATACGTTCGGTTCGATGTCTCCCCTCCTGCGGGTGATGCGCCGGTCATATCGGCCCAACGCGAGCCGCGCTGGGTGTTGGGGCGACTGAATCGGGAGGACCTCCTGGAGGCCGCCATCGTACAGGCCTGGGCCATTGCGCCGGACAGGCCTGTCGACATAGACGATGAAGCGGCCTGGTTCCGGGAGGCCATGACACGGGTCTGCGATGCGGGTATGCCTAGGGCTCCAGCCTATAATCCGAGGCGTCGGGTCTACTGGTGGAATGCGGAGATCGCGAGGCTGCGTCAAGCCTGCGTGATCACGCACCGCCGGTGGGCTCGACTCCGTAGGAGGCGTAGCCGTACCGCAGATTCGGAGCCCCGACTGGCGGAGCTTCACGAGGGATACATGGAGGCCCGGAATGCCCTCCGAGCGGAGATCAAGCGGTCTAAGGCCGCTTGTTACCGGGAGCTCCTGGAGACGCTGGAGCGGGACCCATGGGGGCGGCCTTACCTTATGGTAAGAGAAAAGCTGCGCCCCCGGGCCCCTCCGCTGACCCAGGTGCTCGAGCCGGCTCTGCTCGGAGGAGTGGTCGACTCCCTGTTCCCGGCGCGAGCGGAACATGTTCCGCCGCAGATGGCTCCGCCGCCTCGGTCGCCTACGGCGCCCAGTGCGGTGATTGACGACGACGTGCCCGAGGTCACTTGGGTAGAACTAGAGCTGGCGGTGCGAAGGCTGAGGGCCAAGAAGAACACCGCCCCGGGACCCGACGGCATTCCAGGCCGCGCGTGGGTCCTAGCTCTAGGGGAAGACGGTCTCGAACCCCGACTGAGGGGGTTCCTCAGCGCATGCTTGGAGCGGGGCCAGTTTCCGAAGATGTGGAAGACGGGGAAGCTGGTCCTCATCCGCAAGAAGGGACGCCCGGCGGACGAGCCGTCCGGGTACCGGCCCATAGTGCTGCTCGACGAGGTGGGCAAACTCTTGGAAAGAGTAATTGCCAAGCGCCTCGTCGAGCATCTCTCTAGAGTGGGGCCGGACCTGGCGAATACCCAGTTTGGGTTCCGCCGGTGGCGTTCCACTGTGGATGCCATCATGCGTGTGAGGACTCTGGCGGAGGATGCGGTCGCCCGGGGCGAGGTGATGTTGGCGGTGTCCTTGGACATCTCCAACGCCTTCAACACCTTGCCCTGGAGTTGCATCAGGGAGGCACTCGTGTACCACGGTGTGCCTCTCTACCTCCGCCGCATAGTCGGGGCTTACCTAACGGAGAGAGCCGTCGTCTACCCGAGTTCGACCGGAGTCGGTAGGCGTGAGATGTCGTGCGGTGTCCCACAGGGATCGGTCCTGGGGCCGTTACTGTGGAACATCGGTTACGACTGGGTGCTTCGCGGTGACTTCGCGTACGGGGCCACCGTCACGTGTTATGCGGACGACACGCTGGTGACGGTGAGCGGGGCTACGCACCGCGAGGCGACCCTGAGGGCCACGACCGCGGTTGGTCAAGTCGTCGAACGGATCCGGCGGCTGGGTCTCGAGGTGGCTCTGCACAAGTCCGAGGCCATGTTCTTTCATGGTCCTCGGCGCAGGCCAGGCCCGGGAGCCAGCCTTACAGTGGGAGGCACTCCCATCGACATCAAGCCCCAGCTGAAATACCTGGGGCTCGTGCTTGACGGTCGATGGGACTTCGGACAACATCTCCGAAGCCTGCGCCCCAAGTTGGTCACCACGGCGAATGCCCTGAGTCGGCTGTTGCCCAACTTGAAGGGCCCAGGGGCCTCCTGCAGGAGACTCTACGCGGGTGTCGTGCGGTCCATGGCCCTATATGGGTGCCCCGTGTGGGCGGACACCCTGGGGGCCAGATTCCTGCCTCTGCTCCGTACGGCGCAGAGGACGATGGCCTCCAGGGCCATCAGGGGATACCGCACGATATCCTTCGAAGCGGCGAGTCTCCTGGCCGGATCGCCACCGTGGATCCTGGAAGCGAGGGCCCTTTCGGCACTATACCAGTTCCGAAAGGAGGCGCGGGAGCGGGGATTCGATCCCGAGCCCGAGGACATTCGGGCCGAGAAATCCCGGCTCCACCAGGTCATGGTGGCCGAGTGGGAGCGACGACTTGGGCAACCACGCGCAGGGCACGCCGTCATTGCGGCGGTAAGGCCCATCATGGGGGAGTGGCTAGAGAGGCCACACGGGAGCCTCTCGTACCGTCAGACGCAGATGATAACCGGGCACGGTTACTTCGGGCGGTATCTGCATCTGATGGGTATTGAGCCAACGCCCGAGTGCCATCACTGCGACGCGAGCGTGGACTCGGGGCTGCACACGCTCACCGAGTGCCCGGCGTTTGAGACGCCGAGGCGGGAGCTTGTGGCGGCCCTGGGGGTGAGAGTGCTCACGCTCTCCACCCTGCTCGCGGCGATGGTCCGCTGCGCGGATGCGTGGGCGGCCAGCGCCTCTTTCTGCGAGCAGGTCATGCTCGCGAAGGAGACAGCAGAGCGGGCGCGGCGCGGTGAGCGAGAAAGACTCGCTGACATCGCTGCTCGCGCCCGAAGGCGGCTCGGGCGTCGGAGGGCGCTTACAGACCTCCGCCCCCCATGAGCGCGGGCCTGAGGGTGACGGGTGGAGCCACCCGTCACCCTAGCAGAAGCAGGCCACGGCGGCGGCGCGCATCGTAGGACGATGCGCGCCTCCCCACACCGGGGTTGAGTCGGGGACGGCGTGGTCCCCACCTCCCGAGGAGGGCCAGACCGAAAGGGATGGCCCTGGGTCAGCCGGGGTGCGAGGGATATGTCGCAAGACAACCTCACCTTCGGCCTAGCACCACGACCCACAGACGGCGTGCGGTTTAGTCGGTTCGAGTCCGACATAACCTACCCCTCCGGCTCCGGAGGGGCGGGTATCCGTGGGGATTTCCCGCACGTAAAAAAAAAAAAAAAAAAAAGAGAACAATGGCTAATGTAACCTGTTAGAGGCCTTTGAGGAGCATTGGCGCACATAGATGAAGGAGCGAACAAACCCATATCGATACCTCGGGGCTCAAAAGGCGTAACCGCCATTTTGGCGAAATTGAGTTTTTAATGCAGTCCTACTTATATTTTTCTCCTCTATCGACCTGTATATTTAAAGCCTTCCAATGGTATTTACGACCCCATTTTTTGTAGGAAATAAAACAGATATTTTTAGTTTTTGTGTCGTAACAGCAACCACTGTTACTGTTTATAAACGCGAGGGTAGTAAACGACACCGTAGATGATACAAATGTTTTTACGCCTACCATTTTACATCATACATTTTATAGACTATCAGAAAACTAAAATGATTATAATTGATCTCAAGAGTTCCTGTTTCCATTAGCATTAAATGTTATTAGCGCCAAATTTTGTGAGGATACCTAACTGTTTACCTGAGAAATCGCTCTGAAACGGTTTACCAACAGTCGATTGGTCCATGAACCGTTGGTCAACATTATCTTTAAACTATAAACTTTTCGTCCAATAGACTTTTCATCCACGAACGTTTCGCCAGCATTACTCTACGCCAGTAAATGCTTAACCAACAATGTTTTGAACAATAACTTTTCACCCAAAGAACAATTGGCCCATGGACTGTTCATCAAGAGAACGGTACGACAGTGAGCGTTGAGAAAGCTGTACAATCCGACTTGGATAGGTTAGGTTAGAAGCTCACTGACGTATCGTTCTCTTGGGAAACAATCATCATCAACCTAGCGTGTCTCCTGGTTGCTCGTCCCGCCTAGCGCGGGAGATCCCAGGGTACGCTTTCCTACTTTTATAATGAGTTATTGAATAGTTTTTAGGTAAGACAGGCAATTAGGTACAGGTAAATCAATAATTATTACTATTCGTTTGTTATCTAAGTTGATAAAAAGGTTAAAATGGACCTAATGGTCCACATTCCTAAAATGTCTACTCGGTTTCCCACTCGGTCTACTTTACCCTAATGGTCCACTTTCCTGAAATTGACGGTTACAACCATCACTCATCATACATCCATTGATTTTTGGGGTGTAAACACCCCAAACATATAAATTTTCGGGGCGTATAGGAAAGCTATTTTCGTTGTTTTTAAATTTTTTCGAAATATAATTTTACAGTGACCTGCATCACAAAAATTTAAGACTTTTGGTCTTAGAATGGTTTATTTAGGTAAAAAATTGAAAAAGTTATGCTGAAAAAAGGAATTTTGTTTTTGTTTTTTTGCTCTCCTGTAAAATCGACTTTTGGTGCTTACGCCTTTTGAGCCCCGAGGTATCGATATGCACAAGGTTGTGGTAAAGTAAGTAAGTAAGCAGAAACATAAAATAAGACATTTATATATTTTATTCTCCGAAATAAAGCGTACCAAAATCCACAAGATTGTCATATGAGACAAAATATAGCACGTACCATAAGATTTTTTTTATAAATATGCGACATGTCAATTTGACTACACCTCGTCTGATGGTAAGCTGAAGCCAAAGTCTCAGTAAAGAAGGTAACTATTACATAGATGTACCATGTTAACAATGGTGGTACTCAGCTTTAAAAATGGAATTCCTTGCCAGCTCACGTGTTTGCTTCATCCTTTAGTCCCGGGTCCCAAAAAAACATCTGATGAGGCCGTCAAGCTGAGTGCCACCATTGTTAACATGGTAGATGCATGTAATGGTGACCCTCTTTCCTGAGACTTTGACTTCAGCTTACCATCAACCAAGGCGAAGTCAACTTGATGTGTCCTATATAAAAATAAATGAATTACGTTCGTACCAAAATCTTTTGAGGTGAAGCACACCTTACATCCAAGTCTGTACTTACACCTGTTGGTAAACAGGCTCTGGTACAGTCTTGACTTTTGGGGTTGGGGGTTTAGCGATAATAATCATTACTCGTTGCATTTAAGAAAACCAATTATCTTGCAAACTCGAGCAACCATTGTCACCCTACAATAGATATGCGTACGTATAACCTAAACCGGTTAAGTCTTTCAGAATTCACAAACGATTAAGTACAAAGATAAGTGTCACCAGTGTTTTCACACACAACATTGGCGATGTACGCGCGAGAGCACGCACCGCGCTGATAATATTTGCATTTACATATTAAATGACGTGTCTCCCGTTCGTCGATATAATGCCTTGTACGGAATTTAATGCCGTATTCTCTTTGGTGCTAAGTTTGCACACATGCTACTTAAGCCCGGGTTGTAGTGACGTCCTTATTCTAATATAAATTTCATGAGAGAGATAGAGAGAGGGGGGGGGGGGGGGGAGAGATGGCCACGAGAGCTTGAATGCAGCGATTTAGAGGATTTATATGTTTATTCATCTTCTTTTTTTTAGCATCATATATAGCTTGCAGGCGACCTATCTAAGTCCTCTAGCCCCTGCAGATACATAAAAAGGAGAGCTTCTCAGAACCTCTTTCAATTATAGAATACGGTCTCCGAAAACCGCCTACCAATATGAGTGTGCCACTGGGCGCATACCATGCATGCCTGAGTACTAGAAATGCTTAACCTCCAGCTAAAAGCCCAGACAGGGGGAGATTGCAGGACGAAAGGAGTTAAAATGTTTAAAAAATAAATTAATGTATATTCAAGTTTTAAAAAAAATCTGCGTAATAAAATGTCACTTTACCAGTCCCTAAATATTTTATGCTCTATTTTTTTTAATACAATCTTTGACATTCTTTGTAAATTGCGTCTTAATGTAAAACGTGTTGGAAATAGCAATTTAGAGTATTTCAGAGCCATGTTTGACGCCAATTTCTATCAAGGCACATATTTTGAATCCTGTTTCTGTCTTTACAAGTCTCTAGACGGTTTAGACTATGAACATGATTTTTATTTCGTGCAATTTGTTATATAACTTGATGATAAATGTGTTCAAAAATATTAAAAACTACTGCTACCGGGCTTTAAGAACTTGCTAAGATTTTAAGTAGGTGTAAGAGCTATTTACGATAACGTTACTACAAGGTACGAAAAGGATAAAGCTGTCCCAATCTAAAGGCGCCCACTCACTAACAGTTTACCGGACGACGGCCGGACGATATAAATCTGTCAGTTAATCGCAATAACCCACACACTCACAGTTTCGTTAACGATTTTGGACTGACGACTAATACGATCCGATAGTGTGTGGCCGCCGAACGATTCTGGACAGTTCTAAGACGGGCAGTCCTGCATTAACCGACCCGCCTTGGCTTTTTCCGTGGCATACTTCAACCCTGTAGCACCCCTAAGAGCGTTTTCACATTCATCCGATATCCATGTCGGACGCCGATAACCGACCTCCGATAGTGCTGTTTTCACATATATCCGATAAAATCGGCCCGATACAGCCATTTGCTCGAACGCACAGACTAGTTAGGGATGCTAGGGATGAAAAAAAAAGTGCAAGCCATTATCGTCTTTATTGACAAGACATAGTATAAAGTTTTTTTTCTTATATTCGTGATCAGCGTCATCGATTAACGCGAAAAAATTGTTTTAGTCTCTGTGTGATCCGATATCGGACCAACACAGTGGTGTTGGCTCCAATAATAATATCGGACAATGTGAAAACCCTCTAAGGGCCATAACTATCAACCCGCAATTTATTTATTTTCAAATAATGTATATGGAAATCAGTCAGATAACTATCGTGCGTTAAACACACCACGATCAATGACCTTATCACACGCCTACTCTCTGAAAATGCACTATGTGCGTCACAAGCATTGTTTCATACATAATGCACGTCGAGCATTCGTCCAATGACCATTATGAAAACACACCAGAACTGTATATGGACGCATACAGAAGTATAATGCTTTCAATTTGAAACCAAGTATGTAAATGCTCTTGGGAATTGAACCACTTCAAATGTCATCAGCCTGACTGGTACATAATTTTAGTTTATTATTTTGTCAATATATTATAGAAATACTCACACCAATGCAAATCTAATTCATGTTACTAACTAGTCACTGAAACCATTTAACCAATGTTTATGAACTTTTCAAATGCAACTGCCGGAAAGAACAACGAATGAAGAACTTGCGCAGGTTAAAAGTTCATCTAACCTAGTCACTCCCGTAATAAGCAATACAACAATAAAAAAGGAATATCAAACCGTATCCTAGCCTAGGCCCAGAAGTGGTACTCAAAGTCGAATTATAATTAGACGAAGTCAATACTGGTGGTAGAAATTTGATGTCACAAATTTCTCCTGGGTTGGTACCACAGTGCACGATTGCGAAATACACTCTATAGTAATTCAATCTTGGTTTGATTGCGTTCAGGGGTCAGCAAACGCATACACGGGCAGGGGGGATTGTGTTCGCAGCACTAGCGGGAAAAGACAATCCTCTTTTGATGAGGCCGTGAAGCTGAGTGCCACCATTGTTAACATGGTACGTGTATGTAATGGTGACCCTCTTTCCTGAGACTTTACCTTCGGCTTACCATCAGGTGAGGTGAAGTCAAATTGACGTGTACTATACTTATACAAACTCAATTGACAGCAGCTAATGTCACTTTGTGAAATTATAACGCCATCTTTACTGTTATATAATTGCATTCAATATAATAGTTATACATTTTAGTTCTCGTTCATTCATGGCGCACTCATGTTCCACTATTGTCATGACGTTTTCGACGGCATCAAAGTAAAAACAAAGAACCATGTAATTAGGATTGTCATAATCATTCATGACACAACACTATTCTTATTTCATCAAAAGCTAACAACCCAATGAACATAAGCTGACTTCATCTTATTAAAGATGCAACTCTAGCTTCGAAGGTAAATGGTAACAAGTTGCTATGCTTGATTTTCCCATAGCAAAGATAATCGTATATCCTACACTACTCAACATAAAGACCACAAAATTGCTGACCGGATTCAACGTGTATCGGACTCTGCTTGCAGCTCAATGTGGTCACATATATGTTACCACATTTGAGCTGCCACACACACGCGGTACATATTCTATTTTCACCCCAGTACCATTATTCAAATTACTAAGTTGAACAGATAGCTGAAAGGAAGTTTCATTCTTGTATTTCAGCTTGCAATTCTGGTCACACAAAATCTATCAGTTTGAAATTATAAAACTACGTGCTATACGTTCATAATATAGTATAGAAAATAGATAGATAGATTAATATAGAAAATAGATAGGTTCCGACTATCATTTAAAAATATATCTGCAAATAGAATTCAGTATCTCTTTGAACCATTTTTTTTTGAAGTGAAAACTTCTTGAGCGGCGTTGGATGGGTGTAAAATGTTAAGAAAGCGTCAGGATTAGTTGACCTTTGAACCGTAACCGACGACTGACGTCATACAAGATTAGGTACAGACTATCTATTTTGCAAGTTACGATAGATAGCGTCGTAGCTTAAACGGTAACTGTAAGTCCTTATAGTTTCAGATAGTATCGGGTTCAAACCACCTGGCCTTCTGAAACTATTTGTGATTATTTTTTCTTTTTGTTATTTATTACTTTTATGATTATTTTTTCTTTCTGTAATTTATTACTTTTTGTGATTATTTTTTCTTTTCATAATTTATTAATTTCTTCTGACAGAAAATTAGCAGAAAATAAGTGATAGGTTCTATGATTAGCGCTATATTATAGATATGGTATGGTATGTTCTTTTTATCTTTTTCTATGTATATAACGAAGAAAGAAAAAAAGAAAATGTTTTCACTTCTGCCGGCACTCCCAGAGTGCAACCCGTCTTTTTTTTATATTTGACACGTCGATTTGCCTGATGGTAAAGTCTCAGGAAAGAGAATCACCATTACATATACGTAACATTTTAACAATAGTGGCACTCAGCTGGTCGGCCTCATCAAAAGAGGATTATCGTCGTAGCACCGCGTGACACCCACTGGTCCCACTCGTGCTACAACCACAATGCACTTGCTGACCCCTGAACGCAATCCAACTGAGATTTGACTACTATGGAGGGATTCTTGCAATCGTGCACGGTGGTACCTACCCGGCCGAAATTTTTGACAAATGTGTGCCATCAAATTTCTACCACCATCCGTAGTTAGACTAGAAAAAGCGGACCCCGGATGCGAAGTGAAAGCTTCGAGTAGAACCAAGAATTACCACAAGGGTAAATAAGCAGATAATCTAATATCTCTTTATAGTAACCCAGGAACAAAACTAGTGTTATTAATTAATTGGCGGCGTTATCCCACAGTGCCAATCTCTTCCCTGGGTCAGCCGGGGTGCGAGAGATATTCACTAGCTACCTCACTTTCGGCCTTGCACTGCGACCTACAGACGGGGAAGAGGGGGAATCCTTCCGGATTTTGTGGAGGTAAAAAAAATTGCCAGTCTCTTCCAGGCAGCCATTGGATAGAGACGAGATCATTAGGGGCCCATCGAAACAGGGGCAGCCTGCGAGCAAGCAATATAATATATTAGACAAGAGTCGAGTGCAGTTTTAGTCATATTATTATTTTCTACTAAGAAATCGATAACTTTTGTATAAATGATGATATTCCACCTACTCCTATTAATACTTTTAGTAGTATTTCAGTCAACTTCGACAGCAAATAGTAGAATATAAAGAAAAAAAATTGTCAATTTCCTAGACTTCATAATTTCAATTTGTAAAATTCCCATCCAAACCCCAAGTTATTCAGATGCAAAATGTATATCTGACTTTAGCATCACTCGTAAATATGAATAAAGAAAAAATATAAAACCCTTAACAATCGCAAAAGAAGATACAAAAGAAAACTCCAGCGATTATAAGAAATATTTTATTTATCGCCGACAACCTCCACGCAAAACATGGGCAACGTCACAGATATAGAGTAGACTAGATACCGCATACCAGACATATACAGACTTCTACCAACGATACCTGCTGGTCGATGAACAGTCAGCAGTAAATCAATCTTGTCTAATAAAGTACTCAAAATGATCTTAATACCTTGGTATTCCCCTCTACTGTAGACAGATTGTTCTGATATTTAATACACATTTATTTCGGACGGTAACACATTTTAAATCAATATTTTTGTCAGTATTAAGATAATTAGTAGGTATTAAGATCAATTATGTACTTTAATAGACAAGATCTATCTACTTCGGGTGGAGAAATGGCCCCCCGTAAGACGGTCTTGAGATAAATTACACTCAGTGGCAATTCGTTGTCCGGCTGGTTGAATAGAATGACGAATGTATGTGATTTGACGTTTTTGGCATGCGTTAATTACTGTCAAATATGTCAAATCCTATACATTAGTCATTATATTCTACCAAACGCCTAGACAACACTTATCTAGATTAGCAGTACTCAAATCATTAAGGCATATGCTGATCTAGCGTAACCTAATTCTGTGGTAAACATTGTCAGTTGCAAAAGGAAAATGTAGTCCCAAAGGGTTATTACAATTCTTACTTCGGCCTGACTTGTTACTTATGAATGAGACCTTAATGTTTGGCGCTCGTAAATCTTGATTATGGAACTTCTTTACTAACCAAAAGCATCAGCCGTTATTAAATAACTTCGTACTTAATCTAATGACAGAAACGCGCCATATTTATTTGGTTTCTTTTTCAAGTCGTAATTTTTTAGGCAAAGCAGCACAAGTAAACTAGATTTAATAGGAAAAATTATTAGGGTAAGTTTATTGACTGACTATCGGTTACTGGTCTGCCGTCTTTTTTAATGTAGAAAACATCAATTTAACTTCACCTCGCCTGATGGTAAGCTGAAAGCAAAGTCTCAGGAAAGAGTTTGATTTCGAATCAAAGTTCAGCCAAATCCGCAGTTGGACTGGTAAAGCCGACCCCAGACTGGATGTTGGGATGAAGAAGTTCAGTAGATCCAGAGATTACTCACAAGCCCACAAAATTTACCTCTTTATTATAGTATAGATGTGTGTAGTGAATGCGGCCGCTACGCAGGAGGTTCGATTCCCGCTCAGTGCAAATATCATCTACCTAAGGTTATTAAATTTAAGTAACTAAATTGCAAGTAATCAAACTATTAAACTCAATTCCAACATTTCAATGGCATGAATTCGTACTTGCATTGGTCTGGTCGTGCCTCGGAGAGCGCGTTAAGCCGTCGGTCCCGGTTGCCATACAAACATCTATCTATGGCAGTCCTTACGGATGGTTGGAAACCTCAAAAACCACTGGTCTAGCTGCAATGCTTCGATATCGCCTTTGAGTTGTGGAGGTCAGATGGCAGTCGCTTCACGGAAAATATGGAAGTTTAGCCAAATCCACAGTTAGACTGGTAAAAAGCGGACCCCAGACTCCGGGTTGAAAAGCTTTGGATGCGACTGGGATTAATGCTAGGATGGAGAAGAAGATTATAGTATTGATGTAAGGCAAATTCCATGTGGTGCCATCGATCAACAGTATAAAATACTCTAGGTATTGATATATTTCTCACAATGTATTTATCTGGTCGAAGCAATGTGAATACCTATGTGCAAAAAGCCCCTATTAAAAACTCTTTGAGGGTAATCTATCAATGCCTATCTGATTGATGTACCGGCATGGACTGAAAGTTTCAGCTTTTTAAACTACAGTTAATTTAAAATAATCCAGTAGTATCAGTTCTGTTGGTGTGCACCCTAATTAGCTTTTAGGCTGGAGTTTTAAAAACTCATTAGTTGTGGATACGATAAATTATTTAGTGTATTTTGTAGCTGTTGTGTTGTTATGGTTAATTTACGTTAATTATCAGTGTGTACTTGAGGCTTAGTCAATTTGGATGAAATTATGTTGTGTATATTTCAAAGGGTACCTAAAACCGGAAATCACAATTGAACTGTATTGCCACCTAATGAGCTGATATCTCCTACATATCAAAATCGATATTCACGTAACCGCTAGTACTATTATCTATTCTGTGACGTAACACAATTTTCATAGACATAATGAAGATACGAGAATTTGCCTTCAAATCTATGTTCAAATGCATTTTACGTATTTTTTCTTCAATTTGATAAAGAACACTATGTGTATATTGGTATACAGGGCCCTACTAACATCTCTGAATTCCAAGAGGAACTTATCTGCAAATCCGTGCACTAGTTTTTTTATTAAATTTGTTATTGCAATCTGTCTAGGAGCCGTCTCGGTGAAGTCTTTCATTAGTGACATACCATAGTGCGTCTACCATCATCCTTAGTATTTTTGATTGAAACCTTTCCAAACTTTCTAGGTTGGAGTTGGTAGCCATGCCCCACAGCTGTATTCCGTATGTCCATATTGGTTTTATTATACTCTTATATAACAAAGTTTGTTTTCCATTGAAAGCTGGCTGTTTTTATTAATCAACCAATATATCTTGCGCAACTGTTGTCCCATTGCTAGGCGCTTCGTAAAAATGTTCTTTCTCCATGTTAGGCGTCGGACTAGGTACATTCCAAAATATTTAGCTTCGACAGATTGTGGAAGCTGAACATTGTTTAATGTAACTGGAGGACAAGTCTGTCGCCGAGTTGTAAATGGCACCTGGACCGATTTGGTTTCATTGGTTTTGATGCACCAGTCTTTTAGCCATGTTGTAATTTTGTCCAGGCTGTTCTGTAGCTTATGAGAGGCTTGAATTGGTGAGTTATTTGATGCCATGATTGCTGTGTCATCAGCAAATGTGCCCATTAAAACATCGTCAGATATCGGCAGATCAGCGGTATAAAGAAGATACAGAGTATGTCTCATTACACTACCCGCTACACACTGCCTGCGGCACTCCAGCTTCTATCTTTTTAAGCATCTACCGAGCAGGTAAGATTTTCTTGGACTGTAATAGCTAATAATTGGCAGTGTATTTTTAATTTTGTACAAGAGTCCATCGTGCCCGACTCGATCAAATGCTTGTGATACCACAAGGAAAGAAAGGAAAGAAGCTGTACAGTATTCTTTCTGTTCAAATGTTTTACCAATACCATCCACGAGCCTGTGGATTTATTCAATTGTACCGTGCTTTGCCCTGAATCCAAATTGATGGTCAGGTATTAGTTTGTTCTCCTTAATAATTGGATTCAACCTTCCAAGGATCAAAGTCTCCATTAATTTGGATGTAATTGGGAGTAGGCTAATCGGCCGATAAGATTACACTAGCTAAACAACAGACGAGTTGTAAGATTTTCTCAGGTTAGACGACAATTGAGAAAGAGAGAATCAAAGAATCAAAGTTCAGTTTAGGCACATATAGAGCACATTTGAAGGTCAAAATTCTACAATTATGTCAAGAAATAATTAAAATAATATTATATAACGTAAATTAATTATTTGAAAATGATGCTTTCGCTGATTCGGTAAATTGGTTCTACTGAGAAGATACCAGCAAGAAATTCAATGAACAAGATTATCGTCTCTTTTTTTAAATATCGTTTCATTTTAAACAAATTTAGTGTGCGAGCAAGCAAAACATTAGGATGACCATTAATATCCTTTTTCATTAAACACTTTTTTACTTCTATTTTAAACTTATTTAGTGGCATGTCAACCCTGAGAACCTTGAGGTCCGCTTATTATTGTTGACCTCTAAAGTATTAACTTGGGAGACAATTGCGAAATCCCTAGAACAAGTTACTTAGAGATTTAATCACAATAGATCATCATCATGATACTATATCATGATTAAAATCTCTAAGTAAATGCACAAAGGACATCGACATTGTAATATTCCTCAGCTTACAAAACCGATTACTCTATACACATTACTATTATCTTCCAAACATTAAGCTGAATGCACTCATGCATTCCCTAAAATACAACAACAGAACGGAACTTAAATTTGAACTTTATTGCTTCTAGTTCAAGTTACAATTTCAACTACAGTTTTCTCTACATGTGATTCGCATTTATCACGATGCACGAAATTTCTAGAAGTTCCTCGAATTATGATAGTTGGGTATGATTAGTGGGAATAAGAAGTTTGGCTATAACATGTTTTGTACAAAGTAGCTAATCCCCGAAGGATTTGGTTTTTACTACTGATGTTTTTGGCAGTCGAACTTGTAGTTCGAGTCTTGATTATAAGCAGAAATTAGTGAGCAGTGTTAAAGTTATAAATTAGCAACAGATTTTATTCTACCCAACATTCTACACAACGCATTGTAGACCCAAGAAAATCATAAACTATCTAAAATTGTGTTATAATTTCTAGAATAGAAATATATACTCAGATACGATTTTTTATGCCACTTAGGTGGCAGACAAGCACACGGCCCACCTGATGGGAAGTGGTTACCGTGGCCTATGGACGATTGCAACACCAGGGGCGTCACAATCGTGCTATCGACCCTGTGTGTGGTAAAACCACGGCAGGAAGTTCATTCCACAACCTGAGCGTGCGTGGGATGAAGTTCCTTTCAAAACGCACGGTGCGCACCATTTCCGATCGCAGTATGTGAGGATGAATTCCCTGCCTATGGCGAGTGGTGCGATGATAGAATGCAGCGGTGGGCATCATGTCAAACAATTCATCTGAGCACAAACCATTGTATAGGCGATAGAACACACACAGCGAGACAAAGTCCCTTCTGAGGCTGAGAGGTTCGACATCGCCTGTAAGTATGGGATTGTCGACGAGCCTCAACGCCCGTCTTTGCAATGAGTCGAAGGGGCCAAGCGGGTATGCAGGCGCTCCGGCAAAAAGGTGACAGCAGTACTCCATGTGGGACCGAATTTGTGTCTTATAAAGCAAAAGTCGTTGCCCCGCAGTGAAGTACTGCTTCGCCCTGTTGAGCACTCCAAGTTTCTTTGAGGCCAGCTTGACCTTGTCCTCCAAATGGTTGCGGAACTGAACGTCGCTTGAGATGTCGACACCTAGGATCCCAATACTCGAAGAGATGGAAAGTGGTGTGCCCAGGAATTGCGGCATTGGCATTCGAACGTTTTTAAAGGGTCAGCAGCATGATTGTGATGCCACTGGTGTTGCATATGTCCATAGGCCACGGTAACCACTTCCCATCAGGTGGGCCGTGTACTTGTCTGCCACCTAAGTGGTATAATTTGTTTTTATGAGAGTCACGCCTCTTTTTCATTGGGGTGGGCACAGACCACGTCTTTCCACTTGCTATGAATCTAACCTTCGCTTCTTCTACCTTCATAATAATTGTTTTCATACATGCAATCCCCCCCAGTTACGAGCACTCTTGACCTGGCCTAAGTTTAAAACCTCTTAAAGAGTGATAAACTAGATTAAACCTCATATTACCTTAACTTCGTATATTCTTAAAATGGTGGCGTTTCACATCGCTATTTGTATTTGCGTATTTGCCATTTTTGACAAACTATTACAATTGTGGACGGTATATTTGGCAAAGTATTGATCTTAGATGCCTAACTGACAAATATGGCTAGCACCAGAATGACGCGACGACTTGGGCAACCACGCGCAGGGCACGCCGTCATTGCGGCGGTAAGGCCCATCATGGGGGAGTGGCTAGAGAGGCCACACGGGAGCCTCTCGTACCGTCAGACGCAGATGATAACCGGGCACGGTTACTTCGGGCGGTATCTGCATCTGATGGGTATTGAGCCAACGCCCGAGTGCCATCACTGCGACGCGAGCGTGGACTCGGGGCTGCACACGCTCACCGAGTGTCCGGCGTTCGAGACGCCGAGGCGGGAGCTTGTGCAGGCCCTGGGGGTGAGAGTGCTCACGCTCTCCACCCTGCTCGCGGCGATGGTCCGCTGCGCGGATGCGTGGGCGGCCAGCGCCTCTTTCTGCGAGCAGGTCATGCTCGCGAAGGAGACAGCAGAGCGGGCGCGGCGCGGTGAGCGAGAAAGACTCGCTGACATCGCTGCTCGCGCCCGAAGGCGGCTCGGGCGTCGGAGGGCGCTTACAGACCTCCGCCCCCCATGAGCGCGGGCCTGAGGGTGACGGGTGGAGCCACCCGTCACCCTAGCAGAAGCAGGCCACGGCGGCGGCGTGCATCGTGGGACGATGCGCGCCTCCCCACACCGGGGTTGAGTCGGGGACGGCGTGGTCCCCACCTCCCGAGGAGGGCCAGACCGAAAGGGATGGCCCTGGGTCAGCCGGGGTGCGAGGGATATGTCGCAAGACAACCTCACCTCCGGCCTAGCACCACGACCCACAGACGGCGTGCGGTTTAGTCGGTTCGAGTCCGACATAACCCACCCCTCCGGCTCCGGAGGGGCGGGTATCCGTGGGGATTTCCCGCACGTAAAAAAAAAAAAAAAAAAAAAAAAAAAAGCACCAGAATGACATAAAAGAACAATTTTCTGCTGTCACATATTTGCGGTGTTTCTTATTTTGCTGACATGTGTGGATGGTCAAGTTCACCTGTATTTGCATATTTGCGAGTACACCAAATATTTTACCAAAAACAACAAACGCATAATAGCGAACACAAAGGCATGTAAAGTGCCACCATAAAGTAAAATAGTTTTTGTTTTCTTTGTAAAAAAAATTGTATTCATATTTTGTTTACAAGAAGTTCTACACCAAAGCTCTCGTTTACTAAAATCTAATCGATACCAATATAACTTACTCAATAAGTAACTTATCTTGAGCTTATCTTTGAAATACAACACCGGAAATCTATAATATACCTCACAAACACGATTATCCATAAAACTTATAAACAGAAGTAATTTCTGGACTTAATCGAACGTACGAAATAAACTTAAAAAGTATTATAACTGCCTTCGAGAACCCCATCGTTCCCCATTAATCAAAACATTAATTTTCGTTCAAGACGTATTGCGATATCTATAATATTTCGAGAGGTTTCGCAAATCGTAAAAAAATTGAGGAAACGGCAGGAGAAAACATAAGGCGGGGTATATAGTTCACATAATTTCATTTTGCAACTATAAGATAGCCAATTTGATTGACTGTTTAATATTTATTTGAAATCAATATAAACTGTTAATATAAAGAGGTAAAGTTTGTGAGTTTGAGACGTTGTTTTGGAGGGTAATCTAAAAAAAAAAAAAAATTACTGAAACGATTTTGAAAATTATTTTACAAATTAGAAAGCCACACTATTTTTGAGTTTTCTAGGCTAATATATTAACAGTCTATAGAGGAGAGTCATTAGCGGAAACGGGATCTGAAGTCCACGTGGACGTAGCCGCAGAATCTTGGAACAAATAAAAAATATGTAAGCTATACTTAATATCGCATTCCATTTTTTATACAACTGAGGTGGCAGATAAGCTGACGGCCCGCCTGATGGTAAGTGGATACCGTGGCCTATGTACGTGCGCAACACCAAGGGAGTCACGTGTGCGGACTGCTTAATTGGACGGCAATGCCGTTGTGTCCTACATCCTATATTTTTTAATTAGGGTGGACCCGTTGTGCACAGCATAATGTTTTGTTATTATATATTGAGGGTAGAAATTTATTCATATTATTGCATACAATTTCATTTCGAATTTTTAAGTTTATGGATACGTTTCGTGCGAAATAACTCACAATACTCGAGGACATATTATTTGGTCAGAGAAGCTTCACATATGAGAAATATGTAGGCACTCAAGCAAATTCGCGTAATTTATTTCTATGTATCTCTCTTCATTGCAATAAAATGTTTGAGCTACGCTGTGATGTATTTTTTTAAATATCGGTGTGGAGGAACGAGGTGTGATGTACCTCCAACACAAAGGGAGGATCCTCCGACCAGGCAAGGTGATCACGCCTGGCGGGCCGCGACCCCGCGATTATGGTTGGGATATTCTATATGTATTGTACTAGCGCGGGAACTTCACTTTCGCGATGCCGGTTTTGTAGTATTGTAGTAGTGAGAACCATTGTATAGGCGATAGAACACACACAGCGAGACAAAGTCCCTTCTGAGACTGAGAGGTTCGACATCACCTGTGAGTATGGGATTGTCGACGAGCCTCAACGCCCGTCTTTGCAATGAGTCGAAGGGGCCAAGCGGGTATGCAGGCGCTCCGGCAAAAAGGTGACAGCAGTACTCCATGTGGGACCGAATTTGTGTCTTATAAAGCAAAAGTCGTTGCCCCGCAGTGAAGTACTGCTTCGCCCTGTTGAGCACTCCAAGTTTCTTTGAGGCCAGCTTGACCTTGTCCTCCAAATGGTTGCGAAACTGAACGTCGCTTGAGATGTCGACACCTAGGATCCCAATACTCGAAGAGATGGAAAGTGGTGTGCCCAGGAATTGCGGCGCTACAATAAATGTGGTTTTCTTAGCGGTGAATACACATACTTGTGTCTTAGTGGGGTTAAATTGGACTAGATTAAGTCGTCCCCAATCGGATACTCCCGAGAGAGTAGTCTCGATTTCAGACACAAGTTGTTCGCGTCTCTTCTCCCCCTCGAATTGAGGGATATTGCACGACCCGTGGAACACGTATCCCCGGTACATTCTTTTGTAAATACATACACATTGTACATAGAAACATACATACAGATATATTAATGCATACAAAGATTAGTACTGAGCGGAAATCGAATCTGCTCCGATGTAGCCGTCGAACGCTCTGTCGCTAAGCTACAGAATCCGTTAAAACGATTTTTTTCTCAAAGTGTACAACTTCTGATTATTAGCAACTACAATATGGGGTTCTTCAAGAAGGGCATTCGAAGGTTATTAAAGGGTCGGCAGCATGATTGTGATGCCACTGGTGTTGCATATGTCCATAGGCCAAGGTAACCACTTCCCATCAGATGGGTCGTGTACTTGCCTGCCACCAAAGTGGTATAATTGGTTTTTATGAGAGTCACGCCTCTTTTTCATTGGGGTGGGCACAAACCACGTCTTTCCACTTGCTATGAATCTAACCTTCGCTTCTTCTACCTTCATAATTGTTTTCACACATGCAATGTCCTTCAGTTACGAGCACTCTTGACCTAGCCTAAGTTTAAAACCTCTTAAAGAGTGATAAACTAGATTAAACCTTATATTGCCTTAACTACGTATATTCTTAAAATGGTGGCGTTTCACATCGCTATTTGTATTTGCGTATTTGCCATTTTTGACAAACTATTACAATTGTGGACGGTATATTTGGCAAAGTATTGATCTTAGATGCCTAACTGACAAATATGGCTAGCACCAGAATGACATAAAAGAACAATTTTCTGCTGTCACATGTTTGCGGTGTTTCTTATTTTGCTGATATGTGTGGATGGTCGAGTTCACCTGTATTTGCATATTTGCGAGTACACCAAATATTTTACCAAAAACAACAAACGCATAATAGCGAACACAAAGGCATGTAAAGTGCCACCATAAAGTAAAATAGTTTTTGTTTTCTTTGTAAAAAAAATTATATTCATATTTTGTTTACAAGAAGTTCTACACCAAAGCTCTCGTTTACTAAAATCTACTCGATACCAAAATAAGTTACTCAATAAGTAACTTATCTTGAGCTTATCTTTGAAATACAACACCGGAAATCTATAATATACCTCACAAACACGATTATCCATAAAACTTATAAACAGAAGTAATTTCTGGACTTAATCGAACGTACGAAATAAACTTAAAAAGTATTATAACTGCCTTCGAGAACCCCATCGTTCCCCATTAATCAAAACATTAATTTTCGTTCAAGACGTATTGCGATATCTATAATATTTCGAGAGGTTTCGCAAATCGTAAAAAAATTGAGGAAACGGCAGGAGAAAACATAAGGCGGGGTATATAGTTCACATAATTTCATTTTGCAACTATAAGATAGCCAATTTGATTGACTGTTTAATATTTATTTGAAATCAATATAAACTGTTAATATAAAGAGGTAAAGTTTGTGAGTTTGAGACGTTGTTTTGGAGGGTAATCTAAAAAAAAAAAAAAAATTACTGAAACGATTTTGAAAATTATTTTACAAATTAGAAAGCCACACTATTTTTGAGTTTTCTAGGCTAATATATTAACAGTCTATAGAGGAGAGTCATTAGCGGAAACGGGATCTGAAGTCCACGTGGACGTAGCCGCAGAATCTTGGAACAAATAAAAAATATGTAAGCTATACTCAATTTCGCATTCCATTTTTTATACAACTGTGGTGGCAGATAAGCTGACGGCCCGCCTGATGGTAAGTGGTTACCGTGGCCTATGACGTCCGCAACACCAAGGGAGTCACGTGTGCGGACTGCTTAATTGGACGGCAATACCGTTGTGTCCTACATCCTATATTTTTTAATTAGGGTGGACCCGTTGTGCACAGCATAATGTTTTGTTATTATATATTGAGGGTAGACATTTATTCATATTATTGCATACAATTTCATTTATTATGATGCAATTAAAGTTATTTCTATGTTTACAAAATCAAACCTATTATATACAAATTAAATTAAATTAATAAAGTTACTATATATACATAATACTAAATAAAAAATAAAAACTAAAACTAAAAGTTAAAATGCGTCGTGGAATTCATCCGCATCGCATGCCTCTTGTGGTAGCGTTCCCAGAAGACTGGCAGCATTGCCACGTTGTATGGCAATGCTTAATCTCTGACCTAAAAAGAGGCCAGCCTTCTGGTCACGAGAAGCGTCGACCATACGCTTCGCAATCTCCCTGAAGAGATTGCGGGCGCTCGGACCCCAAGGTCCAAACGTTTCGACTCCAAACGGCACAAATTCATAATCTCCAATGAGATTGGAGTATTTGCGCCGCTTAAGAGCCTCTGCAGAAGCTGCAGCAGCACCGGCACAACCAGCCGTGCCAGGTATATGGGTAGGGGCAATGGTGTCAACGCATGTTGCGTCCCACACCAGAGTCCTACCCATTTTCCAAGGCATTAATGACATACCATCCGGTCTCTTGCCATCGTCGCGCGCCAAACCGTTTGGTTCAAGCACAGCAGGCACACCAGCGGTGACAAGAGCACGGCGGATTATTTCGTTGAGGCTGGCGTGCCGTGGAATTCGCCCAGCGCTCCTGCAGCACGACAGGCCATGGTGTCCGAGTCGGTCAACTGCTTCTCCACAACGGCATTGATGCGGAGAGACACACGGCGCACCTAGGCGGAGGCACGTCGCGATGCGGAAAGTAATGTCATCTAACATAGTCCCTACGTTAGATGACGGAAGAGCTTGTAACCAAAGACCCGATTCCCACACTCCAACTGCCAGTAAGCGGGCACGCTCAGCAGCATTAGTGCAAGTATTTAATAAATTTTGTCTTAAAAGTTACAGAGCGGCCCGTCCCACTGACGCTGTGAGAAAAGGTTCCTTGGGAGATCAGTGTTTGGACAAGCAATTTTCCAAGCGTTCACTGCTTCAGTCTTACACAATACTTCAGAATTAACTAGTGTAGGTGCAAGGATTTTCCTAGTTAATTCTTCTGTACTGTGGACCGAAGACAGAAACGCTGGTAAGCTGACATCCGAAATTTTGCGAATACCGAGCCCACCCAAGCGAATCGGTAGAGACGCTTGTAGTGACGCACGATCATTCAAGGCCACATTTAAAATTTTAGTGAGTGTAATTTCTATAATTTTGTCCATTTTTTCCAAAATTGTTAAATGTTTCCAAAAGGGTGTAGACCTGAGAGCATGGGTGAATTTCGGAACGAAAAGACAATACCGGAGAATAGTGAAAGCCGAATGGATATTAATTTTGAGTAGGCGGTCCGAAATGATATTAAAATTTTGAATTTTTTCCTCTATAAATAGGGTGTAGGCTTCTTCTAAGATTGGGGACCCGAGGAGACGTAGAGACTCTTTTTCTATAATTTTGATATTAGGAGCCAAAGAATTAAATTTAGAAATAGTATTTTTTTTGTCCGAAGCATCATTTAAAAATATCTCGCATTTGCTATCATTTAGATCTAAACCAATTAAACTAAATTCGTTTTTGATAAAGGCCAAATCTTGTAAAACAGTCTCCACATCTCCTCTTAGGGTCCCGTCGTCTAGATACCATACATTGAATTTAGAATTTAACTGCCGAATAATAGGTTGAATAGCTAAACTGAAAATTACCGGTCCAAGTGGGTCTCCTTGTTGACAACCAACAGCAGATTCCAAAAGGTTGTCCTTATATAATAATTTAGAGGGGTACCTGTAACATTGCCAAAGGAAATTATAGATTTTGGGGGTTTCTAATTTAGCTTGGGTCACCAAGTTGGAGGGGCTGGAATTTTGTGGCTAGGTCGTTTTTGTAATGCTGGCAGCAAAGTTTGGCTGCCATACGTCGATATGTGCATCCCACGGCAATGGGACGAATGCCACCATCTCCTTTGCGCAGGGCACACAAATTAGCCCCATACAGAATGTCTATGATGGCTTCGTCCACACTGCCGGAGAGCATCATATTCATGAGGGCCGTAAGCTCCTTCAGAAGGACTTCGCCAGCCTCCCCAGCACTCGACCCCAGAAGATCTTTTAAATGCTGTGGGGTCAATGCATCGAGGCCACCAGCAGAGCCACTTCGAAAGGAGGTTACGGCTGTCAACACTTCCTTGGCCGTTACGCGCAGGCAATCAGGGTCAGGCTCAGGCGTCTCTGGAAAAGAAAGGCCATCCGCAGGCGCCGGATCCTTACTCCGCAGACCAGCGAGGGTTTCTGGAGAGCAGGGCGCCACTACATCGTTACTAAAAAGTAATCTCGATGCACCACTTATGTCCCTTAATTTTGATTCCACCAAATTGTAAATATTATTTTTGCGAAAAATTGTAAATTTTGGATCTAAATTATCTAAAGAATCGTTGCAATTATTTTTAATTTGTGATGTTAATGAATTTGTTCGCTTCGTTGATCGATTTTCTGTCCTGACATGTAAAATTTTGTACGGGAAGGTGAGTAGCTGCTCCCAAGTTGTTTTGGAGTTCTCTCGAACTCCAAAACAACTTGGCATAAAGCATCCGATGGGGCGTTCAAAGGCCACCATTGTAACACTATAAGTGTCTGTAACGGTAACCCACATTTTTGAGACTCTACCTTGAGCTTACCATCAGGCGAGGTGGCGACCAATATAACAAAATAGTGTTATTTTATTGAACCTTGTCCCGACTCAGTAGGCGCTGGTTTACTAGTCTTTCTGTAATGCGGCTGAACTTCGATAGTTACTGAAAAGCGACTGCAATTTGCCCTCCACAACCAATAATTGATGTTCTGTAGTTAAATTGGGTGCTCCTACTACCCTTAAATTTGTTACTTAAGCATTTTTATGAAGTTGCATTACTCCCACCCTTAAAGGCCGGCAACGCACCTAGTACCCTTCTGGTGTTTCAGGTGTCCATGGGCGGCGGTGATCGCTTACCATTAGGCGATCCGTCTGCTCGTTTACCTCCTATATCATAAAAAAAAAGAAATATATGCACCAACAATAAAATTCCGTAAGTTATTTCTACCAAAAAGAAAATTTTGACGGGCAATTTGACAATATTCGTCTACTGATTGCAAAAAGATGTATTAACGATACCACTGTAGGTTGAAAGCTTTCACAATTGGGAGCTGACCGAAAGAAATTGAATTGAGGGACGCGCGATGGGAACGATTTTTTCTTGTATTCTTACAGTATTGTGTGAATATTGGCTTTCAGATGAAAGGATATCGTATATCTGGGTATGGACGTGTTTTGAGAAGGGATGAAAATTGTAGGTATGTATGACTAAGGTAGTAGGTATGAATGTTAATGGATGGAAAAGAGAGCATTGAAGAAAAGATAGACGTTTTCAACCCAAAAACATTTTTCCGGTCTCAACCCAGACGTTCCGAATTCTACCCACGATAAAAAATTGTGTAGAGGATCATTTGGAGGAAAATGGAATAGATAGTAGGGAGGAATGAAAGGAAAACACAGTATAGGTCACAGGAATATATTAGGATAGAACGGTCATACGCAGTGTTCACTTGCAAGTCGCACGTGGCGACTTTTCCAAAATAAATAAATACTCACGAGAGATAAAGAGTACCTTTATTTTTCAAATTTCCTTCTCCATGTTTATTTGACAGTTGGAAATGGCACAATATGGCATATTCACGGTATTTTTAACGATGTTATTACCGGCTAGTCTTAATAGTACATAGTAAGCGTTGGTAAGTTCCTGTCTCATAGGACAGGAATTGACTAAAAAGTTGGCACACTTTTCTTAATATATTTCTGTGGTATAGGTATAGATGACTTATAATTGAAGGATGAAATAATATCCTAGAAAAACTACAATTTAGATACAAATTAAGAACCGATAATATAGGTTCTAGAATGGGGATAAATATACTTTCCTGTTCGGTAAATAGAAAGATAGAAAAAATTCTTTACCTATATGGAAAAATGCAGACCAGTACATATTCATGCAGACAAATATTTCGAAATGGGCAAGGATTAAACACTTGCTTTTGTGACCTTTTATGCCTTAGATATGAATCACAGTTACTTTCGGTAGTAGTGCCATAAAATATAAACAAAAATATGTATTCCCAATGGTACCGTTGTTATATCTGTGCTCAATTTTAATTTAATCCCTAGCTACACCTTCAGTTAACCATAAAAATAACAAACTACGCCATGAACAATTTTAATATACGTTCAAAACTTATAATTTGTTTTTCTTCAGCTAAGTAGACAACTTGAAAAGCATTTAATCACGACGTTCCCCATAAAGGATCCCATAAAAACTCAATATACATAATAAATACGCCTACTTAGTACTTTTTTTCTGAAAGCACTTCATTTCGATGCAAAAATAAATCACAGGTATAAACAAAATAAATAGTGTAGAATATACTGCTACTGCTGTTTGGACGAGTTCGGAGACCTTGCCTCGTCGGCGGCTTCGTTGCGAATTGCCGCCGACGAGGCAAGTTCTCCGAACTCGTCGTCGCCCGGACCTGCGCCACTGAAGATGTCGACCGCAGTGATCGACGAAACGTCTGGAACGCAAATTTCAAATGGACCATGGCCAAACAGCCCGGAAGCAGTATATTCTACATGCAACGCCGGCCGTGAAAGCCTGAAGACTTATATAATAAATAGTAACTACCATTGATGAGATTATTTTATTAGGTTCATTGGGAATCCGAAAGTAAACATACAGACTATGACTAAAGTGCCCATTTGACGGCAATTGGACCGAAAATCATAGTTGATAAAATGTGAGTACATCTCTGTCTACCCCTTCGGGGATTTACAGGCGTGCGTATATATGTATGAGACCGTGTAGCTTTTGTACGACGACATTTTATTAACAGAGAGATTGGAGCTTATTTATGCCACAGACTATATATCTTCTTTGGTATGGATAAAGAACACAGTATAAATTAATAACTATGAGCGTCGTTGTCCATATGTTTTTATTGTTTCTTTCTTTCATACAATGGTTATACCAATTTTATAATCTACGAAAGTTCTAGCACTGTCTCATTGGCAGAATTTTACCGCCATGGTAAGCTCATTCAATCGATCACATCCCCTTAAAATAGTTCTAATGTAATCTTCAATGAAAACACTTGTACTATTCCACATTATCTATTAATATCCTGACCGGTTTCGCCTTACGGCATTATCAAAGGTTGATACATATTTTTTTGGTATCAGATGACAATTACTTGTAATAATACTTCAAATGTGACTTGATTTGTGGTAATGGTCTCATAATAATAATTTTGGGAATATTTATAAATTGATATCTCACTATTTTTGTCAGTCAATATATTACTTTAATTGACATCTGATATCCAAAAAACATGTATTAACCTTTGATGCCGTAAGGCAAAACCGGTCAGGATATTAATAAATAATGTGGAATAGTACAAGTATTTTCATTGAAGATGTGTAGCAAGCTCCACCAAGTGCCATCAATCAACAGTATAAGCAGTTCTAATGTAACTTTATAAATCACTTTTTAAAATTAATATGGAGCTACACCATCCCCGTTTTGCCATAAAAATAACAAACTACCCCATGAAATTTTTAAAAGACATTTATTACTTTTAAATCGTTTTCTTCTGCTAAGAACGTCTATAACTCGAAAACCATTACTATAGAATATAAATCACTATACTGCCCATAAAGAATCCCATAAAAACTGTATGTTACGTGAAATATATTGTGATTTTAACTTTTTCTATCGATTATCGATTTGACATGCGTTAACGACTGTCATTTACGTCAAATCCCATACATTCGTCATTCTATTCCATCAAACGCCGGCTAGCGAATTGCCACTTGTCTAGAAGGGCTTTTTTAAAAGTGACGAATTTCTGAATCTCTCACTTGTCTAGAGGGGCTGGTCAGAAAAGGTAGCTGACCGCACAGGTGCAGCTACTACGGCAATCTTCATACTAATAGGACTTTTACTCTCTTCTATTTCTATGCAGTATACTAATTATACGATCGGACGATACATCTGGATGATGTTTCATAGAAACATATAAAAACCAGTAGTGTCGACGACACATCATCTGCTGCTGCTGCTCTATGCGGTTGGCTACGACCTCGTAAATACAACACCGGCAGAATTAGCGGAACACAAAGTACAGTAATAAATAGTTAGCTTTATTTTTAAAGAATAATAATTAAACATGATACAACAACAACATGTTTAATAAAGAGTGTTTCTCCCTAGTGTCCTTATTAGGTTCCATCCGTCTCGACATGCTGCGAATGATATTGTCAATGATTTCTTGGGACAACCTCTGCCATTCTTCAACTAATGTGTTTCGCAGCTCGCCCAGATTGTTAGGAGATGGCATTATTGGTTTGACACTCCTCTTTAGCAAGTCCCAAACGTGTTCAATCGGATTCATATCCGGGGACCGTTCTAGCCACTCCATCACCGCAACACACACATGGTTTAAGTATGCCTGTACTGAGCGAGCACTGTGAGCCCGAGCAATATCCTGCATTAAAATGAAGTCAATACAAATAAATGGGGCAAATAGCACAACATGTTCCTCTAAAATCTCCCTGATATACCGATCAGCAGTCAGATTTCCGCCGTCGACTAACACTAATTCCGTGCCAGCTCCTAAACATATCCCCCCAGACCATAATTTTGTGTTCCGCTAATTCTGCCGGTGTATGTATACTATGATACACATAGAACACAGAAAAATATTATAATAGCGATCCTCCCCGACTTCGCACGGGCGGTGAAAACATTCTCTTGGAAATCCAATATAGCCTATGTTACTCAGGATACCTCATACTCAGGATACCTATTGTATAGTCTGTTTTAGAACTTTTTTAATCACTGATTGAAATTGGTGCCAAAATAATCGCCTCGTAATGTAGTTAATGATTACATAATGAAATTACATACTCGTAAAGAGTGGAAGTGAAACACATAACATTGAAATTAAGTAATTATTGCGGGCAACGCGTAATTGGTTTGTTTGGAACAAATTAATTGCTTTTCGTGTAGTGTGAAGCACAGTATTAACGATTAAGTATTATTTATTGAAACATGTGACAAAAAAAATACACATAAAAAAATACTTACTGTGTTTACAGGGTCGGCAGCACGAGTTTGACTCTCCTGGTGTTGCATACGTCCATGGGCCACGGTAACCACTTTCCATCAGGTGGACCGTGTGCTTGTCTGCCGCCTCAGTGGTAAAAAAGAAAATATAAAAACACCTGTATTATAATATTTTTTCTCCATAGGTTTGTCTTCATATATGTAAGAAAGAAAACCAGTCTGATTGAGGCTCAGACGAAGGCTTCTTTTCAGGGTTAGGAGGTCTGACATCATTTGCTCCCATAGAGGCCACATAAGCTAAATCACTACCCCATCTCATCCGAAGGGTGTTGTTAGAGGCGGCTGATGGAAAATCACTGCGAGAGAAGGAAAACTCCAAATAAAACCTGGTACCAGCCCAACTGGCCAGCGTGAAAATAGTAAGCTATAACCTTTCAACATTGAAAGAGGCTTATGTTCGTCACTTCTCATCCATCATTTTTATTAATTAAAGCCAAATCTAAAGGAGGCAAGGATACAACAATGTGCAAGTAGGTATGGATACGAGAAAAAGATTTATTTATTAGTTTATCTCCTTTGTACTCTAGCGTTTATGCAGTTCTACTACAACTAACGGATGTAATATTTACAAGTAAAATATGCAGTAACGTTGCAAAAAATTGCAAAATGAAACGGAAAATGTTCAGTCATATAAAGTTCATTCTAGGTTTCTGCTTTAAAATTCCGCGTAAATATCAAGTAGCGTTGCTGTTGCTATGCAAGGCGAGCTCGTTCAAAATAACATGTTTTATCCATTAACCTTACCATACCCGCGTCAAATAGTGACACATATATGAGTAGACCGTGCTTTGGTCTCTGAGACCGAAACTGTTGATGAGGGAGATAGTAAATCATTTTAACTCTACCCAGTGTTACTAGTGTGAACCCTTACCTAACACAAATAATGTAGCTTATAGGTTCGATTGACAGATCCAATAATTAAGTTTACTAGCATTACTACACACTAGCAACTGTAGTAGCTCCTTGTATAGGCCCATTCGATACTTCTACTTTTGCAGCTAGTGGTACAATCTGGACATACCTGCTGTCCAGATTGTAATAATTGTCGGCAGCAACTCTCTCGCTATGACCATTTTAAATCCTTTTTACTTATAGCGAATTTTAGGTCTCTTTCCAATTAAATGATGAATCTCATGAGCTATTGATGTACCTAGTGAACTGTTGACGAAATGCGTACCTAATAATAATTTACGAGTTCAATTGTTCATTAGATTAACAGTCTAATGAACAATGGAACTCGTAACTAATTGGTGTAGTAAGCCATTGATATTTTAAACTGCAGATCTCGTGGCATCGACATATTGATTGTAGACCTTAGGAATAGTTGAAACAGCGTATGTGTCCCGCCTTAACCTGACCTTTCCTACTAACAACTTCAATCTGATTATGTAATTATTTTCGCTATTTCTTCTTCGATCCGATAGCAATATCCAGCCGTCAAATCCAAAATTCTGCGACTTTGGCGGCCATTTTGTTTGCCTTGTTTAGTTTCTCAACAGGCAAGGTCATTCATAAATACCTACTCATAATTATTTAGTCTGTATATCTAAATCTTTTATTTAAATTTTATTTGAACTATCTCACTCACTACGTTTTATACATTTAAAAATGGACGGACGGTATTCTCTCATAAATGAAATACTTTCGAACATTCTATGAAATTGTGCTTGATGTTCAAAAATGTCATTTCGACGAATAAAGCAAAGGCTAGGATAAAAAGATAAGTTTTGTAAAAAAAAACCTTGTAATTAACTTTAGCAGCAGAGAGAGAATTTCGAATGTTTCATTATGCTGAATATTCTCTCGAGTGTTTTTAGGCCTCTACCAATACTTACTTCGGGGTCCAAGTTAACCTTACTTGCCGGTTCACCTGACGATAAGCAGACAAGGGTCTGGTATAGCCTCTTGGGGTTGGTAAGTCAGATGTCAGTAGCTTTCGTAAAAGTTGAACCAAATAGAAGAAGGAGGTAAATGGACCTTTGGTTTCAAGTCTACAAGCCGACCGAGCTAGATGATAATCATTCTCTAACGAAGTACAAGAGTTCCTTATCTTTTAGAAAAAAGGAACATTTATTTAGTACAATGTGGTCACACAATATAATTACACATCAATAATTACATTGGAACTATTGGAAGCATGTCCACTCATCAGTAATAAACATGCCTCCAAACTCCAAACACAGCATGCGCACAACCAATAACAGTGCAACCCAAAAATGCACCAAATGGGTGTCCAGTTCAGCATGTGCGGGTACCTAGCCAACAAGCCAACCTAGCGCTGGTTTTCAACTGGAACGCGATGGGGCCGTGACACACGGACGCCGAACCGTGAAGCCGAATGTGAAACCATGTACATGCAATGAAGTTGCGTAGAAGCGACAATTACATTATTACAAATATTGAATCGGTCCAGGTGGAACTCGAACCCGTGACCTTTCCCTTACAAAGGGAATGCTATCACCACTGAACTACCGGACCCCGCCCGAACTAATCCAAATTTCTCCTTATATCCGTCTTTGAAGCTTTCTACATTTTTACAAACACCTCTGTTTACCCCGCTGGAAATTCTTTGACAGCGCCACATTTTTAAAGTAAAACTATTTTGATACGACTCAAGAATTAACTGCACGCAAAATTAACCCTTATTATAACCCTTATATATTTATTATTTTCGCTAATTACAATAAAAGAGCGTGTCAGTCCGAGAGAAAACATCACGCAAATACAAGAGTGTAATTTATGTAATAGTTTATTGTGACCGTGACTTGACCTCGACTTGACAACCGTGCGATGTATGTGTTATTTAGAGACCTACGCTTATAACAACAATGTAATGTATGTGACATTTAGAGAGTCATGTTAAAGACTCATGTGCGGAAGTCGGAGGTCGTTTCTTTTCATGTTTCTGATCGTAACTGCTTACAATGCAAAAAGCCTATGTAGTAACTAACCTACATATAGATTATATATATATTTTTTAATAGAACTGAGGTGGCCGACAAGTACTAGGCCCACCTGATGTAAGTGGTTACCGTGGCATATGGACGTGTGCAATACCAGGTGGTCACACGCATGCTGCTGACTCTATAAACACAAAGAGCCTTTGGACTTCCCACTGACAGCATTAAAACTCTTCAGTGAGCTCTAGCTACCCTACTCACCGCCGGGAACACAACACGAGGTTATTATGGCCGCGGTATTTTGTAGGGCGGAGGTACTTCCTCAGCCGGACTGCTCAATGGGACGGAAATACCGTCATGTCCTACCTACTTAAATAAATTCGTATACAGAGTCGCAAAATAACTGATACTCAAATAGGTACAGTTGGTAGAACTGGCAATATGACGCCAGGATGTTTATTTCTTGCAGGAAATCCACTCAGCTCACAAGAGCTAACGACGTGGTGTGTATGTCAGACTCGGCACAGCTAAATCAGCACAGTGTCTCGTCATGTTGACCTGTGTGGCATAGAGTAAATCAACATCATCTGATGTTGTTATACTTCTGTTTTTCATACGGGTAGGTTTATTAAGACATTTGCCGGAGCCACTGCCTCCTAGGAAAAATCGATATTAAAACTTCGTCTGTCTACCAGCTCTGTGAAAGTGGCACCCCTGTTATTGCACACGTCTATAGGCCACAGTACCCACTTTCGATAAGGTGGGCCGTGTGACTGTCTACCACATGTAGGCTACCAAGTGTATCGGCTTGCAAGTGAAGGCTTGGCTCCTGAAGATCCCAAGCTACCAAAAAAAAAACAACAGAAGTAATATAGCAAACAATTTGTATCTAACCCAGAAAGGTTACACAATATGATCATAAAAGTAACTCGTAACACCTATACATTAAAGTTATTGAAGAAATTTACAAGCCCTAAACCGAAATCCCGAATTAATGCAGTAACTACGAAACCAAACCGGCTGTTTACAACCTCATTTGAATCCAGCGTAACACTTGAAATTTATTACAAGCTATGATCAGTCGTAGCGAACCTGAATCCCGATGTAAACAAATCTTTACCATTTCTCGAAAACAATCGGTTTTTTAAACAACATGTAATCAAGACGTTAAATTTATGTTCTAATTACACGACTACACTATTTAGCGATAGCCCCCATTGTGCATTTAACTATAATTACTATAATCCATACTATTGTATTATCTCTTGTAATCTAATGTTGCTGTACAATATAGAGTTGTCCATCTATCCATCTAAAGAAGTTTAGTGATTTCAGTTGATGTGTTTGTTAGTTTATTTAATCTACCATAACTTATTGAAAATATTTTTTTCTCTTTTATATAGGACACTTCAATTTGACCTCCCCTCGCCTGATGGCCAGCTGAAGGCCAAGTCTTAGGTAAGAGGGTCACCACTAGACACACGCACCATGTTAACAATGGTGGCACTCAGCTTGACGGCCTCATCAGATGCTTTTCACGCCCCGCTTTAAGAACCCGGGACTGTAGGACAACCGCTTGGTTCTTGAAGAAATTTACAATCACCTCAAAATACTTTCTTCTAATCACCTACGTAGCAATCAATTCAGGGTTCCTTCTTCTTGCAAACCCCAGTAATTTATGCGGGGCGTGAAAAAACATCTGTCGAAACCACCAAGTTAATCCCGAATGGTGGCCCATATCTACTAGACTTTACCTTAGCTTCTTACCATCAAACAGTGTGCAGTTAATTGACGAAAATAAATAGAGCGTGACTGGGTACTTATCTTTATTATGTTACATCGAAAACAGGGATAATGAAATACGTGGCCTTTCACCTTTGTCAAACCTTCTGGAATAACTCACAAAACTATTCATACCGACATTTTAAATGGGAAAGTGTGTGTGTGCTTTCACGGCTAAACCACTCAAGCAATTTTCATGAAATTTGCTTTAGGGGTAGATTAGACCTTGAGAAAGGACAAAGGCTATGTTTAATCGCGATAACCGACATCCACGTGGACGGAGCCGCGGGCAAAAACTAGTATTCATATAGTTAAACACACAGACGTGTGTCACAACGAACGTGAAGGCTTCGAATTCAGTCGGCTGGTATACATAAATATTTATGCCTGAAATGGGGACTGAGACAAGCCTTAAGTACTTCAATCGCACTTGGCTTCTTAAACATATACTCACTATGGAAACCCGATAGTGTGTGTGCCACAGGTTTTATTTATTTTCACAAGAGCAGTCAAGATTGGGACGGAGCCAAATAAATATCTTGTGAGCAGGATTTCCGGTCCGGTCAAGGTTTAGCCGGACGACTGAACCGGACGAGAGGCAAAACTCAAATAGGAAGGGTATTGTGTAGTTACTAAGTTGGATTTAGTACTTTAGTTATTAATATTGCTACGAATTGCTATCCAAGTAGGTATAGTAAGGAATTCACCTAGCGAAATACAGTGATGTAGTACAAAGTCTAACTGGTTTTAGCAGTGAGAATTCCTCGTGACTTTTATTGCTAAATTTCATTCATGGAACAACTAAAGCTGGGCATAGAATGTTTGCAATAGTACAGAATAGATAGATAATTGTACTATGGTCAATCTTTTGACCATTGACCGTATAAATGCTTTTTATTTTCTCTTTAGGGTCTCAATGTGTTAAGAATGGCTACCCAACCCAAGACTAACCACTCTTGCATTGTTTAACCTTGCAATAGAATAGAATAGAATAGAATATATATGAATATATATATAGAATATGCTAACCTTTGTTTTACTTTATATATACAGACACGTCAATTTGACTTCACCTCGCCTGATGTTAAGCTGAAGGTAAAGTCTCAGGAACGAGAGTCAGCATAACATACACGTGCCATGCTAACAATGGTGGCAATCAGGTTGACGGCCTCATCAAAAGAGGATTGTCGTGGCAGCACCGCGTGATACCCACCGGTCCCACTAGTGCTGCGACCACAATCCCCCCAGCACCACTATGCACTTACTGACCCCTGAACGCAATCCAACCGAGACTGGATTACTATGGAGGGTTTTTCGTAATCGTGCACGGTGGTATCGGCCGAAATTTGTGACAAATTTATGCCATCAAATTTTTACACAATATGCTCACGCCTATTTCCCTCCAAGGTAAGCAGTGACAACAGCCCACAATCTGCTTCTATCCTTACATACTTCACGAGCTTTTTTTACTATCATACAACCGTATACAACCCCACAACTTTGAGTGCTTTCGAGAATTATTATCTATTTTACTATTTTGAAAACATGTTACGTTTTCTTAATAATACCAAAATACAAAAAACTTTCGCCCACTTACATTTACTACCGGTAATTTTACCCCATTTTTATTGCTAATTAGGGTCAATAATGACCTACTTACGCCTTCAACAAAGGTGAGGCAATACAAAAGAATAATTTTTAACATCCATTGTAAGAGGCCTGAAAAAGGTCTGGGCTTTAAGTGGCGATGTTATTTTCGTCTTAAAATATGAGTGAGGCCATCTCTAACTGCTGATGTTAAGTGCTTGGGGTAAATTAAGTAGAGGGTATAAATAAGATGGAATTACTTTAGCTGGTTTTTTAAATGTAATTATTTATATCTTTTACCACAGATATAATTCTCATACAGATGCACAATCACGAACCAAAAATGGTTCCACTCGTAACTTTCGAACGCAGGCAGGCAAATTTTGCTTGCAGAAGTTATAACTAGATGGCGACATTGTTTTGGCAAACTTCTCTAATTTTTACTATTAAAAATTAAATTATCAAAATAAAACATACACTAAACACATTATTGAATATGACTGAATAAAACTATAAATATTCTAATCTATATTGATTCTGCCAGGTTCTGCAGTAATTGTAAAAATTACAGACTTAATGCACCATGTCACTAGATGGCGGCTTCCTAAAATAGCATTATTGTCACGTAATCTTAATTTATTACATTATCGATGAGTTTTATATGCTTACATGCTAACATTATCATGTGTTTAAGTTCTAATATGATTTACGTGAATGAATGAATGAATGAATGAATAAATATGCTTTATTGTACACCAGTAAATAATTCATACAAATTTTAAAATTAATTTTATAGTACAATGGGCGGTCTTATCGCAGACTGCGATCGCTACCAGACAACCTTTTGATGGACTGGTAACTTTGGAGTAGCAGGCAACGGCTGGTGTACTTACTACTTTGAAGCATTAATTTGCATACACGACATAAATAAATATTACTTATCAAAATAAGTCCTTTATATAACTATTATTCTGATAAATCTATAAATACATATACATACATATACATACATACATAGATATACATACACATACATACACATACATACACATACATACACATACATACACATACATACACATACATATCCATCTTAAACAAATTAAATATTGATGTTGATGGGTGCTACAGCGATAAATAGTGTTTCGTTATTAATTTTTTAAACGTCTGGGGAGTTTGTGCACGTCTTACTGTTTCTGGCAACGCGTTCCACAGGCGTACTGCTTCAACGGTAAAAGATTTGTCAAGGAAGTTTGTGGAATGTCTAGGCATTCTCAACTTCAGGCTCTCCGATGATCTCAAGTACCTCGTATGCGTGTCATGCAAATAAGAAAAGCGTTTTTTGAGATAGTTAGGAGTGGAAGGATTGAAAAGAATGCTGTACAGAAGAGAAAGAATGTGAGTATCCCGTCGAAGGCGGATTGGCAGCCACTTGAGCCTAGTACGAAACTCAGAGACGTGATCAAACTTGCGCAATCCAAATATAAATCTGATGCTGAAGTTTTGGAGTCGCTCGAGTTTGTCAAGCTGACTCTGATTAAGATCGAGGTAACTCACATCGGCATAGTCAAGGACAGGGAGCAGGATAGATTGTACAAGCGCAGTCTTAGTATCGGTGGGGAGAAAGTTACGCAACCTCTGGGAAATAAGCGTTTTAGCTTTTTATTTCTTTAAATGAGTCTACTAGTGCCATCTATTGATTTTTCAGTATTACTACAGATATTTTCTCAGTATCGATACCCCATGCTTTTACATTGATTGTGTGGTGGGGTGGTATCATAACACATTTAAGTATGCAAAAGTGGATTAACTTATAACCATTCATTAAATGGCAGTAAATACAATACGGAGGTATGACACGACAGTTTTACCGTCCCAATTGAGCAGTCCGACTGGGGAAGTAACTCTGCCCTACATAATACCGCGGTTATAAGAAGCTCGTGCTGTTTTCCCGGCGGTGAGGTGGGTAACCAGAAGGTCCTTTCTTTCTTTTCTTTCACTGGAGAGTTTTTGTGCTATTAGTGGGAAAACCAAAGGGTTGTCCTGCTTTGTCTTCTGCACAGACGGCATCAGGTAGGCCGTGTAATTGTTTGCCACCTAAGTGGTAAATAAATAAAGATAAATTGACAAAAAAAATTAAGATCAAAATGCTAAACATAAAACTCAAAATACTTGCCCAGGGACCTCGTACACGTAACAATTCTTGCGTAGTGAATAACTCTACTGTGTGACCTGCAACTGAATCTTTAAAATCATGTTTGGATTTGCAAACCACATCCAATCTAGACAGATGAGCAACATTAATACAGCGTCTGTCTCAGCTTTCAAGGCTTAGAGCGTTTTCACATTCGTCAGATATCCGATATCAGTGTCGGACGCTGATAGCCGTCATCCGATCACCGACACCTTGTGCTGTTTTCACATTTATTCAATAATATCGGCCCGATACGGCCATTTACTCGAAAGCACAGACTAAATCAGCGTCATCAATTAAGGCGTAAAGACACGTAACTAAGAATATGTTATTAGGGTCGAAAATTGCTTGCAGTCGCTGTTTTAGTCACTTTGTGATCCGATATCGGGCCAAAACAGTGGTGTTGGCTCCGATATAACCGATACCGGGTCGGACCATGTAGAAAAGAGATATATATCTCATACATTTGACTTCCTCCGATATCGGATGACGGATATCGGATGAGTTTGAAAACGCTCTTATACTTAGGATCTTGCAGTCCGTTCTACCGTGTCATTTAATAAAGTGCCGTTTGATCACAACTTTTTGAGGAAATTCTGCACTAGAGCTTAATCCGTCAATTAACCAGTATATCAGTTTGTAGGTGAGATTTGGTTGGGCCACTTTATCTTATCTTAGTGGTGTCCCACACGCTCTGTTGTCTCAGTTAAGAAAATCCAAGCCCAACAAAGTTAAGTCAACAAACTATTATATATAACGATGTCATAGGGACAGGCTAACGTGCACGTTTAGCACACGATATAGATCCTCTAAAATGATATTGCCTCATGGCCATGGAATAAGGATGCCCTTGGCAGTTACTCCCATCTCGTCCTAAAAGCAGAGCGGGTTGTGTGTGTGAAAATACTTTTGTCCAGTTAACATTATGTTCTGTGTACGTAATAGTAACAAAATGAATACTATTTTTGTATATTTACTGATACAAAAATGTCATATCTAATGTATTATTAATGTATCTTTAGTGTAGGTACTAGGGAATGAAAAGCAAGTGACTGCAATGGTATGCTAACTTTTAAACTCTCGCCCTCCATGATTTATAATAAAAAAACAGGAATTAACGTGATGGAATGGAATGGAATGGGATGGGATGGGATGGGATGGGATGGGATGGGATGGGATGGGATGGGATGGGATGGGATGGGATAGGATGGGATGGGATGGGAAAGGTATGTTAGTACCTATACCATGATTGCGTTAATTTCCGTTCTCTTTATTATATGTCATGGTATGAACAATATTATGAGAAGAGGTAAAAGTAATGTTGTAAAAAAGGTTCTTAGTATGACTACAGCGGGAATGTGTGGAATGCATGATGGAGAATATGGTATAGAAAAGAGCGACTGTCGAAATGACCTCCCTGATAGCAACGGCTCAATGACCCAATGACCCCAAATAATTAGAATAAAGTCGGGTAGGTAAATGTTGAATATACGCCTAGGAGATGTAGCCTCACCTTTAAGCCATACTTGCTAATAACAGACGAGGTTCAGGTGCAAGCTTTTCTACCAGGATTTAGACCGCAGTCGTGTATGCAAAAGCTAAAATTTATCACACCAGAAAAAGGAAGTGTAGAAAAAGATCTTAAAGAGTCTCATATACTTAATATGTAATAGAAAGATAATATACATAACGTATATCTACGTACGAAGGACGGTCTCATTGTTAAAAGCAATTTCTTAAGGAAACCTTTGAAAGTTAATGTAAGTGAAATGCAAGAAGACACTGTAAAGATGAATGCTTTGTTTGAAAACTGATATGATGGCGAGGGAATGAATGAATTCGTTGGATCTCTCGGAAAAGGTTAATGTGAATAACATGAATGTACAGATATTTTATTTATGGGGATCTTACATTGCTAGTTCAGAAAAATATATACTCTCTTCATCCTAGCGTTAATCCCAGTCGCATCCGAAGCTTTCAAATTGGAGTCTGGGGTCCGCTTTACCAACCTTACTGCGCATTTGGCTGAACTTCGATATTTTCCGTGAAGCGACTACCATCTGACCTTCACAACCCAAATAAAATGTATACTGTTATACTTCAACTTCTGTAATTTTCCCTCTTCATTATCTACTTAACGTGTTCTTGATACACCGCTTTTGATCCCGTATACTATATTAAAAACAAACAAGTCACGAAAAAAGGATCAAAGTCCCCATACTTAATGTTTTTTTTTCTCTCGCCATGTTAACACAATATGATGAATAATATGTCGGAGCACATCGTTTTGCGTATCCTTCCACCTTTTTGTCTACGATCCGTTTGTGCCGACCACGCGCCCGTGAAATCCCTTTGTTACATTCCCTTTTTGTGAATGCATTTCGTGCAGCCAACCGGGTCTCATTTATTTTCATTATGTGTAGGCATAAGTTCACAGAAATGGCTTTGGTTAGGCTTGTAAAGGTTGTAATCCTTAATTATTTTTTATTTAATTACTTATCAAAGTAGCTCGCTCCACACACAAATGGATTCTGAAACATATCTCCGACAAACGTTTCCCTGCCGAATGATCCACCGACAGAATGTTTCGCTTATGAGTTTTTCATCAACAGAACATTTCACATACAGGCAGTTCGCCGATAAAACGATTCATTTTTGGTTAAATCGACGACAGAACCTTTCCCCTACGAACGTTTCGCCGACAGAACGATTAAATAATGAGTGAACCGACGACAAGGTCGACGGAGCCCCGCTACGCGGGGCTCCTACTTCTGGGTGGTTTATAAAAAAATAACCACGAAGGCCTAATGCGAGAGCTTCGCTACGCTCCGCTCCCGCATTAGCCTTCTAACCTAACCTATCCGAGTCGGGGTAATCTGAGTTGGGGTGTTAACTATATTGTAAATTAGTGAAAGATTCTGTCGTCGGTTCACTCATTATTTAATCGTTCTGTCGGCGAAACGTTCGTAGGGGAAAGGTTCTGTCGTCGATTTAACCAAAAATGAATCGTTTTATCGGCGAACTGCCTGTATGTGAAATGTTCTGTAGATGAAAAACTCATAAGCGAAACATTCTGTCGGTGGATCATTCGGCAGGGAAACGTTTGTCGGAGATATGTTTCAGACCGACACAAATGCTCGAATAGAGTATACTTCGAGCATTTTCACATTCAACCGATATACGATACTTGATATCGGTGTCGAAAGTCGATAGCCGACCTCCGATAGCCGTCACCATGTGCTGTTTTCTAGATTAGTTAGGATTAATAGTAATGAAAAAAAAAAAAATATGTCATGTCAATAAGGTCGAAAGTTGCTTGCAGTCGCTGTTTCAGCCTCTTTGTGATCTGATATCGGGCCAACACAGTGTTGTCGGCTCCGATAACCGATATCGGGTCGGATAATGTCAAAGACAGATACATATGTCATACATTTGTCTTCCTCCGATATCGGATAACAGGTATCGGGTATCGGATAGTGTGAAAACGTTCTTTAGTACGAATAAGAATAACGCATAGAATCTTATTATTAACATAGCGAAATACCTATTGTATAGCTATATCCTTAACTCAGAGCTCTCTTTGTCCTCTCAACTTCATTGCATTTATGTAGGCAACTTTCACAGCTTACTTTTGAATATTAGGGCCAATTTCACCATACTCTGTTAAATATTTAACGGACTGTTAAGTCACTTAACGAGCTGTTAAAGTTATCGAGTGTCCCACCACGGGTTAACAGATGTTAAATTCCCTTAACAAGGCATCAAAACTAATTACTGCTTTAGAGGTCCGTTAAACAGCTAACAGACGGTCAAATTCAAGATGGACGCTGCTGCATACAATTTTATTTTCGAAAATAATATTTTAGACAATTTAGATTGCTTAGACAGAATAGTACGAAGGCCAAGAATTTTTAAAGAACGGCGTTCTTATTTCGAGGACTACGACGATGTTGATTTTTGCACGAGATTTCGTTTATCAAAAGAATCAGTCCTGGATATTTTGCACTTGATTGAAGATAAACTGGAATACCCATCAGATCGGTAAGTCATCTAAAGTAGTAGTAAGGTACCTATAGATTCCTCAAAATTGTTTCTAGGAATTGTTTTTGTACCCATTTATCTAAGTAGGTATCTATCAACCCAACCTAACCTAATCTTGATTTTGTTTCAGAAATAAATCAATTTCACCCATAAATCAGCTTCTTTTGACAATGCGATATTATGCAACTGGCTCCCAACAAATAACAGTAGGTGACTATTGTGGAATAAGCAAGTCTACATCTCACAGAATAATACACAGAGTCACTGCTGCAATAGCCTCCTTAAGCCGCAACATTATCAAATTCCCTAATACAGTAGAAGAACTAAGAACATCTCAGTTAAATTTTTATAATATTGCAAGATTTCCAAAGGCTTTGGGTGCTCTAGACTGCACACATGTACGTATTCGTTCACCAGGTGGGGAAACTGCAGAATATTTTAGAAATCGAAAAGGCTACATGTCCATAAATGTACAAGCAATCGGTAGTGCAGACCTAGAAATTTTAGATTTGGTGGCAAGATGGCCTGGCAGTTGTCAAGACCAGACTATTTGGAACTCTTCATACAGAAATGCTTTGTTTGAAAGAGGCAGGTATGGTGATGCTGTACTATTGGCTGATAGTGGATACAGTAATCGGCCTTATATCATGATGCCACTGGATAATCCACAAACACCAGAGGAGAAACTCTACAATGAGTCTCAAATAAGGAGCAGGAATCCTATTGAACGTTTGTTTGGGGTGTGGAAACGTAGATTCCCTGTACTTGCCTTGGGAATGCAGATCCAATTGAACAAATGTCTTCCTGTTATTGTTGCCACTGGAGTACTACACAACATTGCAGTAAAGGCAAAAGAAGAATTACCACCAGATGACCCTGAACTTCAGCTCACTGTACCATGGGAAGAGCTGTTCGGTCAAGGCCATATTAGGGAACAAAGAAATGAAAGAAATTCTGAAGTGACTAGAGATATAAATCCAGAGCGAAGAAAGCTAATAAACAATTATTTTAGGAGTTTGCATCTGAACGCATCTCATAATTAATCAGTACATTAATTATTAATTATCAGTTATATACTGTCATATAAATAAAAATATAGTTATTATATTTAGTTTCATTTATTACTCATATTCATAAAAATTATACATAAATAAATTTAAAAGTTATAAGTAGCAATTATAATAATTTATCTCCTTTTTCCATTTTTTCAACTTCAATCTGTAATATTTTAGTTCTCAGTTTTTCTTGTTTTAACTGTTCTTGTAACAACAGCTCTTTAAGAGCAGCTTCTGTTTGGGCATTTTTTTTCATTATTTCCATTAATTCCAATTTACTTTGTAAGACTTTATCCTGCAGAGAAGTTTTCGGCCTTCGTCGGTGCAGCCATGTTGACGGATCGTTTTCTTTCTCAACCGATTTGATTACCGAAAGTGTATTTGAAACTTTCGTTTTTAAAGCTGATGGAGTCCAGCTGCTCCAGGTTTGCTTTTCTACATCCTAAAAAGAGAATAATAATAGTTCATCATTATTATCACCATATCACCCACAGAAAGTCCACTGACTTACTGGAATAGGAAACATTTCAACCAACCATAATCAGGTTGTTTGCCACTTTATAGCGGGCAGTCCCATGTTTCAGAGTCATGTTTATGTCATAGTGGGTATAAATAATTAATAATTTATCTGGTAACAATAATGAATACTGTAAAACAGTGTGTAACAGAAAATTTCATGAATATTATGTTCTGCTCTGAGTCAGCTTTTTCCTACAAACAGAAGAAATACCTACCTAATAGGCAGGTATATCTTCTGTTGTAGAGGCAAAATAGGGAGGTTTTTATTATTTATAAAAACCTCCCTATTTTGCCTCTCCTGTAAAATTTTTCATTTGTGACTTGACACAGTTTACCTCTGAGGTACAGATATATAGTACCTACTCACTTCTGTTAGAATATTATCGTCTTTGAATGAACCAGCTGCATTGTTGTCCTGTGATGTTTGTGATGAACCAACTGCTGCACTCTCGTCCTTAAAAGTCTGTGACGAACCAGCTGGAGCCTTGTCGTCCTGAAAAGTTTGTGATGATTATCCTAATCAATAAATGAGAGTGGGGATTATACCACCCACAAGAGCATAGCTCTTAAATTGTGACTGAAATGAGATTCTGGGAACTTTATGTTATGAACACAATTATTTTACCTACCTAAATAAATATAAAATAAAATAATTTTTACTTTAACAAAGAAACCTTAACTGAAATATTGCACGGAACCTTTATTTAAGTAAGTAAGTACTCCAGGTGACTATTAAATACACTCATTTATAATGCATTTTGATATGAAACTTACTTTTGTATCTATCATTTCTATTATGGTTTCCATATTAGGAAGATCTCCTTGGTCAAGAAACTGAATATCCGAGCCATATGGATTGTTTAATCCATCTAATGTCGGACCAAGTAAGTCTTCCACTTGTCCTTGTAGTGGTCCCGGTGGTGGGATATCGGGCCTGCCTCCTCCTGCAAAGAAAAACAATATCACTGCTATAACCTGGAGGTTTAGGTAGTTCTATCATATTCTGTAAGTAACAAAAAATTATACCAGTTCTTACCTGTTAAGAAAATTTGTTTCTTTGTCGCTGCTTTGTCTTTCCTCGTGGTGCGTTTTATGTTATCCCAGCACGTTTTTAGTTGTTCTGTGTTTCGCACGTAGAAAGAGCTCTCACAATTAAACTCTTCCGTGAGTTTCTTCCACCCTTCAATTTTACTAGCGGTGGTTACCGAATCAGTTTTTTTGTTCTCTACAACAGCCTTATATTTTGATACCAAATGTACTAAAATTTCTTTTTCATTGGCTGTAAAATTCGGCCCGCGTGTTTTTTTCGACATTTTTTACAAATTATGGAATTTAAACGAAATTATCAATATCCCAAGTCAACAAGCACAACACCAAACAACACAAAGCTAACCTCAAATCACCGTGACACTTGACACTTTTGACATTTCAAACGGTTTAAAATCAAAAGTAGGCGCTATATAATGAAATCCCACGGACCAAACGTCATTTGAAATTGGTCGCGTAGCATAGCAAGCGACGTATTATACGACTAGATACAAAATTGTGTTTTTCCGTACCGACGACATATCAAAAACTAGCATTTCGATTTGGTCGGTTGAAAAAAGAGCGAATGACTTGCGAGTCATTCAGTTATATCTTCAATTTGCTAACGGCCTGTTAAATTCTTCCCGTAGGACGTAATGTGGTTTAACAGCTCTGTTAATATTAACAACTCATTAGTTAATGACTAATTAAGATTTAACAAACACTGTATGGTGAAATTGGGCCTTAGTCTTCTAATGCTTTCCTAATTACACACGCCTTTTTATGTTAGGTTTGGTAGAAACAGCATCTTTATACGTGCAATACTAGTGGAACAATACTTTCTTCTGTCTCTATGTAAAATATCCTCAATCTGATTAACATATGTATGTTAATGCTTACCAGTGCCCCGAAAAAGAATAAAATCGTATCGAAGGAATGGAGCATTGCGATTGGTTCACAGCCAGGCAGGCGGCCAATCACATTGCTCCGTTCTCTGGTAACGTTTGCGTAACGAATCCGAATATTACTCATGTAGGCACTTTTACCAGTATGCCCGTATAACAATCAAGATAGAGAATATCTTAGTCATTACATCTACTAATTTCAGATTCATAAAATACCAGATATTATACTTATACAATTGTTATACAAATCAACAATGAAAACCACTTTATACTGAATTCAAAATTTATTATAAAGTGGTTTGCTTTGTTTTAAATTTATGCGAGTAGAACAAACGTACTCAGGTACTCTCGAATAACGCAGCCTTTTATCCGACAGATTAGTAATGAGACTATTATGGTATTTGTTTAAAATTACATTGTGCTTTAGGAACTTACTGGTAAACTTTTGTATAATCAACAAGGAAAATGGCTGTACACTTAAATTGGCGATCGATCTTTTCCTGAAGGTATAAATAATAATTTATAACTATTTCTCTAACCTCATTTCATCCTAAGGTGATGTCAAATTGACGTTAATAATGGTGGTAGAAATTTGATGGCACAACTTTGTCACAAATTTCGACCGGGTGGGTGCCACCGTTCACGATTGCGAAAAACACTCCATAGTAATCCAATGTCGGTTGGATTGCGTTCAGAGGTCAGCAAGTGCATAGCCGGGCAGGGGGGATTGTAGTCTCAGCACTAGTGGGATCAGTGGGTGCCACACGTTGTTTAAATATATCTCATAAAGTTTTAATATATCTCATATTTTGTTTATTGTATTATGAAAAGTTTTAAGTTAAATTTGTCTGTAATGAGGAATGATTTGGGCTTCAGCAAAAGTTGGATCTTTTTATGGAGAACTTACTAATGCCCGCTTCAGCCCCGTGGAATTTTGATCCCGTACGACCAATGGTAATCATTTCCCGGGATAAAGTAGCATGTGTATTGTTCCTGGTTCTAAACTATCTCTGTATCAAATTACACCCTATACAGTGATCGCGCAATCACTACCTCACTAAGTCCCAGTTTATTTATCTATGGGTATAAAAATACTCTCAGATAGAACCTTTTCTAGACTATGAAGTATAATCCATAGAATATGGTTGTAACACAGCTTTCACGAGACTTTGCAACAATCCCTTTGTGGCTATGACGCGAACGGAACGTAGAAAAATTTCACTGCAAAATATCACTGCTGTATCGCCTCACCGCTCACGTGGAGTGTAATACTAGATTTCGTGCTTTAACAACGGTTTTAACAGATTTCGGTTGGATAGAAATAAAATATTGTGACAAGTAAACTTTTAAGTTTTTAAATTTAATGCAACAGCTTAGCGGTTAAGGAGGCGGCCTTACGATCGAGAGATCCCGGGTTCGAATCCTGGCCATTACACTACCGACGTGAACCCACTCCTAGCACAAGCGATTTAGCTTAGTTGGAGGGGTTAGAGGGAATATCAGTAATTTTGATAGTTTCGGTTGCTAATATTCTTTAAAAAAAAAATATTTTTACTTTTCCAGATTATAGGGTTCAGACTTTCAGGGCAAAAGAAACTTGATTTGCTAGAAGTACACCTACCGATTAGAGGAAGAAGTTCTGAAACGGATTGTCTTCTCGTAATTATGACTGACCTCTCAACCCCGAGAAAAAACCCCGTTCTAAAGCTGCCATAAGGTTACCAGGAGACGCAGTAAGTCTCTTGGTAACACTCAAGGTTTCCTCTTGGAGCCTGCAAGCAGGAAGATGCTGTTTGACCTACTGGTAAAATTAATGTAGGGTAGTTATAAAACCTTGAATTCTACGTGATAAGGGCTTATGACAGATTTCTGAGGACAGCCTCTGTGGCGTAGAGGTAGAGAACGCGGCCGCTGCGCAGGAGGCGCGGGTTCGATCCCTGCTCAGTGCAAATATTTGTATGCATGAATATGGGTATTTGCATTAGTCTTTTCGCGCCTCGGAGAGCACGTTAAGCCGTCGGTCCCGGTTGTCATACAAACATCTATGGCAGTCGTAACGGGTAGTTGGAGCCCTCAAAAATTCAACAACTGGTCTAGTGCTTGGATATCGCCTTTGGGTTGTGGAGGTCAGATGGCAGTCGCTTCACGGAAAATATCGAAGTTTAGCCAAATCCGCAATTAGACTGGTAAATGTCCCAGACTCCAAGTTGAAAAGCTTCGGATGTGACTGAGATTAACGCTAGGATGTAGAAGACAGATTTCTGAGAACAACAGCCTTAGGCGCGGCGTATACAGAAGAGACGTGGCGGGGACGTATGGCGGTGGCGGACAATTTAATGAACTGAATATAAACCTTATGTAGTGTACAATAACTTCGTTTTTGTTTTAGAGAAGAATTGTGCCCGTGCCTCCTAGTGGCGTCCCGCTATTAAATGACGCGCCGCACGTCCTCTCCACGTCCCTTCTGTATAAACCGCGCTTGAGATGTAGAGTAATAACTTTGCTTCAGTTTATTTGAACGTTGTGTACAACATCTAGATCAAAAATCAGCACTAAGATTTTAATTTTAACATTTGCCATCAAGCGTTGTCAAAGGCATCAAAACCGTCTAATAAGATAAATAGAACGAAATGAAAATAGTTTGTAACAGATATAAGCGACGTGGGTAGTAGACTAACCCACTGCAATGCCAAATTGGTTTTCGTTAAAGGAGATTGAGTGCATCGTTCACTTTATTTGCTACTAGCGTTTAACCGCGGTTCCACACGGATGTCGATTATCGCGACCAAACATAGCCTATGTCTTTTCACAAGTTCTAATCTACCATTATATCAAATTTCATGAACATCGGTTCAGTGGTTTAGGCGTGAAAGATGGACAAACAAACAGCCACGCACATACACTTTCCCATCTAAAACCTACATAATAAATATTCTACGACGATATCCTACACAGCGCTATCTAGACCCAAACTATACCTAAGCATAATTTAACTAGCTTGTATTGTGGGATCTATAATGGGGATAAACATGCTTAGATACTTTTTTATAAATACATATATACATAGTAACGATCAGACCATATTCATGCATATATAACAATTTGAACTGAACGGGGATCAAACCCTTGCCCTTTACCTAGAAGTTGGACTATGGAGAATTATATTCTGCTATCCGTGAATCAAACGGTCTAGTGCAACGCCATAGAAGTTGTCAAATATTCTGAGTTATTTCTTTTTTTTTTAATTAAATTATCATCTACATTTTGAAAAATATTAATGTTACGTCCATCACGTGTCTTACTTACTGGGATAGGCAGTAGCCACTTGTTTTCACTCGCTGCGATCAATACTACAATTTTCGCTCCTTATACTTTAATAATAGTTTTCAGGTAGCGGTTTGATACCAAACAGTACGTCCGTCCTTAATCAATGAATTTCATTGAGTAAGATGTACGAGGACTCAGAACTCGAAGCTTAGTATCGCTTGTTGATTGTGGGTATCACGTCCGCAGACTAGGACACACATATACTATGTGTGTTCACTCTCTCGCAAAAAGGGTGACATAAATTGTCAATTTACCAAAAAGCATCGCCATTTTCAAAACAAATCTGCAGAACTATTCAATATGACGATGATTAAAAAAGCCACATTAAATATTTATTTATACTTTATGCACGATGTACAATCGACAAAGGAGATACGATTGCACCTTAACATACAACTTAATATGAAAAAGTGCAACCCTATCTCTTTTGTCGAGCGTACATTGGTGGACGTAATGCCGTAGGCATTCTCTACCAGTCTACCATTGGGTGGTGCAGAGCTAGTTCGAGGTAGGAGCATATTAATGAAGGATACGTTTGGTTCTATAAGGTACACTTTAATATTGACAGATCGACAGCTATCGCGACAGCGCTACCGACTATAGATAACTTATATATACCTACATACCATAATATATCATAAATATCTAACCATTATACATATATTAATATGCATTTATTCTTTGCTTCAATTAACTTTATGTAGTACTGTTCGGTGAGTGTATTTATGTCACTGAACTCCTAAACGCCTAACTGATTTGAATGAAATTTCATGATGTGTATGCTTGAAATTGAACTCGGGCGACTTTTTATTTTCTTAAAATATTTTATTTTTATTGAACGGTATAACGTTTGTCAGGTTCGCCCATAGATAATATATGCGCGGACTTGACAAACATTTCTATTTTTTACATGCAATCCATTCAAATCGATATACTAATACGATACAATCGGTTGAGTGGTTTAGGCGTGAAAGCGTAACAAACAGAAAGACAAACAGACAGAATTACTTTCGCATTTATAATATTAGTATGGATTCATTTAACAGCAAATATTTGTATCAAATATAATATACTATTGCACTTTATTAAGTACACAACCTACAAATACATCGAAGACAAATATCTAGTCACAATACTGTAAAGTCAAATTATATTCTACATACGACATACTAAGTCACAGTTCAGTTTCAATTCAATTAAAAGCTTCACAAGTCCAAGTTCACACTAGTTAAAACTCGCACACACACTGTATGACCACAGTGTTAGAACAGGCTAGATAATACAAGACTTCTTCTATTAGGGACTCACCAAGATTGGGGTCAAACAAAGTTCAGCCGATAGTCGATACATTTACTGATTAAAGGATGAAACTCTAGTTAAGTTGGGGTCAAAATTCACTTATTGTGTACGAGGTAGGACACGACGGTATTTCCGCCCAACTGAGCAGTTCGACTTAGGAAGTACCTCCGCTCCACAGAATCTCGTATTGTGTTCCCGGCGGTGAATAGAGTAGCCAGAGCTCACTGTAGAGTTTTTGTGCTGTCAGTGGTAAGACCAAAGGCTATTGCTGCTTTGTCTTCTACACTGACGGCACAAAAACTCTCTATGTTTACAGGGTGTGACAGCACGAGTGTGACTCCCCTGGTGTTGCACACGTCCATAGGCCACGGTAACCACTTTACATCGGGTGAACCGTGTGCTTGTCTGCCATCTTAGTCGTATAAAAAAGACCATTAAAACGGTACTTATAAAACTTCGCAATAAGAATAATAAAACTCGTTTAGCAAATGGACCATTACTGCGCGCGAGCTAAGAATACCCCAGCAAGAAACTCAGTGGACACAGGCTAAGAGCGTTTTCACACTCATCCGATATCCGACATCCGATATCGGAGGAAGTCAAATGTATGAGATATGTATCTGTCTTTCACATTGTCCGGCCCGATATCGGTTATCGGAGTCAACACCACTGTTTTGGCCCGATATCGGAACACAAATAAACTAAAACAGTGACTGTTTTTGGATTTTGGACCTTAATGACATTTTCTGAGTTACATGTCTTTTCGCTTTAATTGATGACGCTGATCACGAATATTAAGAATAGAAACACGAAATCATGTCATGTCAATAAGGTCGAAAATTGCTTACACTTTTTTTCTTTCTTTTTTTACTCCTTGCATCCCTAACTTACCTCTCCCTCCCTACCTAGCGTCGGTAGCTTAGTGGTTAAGGAGTCGGCCTCACGATCGAGAGGTCCCGGGTTCGAATCCTGGTCATTACACTACCGACGTGAACCCACTCCTAGCACAAGCAATTTAGCTTAGTTGGAGGGGTTAGAGGGAATATTAGTAATTTCGATAATTTCGGTTGCTAATATTCTTTAAAAAAAAAAAAAAACTAGTCTGTGCTATCGAGCAAATGGCCTTATCGGGCCGATTTTAGCGGATAAATGTGAAAACAGCACAAGGTGTCGGCTATCGGATGTCGGCTATCGGCGTCCGACACCGATATCGGATATCGGATATCGGATGAGTGTGAAAACGCTCTTACTCCTGAAGTTTAGGGCTCAGATGAAAGTCGCTTCCGTAAAGTCAAGATAAACCGAATCAAGAGAGTAGGAGAGCGTACGTCGAACTCCAAGTTCACTGACCAAGCAACTTCAACTTCTTCAAAATGGCTTCTGGAGCAAATCGCCACGAATCGCCAATGTCAAGTAACATGTAATATAAAATTATTAATGGCGACACGCCAATGTCGAGTGTACCAGAGCCCCTTTAGCCACGCCAGTAAATTTGGTTCCGTGTGTCCGCCCCCCACGATATTCAGGTGGACGATCAGGACGTGTGGTTGGATTTTAGGGGGCTCACTGACCAATCATCATCATCATCCTTGTTTCATTGTTTGTTATTTTATATAGGGCACGTCAATTGCACTTCACCTCGCCTGATGGTAAACTGAAGGCAAAGTCTCAGGAAATAGGTTCACCATTACATACACATGTTAACAATGGTAGCACTTGACACACACACAAGACTTGCACTTTGCAGCCTAGAGTCAATTGGATGATGAAAATGGATGTTATTATAAATTTAAACCTTGCTCTTCAATCACTGTATCTATTAAAAAACCGCATCAAAATCGGTTGCGTAGTTTTAAAGATTTAAGAATACATAGGGATATAGGGACAAAGAAAGCGACTTTGTTTTATATTATACTCCCTATGTGGCTGGTCAGATACTGATGCTTGAGAAAGTGCAGAAGACATTTCTTCGATTTCTATTTAAAAAACTGTACCAAGTATACCCATTCATGTACCCCACAAACTACCTGTTAGGGACATTAGGCTTTAACTCCGTGGAGGTAAGAAGGGGCCTTGATCAGCTCATCGTTGCCTGTAAGACCCTTCGTGGACGCATCAATTGGAATTGCACAACCTATTCTGGCGTTTATATGTTCCTAACAAATACACAGCACATCGCGAAAGCCGTCGCCACTGTCTGTTTGCCCGGCCCCCTTGCCGAACAGTCGCAAGAATGGAGTCCCCAGTGTGTCGAACGCTGGGGGTACTTTATGACCTCCTGTTAGCGTACCCTGACTGTGACGTGTTTACAGATGAATGGAAGGAAGTTACGCGTGTATGTCTGAAGTTCTGCGAAAGTAAGTATGCTAGGATGTCTTCCATACAAATTTAGTAATTTAAGATATTTTATGTAATTTAGCTTAAGTTAATTATATTGTTATTGATCATGTACCGTTTTAATTAACTATAAATAAATAAATAAATCAACTATGTAGTGATAATGCACAAATGCTTTATCTGCTCTGTTTTAAGTCTATGTTCATGAACTTCAGCATAATGTAACTAAAAGGTCAGACAACGTAAATTAACTTAGGATATACTAGTGAAAGTCAGGTCCTCAGGGAGGCAGCTCCCGCGAACTCGAAACTACTATTTTCAAACCGATTAGGAAGCATACGAGTAAGTAGCCTTCAACTAAGTTTTGTCTATCACACTTACTATTTGGCGTATCAGGACAGTAATACGCACACATTTTGCCTTTGGGGTAAGCAGAGATAACAGCCTGCCAATTACTTCTATTCTTATACCTCCTCCTTGTAACTACGCATTAAAGACCTTGTAGAGCAGGTTGAGATCGCCATGAAGATTTTGAGGCTTTAAAACTTGATAATTTTGTTACTTATTACCTTTAAAATGATCTATACCTATACAGTTAAATTAAATTAGAATGTCTATTTGTAATACACATAAAACAGATTTTACAGAATGGATTTGAATGTATATTTTGCAACCGCTCATAATGATATTCAGTCGTAGCGTTTGTTATTTCAATATTTAATAAACTGGATGGCTAATGCTTAGACCTTTCGTGCGATGGGGTACCACCCATAAAAAGACAGAAAATTAGAAATAGGCTAATTGTGAAAAGCTGCACAATTCGACTTCGATAAATTAGGCTAGACGGCTGTTGTTGTTATTTTATTTTATAACCATACAGGAACAATTGATTTGCCTAGCTGTTTGATCAAATGGCTGAATATCATTCAGGCCGTTAATTAAAAGGCGCCGTTTAGTTAACATCCTAGGTGATTAATTGAACGGCTGATTAATTTAGTTGGCTGTGATTTTGCTGATGTTGACGGATTTTTTACTGTAGATAACTGAAAATATAAGGCGTAAACAACAGCCATAAGTGTGCGACTCACACTAAAATTAACTATATCAAAAGTCTTTTAGTGGCAAGATACGGAACACTGGCGAAGAGAGGCACGTACTTTGAGGGCGCGGACGTGACAGCCCTAATCTTGTTAGGCTAGGCTCACATAGTGCTACTTTTGATTGTCTGTTTAAATAACTACTTTATATAGTGAGAAGCCCTCTTTATACAGTCACTCGATCGCGCGTTCGTGAAGCGTCGAGGATTGCGCGGCGAAATGCTCGTACGCATAATCGTGCGCGGTTCTTCTTAGTCAAAAACGTCTGCCTTGAGCATGGTACAGGCACCTCCTAAAATACTGTAGTTATGGCATAATACTGTACTTTTGTCATATATTAACTTAGGTTAATTATTTTATTATAAAGTTTCTTTTTTTTATATACAAATTTGTTCATTTAGACACGAGGCAAATGTAGATTCGTCCACATTTAGCATTCAGGATATAAAGATTGTAAGTTGACGTCTTAAAAAATACCGCAGTGGAGTTTGTTGCGCCGTTTCTTCTCCACCAGCTCCTTGGAAGCGGTGGTAAAATTAGGTTAAGCAGAATTTATTATTGACGTCAATAAAAAACAGCAATGTTGTTCTAAATTGAGTAAAAACCTTCGACTTTGGCTTTGATTATTTTTTTGAAGTTCGAAGTTAACAAAATATAACGCTCACGATTACGTGCGATACTTCTTGTCGTAACGAAATTTGTAGTGGTGTCGTAAAGACTTTGCAAAACTTATTTGTGATAAATCGTATGCGATTGCGTGCAGCCTATAGAATTGTGGCTACCGTGACAGATGCTGTTCCGACTTCGATAGATGCTTTTTCACTCCTAACCCAAAGTATCCGGGACAATAGTCGTACCATGTAAACCGATTCGAACCTAAGCCCGTTACATACGAGATACACTTAAGATTGTTTCGATCCCATATGGCTAATAACGATTAAAACGGGTCTTAAGACTTGGAAGTGAACTAATCCGCGATTACCTCACATCCATCACTAATTCGCAGGAAGATTCTGCGTTTAGCAATATATCACATATATTCACGCCTGTATATATCTAAAGCGGTAGGCAGAGGTGTACAAAGTGAGCGTCGCCGCGTCGCTCAAACTGTGCTGTAGTTTGTAATTTTATCTAGTTATGGTTAGTTTAGTGTTTCGTATAATCTAATTCATTCTTACAATCCCAGGTTTTTATATCAGATCCAATAAAAAAACCAAGAAATAATCAAGAAAAGCTATATCTGGAGGTGAGCATACCCGGGCTCCAAAGTGCAAGCTTTGGTTGGAACAGGGTTTGACGCTGGGATGGTCAAAATGACAGCAATAGACTCGCTATCTATAACCTACCCGTCTTGAAAAGTGGCAATTCGTTGGCTGTATTGTAAAAAAGAATGATGAATGGATCGGATTGACACGTATTTTGACATTCGTTGACGACTACCATAAACGTCATAAACTTCATACGTTCCCATACGTTCATCATTCATTTCTATAATACTTCAACGAATTGACCTTTGCCTAGGGGGCTGAGATGTATTACATGGCCCCTGTTCATCTCCACTGGAGATAAATAGCTTTAAGCACAACGTATGTTTTTCTTCTATGCCTTTCTACTAACTTTCAACGTCAAACGAGTCGCGCTAAGTTAAAATATTCATTAAAATCTAAATATTTAAAAGCTGCTGCTCCTAACAACAAAAATGAACTAGAAATTTTAGCTTCTACATTATTCATAACTTGGTAACTCTCTAGCCAAATGTGTTATAACCGCTAATGAAGTTTCAACATGATTATGCTGAAATAAAAAACTTTGTTAAGATATAAGGACTACTTTCTTATTTATCTTAACGAATATTTAGTTGGCCTTAGAGGTACCTTAATCTGCGAGGTGACGGAGAAAGAATACAAGTATCTTCAATGGAAACACTTGTACTATTACTGGTACCAACCAGTCTGACTGGCGTGGCAACAGTAGCCAAAGCCTCCTAACATTGGGAGAGGCCTATGGCCAGCAATGGACTGTGATAAACTGATTGATTGATTTAGAGGTACCTACTAAACAATTTGTGCATAATAAAAGTTATGTTACATTGCATCCATAAATCCCAGGAAGGTAAGACAGAGGTGAATTAACACCCACATTTCACTAATCTGTATTCTGTCCCACGTTATAGGGGGTTAGCCTATTGCCGTATTCCGGGCACTATTGTAGACTCGAGCCATGCATCTGAGGCTGAGTCTGGGCTGTACATATCTGTCTGATGTTAAAGTTAATCAGCCCTATCCCTTAGTCGCCTTGTACGACACCACATGGGCAAAGAAGGGGTGGCCCAAATTCGACTCTGCTGGGAAACACGCGGCTTCCGTAAATAGCAACTGCAAAAAATTATGCAGTACTAGCTGGGACCGCGGCTCCACCCGCGTGTATGTCGGATATCGCGACAAAACATAGCCTATGTCCTTTCTCAAGGTCTAATCTACCCCTATTCCAAATTCCATCAAAATCATTTCAATGGTTTAGGCGTGAACGACGGACAAACAGACATACACACACATTTTCCCATTTTTAATATTAAATGGATGATAGGTGCCCTTCGTGAACTAGGTTATATAGTATTCGTGCAGGTACTGAACCCCATAAATATCTTTCAGATAATCAAAGTACCCTAATTTACCAAAGTTTCCTGCAGTAGAAATCCCATCTAAATCTACCCAACTATCCTATTGATTGAATCTCCTAGATTCAATCAATAGGATATTATAAAAAGACAGAAAGACAGTGAGGCAGACAAAAATTCTAAAAAAAAAAAATTTCAACCTAGGTATCGTGTACTATGACAGATTAGTTAAATTAGATAGATAGAAGGTGTAGAGCATTTACACATTCATCGGATATCCGATATCGGCATCCGATACAGATATATAACCTCCGATAGCCGATACCATGTGCTGTTTTCACATAATTTATATCCGATAAAAACGTTTGCTCGATAACACAGACTAGTTAGGGATGCTAGGGATTTAACAAAAGAAAAAAAGTGCAAGCAATTTTTCGACATCATTGACAATGTGAAAACGCTCTTATGTTAACGTCACAACTGAACACTCCAATTTTAAATGACTTACGTGACAAATCATAATATGCAAAATCAAACATGTCTGTCAATAGGACTGTTACACTTTCACGGCTAAACCACTGAACCATTGTGATGAAATTTGATACAAGAAATAGAATTGGCAAAGGTTATTTTTTTTATACCACTTAGGTGGCAGACAAGCACACGGCCCACCTGATGAAAAGTGGTTACCATGGCCTATGAACGTGTGCAACACAAGCGGAGTCGCACTCGTGCTGCCGACCCTGTTAGAACAGAGAGTTTCTGTTCAAAGAGAGAGCAGGACAAACCTTTAGTCTTCCCAATGACAGCTCAAAAACCTTCCAATGAGCTCTGGCTACCCTACTCACCGCCGGAAACACAACACGAGGTTATTATGACCGCGGTATTCTGTAGTGCAGAGGTACTTCCCCAGTCGGACTGCTTAATTAGACGAAAAAAAGGGTTTGATTGCAATAAGCGACATCCACAACAGCTATATAGTTTCCATTCCAATGATGTTTCAGACTCTCTTGTTAAAACTTTCTTTTTGTTTTCCGTGGGTAGTAACAATCAGAAGATACAAATGTATCTTATTTCATCCTCAAACGAGAGATCACTTCAAAAGGTAAATTCTCGAAGAATTTCAGTATCTATTCAAAGGACGATTATTGAATGGTGTCAAATGTTAGTTTTATAAATACAGATCAGTTGGAAAGCTTTTTAATGATGCCGAAATGAAGTCGATGTTTTATGATATTTTCCGAAGCATCGTGAATCTTATACTTCAAAATCTAACTATTTTTAGAGATAAAAAAATCCGTTAAAATTTTTCGACATTTAGTAATCGCGTTTAGTTCAAAAATACCTATAGTTCCAGTGATAAAACTATGCATTGACATCATTTACGATGCTTACAGTGTTTTAAAATAATAAAGTTTGAAAACTATTTTTATTTATAGCGAAATTCAATCTATGTTACTGAAAGTAGTGAGTCAATACGGGCAAATTGAACTGAATTGAATTGAAATGCAGTAGCATTCACGAAAATGGTATAAATATTCAAATTTATTAGTTCTTTTATACGGGGGGCCATACACCCCAAATAGTTATGAGGACATTCCTAAGCATCCAGTCGACGGTTCTGGTTGCCAGACAGACTGGTTGCTTGCATTTTATCGCCATTGATTTCTTGATGCACTTAGGCGAGGTAATTGGCAACAGTGCCATGTGGAATACAATTCTATCAATTTTGGAATATTACTCTTCGATGTCTGGATGGAACTCTATATCGCGCTTTAGGAATAGTTTTAAATAATTATTATATAAATTATATAGACCAAGACGGACGATAGAAGACCTATTTATATTATCAATAGTATATCAAAAATTTTGCGAGGGATATTCGCTGTAATACTTGCCTGTGGAGGGGAGAGGGTACGGGTATAACTGGCGATTATGCGCACGTAAAAAAAAGTGTTATACTAATTGTCAATTTCTTTAGTGCTAAAACCATGATTCTCCTATAGGCTCGCTTAACCATTGTAGAATGACCATTTTCTTTCCAAAATTGATATCAGCTAGCATTTTGTATGTCTTTTGATACGCTAAAAATTTAAAATTAAGATCTAATATATTCATATCACAAATAAAATCTCAATCCGCCTGCGGTCACCGGTACTCAAAAGATTAATTATTTAACACCGTGACCATTTTGTATTGAGTATAATAACGATGAGTGGACGGTATCGGGATTTATGTTCCATTTGACCTCACTTCACTTATCTCTAGAGCTATAAATTCGGCGGGAAGTCCCCGTGTATTGGACGTGTTTATTGAAAGTTATGGGATAAATAGTGTTGTTACTGGTTATTTCAAACAGACTGAAGTTAATAGATAATTCTCCTACCATATATTTTATACTAGCTGTTGCCCGCGGCTCCACCCGCGTGGATGTCGGTTATCGCGACCAAACATAGCCTATGTCCTTTCTCAAGGTCTAATCTACCACTCTACCAAATTTCATCAAAATCGGTTCAGTGGTTTAGGCGTGAAAACGCAACATACAGACAGACAGACAGAGTTACTTTCGCATTTATAATATTAGTATGGTGTAACGTAACAGCTGGTCCTCGAGGAGGGCCAGTGTACGTCAGATTGTTAGAGGAAGAAGGGAATAATAAGACGTGAACAGGGAAATGGCACTTTGTATTGTTCACAAGAATAAGATACACAGTTCACAAGAAAAACACTTAAGAGTCATTAAAACTACACAATAGTCTTCGAGTCTTCTCTTCAACTTTTCGTATAAGATTCAGTGCTGTTATGGGACAGGCTTGCACAGGCACTCGATGAGAAAATACGTCCACGGCGAGACTACGAGGCGCAGCTGCATTCCATCAAAAGCTTGATGGAACAGAAGATTTTCAGAGTGGCCTCCACCAGAGGCACGAGACTTGGTCAATCCTTTTGATTGAATATTCATTTAAAAGGCAGTGGCTTCTGAAAGATTAAGATGAACTTCAGTAATAAGATTTTAGAGATGTTTTCACGATCAAAACCGGGGCTCGAATCTGGCGCCCTGGATTTTCCAAAAGCTTGTTAGGAACCGCAGCGCTGTCAGTACAAATTTAAATTTAAAAGTATAAATGCGTTTAGAGAAAAAGAGGTTAAAAAAAAAAAAAAAAATGTTTATTTTTCAAAAAGTTCAGTTACATTACATTACGTAGAGTACAAAATTATTAGCTGCCTGATATACATCATTACAAGTTCATTTACATTCTAACTTAACGTTTATTTTACATTTTTTTCATTTTAATACTAAAATAACACTTTAATCCGATTATACAACGAGGTTAGATATAGATCAATTTAGTATAACTGGGACCAGCCTGATCTAGGTTTATGTCAAACCTGTGTTTCAGACCTTCTCAGTTCTCATTTTAAATATCATAGTACTAATTAATGTTAATTAATACAATATAATACAATTAGTCTAGACTAGATACAATAAGCTTACAGTCAAACTTTTAGCTTACAATCTCCAACAACTCTTCCGTGTCCTCGTAATCTAGTTTCTTTAGGTAATCAGTCACCAAAGCCTTGCATTCTCTATAATTTAAGTTACTGATGGTTAATTTCTTATTGAACTTGTTGTACAAATAAGGGCCTAAGAATATGTGAAATTTATTTACATAAGCATGTTGGAAGAGTGGAATGGTGCAAACCCGGTCTCTCCGTCGTCCTACCCCGGTCTGTTCAGGTGGTGTGAGTTTGGTATGCTGATACAATATAATACTTAATATAAACAATTGTCGTACTGAGAGTACATCGCATTTCGTATATAGTTGATGAGTGGGAAATCTACGCGGCCGATAAGTGGCTACCTTGAGAAGGGCTCTTTGGGAGCGTTCCAGCGGGAGTAGGATTGAACCCGCTGCACCACCCCAGGACGTTATGCAGTACGTGATAATGGATTGACACAAAGCCAAATATACCTGTTTTATTAACTTGTAATTGGCTATAGCACGTAGGTTCTTGAATATGTATATTAGTTTACGTACTCTGGTACATATCAAACTTATTTGCTTACGAAAATTTAGGTTTTTGTCAATCGTGACGCCGAGATATTTTATGTCATCGGTTTTGTCTATAGTGGGACACAGACATGGTGCGTCAGCAGTTCTACACCTATGCGCGAATATTTGTAGGTTGTGTGGTGTTTTATAAATATTGCGCATTGTGAATAATACGTATTTTGTCTTATCTGCATTTAATGTGAGTAGGTTTTCATTAAGCCAATTCGTCACAAAATTAAAACCACATTGGGCGTGACTATATAAGTCTGAACGTGTTTTTGCGGCGAATAACAGAACTGTGTCATCAGCATATGATATTATCATACCGTTATGTAATGGGGTGGCGCAGAGGTCATTAATATAAATAAAAAATAAGGTACTTCCTAACACACTTCCCTGTGGGACGCCAAAGTTACTGTTAGACATCACATTGCTTGTGCGATCCCCAATTTTTACCGATTGCTTGCGATTACTAAGATAGTCGGCGAATAATTGAAGTTGTGTTCCTCTTATTCCAAGAAATTCAAGCTTCCCTAGTAGAATATTGCACGAAATACTATCAAAGGCCTTGGCAAGGTCGAGGAAGATACCCATGGTATGCATGCCCTTATCTAGATTGTTAGTAAGATATTCTGTTAATTTATGTACTGCCTGGGTGGTGGATCGCGCTGGCCTAAAGCCATACTGACAGTCCGACAGTAGGTTATTTTTCTCTAGATAGTTTATTAATCTGCTATTAATAAGTTTCTCCAGAATCTTTGATAAACCTGTTAAGACAGAGATAGGCCTATAGTTATTAACACAAGTCTTATCACCAGATTTAAACACTGGTGTGACAACCGCTCTTTTGAGTTCATCCGGGAATATTCCTTGAGTTAGACATAATTGGAATATATGAGTCAGAGGAGGTGCAAGAAGCAGCCTAAATGCTTTAAGTATATTATTAGGTATGTTGTCCGATCCGGTGGCACAAACATCTTTTAAGCCTGTAATGATTCTTATTATTTCCTTGGTTGACAATACTATGAACTAAAATAAACCTACTTAGATAATATAATAATATTACAGTACCCCTGGATTTTCCAAAGCTTGTTAGGAACCCGCAGCGCTGTCAGTACAAATTTAAATTTAAAAGTATAAATGCGTTTAGAGAAAAGAGGTTGACAAATCTGTAACGTAACAGCTGATCCTCGAGGAGGGCCAGTGTACGTCAGATTGTTAGAGGAAGAGGGGAATAATAAGACGAGAACAGGGAAATGGCACTTTGTATTGTTCACAAGAATAAGATACACAGTTCACAAGAAAAACACTTAAGAGTCATTAAAAACTACACTATAGTCTACGAGTCTTCTCTTCAACTTTTCATATAAGATTCAGTGCTGTTATGGGCCAGGCTTGCACAGGCACTCAATGAGTAAATACGTCCACGGCGAGACTACGAGTCACAGCTGCATTCCATCAAAATCTTGATGGAACAGAAGATTTTCAGAGTGGCCTCCACCAGAGGCACGAGACTTGGTCAATCCTTATGATTGAATATTCATTTAAAAGGCAGTGGCTTCTGAAAGATTAAGATGAACTTCAGTAATAAGATTTAAGAGATGTTTTCACGATCCAAACCGGGGCTCGAATCTGGCGCCCTGGATTTTCCAAAAGCTTGTTAGGAACCGCAGCGCTGTCAGTACAAATTTAAATTTAAAAGTCAAAGTCAAAGTCAAAGTACTATGAACTAAAATAAACCTACTTAGATAATATAATAATATTACAATGGATACACTGATACTTCACATCGTTAAAAAAAAATTGGTGATAATATTTTGTGGTTGATGTCATCATGTTGTAACAGGGGCCAATCGTGAAGGCAGGCAGATAATAAGATCCAAGTGATAGGACGATGACAATTGTGCACTTTTACTATATAATTCCCAACTCCAGAGTTTAATGGAACAGAAAGAGCCTGCCATATACTCAATCATGTTATATTTTAAATATAGGTACCTATTTAGAAAAAAAATTGCATTTATTTCAGCTTACTGCAGCACATAAAACAGATCAACCCAAATACAAAACTTATACTAAGTATATTGAAGACGAATTATACTCGTAGTAGTTTTGTAAACCAAAATTTTGAAGCTGAAAGGGAGATAGTAAATTGTTAAAATTTGTTCTTTCGCTCCGTTCAGTCGGAGACCGTCCAACGCGGACAAATTCGTCCAAACACAATTATTTGATCGTCGTCGTCTGTCCGACTCGCAAACCGTCCAAGATTGTCTAAAATACAAATAGTCCAAAACGGAACTCGTGCTAAGCAATATAAAAAAAGTGCTTCGTACTAAGCAAGATAATTCATTTATTTTTGTCCTATTAATATTATGAACGCGAAAGCTTGTAAGTATGGCAGAATGAATGGATGGATTTTTGTAACTCTTTCAGGTAAAAACTACTGAATGTATTTTAATGAAAGCTTACAATAATATAGTTTATACATCAAAATAATACATAGGCTACAAATACGGTACGTCGTCTAACCAAAGCTGAGTAAAATTCGTTTTTGCGTATTTGATTTAAATATTAAGTCAAAAGTGCCAGCCCCCGCCCTTTGGCGGGAGATATGTGTGCTCCGCCAGCCTCACAGATATTGTGGAATTCATCCAGAGACAACAATTCCCCCACTGGTCTCAGCCATTTCAAAATTAAAGCAATGTAACCGCGGATAAAGAATACTCTAAATAGATGCATTTCAAACGGATACGCTGATGTCAGTAACTTGCTTCACATATGTTCAATCGCACGTTTAAATTCGGTTTACAAGCTACCATACTTCATCGACACGATTCCGTACCATAGGACTTTCAATTCCTAATCTTCCGTCTGTCATATCTGGTGGCTCCGACCTCTGTGCTTAAAAACAAAGACCATCGCTTCAGCATCCAATACAAAAGGTCTTGCTTTATCTGATTTATGGAGGGTCAAATAGCAACGATGCGAGCCAGATGACTACAAGTGGACGCCCGCTATTAAATATCAAAAATACCAACGTATTAAAGATGTAATTTTTAGGGTTTATTAATTTTACCATTGTTGAGTAACTTGTGTACCATCACATAGAGATAACCGACATTCACGCGGGCGGAGCCGCGGGCAAAAGCTAGTATTCAATAATTATTTCAATTAATCAATCAGTCAATTAGCCCACTGCAGTCCACTGCTGGACATAGGCCTCTCCCAATAAATAATAATTGTTAAATAAAGATAAATTGGTCGTAACTAAGTGAGTGTGTTTTTCGTCTTGCATCTCGAGTATTCACAGTTTTAGTTTTTAAGCTAATATAAGCTTTTGATTTAACACCTAAAAAGTTTCTTCTTCAGTAACCTAAAATAAAACTTTCAAACTGTTACCTATAAACCTATTTAACAATTTAGTTTATTGCGCACTTAAGAAATAAATGACGTCAAATTAAAAAAATTCAACAAAGAATTTAGACCAGGTGTAGTGATTACTGGGACACATTTTGTTTATGATAAGTTGCTCTAGAAACTTCAGCACTCCACTGATATTTCAAGGAGGTCATATTTTAAGAAAGTGGGTCTACAAAAGCTTGGTAATGGTCGTCGCCAAACAGTATACTGCTTTACTCATTTATTTTTTTAAATGTATGCAAATAAGTATATTTATAAAAACTTTTTAACAAACAATAAAACCGCCGAAAAAACTGAAAAGCAAAAAATTGTAAACCTTTTTTATTTAACCTTAATAACTAACTTCTTAAAGTTATGAAACTATATCTAAGTATATATTTTTGCAAATAGTTGACTTTTTCATTAACGCTAATGAGTAGGTAAGTACTTAAAGTAATGTAAGTATAGCTAAGTAATTTTGAGTCGGCGCCTTCGCCTACGTGGACTTTTATACAGTTCTCACAACTCATGGGAAAAAATATGTTATTTCAAGTTATAATTAATCTCTGTAGCAAATTTCAGCCAGATCTGTTCACCTGTTGAAGATTTATTGCATAACAAACACCCAAACATCTTTCCATTTCTTACAAATTTTCACATTCACAATATAAGTAGGATTGTCTAGATAAGTATATAGATACACACCACTACATTTCATAATCATCATCCCATAGTATATTAATGTCACGGTCTGCGGCCACAAACATCAAAGTGTTCTGCCGTGTACATAAGCGTCACGCTCGACTTGGAAAGTTAATTACTTGCGTGTGTGCACACGTGAGTGTACAAAAATGTAGCCTACCTACGATATTGGATGGCGGGAAAGTGTACATTTGGGGCCTGATAGGTAGTATGAGGCTGCTTATTGTACTAACCTAGCCTTTCGTTTTCGTGCGGAAAACCGCACGGTTAACCACCCGTCGGTTATTTGGGGCGGTTATGTACAGTCGCCAAAGGAGATACGGTCCCACTTTTTTATTTAAAGTTGTATGTGTATCCTTTGTTGACTGTACTTATGACTGACCCGGACGGACTAAATTCACATGTCGTCTCCGGTCTCAATTACCGGGGTGTATGGTAGCCAAATAAGGAATTGACCTTGCACCGCGGCTGACTTACAACCCCTGGCAACAGAGATTAATTCTCAGGATATAGAGAGTCACTTGGTGTAGGACGTAGAACGCGACGATATTTCCGTCCATTTGAACAGTTCGACTGGGGAAGTACCTCCGCCCTACAGAATACCGCAGCCATAATAACCTCGTGTTGTGTTCCCAGAGCTCACTAGAGAGGTTTTGTGCTGTCAGTGGGAAGACTAAAGGCTGTTCCTGCTTCCCGGTGCTGCTGTCCCGGTGGATGGGGTAGGGCCCTGGCTTGACACCGTGGAGGGTGACATGCGTACAAATGGTCTCACTACCATGGACGCCCAGGATCGTGCATAGTGGAGGAGGAAGATCCTGAAGGCCCTGAGCTCTAAGGGCGTTTTGACCTCGGATGCAATCAGGATAAAGTCTAAATTTAGATGATGACTAGCTGTCGCCCGCGGCTCCGCCCGCGTGGATGTCGGTTATCGCGAATCGGGGTATGAAAAATAGATGTTGGCCGATTCTCAGACCTACCCGATATGCCCACAAAATTTCATGAGGATCGGTCGAGCCGTTTCGGAGGAGTATGGCAACGAAAACTGTGACACGAGAATTTTATATAAGATAATAGGAAGGAAATAAACGTAGCTTACACGTCTGGTATGATAATAGAAAGTAAGTTATTAGATAAAATTCTTAACTTAAAGCATTTTAGCTTACTACAAAAAAAGAATCAAAATCAGTTCATTCATTTCAACGGCCCTAGTGTTTCACACGTCCATAGGCCACGGTAACCACTTTCCATCAGGTGGGCCATGTTTGTCTGCCACACAAGTGGTATAAAAAAAACTACGATGCCACACACAGACATACACTCAGTGAGAGATAGAAACACGTCCAACTCATAATGACACGTAGTTTTTTTGTGTGAGGGGTTAAAAATAAATTATTATACGTCAAAGAATTGTTATATTTTATTACCTAAGGCACACAGTATTCAAATACTGCCTAAAATTGTAAGTTGCAAAAAAAAACTTAGCATTGTTAGAATTTGCTACTGTACGAATCTTTTAAAACATAATAGGACTGAGCAAACGAGGTACTTGGGAGCCGTTGCTTCCAATTCTAATTACAATTTCTACAGCCTACAAGAGAAAACCTACACAGTGATAATAGTTATGTACCTTTAGAGAGTTCATTTTATAAATATCTTTCTTGCTGTTTTTAAGAAATATAGTTGATACTGTGTGAAGGTTACGCGCACATCACTCATTGAAATAAAACTACTTTTCAATACACTTGCTCATAAAATCGCTCTAATCTCACCGCAATTAGGCATATAATGATACCTGTAATTAAACTGTAGTTTTATGATATTGGTTGAGTTGCTTTATGTTTCCAAAAAAAAATCGATGCAAAAAAATCGTGTTCAATAGAACAAATAAATTAATAAACCTCCACCTACCTATTACTTGTTCATTTCATGCAACTTCGTATTTAAAAAGAAAATTTCATCTTGTACATGTATAAAAAACCAAGCATTTACGCAAATACAACTATTATTTTCTCTCTGTTAAAGCTTTAAATTTACCATTTTGTACACGTGATAAACAAAAACAAAAAAAGAAACCTCATTCTTTTAGTCTATGGTCAATGCGCCACTAGAAAATCTAAGTAATTATTCTCGCCAGTCCGCCAGTACCAGAAAGTTCCGCAATTCGTTTCTGCTGTTGAAATTATACTTATTTATTAATTATTAAAATGTCTACAAGTACTAGTTATGAAGAAAATTATTTATGTTCTATGTCCGATATATGACGTGATTTATGTGAAGCCCTTAACGTTATGAAATGATTACTATCTGAAAACTGCAAGAGTAAATAATTATTTTAGTGTTATTTTATTCACAAGTATATTGAAAAACGTCGTATGATACACGTGTGTATTGTTGATTACCATCTTCGGCTTTGTTAAGACCGCGCCTCAGTGGTAAATCACCAACTTTACACACTTGGACCATAACGTACATTGTCAACGGATTCTATTGTGATTTATAAGGATTGCGGGGCTTGTGTTAAGGATGGGTTCTCGTTGGTGGTGTAATGTCGTGCATCGAGAGACCTTTCGATGGTAAGGCTGACTCCTCAACCATTAAGCTACCGATGCATAATATACTTAATATTTTTAATTAGACTTTGCATTTAATTATCTTTGTCTAATTTCAGGTATACACAGAGCACCTACTGCTTGTAAATCAATCCAGGTATATGAGCGATATACATATTCTATATTATAGCCTAGTTAAGCTTTATCTACATTAGGTCTAGATAGCCCCATCTGGGGTATAGAATATTATTAGTAAGTAAGTAAGTAAGTAAATTCATTTATTGCACGAAACATGGTCTGGTATAAAGATGTTAACATATAATGGTGTACAGCATGTCTCACAGAAATTTCCGCATGCAACATTGTCTATCAATCAAAACTATATAAGCGTTTTTAACAATTATTATGCGCAAGAAGTTGAAAAAAATATGAAAAATTAAGGCAAACATGTCAAAAGTTAAAATGAGTCAAAATTATATAATTAGTAAAGTATTTCCCAAGTAAGATACTTCTGTAAGTTCAAGTCCCAACTTATATGTTATCTTTTTGTGACATAGTTTTATATCATGGCTAATGTTTAAAAGCTTTATTGTGTTAGTTATTTGTCGTTTTTTTCTGTAGGCTAAAAAACACACTGTTACCTTCCACCTTAGTACCATCACGTTTAAAAACATTTGTCACGTCGTTGCCGTGTTCCAGATATTGATCTAAACGCATTACACTCAAGCAGCCCACTTTGTATGAGCTGGAGACATCATTCACTACAGGAGGACCATTACTTCGCAGGCATAGATTATGCAATAAAGGCGGCAGTTCTTTTAAGTGAGCATTCCTTAATTATACCTACAAATACATTAAATTTAAAAGTATATAAATTAATTAAAAGTGCTAGTATGAAAGGGCTAGGTGTTCGACTGCAGTATATATTTATTGATTCGGTTCCCGTAATCTATGAGAACTTATTCCCAGGATAAAAGTAGAATATGTGTTATTCCACACTGCGAAGAAAAAGTATTGAAGAAAGACATAAACCAAAAGTTATTAACAAAAATAAATACAATACGTACAAGCATGCATTTTAATTAGAATTACTTCTGTGACAAGTTCGTATTTTTGTAAATACTTTTAGCTTTCTACCACATTTACTTAATGTTCGTTAATACTAGGTATGCTAGTATTAACGAACATTAAGTTAGGATTAAAGCTAAGAAGCTTAATATTTTTTTCTAAAATATTGGAGCGCTGAACTTCTCTACGTCTAAGCCACGTAAATGAACTTCCAATTTATCAAGGAGATTATTATCTCGAATAAGCGTCTTATACTGCAACATCGGGTGAATTATTTTTAAACGTGTTTTTTATTCTATTAAGGATAGATTTCAGCATCTCATCGCCACTATTTCTATGCAGTAAAATGTTTTTCACGTTTTGTTATAGTAACGTGACTTGTATGGTGAATGACATCGAATGTCCTATGCACGATCATACTCTAGTTATTTACCAAATTTCAGCCAAATCTATATACACGTTGTGCATGAAATAGTAACAACTAAACACGTTAGTTTCACGTGTGTGACAGTTAAGCCAATCTGTGTTATAGAATATTATTATTTATTTATTTATCAAGGTGCATATTTTTCTAAATTAAATTCAGAGTTCTCTATTTGTAGAGTATTTTCCAAGAAAAATATTTCTGTAAATTCAAGTCCAAACTTATATGTTGACTTTTTTTGACATAGTTTTATATCAGAGAAAATTATTAATAGCTTAATTCTGCTAATAACTCATATTTTTCCTGTAGGCTAAAAACGCACTGTAACTATGCACCTTAGTACCATCACATTTAAAAACATTTGTCACGTCGTTGCCGTGTTCCAGATATTGATCTAAACGCATTACACTCAAGCAGCCCACTTTGTATGAGCTCAAGACATCATTCAGTCCAAGAGGACCATTACTTCGCAGGCATAGATTATGCAATAAAGGAGACAGTTATTTTTTAGTGAGCATTACTTAATTACCTACAAAATACATTAAATTTAAAAGTATATAAATTAATTAAAAGTGCTAGTATGAAAGAGCTAGGTGTTAGACTGCAGTATATATTAATTGATTTGGTTCCCGTAATCTATGAGAACTTACTCCCAGGATAAAAATTAGATTATGTTTTATTCAACACTGCGAAGAGAAAGTATTGAAAAAAGAAATAAACCAAAAGATATTAACAAAAATAAATACATTACATACAAGCATGCATTTTATTTAGAATTACTTCTGTGACAAGTTCGTATTTTTGTAAATACATTTAGCTTTCTACTACATTTACTTAATGTTCGTTAATACTAGCATACCTCAGGATTAAAGCTAAGAAGCTTAATATTTCTTCCTAAAATATTAGAGCGCTGAACTTCTCTACGTCTAAGCCACGTAAATGAACTTCCAGTTTATCAAGAAGATTATTATCTCGAATAAGCGTCTTATACTGCAACATCGGGTGAATTATTTTTAAATGTGTTTTTAATTCTATATAGGGTAGATTTTAGCATCTCATCCCCACTATTTCTATGGCACACACCAATGACTTTTCGAGGTTAATGGCTTACATTGGAATCTAAACATAACCTGGCGAAATGTGGGTGCTAGCACCTCTGCCTACCCCTTCGGGGATATAAGCGTGAGTTTATGTTATGTTATGTCCTATGGACGATATTTACCAAATTTTAGCCAAATATAATACCCGTTTTGCATGAAATAGTAACAACCAAACAATGTTAGTTTCACGTGTGTAACATTACACACATTAACGTGCGTATGTAAATATCATATGAATAGGTAGTACCTACTAATTGGCGTTGCATTTACCAAATGAACATGTGACCTGTCTTCACTTTCCTGCTCTTTGGTTATCGCGTGCGTAGAGGGTGTGATGGCATCGTATGGACCTATTTGGCGCCATTTCCTCATTTTATTTAAATAATGTGTGATCATAATGTGCTCACTTACGGAGAGATAAAAATACATTTTGTACAAGGAACTTCGTATTAGCAGAGATGGTAAACAAGGAGAAATATATTGCTCGTAAAAAGTCTATTATAGTGGCGTGGATAGCAAGGTATAATAGGCGTACTTAATTCTAGAGATAATATGCCAATTGTTATGTTAGACCCCCGCCGGAGCCTGAGAGGGAGGTTATGTACCCTCGGTCTCGAACCGACTAAACCGCACGCCGTCTGTGGGTCGCAGTGCAAGGCCGAAGGTGAGGTAGCTAGTGCATATCCCTCGCACTCCTGTTGTACCAGCTCGCATGGGAGATTGATTTAGGACCAAAAATGTTGGCGAAGCTCGCTTTTACCCACTACAGTATACTTATCCTATAATTCTAATTTGACATTCTCTGGCCTTTAACCTACAATTTTTGAAGTGAAAACTTCTTTAGCGGCGTTGGATGGGTTAAAAATGTTAAACGCGCGTCAGGATTAGTTGACCTTTGAACCGTAACCGACGACTGACGTCATACAACATTACAACAGCTACAGATTGTTCATTTTGTTAGGTGCGTCAAGAAGCTTCTCGGCTGAGCGGTGAGCGCTTCGACTGTAAGTCCATATGGTTCCAGATAGTACCGGGTTCGGAACTAAGCTTCTGAAATTTTTTGTGATTATTTTTTTCTTTTTGTAATTTATTACGTTTTGTTTTTTTTTTTGTAATTTATAACTTTTTGTGGTTATTTTTTATTTAAGTAATTCATTAATTTCGTCTGACAGAAAATTAGTGATAGGTTCTATGATTGCCGCTTTATTATAGGTATGGTATGGCATGGTGTGTTCTTTTTATCTTTTTCTCTGTATATAACGAAGAAAGAAAGAAAGAAAAAGTTTTCACTTCTGCCGGCACTCCCGGAGTGCAACCCGTCTTTTTTTTATATCACTGATGTGGCAGACCAGCACATGGCCCACTAGATGGCATGGATGGATACCGTGGCCTATGGACGTGTGTAACACAACGGGAGTCACACTCGTGCTGCCGACCCTGTAAACACAGAGAGTTTCTGTGCCGTCAGTGTAGAAGACCTCCTACAAAATACATCTACATAATAATGTCTTAAAACGCAAAGCGTGAAAGACCATCTGATGAAACCGTCAAACTAAATACCACCATTGTAACGTGCTACGTGTCTGTCATGTTACCCTCTTGCCTGAGACATTGCCTTCAGCTTACCATTGGGCGGGGTGAAATGAAGTTGAAGTGAATATATGAAAAAAAAATTGCTTTATAATCCGTTATTTTCATCACGGCTTTTTTTCATAACAATGTCGACCTCAATAAACAAAACATGTTTACAAAAATAAGATTAATGTCCCTCAATGCATTATCAACTCAGAAACCAATTAAACGTACCCACATCCCGGTACAAATGACGCACTTAAGCCACCCTAAATTGGAATACTCGTATCAAAATTAGAAGGCATTAATTTTAATCTCAGATTTCATAATACGTTGAGATTCAAAATGAGATTTGGGATCGGTGAAGGGACTACTACGTCATCCGATGTAATCACGTGAACTGGGGGCTACCATGAAATTTCCGAAACTTCGGGCCCGTACGAAACACGTACGTGAGATGTAGCATTCAGCCCAGTATGAAGGCCTCGTTATTCTACACGGTCAAGGACAAAGCTCATTTTGCTTTGGGCTCCTCGAGTCGAAGAGTTGTGTCCTATTTTTGTTATACTATTGTAAACTATACATTTTACAATAGATAATATAATGAACTATTAAAGTGAAATAATATTATGACAAATAGTTTTGAAGTTATTTTATTTTGAAAATTCAATTTCATAAGTCGCCCGAAAACCCTCCAAATAAAATCGAAGCACACTGTGACGTCACAGCGTACCGACGCGTAGTGCAAATGCATGAAGTGCTCAAGAGAATATCGCATTTATCTCAGTTCATCTATACAACATATAAATAAAATCGGAGTGTCTGTAATATTAAAATAACCGTTTTTTACTACATGCATATGAATATAATACGGTAGGTACATACACCAAAATATATATTTTTTAAATTTTTGTCTGTCTGTCTGTTTGTTCCGGCTAATCTCTGAAATGGCTGGACGAATTTTGAAGGGACTTTTATTGGCAGGTAGCTGATGTAATAAGGAGGAACTTGGGCTACTTTTATTTTAGAAAAATAACATTGACGCAATATTATGTGAGTAAGTGCGACGAAAATCCCTTATTGGGTCACCTTACACCCTGGTTAGTGTGACCTCTGACAGCATTCGATTTTAGAAGATTCGTGTCCATCATAAACACCCCCATTGTCCATCGGGAAGGTAGGTATGCGCAATTCCGCATGATAAAAAGGTACCATTAAGTCACTCAGTGTTTTACTCGACTGTGGCGAAGCAAAAAGAAGGATTATGATATTTCGGTAAGACCTAAATCGTACTGAAGTGTCACATTTCGTCTACGGATCCGATTTCGAGATAACTATATTCCATGAAACTGATTGCCCGAAACTGCGGTCCGAAATTTCGAATGTTTCTTAGTAGGCCCCCTGATCTGTTATCTCGAGAGGGTTTATAGAGGACGGTTTAATGCATAGGGCTTAATGCAGAATATAATGGGGTCCATAGGGTAGGTAAGTAAGGCAAAGAGTTACCCCCTGCTAGTAACTCGAGGTAATGGGTTTGAATAATAGCCGGTTGAAATGGCCTGGTGACCCATTTTTGGACGTACTGTTAACACATAATATTATATAATGAAAACTGAGATTGAGGATGGCTGTGCCGAAATTTTGAGAAGAAGTTGTCCATCATAGCACGCTCGGCAGATGAAATATTAAAATGTTATTTAAGGCTTTTTATTCAAGTTGATATTAGAAATGGTTAAATTAATGATTAATGGACTTAGAGCCCGTGAATGCCACACCTTTATCATTTTATAAAAGCTGAAAGTTTGCCAGCACATGCTCCCAACACAGGTAAGAACGATGGCCCATTATGAAATTTAGGTCTTATGAATAAAAACAGCGTATTAAAAACAAAAATGATGAGTAAAATAGAATCCATTATATGCTCATTAAACACTGTTATGTTTTAAGATCGTCTTCATTTCATATTATAATTAATTTTTATTCATTAAATTTTGGAATCCTCTGTCTCTTTATGTAAATATTTTTCTCATTTCTTTCGAGTACATTATGTACATAAGAATTATCTAAATTAAAATATTACATTATAGCTGTTGCCCGCGACTCCGCCCGCGTGGATGTCGGTTTTCGCTTAGTGTGGAGTCAACGCTATTTTTCGAAAATAAAAGTAGCCTAAGTTACTCTTTATTACCTCAGCTATCAATATCAATAAAAGGCCCGGCAAAATAGGTCCAGCCATTTCAGAAATTAGCCGTTACAAACAGACAGACAGACGAACAGACAGAAAAAAAATGAAAATAATGTTATTTTGGTGTATGTGTACCGTATTAAATTCATATGCATGTAGTAAAAAACGGTTATTTCAATATAACAAACACACACTTCAATTTTATTTATATGTGTATGTTTTATTTATATGTGTATAGATTATATACAAATTATACCACCACACATAACTAAATATACAAGATAATTCAGACGTCTGGCACTGGAAATTTCAAATTCCATTATTTTTAGCTCGAAGCAAATGGAGGTTTAATAAAATATTACCACGTATTTGTTATTCTTTTATTTTCACTAGCTTTTTTACACTTCGATGCTAATGTTTAGTGTTAGTTAAACGTGCTCTCCGAGGCACATCTAGACCAATGCAAATATCCATATTCATGCATACAAATATTTGCATTGAGCGGGGAGCCCGTTTCTCCTGGATAGGGGCCGCGTTCACTACCGTCTTTTAAATTCAATCTGTAAATGACATGGCATCGTTTGTGGTATATAAGCCTAAAAATTCTCTTTGTTACGGTACTGTATTACTATACATATACTTACATTAAAAAAAAAGAATAAAATAATACTAAAACTAAAAGAACTTATACAAATTTAAATGAACGTCGTGAAATGGACGAGCGTCGTGAAATTCCTAGGCATTGCATGTAAGTCAGTTATTTTTTGTTTGAAGTGCTTGTTAGATGCTTTTCGGGTTTTTGAATTCGGTGTTATTTTATTTTTATTTAAACACTTACTTAATTTATATTCTGGTTTTTATGTTACTTACATCTACTGTGCACTTTATGTAAACTGTAGACGTCTGCTGGCATATTGTATTGGATTCATTTGAATAATACATTAAGAGCGTATGGTCAAAATAAAGTGTAAGAATAAAATGCAATTCTCTAATAGAATGCGATTGGCGATCCAGACACTTTATTTTTCTAAATGAGATGAAGCCCAGAATCATTACTCTATCTTTAGTATTGTGCTTCTGTATTCTATTATCTATGTATGTTCTCAAAAATTGTACACTTGTTTTTTCTTTACCCTTTTGTTGCGGTTTCTCCTCTAACCCCCAAAGGTTTGCTAAGACAAAACTCAATACTGAGTTAAGCTCGCCTTTGTACATCAAAATGTATTTAAGTCTGTTACTGTATTATTTTATGTGTGTGTACAATAAAGAATTAAGAACTTGTGATCAAAAGGTAACGGGTTTGAACTTGATCTCATTTCTAATACAAGAAAATTAGCTTTATCAAGAGAAGTTAATTGGGATTCTAGTTTAGTTAGTAGTATATTCTTAGTAGCGAGTTCTTCTTATATTTACTTTGATGTTTCATGTCTGCCGTCTTTATTAACAATTATAATTATATCAAGGTCTGCCATTAGTAGTGCAGGAAGATTTAAACAAATAACAGATAAAATATTTCGTTTAGCCTTGAAATTTGGTACAGTTATTCCTTGAGGTACCCAGACGAACATACTAAAATTCCCCAAGGATTGGACACGAGCCGGCGGTGGCGAAGGGGGGCGAATGTCCCTATTTTCAGTGTTTTGCTTGTATATTGAAAACTATTATATTTTTTGTTTTTAAAAAGAATATTAGCAACCGATATTATCGAAATTACTAATATTCCCTCCAACCCCTCTAACTAAGCTAAATTGCTTGTGCTAAGAATGGGTTCACGTCGGTAGTGTAATGGCCAGGATTCGAACCCGGGGCCTATCCAAAATTTTGGAATAATATCTTTATTGTAACTTCTACATTATTTATCTACGTTAAATTTCCTATATATTATGTCTGTAGGATAGATAAATAAAAAAGTAAATATTTCGCACAACGCTATCTAGATCCATGGTAAGCATAGCCTAACTAGCTTGTGTTATGGAATCTAGAATGCAGATAAACATACTTAGACACTTTTTTAAATACAAACATATAATACATATAAAACGCCCAGACCAATGCAAATACACATATTCATGCATTCATTACCGCCATGCCACAGAGGATCATAATATGCTATCATCAGATACTTTAATAAATACAGGTCAAATGTAAGACAGCTTATAATTCGTGACGAAATCAACTCGGCTGGGCCACTGGGCCATTGGCTCAGCTTGATCCATTAATATTTTGAAGAAATTATGATTCATCATCATCAAGTATACACAGCACACATTCAAAACTATACGAAGTATTTGTCTGATCGTCAATGTTCACGTTTATTTTTACCTAACTGTGAAATAAAATTTTGGCATATTTGGCTGTCTAAACAATACACAAAGCCACAATGAACTGACGTTTATTAAATCATCATTAATGAAAATAACTCATGTAGAAGTTACCGCAAAGGGAATTACTCATGAGGTAATAATATAGGTTTGTTCTGTGTACATTATATTTTTCGCGATAAAACGCGGGCTGTAGTGCAACGTCCGTACTCTTCGCACTGCTATAAAATCCGCGAGAGAGAGAGAGAGTTTTCTTCTTCTTTTTACCTCATGGTAAGCTGAAAGCGAGGTCTCAGGAAAGAGGGTCACCGCAGACACGTACCATGTTACAATGGCAGCTCTTTCTACATTTCAGTAATATTGTTATTATTACTACGTAAGTGAAACAAAAACATAACAGTATAGGAAAGGAATAATGCCTGTACTAGATAGGTGCTCTTACTAATTGTATGAAATCTAGACTAAAATATTTTTCAAGAATAGAATTAAGTGAGAGATAATTACCTGGGTACGGCCCTGGTAAAGATCGGGAAAATCAGACCACTCCGTTACACGTTTCATCATAAATCTTTTTTTATTTTTACATCATAAAAATCCTGGTTTTTATATAAAGATAATTTTTATTAGGTATTAATAACAAATACTCTTGTCAATTTGATAACTATGGTTATAAAATACTGAACATATATGTCAATATGATGCCATTTTACTGTCGAGTACATAACGTTTTGAATAATGCTGACATATTTTTTACCCCTACTGTTTATTTCCGAGCGCAGCGAACCCTTTTTGGGACCATCTTGGAAAGATATTGCGGAATAAATTTTCTTATGCGGTTTTATTTACAAAAAAAAAAGCGAAAATAATATATTACGGTTGTTAATATCTAGTTTGTGAAGTGAATCTTGTGATTCAACAGACGTATAAATCACCTTATATTCTTAACTGTCTGACTAGGAGACCCATTCTGTAATAAGAGGGTATCTGAGGCCCAACTGAGATCTTCGGAGCCCATGCTAGCTTTGCTTGCAAGCTAATTGGCGGATAAGACTCTCGAAGTTCAGGTACTTAGGAAACTCCCGTAAAAGCCCTAATCATGACCAGATGGAGGAGAAGCGTATACCCCAGGAACTAAGGTTTAGGCTTTGGATGCAACCGAAATATTTCATAAAGTTTTGTCCAAAGTCCTGAGGACTTAATCGACCTCGATACAAGTCCGATTCCTAGTATAATTTTAGTAAAAGGTATATAATTTAATATCTATAAACACAAAATTTCTCTTCATATTATTATATACATACTTCAGCGTCAAGAAAATATCCAAAAATATTTCCATCATACTTATCGTACAGAATATCACATAATATTATTTTTGAAATAATAATATAATATATCAAATAAATCATCTACAAGGGGCCCGTACCCTTGTCAGGACTGTCTTACCCGCTACTTCAGGAATAACCTATTTACCTACATGATGTGGCTCTAAAGGTAGTGCCCTGTCAATCATGAGGGAGAGAACTCCTTGTAACTTTTACGTAATAAAAAAATCGGTAAATTTTGATTCAGTTACAGATGGTCTAGTCTACGGGGTAAAAGTTTTTAGTAAAAAAAATCTGTTAAAACTTCCCCCATAATACAAATAAACAATAAAATCGTAATTGATTGGCGACAAATCTACTTGCAGGCTCATAGGGTTTACTGGTCTGGGGCCTCTTAGTAGCCCATTGTAAGCTTGCACTTACAATCTGCGTGGATATACGGGCTAGGAGATAGGACAACGTAATACACGAATCACCATATTTCAATTACGTCAATCACTGACTACACATTTTTACAGACACACTCGCGGTCTATAACCGAGTATATTCAACCGAACTAGGAGCGTTCTGCTAGACACGTAGTGCCCGGTCGAAGTCCACAGTGATACTACTCCTGATTCTCTGCGCGCCGCACAAAAGTCAATGATCTGTCAAACTCAAATTGACAGTCCGAATGGACGAATGAGGTCACACTCGACCATAGAGCACCAGTGTCTTGCATTACGCCAGAGTGAATTTCATTCACTCTAATCACACAATTATTAACGCACCGACGTACTTAAAATTCGTCCTTCGGAATAAAAATTGTAAATTCGTTTCCTATATAGGTACCCATTGGTCCCCTAGAAGGAGACCAAATAATATCAATTTAGTTTTAAGTTACCTATTCGTCCCCTAGAATAAGTGTGGTTTGGCATTGGTTGACGTTATATTTGCACAAACAAGATGCTTTGTTATATGAATATCTCATTGGCGGAATAAGTTTGGACCGCAATTGTTAGACGGGAACTAGGTTTCTGTTTTCCTACAAAATTCTGTATTTAAATAATAAAATTATAGTAGCCCGCTCATATTTGTGACATAAACCTCACTTTCCACGGCATCAAAACATAAGTTGAACAAATAGCTATGAGATTGTGATCGAATAAGCGTGCACCTTGAACTTTCCAAGAAATTGTGTGTTAGCTGTTTTATTAAACGTTTGAATTTATTATGCCTTTATTCTTTGGGTGTGAACTTATTTTAAAAGTATTTTTTTTTATAATACTTAAAAGGGAGTAAAAATGAACCTGAGCCACAGCCCAATACAGATATGCGTGCGCGATTAATCAAGTAGTTCATTTGTCATGTAACGTGGCGAAGATTTTTTTTTCTTTAATAAATGTACGTAATATTTTAATACCTTTATTTGTGTGAGAATTTTGATAGCTCATCCAGAACTTTGGTGCTTTGATATTTGAGGAGACGAGTGGGCGCAGGGTACGAATTTTAAGAGACCGGGGGGTTGTACAACGTTATTTTTGCAGATATTTCAAATCAAAACATTTTATCATTTACCAATTTCGGCATGCAATATTATTATTATTTAATTTACTCATCAATTCATTATTTTACTCGAACTAATACTCGACTCTGATTGCATGTTCATTCATTACAGCATATTCAAAACATTCACAACATCATATAGAATTTAATATAAATTCAAAGCTTCATTATTGACATTTGTCGTAGGGCTCTAATCAGACAACATACACCTAGCAGCTTATATTTAATGCTGATATATAATTATTGCCGTCGCTATACAAATTATATTAATAGACCATTAACCTTATTAGTTGGTTGATTAATTTGAACATAAATAATTTTCATTATAAATTACTTAATTAAATTAAAATTAATTTGCGTAAGTACCGCCTACTCACTGGATAACAAAGTACTCAAAATGATCTTAATGTTTTCGTTTTCCCCCTTCCTGTTAACTGATTATTCTGATATTTAGCACACACCTTAAGTTCGGACAATAAAGGTGAACGCAGACTTGGCCGCACCGCACGCACCGCAGTCGCCGCAGTCATCGCTTTTGTTAATGACCTCGCACATCTGTCCGTGCCGCAGTCACCGCAGTCGTTCCCGTCGCCGCAGGCAACGCACTGAATATTTTCCATTCAGTTTCCAATTTACATCAAGAGTGGACATGTTTTACAGAATGGCACTTGACGAACAATTTTTTATCAGTTGTTTATTATAGGAAAAAGACAATGAAATACCAAGAAGAGTAAAAAAAAAATATGTGGATTCATAGCATTAACGACTATGCCGGCCGCAGCGTCCGATGCGTGCAGAGTGCACAGGCCGACGACGTTGGTGACGTCATCAGCTGCGGCTTGGGGAATTCGGCCGCTTCAGGTACTGCGGCGACTGCGGCGCGGGTGGGTATGCGAGATTGCATAGAACTTCATATAAAGAATTTCGAATGCGGGTACTGCGGTGCGTGCGGTGCGGCCAGATCTGCGTTCACCTTAATACAATATCAATAAAACAGTTATATGTAGTTTGTTCTTAGTACCTTGAGGGATGGCCCTGTGCCAGCCGGGGTGCGAGGGATATGTCGCATGACAACCTCACCTTCGGCCTAGCACTACGACCCAGAGACGGGATGCGGTTTAGTCGGTTCGAGTCCGACATAACCTCCCCCTCCGGCTCCGGAGGGGTGGGTATCCGTGGGGATTGCCAGCACGTAAAAAAAAAATTTCAAGTTCATTTTAAAACTTTCTGACCTTTTTTTTACTTATTCAAATTTACTTTTCAATTTTGACTGCACATTGATAGTAAGCTGAGGGGAAAAAATTAAAAAGGCATTAAAATGAACTAACTGAATTAGGTACTGATTTCATTCAAAAACAAAAATGCAGTGCCAAGGGACCAATGATCAAAGCTCTTGAGTTATTCCTACTGAGAAAAGCTTACTTCATCTTGCAAAATTAATTCAGTTTGCATTTATATACATACTAGCTGGTGCCCGCGACTCTGTTTATGTGTATATATGTATGTATATATTACTAGTTAATCCGCGGCTTCACCCGTGTGGATGCCGGTTATCGCGACCAAACATAGCCTGGTCTAATCTACCCCTATATCTAATTTCATCAGAAAACGGTTTTGCAGTTTAGACATGAAAGCGTAACATACAGACCGACAGACAGAGTTACTTTTGCATTTATATGTAGTATTAAGTTTGGAAGTGTGAACAATAGGAGCGGGATTTACTGAAGCAGAGCACTTAACGATGGAAAGCCATAGTTTCCTCGAGGCCACAACTTCCGACAATTATTCAATCTAATAACACAATATTTATTGCCGCAATGAATCCACGAACAGTGAAATAAACCAGAGCTATTTATGACTGCGCTGAGTTTTTTTTTGGCTCGTTACTGTAGAAGTCAAGAATACGTTATATGGCTTTAGTTTTATATGTATTGAAAAATAATTGAGACACCAGAGTTACTTTAGACATCTGGGTTACTTTAGTTACTTAGACAATATCATTTTTTTTTTAAATTTCAAACAATACTATAAATCGTCAATAACTAACACACTAACACTTTCTTCGAAGTGGCAATGCTGTTAATATCATTGATCAGTATCATACGTTTGCCAGCTGTTTTTGAAAAAATCATATACTACGTAACGTATAAGTTTGCCAGCTGTTTTTGAAAAATCATATGCTACGTAACCTATACGTATAAGAGAGCCTTTGGTTCTTTTTGATATAAAATCATTGCTCGAACTGATCTCACACAAATTGTAATCGCTTAAATATCAAAATAGCAGCCAAATTCGAAAAAAAGTCATAAAATCTGATATTTTTAATTCCCCGCTACCAAAAACTATCATAGTATATTACAGTGTTGGCAAGTGCTTATACAATTGTACTCTACGTTATAAATATTAATAATTTGATTTGTTGTCTGTCCTTCGTGGGCATAATGCCAAAACACACAGCCGGAAAGCGGTGTTTGGTTGCTTTACTGAAATTTCCCCGATATCGGGCAAAGTAAACAAGTTATACCACCCAGAAATGCCGAAATTAAGTGGCTATTGAAATGAATTCTTGATGAATTTTCCTGCTCGTTTGTTATAGATTAAATACAGTGTTGATGAATGGGAATAGATTTTCTTTACATTGCGACGATTGCGCCTCAATTTTTATAGGTTTTTTTAAGTAAGGATGCCTGGTCAGGCACCTCCACGCGGTGCACCATGGCCAACTTAGATGGCATCGCAGGGAAGACGCTGTTGCCTACGACAAATTCATGCCGAGGCGGGAGCGGCCTTGTATTGGAGTACGAGTGAAATGTTTTAGTGGGTAAGCTTGCACCCCAGTAATCGAGACCAGAGATTGTAGCGCACGGTCTTAGTTAGGCCGACGAGAGGTATCCGTGAGGACTGCCGCACAAAAATGATCAGTTTCACATTGTTTGCCTATTTAAACTTCAAATACCTCGTACTAACCCATAATAATTTAAACCATTCCATACAACAAAACGGTTACTTAGTTTATATTTAGAACAGAATTTAAAAAAAGATAATTAACTTTTAATAACGCTCGCACAAAGAAAAATCCACCTTATCTACCAAAAGTAATTTGAAAAGGGAATAGTCTATTTGTGACCATGAGCTTGAAAAGATAAAAGCCTAAAAGGAAAAAAAGGAAAATGGCGGTAAGTAAAAAATAAAATTTAAACAACGAACGCGGAGCTTATACCAGAATTGGTAATGTAAGAAAAATATGAAAAGGGATTTTAAACATTGAGGGTAAAAGAGTTAATGTTAATGTACTCAACGAAATATAAACTCGGGGACAATTTTAATATGCGGTGTTCTCTTTTAAATATAAATAAAGGTCCTAATGGGAAGACATTTTTATTTCAAACTTTTAAATAACCGGGCGTATCAAGTAATTATATGGTTGTTTATCAGAGATGACAGGTGTATGAGACTTTCCAAGATCTTCGGAGACCTAGCCTTACCTGCGAGCCAGGACATTGTTGTTTACAGAGGAAGCTCTAGCGCACGTGTAGCTCATGGGGCTGTGCGCTCAGAAGGCAGTCAATCCCAGAAAAGGCAAAACTAACCAAATTATGGAGAGGAGAGACTGCAATATCCCATTTATCAAGTTCCAAAAACAAAATTCATTTCCGCCTCACACAGAAACCGTGACACACACAAACGTGACTCAAAATAGATACTACTAGTAGAAATGGCAATTAATGTACTAATAGTAATTATTTGGTCACAGGATATTATTAAACACACTTTATTTAATTAAAACCGTTTAACAAAACATAAAACGAAATAAGATAAAATAGTTTCTACGACCGTATTTAATTCTTTTCCTTCCGTTAGATCTCACAGTCCTCGCTATACTGCAAATAAATTCCCTCCAACACAGATGTACTCGTGTTTAATTAAAGGGTAAGAAGACACTGTGTCTGGGCCCAGGTTCTTTTCTAATTACATGGAACCTGGAACGCTAATGTACCTAGCTGCTTCTTGAGATAAGGATTCATTTAGACTCTGAAATTATGAGCCATGCAATGGTTTCTATAACGACAAGGCTTCGAAAGAAAATATTGTCACGATTCCACGAGTATCCGGAAACGAATTCTAAATTTTAAAATGTGCACGGAAATCAGAAATTTAATAGCAATGTTGACGAATTTTGAGAATTATTTGTCAGCTACTGATTGACAGCTCTCGTACACGTTTTTATTTTTAGATTGCCAAGGAGAGTCAGAAAATAAAACTGTAGCAATGGAGTTTAAGTGATCGTTATGACTATGTAGGTATCAATACCACCATACCACCATACCACCGCCATACCACCTTCCCACGGGCTTCAATTGGCGGAAATGCCAAAGAAGTGCTGATTTGGCATCATAGAATATTCGTGCCAATGTCATGTGAAGTGGGCAAGGAAACGTCGGAAATCGGACACCGAACTAGAGGTGCGGGTCTCGGGTGAAGTAGAAGTCTCAGGTGTAAGTCTATTTCCTAACGAAATAAAGAGTTTACAGATATGAAATATCGCTGTCTGACTCCATGTCGTCTCAAATATAATCTCATTTCCTGAATACTTCGAACATAAATGTAGTCATCAAAGATTTTAGTACCTATTTATCGCGAGTGTAATACGCGATCTTAAGGGCCTATACACAGGACATAACATTTAGAGAACAAGCGACTAAAAGTGTTTATGTAAGAATAATTTATAGCCAGCTGAAGTTGCTTTATCACCGACTTTATATCAGCTATTGGAAGATTTATATCTTGGCGTATATTTGTGTGGACGGAATATAGGATAATGTCACGAACATATTTCAAAAGATTAATAGGTATTGGTATTGGAATATTGGTCGTTACTTGATCGTTAGAGCGATTTCACATTCATCCGATATCCGATTTCGGTGTCTGACGCCGATAGCCGACATCCGATAGCCAACACCACGTGCTGCTTCCACATATAACCGATAAAATTAGCCTGATACGGCTCTTTGCTCAAAAGCACGGACTAGGGGTAGAAAAAAAAATTGACGTAACAGAAAATAAAAAAAGACGGGTTGCACTCTGGGAGTGCCGACAGAAGTGAAAACTTTTTCTTTCTTTCTTTCTTCGTTATATACATAGAAAAAGATAAACAAAACATACCATACCATACCATACCTATAATACAGCGGCAATCATAGACCATATCACTAATTTTCTGCTAATTTTCTATCAGAAGCAATTAATAAATTACAAAAAGATAAAATAATCACAAAGAGTAATAAATTACAAAAAGAAAAAATAGTCACAAAAAGTGTCAGAAGGCCAGGTTTGAACCCGGTACTATCTGAAACCATAAGGACTTACAGACGAAGCGTTTACCGCTATGCTGCGAAGCTATTTATCGTATATTGCAAAATGGACAGTCTATAGCTAATATTGTATGACGTCAGTCGTCGGTTACGGTCCAAAGGTCAAGCGATCCTGACGCGCGAGTTTAACAATTTTTACTCATCACACGTCGCTAAAGAAATTTTCACTTCTAAAATGTTACTTATATTCGTGATCTAAGAAAACGTCATTAAAGTCTAAGATCCCAAGCGGTGCGATTGCACCGCGAGTCTATTGTTTACCTATTGTGTCTATTATTTACTCACTTGACAGGTTAAGGACGAAAATTGCTCGCAGTCGCTGTTTTAGTCTCTTTGTGGTCCGATATCGAGCCAACGAGTGTTGGCTCCGATAACCGACATCGGGTCGAACAATGTAAAAGACATATACATAATGTCATACATTTGACTTCCTCCGATATCGGATATCGGACAATCTAAAAACGCTCATATAATTATTGAAATAAGGTTAAGTATAGTGAGTAGGTTAACATATTGCGAAGTAAAGCAATCCTAGCCACGGGATGATGGGAGGATAGGTGACCATTGACCATTCTAACACATTAGGACCTCTTTGTTCGTCGGAGAGTACGTACGATAAGCCATCTATGGTATAGAAGTCCAACTGGTGTTGTGAAAACCAACAATCGGTTGCGGAGGTAGTCGCTTCTTGGAAAATATCGGCCACATCGTAATTAGACTGAAAAGCTCACTGGGGAGTTTTTGTGCTGTCAGTGGGAACACCAAAGGCTATTTCTGCTTTATCTTCTGCACTGACAGCACAGAAACTATCTGTGTTTACAGGGTCGGCAGCACGAGTGTGACTCCCCTGGTGTTGCACACGTCCAAGGGCTACGGTAACCACTTTCCACTAGTTGGGCCGTGTGCTTGTCTGCCACCTAAGTGCTATTTATAAAAGAAAAAATTATAAGAAAGGAAGTGTATTTGGAACGAGTGCAAGTGCGAATCAGTACATCTGCTATCACGATTCTAGATATATTTTAGGATATAATTTGGCGCTCTCAGAAGTAAACAGATTATAAAGATTCACAAACAAAAAACTGGTAAAATTGGCTGTTTAATTCTCATATCTCTCTATCACCTGTAAGCCACAGGTAAAAAAAGGCCAGTACATAAACAAGACCTTACTTTTTTCGAATGCAATGTGCTAATGAGGTTGTCAAGCCAAGATATCTTCTAAAGAGCATTATTATTGCGTGTAGTTCAAAGGCATAATAACAGGGTGGGTAATGGAGCGACAAATTAAAATGGGCTGTAGATTTCTTTGCAATATACGCTTTAGATATTTTTTGTTGTGAATCAGCGGAAAATAGATCAGTCTGCCGTTTCACGTATCTTTTATAAAGATTTGTGAAGTAGGCATGATAATATGCAGAAAAAATGAATTGTTTATTCATATGTACGATACTTAAACTGACGATGACGTGTAGGTAGAGATTGCTTTTTAAAATAGTATTTAAAGCACGTGTAAATAACAATAATTGTAGAATAAGAATAAGAATATTTATTTTGGAGAATATGGTTTGCAGGTATTAGATATTTTTATTTTACAGCATATTCTACCATTTATGGAAATTAATACTTCCATATCATTCTATCTGTTTGTTTGTTTTCCACACGAAAACCACTGAACCAATTTTGTTGACACATAATTATTGATAATGCACTTGTATATACATAATTTACAAAACGGGAATTAACGCGATCATGGTATAGGTAGGTTCAATTCATCCCAAGATAAGGTTCACGTATGAGATGGAGAAAGATAGGTCGTTGTCATTCTTAGACGTAAAAGTAGCCGTGAGATCAGATGGGTCCTTGTCACACTGTGTGTACCGGAAGCCTACACATACGGACAGATACCTACACGCCACGTCTCATCACCATCCCCGATACCTACAATCCGTTGTGACCTCACTCAGGAATAGAGCGTATGATCTCTGTGACCCTGAACATCTGGAGCGAGAGCTGGATCATGTTCAGGAGGTACTCAAGAACAACGGATATGAAGTGAACGGACGACGGAAGCAACAGGCAGTCAGGCGTAGACGTCCAGAGGTGAGCAGACAGCCAGCCTATATGTCAAGGGAGTAACGGACAAAGTCGGCTCAGTGTTAAAAACATACTCCATCCCGACAGTTTACACCCCAGGCATAAGGGTTTAACAATATCGTGGGCACACCGAAGGATGTCTTACCGTTACAGTGTCCAGGTGTCTATAAGATAGATTGCAGCTGTGGTAGTTCCTATATAGGCCAAACGAAGCGGACTATTGCTGAACGGGTCAAAGAACACATCGCAGCTGTAAAGAATCGCCAGACGAGCAAATCGGCGATTGCAGAGCACCTGCTAGAAGCAGGCACCAATCACTGGATTGAATTTCACCATACGCAAGTCCTCTCCAAGGAACGTCACTTTTACTCAAGAGCTGTACGTGAAGCGATTGAAATCAAAAAACATAAAAATTTCAATCGGGAAGATGGTTTTAAATTATCTGCAACATGGAATCCAGTGATGAAAAACATGCAACCTCGCTTTTCTACGCAGTCGGATAGACACCGGACAGTTTGCTTACGTAATAGGGACACTGTGAGTGTGGTATGTGACGGTACATGGCGACAAGAAAATATTGAAAATGTGCGGGGAGATGAAGAACCTACTACCTCACGGATTCGAAGACGGCGGGCGTCCACTGCTGAGCCAGTCAGCCTGTGACCACGGCCGGTGTAACCTGGTCGAAACGTCAGGCAATCAAAGGTATGAAAGTACCTATACCATGATCGCGTTAATTCCCGTTTTGTAATTTATATATCATGGAACGCGAGAGTTTAAAAGTTAGTGCACTTGTATTTTTCAATGATATTTATTAAGAACTGACCAGTTCCGCCCAACAGTATTCTCGAAGGTTTTGTCCGATTTGCTGAAATTTGATACAGAGATAGATAAGACCTTGAGAAACGACAGAGTCTATGGTTGATCGCGGGCGGAGCCGTGGGCAACAGCTAGTCTCCTTACCACAACAGCTACTTGAGATAGACAGTAGCGGCATGTGCGGTCTACACGACGCTAACTCTCCATCTCAATTGAGAACTCAGAGGTCACTAACATATTCGAGCCGACGCCTCGTTACCAGCTCGCAAGCAAGCTCTTTTACGTTCCTATTCAAAAAATACATCCAGGTACGAGGTATCACCCATTTAAAATATAAAATTTGTTACATTTTCAAACCTAGTTGAAATAATTTAAGTACATACGCGACTTTCAAATCAGGTAGGTACATCTCATGTAATATAACAATTCTCCATTCTGTAACACGAGTCTGGTAACTCTCACATACTGCTGTCTGCGTGGTAACAGTTAACTAAATAAAACTTCCATTAAATTCACTGCAACGTGCAACGTGCAACGTGATCAAATCCGAGCAACCGTGCACTTATGTCACACTATCCGCGTTCAGCCTGATTGAACATGTGTGGCAGTCATATTCGTTCGTGGTTCTCTTATTAATTTGATAGTTGATGGTGCTGGAAGCTGGCGCTTTAGAAACTTTAATGCGATTAATAATATTAATGCAACGACTACAGTTTTCATTCGTTTAATTTATCTAAATTGCATAAAACAGAATGACGAATAAATTTTATTTATTAGTTCTCCGTGTGACCATTTGTTAGAAAGAAAATGAGTTCAAACTTCATTAATTTGGATTAGCTCGTAATAGGCTAATAGGCTTATACGATAAAGAGTGGAAGACTTTGAATGAGTATAAATATTACAGGCAAGCTATCATACCCTGAGAGTATTCTAATTATTATTATTTTTGTTTTTTTAATAAGAATATTAGCAACCGAAATTGTCGAAATTACTAATATTCCCGCTAACCCCTCCAACTAAACTAAATTGCTTGTGCTAGGAGTGGGTTCATGTCGGTAGTGTATTGGCCAGGATTAGAACCCGAGACCTCTCAATCGTAAGGTCGGCCTTAACCTTAAACACTAAGCTACTGACGCTAATCTCGATTGTGGAGGTCAGATGTCAGTCAGTTGACCCCAACTGAGTTGGAAAAAGGTTCAGAGGATGATGACTGAATGGCTTGCTTCAAATTATAATCCATTGTCGATACCAGCAGACTGAATATCTCCGAAGAGATGGGTGCTTAAGCGTGTCACATCATAAGTTATTCGTACCACGCTTCATATAGCCTAAAGACACTTCAAGACTTAGATCTACAATATACTGAAGTTATTTTTATTGCACTTGGAACGTCTGGTGGAAATTACCACTGACGATAACAGTCTGGCTTCTAATAATATTCCAAAAATACTTACATAAAATCAGCACTCAGACTTATTGTCTATTAGTGTATTAAAGTGTGCGCAGTCACGCATAAGATTGCGTGAGGAACTCCCACTTTCGCGGCAGCTTTTGAACAAGAGGTACCTTCGGTGGGTTGCCTATGATTTGCGGCTACGTGGGTAACAAATATCTAGCTTAGTTAGAAAGAAAGACCTAAGAAATGCTGGCTTATAATCGTAGGGGTGAGATATGTTCTAATTGTCTCACTGTAGGTGATGCTGAAGATTGTATGAAGAAGAGAAGATAAAGTCGGAAAGCAAACCCCAGGGTCCAAAGTAGAGGCATCAGAAGTAATCAGGACAGTGACTGAGAAAAGCGAACAATACTTAGTGAATTGGGCAAAAACTAATACTGATTACAAATAGAACTATCCTTGTGAATACACTCAGAGTATCGCCCAATATCTGACAAACCTGGATATCTTGCTCTAATTTCAGGTGACTCATTACATTAAGAAATACCTTCATCATCTGCGTTTCAACTCTCTGACTGTCACGGTTCAAGAGATACAAACCAGTGACAGACAGACAGATAGACGGACGGTAGAGTCTTAGTAATAGGACTCCAATTTTTCCCTTTGGATACGGCACCGTAAAAATGATGATTAAAAAATATTGTAGCAGTTCTTTTTGCTTGTATACATAATCACTACATATTATAAAACAAAGTCGCTTTCTCTGTCCCTATATCCCTTTGCATGCTTAAATCTTCAAAACTACGCCACGGATTTTGATGCGGTTATTTTTATTAGATAGAGTGATTCAAGAGGAAGGTTTATATGTATAATACGTGTTTAATATAGAAGAGGGTGCAGCGGGAACGGGATCTGACGCCACGCGGGCGCAAATATATTGGCGGTACGAAGTTCGCCGGGTCAACTAGTTAATGTATAACTAAGTATTTCTTCAGCTTCTTAAAAAGATTGTACAAAGAGATAATATAATTCAGGTGTTCAGTCATCAAAGGACGTAGCCATGCATACCACGTCATGCATTTCAATAAGCTTTGAAGGCGTCTCCTTGGTCGCCTTGCAAATTGCTACAACGTGAACAGGCGAGAGCGGCTTGCATTCAGATTGTATTTCTTGGACGTCGGTAGTGTGTTCAGTGGTGTAGAATTAAGCTTGAAGTGAACATGTTTGTATCTATAGTAGTCAAATATATCTTACTTCTTAAAGATATCTAAATATATATAACTCAGAGGTGACTGACTGACTGACTGACTGACATAGTGATCTATCAACACACAGCCCAAACCACTGGACGGATCGGGCTGAAATTTATCATGCAGGTAGATATTATGACGTAGACATCCGCTAAGAAAGGATTTTGATTAATTCTTCCCCCAAGGGGATAAAATAGGGAATGAAAGTTTGTATGAAACTTTGTCAATTTTAAGCCGATCGGGCTGAAACTTTGCATGCATAAAGCATAGTAGCTTTTTTATTGAGTCAACACTAAGCGATAACCGACTTACATGCAGGGAAGAGCCAGGGGCAACAGTTCGTGTATTATAAATATGAAAGTATGTAAAGATGAACGAATGGATGAACCATCGGATGTGGCTGAAATTTGGTACAGATATGGATTATAGTCTGGCATGACACAGGTTACTGTTTTTCCCTGGACTGTGGGAATTAGAATCAGAATTCACCATGAACCACATCCAGTGTGTAATAAATCATATTATAGCTCTTATTATAAATTAACATAACAAAATGAAGAAAAAATAACCAATACATAAAAAAGGAAACCTAAATTTTATCTACCATTTGCATTTCAGATAGCTTCAGCGGATATCTCTCAATCATATTTCCTATATTTCCTAAAGGATGGACAAAAGAAAATTGACTACATAGATTTACGAGGCTAGGGTAAACAACCCAGTTAGGTTCGACCTAGGCATTCATATATATCGATCAGATAAAATGAGGATAATCTTGACCTAGCTTTTCATTTGAATGTGTTCGCGATGTAAGAAAAGGCTAAGTCAAGACATATACACACATATAGCACGTATGAAAGTCAAAGTCAAAGTCCAAAAGTAAAAAATCATTTATTCTGTGTAGACCATTAAAAGGGTACTTACAAAACGTCAAATTTAAAAAAAAAAACTAGACTAGTTTAGCAAATGGACCACCGGTTCGAAACGCGGCCCCGACCTGAGAAGACTCCGGCAAGTTGACTTTATCATAGCAAGCATAGTCTGTTTTTTTTAATTTCAGATAGTAAAATGACATTACCTGTTTTGCCGGTTTATTGCAAATAAAAAATAGTCATGTGCCACCAGTATCGAAAGTTGTCGATAAATTAAATTTAGTACAGGTTTTTGTTGATTATTTTATAGTTAGCATATATGGATAGTATACGAAACTAAAAAAACTTTAAAATTTTAACTTTTTTCTTAAAAGATAATAAAGCCAAATAACTAGTATCTAGGTCACAAACAATGGTGATAGTTTCGAGCACGTCACTAAGCACTAAAAGCTGGTATCATTATTTCACAATTTGACATTTGCGGTTGTCAGTTTACTATCTGAATTAAAAAAAACGGACTATAGAAATAATGTATTGTGGTCTCTTTCTACCCCAATTAGAAAGAGTTGTAACTGTGTACATGTTGCTATCAAGCTTTGCACTCAAGGAGGCTAACAGGTAATTGCCCCATAGTTGACCAGCAAGTAGTCCCACCTTTTTTAAGACAAGAATAGTCACGCTGGGTCGAAAAGACCCTAATTTTGAATGTATTATTTTCAAGAACTTAATGAAATCTAGAAAATGGTATAATAAATTCAAAAAATAAAATTATGTTCATATAATAATCAAGAAGAAAAATATCAAACATATAGGTTTTTTTTTAATCATTCAACACTATGACTGTTGTATGAAACATGGTTCAATGATACTCTCTGAAATTTCACCTTCAATGTGTTCCTTTTCTAAAATGTTTGCCATTCTATTGACATTCAAATAATTTGGTGACATATTACAAAGAAATAGAACCAAGACAATATTTTTGAAATCATAGAATTCACTTGCACATCGCGTCGCGCACGGGTCATAACGACCCAAACTCTCTTCAAATGCCCATATTGTCCAAACTGGCCGAGGCGGGGTATGTAGAGGTCTATAAGGTTACTTGAAAGTAATTAGCGTGGCAACACAAATGAACTAATTCTAAAGCAGTTATGGCCCAAAAACGCAGAATTAGAATCACGAGTGTCGTGAATTGTAATATGCTTTTTCTTGGATTTGATTAATAAAAGCCTCGCGGATCATCTCAGTTAGAAGAAGTAGTTAGGGAGTAGGTATGGTTGTTTTATAACATAACATAAACTCACGCCTGTACCCCCGAAGGGGTAGGCAGAGGTGCTAGCACCCACATTTCGCCAGTTTATGTTTTGGTCCTAATGTAATAGGTGGCGAGCCTATTGCCATTAACCGGGCACCTGCGATAAATACACACATAAAGTCGAAAAGCATCGAAAAGTCATTGGTGTGTGCCATGGTAAAATCTGGGATCGAACCCGAAACCTCGTCTCAGCAGTCCATTGCCCATAGCACTAGGCTACCGCGGTAATCAAATCTTAAATAATGATATGTACCGACTTCCAACAGTACCATATTATGGAAAGCACCAATAAACTTAGTACTAGATCAATTCATAACACTTGTACGCATATACTTTTATTTCAACGCCTGTTACGTTACCCAACAACGATAAAACAATAAAGTACTTTCGCAGCTCAAGCTCACCTAATCACCCCAAATCCCAGAGGCTTTCATAAAATGTTGTCGATTAATTCACAAGGAGACAAGAACAGATTTTGTTTGTAATAAACGGTCCGTGGCTTTATGCCATTGGCTGTTAGTAACGACTGTTAGGAGTTGGGGCATTAGCAGAATGTTTTTGATATTTCGTTTACATCAGCTGTGGTTGTATCACACTTATAATTTAATACCATTGTAAAAACAGTCTACCTATATAAAAATGTAAATGTATTTTGTATCTTCACCAAATAACACTCAAAAGTTTACACTTTAAAGAGGTATTTGACATGTTTGTATTTGACAAATACAATTCACTAGCATGAGCTAGTGAATTGTATTTGTCAAATAAGTACGACCGGCCGTATAGAGTTTATGAAATAACTTCCGTTCAATATTTCGAATAGGTACTTCTATAGAACCGTTGACAAACGTTCGCGTATCGCATTCACTAGCTTGATGACTCTTTTCTTTGTCGCACCATTAAAACCTGGAATTCCTTGCCAGCTCACGTGTTTCCTTCTTCCTACAATCCCGGGTCCTTTGAACTGGGCGTGAAAAAGCATCTGATTAGGCCGTCAAGCTGAGTGCCTCCATTGTTAACATGGTACTTGCACGTAATAGTGACCCTCTTTCCTGTGAAATAAGTGTGTGTGTGGGTTGTAAAATGCATACTGTTTTCTTGCAAATCAAAGAAAATTAAGCACGATTTGATATTAATACGCGTACGGGCAGACGTGGACGCCCAACGGCCAGATGGAAGGACGACCTCATCAAGATCGCCAGGAAGCGCTGGATGCGGGCTGCTTTAGATCGGTCGTTCTGGAAATCTATGAGAGAGGCCTATGTTCAACAACGGACTATGTGCTGCTGATATGATGATGGTGATGATATTAATGAAGGGGAAGTGCCTTCCTCGTTCGAAATATTAGTTTTACAAAGGTTTTACCGTAGTATAGCACATTTAGTAACACGTGCTATGAAGAGGCGAAAAAAAGTAATTGATTGATCCTTCAATGGCATGTGTCACTCGCTGACGTTCAGAGCTAATTGCCTCGGATAGTCCGAGATCCGGAGGCGAGATTACTATGATCATTTGATTTTTATAAAAACAAAAAAAAATAACAATTTTTAGGAATATTTTGGTATACTTTTAATTTTTGTGGAATATATTTTGCACATGGTCATGGGCTATATTATTTTAATTTAGTTCCATCAAATGTATCAGATTTTTTGCAAAATAACTCATTGGTATATTAAATTACTAGTCGATCCGCCCCAGCTTTACCCCTGGCATTCTTTAGCATACCGTATCACCCTCTTAAGCCTTTATATGCCTGTATTTTTTACATTATCAAATAATGTAAGTGTAAATATTTATCGGATTTATCGGATATATGATTACTACTGCGCTCCCTTTAGTCGTAGCGTGTTTTCTCGATAAACGGACTAGTTCAATTTGAATCATTAGCTCCTTAGATTAGCATGTTCAACAAACAAACTGTTCAGCTTTTTAATATTAGTATAGGTTCAGGGATAACACGTAGTTACTTTATGAAAATACTATTATACATACATATAAACACGCCTTTATCCCCGGAGGGTTAGGCTAGGCAGAGGTGAATTAACACCCACATTTCACCAATCTGTATTCGGTACCACGTGATAGGGGGTGAGCCTATTGCCGTATTCCAGGCACTATTGTTGACTCGAGCCATGCATCTGAGACTGAGTCTGGGCTGTACATATCTGTCTTGTTAAAGTTAATCAGCCCTATCCCTAAGTCGCCTTGTACGACACCACATGGGAAGAGAAGCGGTGGCCCAAATTCTATTCTGCTGGGAACCTATTATAAACTTAGCTCATTAGTATTTACCGTGATGATTTAGCAAAAATAACCTCTAAAAATGGCGATACGATACAACGCATAATATACCTACTGCCTGGATAGCAACACGATCCTTGTGATATAACTTTGTGATGAATATTACTTGTGGGTAGTTGAACTAAGAACACATAGTAAACACTGCTCTGCATTTTAAACTTACTTAAAAATAATATATTCAACAAAAACTAATGTAATGATTCAAATTATTAGCTAATAATAGTCACCTACCAGTCTAAGTGTTATTTCTTCAGAATATTCACTGCATAAATACCAAACAAAAATTATAAGATGGAGTCCAGTCTTCAAGAGTCAGTAGCAAGCTTAAAAGCTATGTTCAGGAACCAAATGGCTAAGTTTGAGGAGAGGCTAAAAGAATCCAGTAACCCTTCACCGGATGGAACCAGCATTGCAGCGGATTTTGCCGCTTTCAAGATCTTCACTATGACAGCCTTAGATCTGCTTCAACGTCAAGTCACATCACTGGCACATAACATGGACACTATGGAGATGCGCAAACGCCGAAAAATGCTCCTCCTACATGGTGTCAAAGAGGAGACTACGGAGAATACTACAGCAACAGTTGCAAATTTTTGCAGTAAGGAGCTCCTAATCACTACTTTCAAGGTAACAGACATTGAGCGTTGTCACAGAATGGGGCGACCTTCTGCACCCCATAAGCCTAGGCCAATTTTAGTGAAATTCCAAAATATTGTTGATCGTGACAAAGTTTGGTACTCGAAGACAAAACTTAAGGGCTCGGGTATCACACTTACGGAATTTCTAACCAAACCGAGACACGACACATTTATGGCTGCCCGAGAGCGATTTGGTGTGAATAAGTGCTGGACAAGAGAAGGGTCTATCCATGTTATTGGTTCTGATGGGTCGCGCCATAGAATCACTTCGCAGCATGAATTGGATCGGATAGGGGTCCCTGAGACTACTACTGCACACACCGAGACTGCCACAACTGCAGGTGCTGCGAAGGTTGCTCAAAAAGCTGTGAGTGCAAGAGCAAGAAAACTTGTTACTAAAAAGTAGTACATTGTTGTTTTCGTTACACTGACACTTTCTGTAACTTGCGGGTAATATTTTTGCAAATTATATATCACTTCCACCCTTCTTTTTGTCCTTATACGTGGATTTCTTACTCAATTTTTGTTTTTTTTTTAACTAATTGTCCTTTTTTACACCAACCTTACAAATATGAATTGTTTGTTTACTTGTACCTACTGTCATAACTTTGACATTAATAAATTCTGTCAATCTGTCCGGTAGAATAAAAATTGATAGTTACGTTCCATTTTATCTTAACACTTTTGATTTTGTTTTTGTATACTTTTCCTTCGTTTTTTTGTTTATGTTTTTTTTTTTTATTTCTCTTTCTCACTCCCTCTCCTGTAACTTAAATAATAAATAATTACACTCTGGGGTGGAAGCTGTTCAATTATATTATCTAAGTGTTCCATTCTTGATATAGATGTAATTAAGTCATATTTCCTTGTTTTTTTTTTTCTCTGCTTAGTGTGTATTGGTATTATTGTTTTTTTTTTATTTTTTTTATAACATTCTAGGCACTGGTGGGTGAACAGTATTGTATATATAGGTATAGAGTTTTACTTTTATAATATATTCCGATATTTAATTATTTATTTATAATTATTTATTAGTATTTATTTTATAATAATTATTCACATGACAGACAGTAACACAGTAAATAGGTTGAATGACAGCATTGCGCGAAAGTCTTCACTCGCAGACATACTGCAGACGACATTCTCCGATGTTCCCACGAATTTCAATGTGATCCATATCAACGCTCAGAGTATTCCCGCCCATTTCCCTGAGATGCTGGCTTTTTTAAGCGAAAAAAATATCCATGCTATCCTGGTTTCTGAGTCATGGCTGATGCCTTGTCTGCCCACTCTTTCCTACTCTTTACCGGGTTTCCAGCTCATTAGGAATGATCGTTCGGTTGGTCGGGGTGGGGGTGTTGCCATCTATTTACGAACATATATTCCTTTCAGCATTATTGATGTATCAATACAACCACCGCCGGCAAATGCTGGGGAGCATCTCTTTTTAGAGTTGAAACTACATTATTCCAAAGTTTTGCTCGGTGTGTACTACTGCCCTTCATCAAGGATCAATTATTTTCCTTCCTTGGAACACATACTGGAAAAACATATACCGTCTTACAGTCACACCATTATATTGGGAGATTTTAATACATGCCTTGTGAAGAATGATTCACGGTCTGTCACCCTCTGTAATATTTTAGAATCCTGTAATCTTATCGCTCTGCCTCTGAATGCTACTCATCATGCTCCTGATTGCATTCCTTCTCTTCTTGATCTTATTCTTGTTTCGTCTTCTGATCTTGTAGCTAAACATGGCCAGTGTACGGCTGACATGTTTTCTTATCATGATCTTCTCTTTCTTTCTTATAAAATCCGTCCTCCAAAAGCTAAACCCAGGGTTTTAATGATGCGCAATTTCAATGGTGTGAATGTTGGCGATCTTTGTGCTGATGCAAATAAAATTAATTGGCATTTGCTTTATAATTCGGTCTGTGTTGATGAGAAAGTCAACATACTAACAACTAAATTAATCAGTCTTTACGATGTACATGCACCCATTCGCGCAGTGAAAATGAAGCATGCTCCAGCACCTTGGCTTACTGATGAAATCAAGGACTTGATAACTAAAAAAGCTAGGGCTAAGACTAAATTTAAATACCGGCCTACTCAGTACAATCGCGGTAAATATGTGGAGATTCGAAATCACTGTAACAAGGTGTGTAGGCTAGCACAACGCCAACAAATTCAAGCATCTGTTGAAAATGGAGATCCAGCGAAAGTTTGGAAATTTCTTAGAACCTTGGGAGTTGGAAAGTCAAGACAGGAGATAAATCCTAAGAATATTGATATCGACGCCTTAAATAGGCATTTCTCCGCTTCTTCCAGTTTTGACGATACTACCAAAACCAATACATTGAATCACCTTTCACAGCTTCCAACTCCCGACTATCTGCCATTTGTCTTTAATCAATTCACTGACTGTGATGTTAAAAAGAGCATATTGTCTATTACATCTAAAGCTATCGGCAATGACTGTATCAGCAGAAAAATGATCCTGCCAATCCTGGATACTACTACTAAATACTAAATACTCCCTATCATATGTCATACCCTTAACTCTTCCATCTCTACGGGTATATTTCCCACGATGTGGAAAGAGGCTCAAATTATACCCTTACCTAAAAAATCTAGCCCTTCTTCTTTCTCCCATTATCGTCCTATCTCAATCCTACCATTTCTTTCTAAAGTCCTTGAACGTCTTGTCCACTCGCAACTTAACTCTTTTCTGTGTAAAAATAATCTTCTAAATACATTCCAATCTGGTTTTCGGCCAGGACACAGTACTGTCACAGCCCTAATTAATGTAACGGATGATATTAGGATGGGTATGGAGAATGGAAATCTTACATTACTTACACTGCTTGACTTCAGTAACGCTTTTAATACAGTGGATTTCCATATCCTGCTCGGGATACTTGACTCTATTAACATATCTCCGGCAGTAATTGATTGGTTTCGCAGTTACCTGTCTGGCCGCAGACAGCGCATTCGCATTGATGAGTCGATTTCGTCCTGGTGTGATACAGCTGTTGGCGTGCCGCAGGGTGGCGTTTTATCTCCTCTACTATTCGCTATATTTATCAATTCCATATCCAAAAGACTTGTTTCATGCCACCACCTTTACGCAGATGATTTACAAATTTACACACAAGCCCCGTTCAATGAAATTCATGAAGCTTTCTCTATCATAAACAATGACTTGGAACGAATATGTGAATGGAGTAACAGCTATGGCTTACAGGTAAATCCTGCGAAGACACAGGTCATCGTTGTAGGTAGCCCTTGGATGATTGCTCGTGTAGAGTGGGAAAAACTGCCACAAGTTATTTTTAATGGCATGCCGCTTCCTATAAGTAACAGTGTGAAAAATTTAGGGATACACATTGATCGAACTTTGTCCTGGAATATTCAACTGAAGGAGGTTAGTCGCAAATTGTTTGCTTCAGCAGGCTCCTTGCGAAGACTGCGAAATTTTCTCGCAACTAATACAAAGATTTCGCTTGCACAGTCGCTTTTACTCCCAATACTAGACTATGCAGATGCCAGCTATCTCGATCTCACTGAGGAGCAGCTTGACAAGCTTGAGCGTCTTCAAAATTTTTGTATAAGGTTCATATATGGCTTACGCAAATATGATCATGTATCCGAACATCGTAACATGCTCAAGTGGCTCCCAATTCGGCTTCGACGGAATACTCACATCCTTTCTCTACTTTATAACATCCTATTTAACCCTCTCACTCCCCCTTATCTCAAAGAACGTTTCAAGTTCCTACGTGACACGCATTCGAGGTTCTTGAGATCATCGGAGAACTTGAAACTGCAGATGTCAACGCATTCTACAAAATTCACCGATAAATCGTTTTCTGTTGTGGCTGCACGCCTATGGAATGCACTACCGGTATCTATTAGACGAGCTCAAACGTTGGTGACATTCAAAAAGTTGGTGACTGAATACTATCTGTCAATATAAGTAAGTATATAGTAAGTAAGGTATATTATACTTTATAACTGGCACATGTCTGTATAGGTATATGTTGTATATATTTTATGTATTGTATATGTTGTATATATTGTATGGATTGTATGTATTGTATTTATTGTGTACGGGTATTGTACGTACCGTATGTAGGTATTGTGTACATTATATGTAGGTATTGTATGTAGTGTAGGTTTATTATTATGTAAACATGTTCGTTATTATTATTTCACTTCAGTAATTGAATACTAACACCAAAACCCACATTTCATTTCTATACACTCCTGTCCATCCAAAGGTTGCCTGGAAGAGATTGTTGCTTACAATAAGGCCGCCCATTGTACATTATTATGTAGAAAAATGTCCATTCATTTTATTTTTATTATATTTTTTGTGTATTTTGGTGTACAATAAAGCATATTTTACTTTACTTTACTTTACTTTACCATTCCAGTCTTCCTTATTCCGTGGTTGGGCCGAGGTTAAACAACAAGTACGTGATTAAAACTGACTATCGTCGTCTCGTGATCTGGTTTCACAAAACTAACAACGGCACACGAACGTAAACCATCGCGTTTGGGTCAACCCAAACGATTAATTGCTTTAGATAGTCATCTAACTGAAATTGCCTACGTAGCCAAAATGTTTTGTAGGTAGGTATGTTTTGTAAGACTATGAACGGAGCTCTAATGAAAAGGTTTTAGCTTACATATAACCTTTGTACAAAAGTCTGTCAAACTGAGGATATTATGATTGCGTTCACTTTGTCTGGCATTTTGGACTCCCTAATGGCTACTATACAATAATATATACCAATTTTATAAATGTGAAAGTTTGTGAATATATTTGTATGTATGTTACTCAATCACACTCTGACCGCTGAGCGGATCTCTCAGAAATTTGGAGATCAAAAGTACTTAAATTCCAGTAATATTATAAAAGGTTTTGTCTGCATTAAAACCTTTAATTGTTAACATTAATTAAAAAATATTAGTTAAATAAGTTACAAATACATAAAAATAGTCATACATGTAAGCACGTTAAGCCCTCGGTACCGGTTGCCATACAAACATTTATGGCAGTCGTTACGGATAGTTGGAGCCATCAAAAGTCCGACAACTGATCTAACTGCAATGCTTCGATATTGCCTTTTGGTTGTGGAGGTCAATGGCAGTCGCTTCGCGGAAAATGTCGACGTTTAGTCAAACCTGCAGTTGAACTGGTAAAAGCGGACCCCAGACTCCAAGTTGATAGCTTTGGATGTGCCTGGGATTAACGCTATGATGAAGAAGACTAAATTCCTCCAAGTCAAGCCAACTTTATATTGTCCTGTTGAGCCAAGGAGGTCAGTCGCATGAGAAGAAGTAAGGGAGCCTTGGACTCAAAGGTTGGAAGCCATTAAGTAATTTTAAGCATTACTATTCAATAATCCATACTAATATCATAAATGGGAAAGTATGTGTGTGTATCTGTTTGTCCGTCTTTCACACCTAAGCCACTGAACCGATTTTGATAAAATTGGTATAGGGGTAGATGTGACCTTGGAAAAGAACATAAGCTATGTTTGGTCGCGATAACCGACATCCACGCTGGCGGAATCGCGGATAAAAGCTACTACAGAATTATATTAAAGTATGAAATTGCCGATTTGTACTGACAAATTGAAATTCGTGTTTTTTTTAATTTAACGTATTTATTTAATCAAAATAATTACCATTATTATCTATACATTGCTGCCATCTAGTAGGAAGGTCATTTATGCTTTTGCGATAGAACTCTGGTGATCTAGATTCGACAAACTGTGTGAAAGCATTTTGTACTGCCTCCTGAGAAGAAAACTTTTTATCACATAGAAAATTGTCCAAATCACGAAAAAAATGGTAGTCTGTTGGAGCAAGGTCTAGCGAATACGGAGGGTGACGGATAGTTTCTAATTGCAGTTCCTGTAGAGTTAAAACGGTTTCTCGTGCTGTATGAGGTCTCGCGTTATCATGGAGCAATAATGGTGAAGATCGATTCATGAGTCGGGGCTGTTTCACTGCTAGTTTTGCTATCATTGTTCGGAGTTCGGCACAGTAGACATCTGCCGTTATTGCTTGACCAGATCGTAGAAAGCTATAGTGAATAACACCATGCTGAGACCACCAAACAGTTACCATTACCTTCTTATTGGTAAGCTTTGCTTTAGGACACTGTTGTGGCGTTTCACCTGGGGTCAGCCATTGCATTTTTCGCTTACGGTTATCGTAAAGAATCCACTTTTCATCACATGTCACAATTCGATCCAATATTCCTTCATTTCTGTATTCGATTCAACAAGGCAACACAAGTTTCAACACGCATTTCTTTCTGCAGATCAGTCAAATCATGAGGTACCCATTTTTCACATTTTTTTATTTTATTGATTTGACGCAAATGAGTCAATATTGTTGGTAAGGTAACGTTAAACCATGCAGCTAATTCCTGGGTAGTTTGGCTCGGATCGGCTTCCACCATGTCTTTCAATTCATTGTTATTCACCTGTGTGGACGGCCTTCCTCGTGGTTCGTTCTTCAAATCAAAGTTTCCATCACGAAAGCGTTTAAACCAAAATCGCACGGTGCGTTCATTAGCAGTCCCCTCTCCAAACGCAACATTGATATTGCGAGCTGTATCTGCCGCGTTAGTTCCGCGTCAGAACTCGTATTCAAAAATCACTGTAATTTTCGAAGTATCCATCTTTCTTGTCTAAGCTGAATAAAAAAAACAACTGAAAGTCGATATTCGAATGTTGCACATTTTTAAATGAAGAACTACATAGGTACCATGTGGAAAAAGTTTCACTCAAAAATCTCAAACCATGAAGGTTCTATGTCAATTCGAAGTACCTATTACAATGAAACGGCAATTTCATACGTTAACCCCTATTATTAATTAGAATTAAGGCAATAATGGTATTTGTGAAAATCACTCACCTATGTAACTGATAGAAATAGACCTATGTGACCTCATATAGAGTTTTGAACTACCTGACTCACAGATTACCTAAATAGCTCAGAATAAAATATATTAATATACTAAAACACAGAAGGAACGCATTAGCGAGTGAAGCCGTCGAACTAATAAAGTATTCGCTCGCACTCGTGCGTGCACACAAAGAGTAATTGTTATTCTTTTAGTCTGAGATAAATAGTTGGTGACTCACGATTTCTCGATATTTTTATTTCTCCACTTTCTACCTATAGCTTCTAACAATGTCCCTATTCTGAAAGTTCGACTAAGGACACATACACGTATGTAACAACTGTAAAAAAGTAATTTCTAGGTCTCGGATCGTATTCCCGAGTTGGACAAACTATAATTGAATTTCTTTTTGTTTCAGGTAATTTGCGGTACTACCTAGGATTTACAGGTATCAATGACTGTTAAGCCTCAAGAAATTAAGCAACGATGAAAGTGAATATATTTCCCAAAAAAAACGGACGCCAGTACAAAATATAAATCCATCTTTTCTATACAGTATTTAAACTTTTTCTTATCCCGCTTATGTAGAACACGACGGTATTTAAGTTCTATTGTGTTTGTACAATTGAGCAGTCCGCTGGGGAAGTACCGCCGCCTTCCCGGCGGTGAGTGGGGTAGCCAGAGTGGGGTAGCCAAAGGCTCCTTCTGCTTTGTCTTCTGCAATGACTGCACAGAATTTTTATGCTCTTGTAGGGTCGGCAGCACGCACGTGTCTCCCCTGGTGTTGCACACTTCCACAAAGCACGATAACCACCATGGTCTTTAGATATGTTCGACCCCAGGGTCTAATGTTCTTGAAGGAACCCATATTGTAATCCCTTGGGAAATCATAAACTTAATCACTATAATATGAGTATTTCCTGTTTAATCTGAGAAGTTCAGGAAAAATCTTCCTAACCAGAAGTTCCCAATAAAATAACTCATCAAAAACAATCAAAACAACATACATATGAATTGGAAAAAGTTTAATAATTTATTTTTTCAGTGGCTATATATATAATATATCTTTTATAAATTGGTCAAAAAATAATATCAAATTTTTTCTTACAATTTATGAAGTTTTATTTTTTCGTTATATAGAACTTAATATTCACTTAGGAAAAACGGTTTTAGTATTGTTATCTATAGAATTTAGACATAATCTGCTGACTCTCGTTCCGGATTGTACCTGGTGCAAAGGCTAGCCATTGCAATCCAGCGCGTAAATGCGGCCAGTGTTCTGGGCTTCATTAAACGAGACACGACCCGAGGCGGGTTATTTACATGACAAAATCTTGGCTGACTAATTTACATTTTTGTAACAATTTATTAAATCATTATTATATGCTTTAAGATTATGACATGACACACACAATATAATAAAGTCACCTTGTCTTTTCCCTTGCTGCAATTCTCGTATAGACATTTCGCTTCCTCTATTTTCAAAATAAATGTCATTCATAAACCTGCTGGTTGGCAAATCTTAACTTGGCGTTTCCATAGAATGCCATCGATCTGATATTCACTATTTATTCTTTTTCGACACCCTTACTCATAAATTGGTGTTTATCACATGACTTTTACGCTCATAAACTATGGTATTAAACACTTGTGCTTTTTTTTCTTGATCGCGCTAGTGTTTTATTTTATATTCCATCAAATTAAGTTGGTACCTCGCTGAAAGATGTTATATATGCATTCTATTTGCTCTTAACTTAACAGGGTTATAGTTTTATTTTTAAATCTCGGATTTTTTTTTTGACTTAGATACGTTCCGTTTCAACATACGACTAAAAATAACACTATTTTTGTAAAAAAAGTAGTTTACCACTTTGAATTTGATAAATTTTCAACAACTTATTTACTTTAATTAATAATTCAACGTGAAACAAATTTATCAAAAAAAAAATTAACGATTAGATTTTTTGCATTTTACGTTTTGGCTGTTTAGCGTAATTGTTCGTTAGTAGTTATATCCCTAGGGATATAATTATATACCGTAACATGGTTATACGAAAGCGATTTATTACTATCTCACTAGGAATATAGTTATAAAACGGTCCTAGTTTAGTTATATACTTATATTGCTAGATTAAGTTCATTGTTATAAATATATTACTTGATTAAGCTTAGTGAAATAGAAATCTACCATATATAATTAAATAAACCAATATTATTTTGGTTTTAACTTTATTTAAAAATCAACTTTATGTATCCTGCAGTTAGTTACAATACTTTGTGTCATTAACTCGTATAAAGTAATTTTAGTTATAATTAAACGATCATATATTTTGGGTGGCAAAAAAAAATAACCACGAAGCCTTAGCCTTCTAACCTAACCTATCTGAGTCGATCATTATGGTTATAATGACGTTTTTTATATATATTAAACGTTAGACCTAATGATTTTCGATTACGTTTGTCACTTAATACATTATATCAAACGTTTTTAGACCAATAGTAGTTTTATCAGATAACTCAGTTGCTAAATGTTCATTTTGTAAAATAATTATTTATTAAACGCATAATAACCCCTCCCCCGCCGCGAGGGAGGCGGCGCGCCGCCTGCGCCGCACACTCCGAAAGCTCTTTCACTAAACTTAATCTAGTAATATAAGCATATGACTAAACTTGGACCGTTTTATAACTATGTTACGGTATATAATTATATCCCTAGGGATATAACTATATTACGGCTTTATCTATCTTACTGCGAGACCTACACTCCAATCCGCGCAGAAAAAAAAATATCAGTGCGGAGTTTTTAACAAACTTTCAATCTGTACTGTGAGCATTGTTTATTTAAGTACGAATATTTGATCAACAAGTTTAGAATGTCAATCTCTATTTTATAAGAAGACCGATACGTTGATTTGACGCCGCCGGAAATATTAATAAGTTTGGCACGAAATGGCAGTGATAGCCTTTTGCCTCCAAAATTCAGGGCTATGTACATGGCAGTTTATAAGACCTTCGTTAAATGTAAAATTTATTTTTTTATTAGTAAGTAGGTCGAAAAACTTCGTATGACACACGGTTTGGTCTCCGTTTGGTTTCCTTGCAGCCCTTGCCTTCAGCTCGGGCTATGCAATATCACCTCGAGTGTAATATTATATAAATAACTTACCACACTTGTATCATAAATAACTATTATGGCTAATAGTAGGCTATAACCATCCCCAAGAACTAGGATATCAAATGTAAAAAGGACTTTCTAAGTACACAAAAGTTTCTAACATTGCAATGGTAAAATATATAAATAAGCTCATCCTCCAAGCTATTCTCCTACCCAATTGAGGTTGGCCATTAAGTCTAGCTATGAAACGACCAAATTTCAATATACCCGTGAAACGCCTGCCACCTGATCTTCACAATTCACTAGCAATATCAAACATCTACAGTAAGACCAGATTGTTGAAGTTTCTAGGGCTCCAGCTACCCGTAACGAATGGCACGGATGTTTGTGTATCGACCGGAACGTGCTCTCCGAGGCACGGATACTAAATGTACTAAGAAACAAATAAACTCTTCTGCTTTATTAGCACCCATAGATTTTCCACCTAAGAGCGTTTTCACATTATCCGATATCCTATTTCCGACATCCGATATCGAAGGAAGTCAAATGTATGAGATATGTATCTCTCTTTCACATTGTCCGGCCCGATATGGGTTATCGGAGCGTAGACCAATGTTTTTTGTAAAACTTCGGTACGAATAAACGGCACCATTGAAGAGCCGCAATGAATTGAAATAATAACCAATTTTATCACACTCAAATCTATTTCACGGTGTACTCAACTGTGGTCTGTGGTCGGCAATGAAATCATACTTTTATTAAGGCTCGGGCATTCTTTCTCTGCTTTGCCCACAAAATTAATATGTTTTTATCTCCCATCGATAACATTTAAAACGCTTTGTAATGCTTTGGCCCATAAAGCCGCGATGTTTTAGTTAAAGTTTACCCTAAGAATCTATAACGTCTTAGAACTCGCATTGATCCATCGTTTTGTAAATTTTATGGTTAATGCCTCCACAAACGACTACAGTTTATGCGTTCGAGCTTTTACACTAAGCTCTTATTTTCTGAAACAATTTGTAAACGCGATCATTGTCATTACTAACCACTGAATAAAGATAGTCGTGAATTTTCATTGTTTGTTTCTTTTTTTCATTAGTTTTTTTTTTATTGACGTGTCCTATTAATTTGAAGTCTCCTCGCGTGTCTTTTAGTTTTTTAAACTATTATTTTTATTCTTCGTTCAACGAGAGACATGTCTATGTCATGACGACTTAGTCACGTGACGCCTTTTATCGACGATTTCATTGGTCGAAGAGAAACGCAGAGATATGTCTATGTGGCTATGCTGTGGCAGTTAAAGTAGCCTATGTAAAACACATCAGACTACAATCGACTTTTAATTTGTAAGGGCGCTAAAACCTCCTAACTCCAAACATCGTTTATTTAATTTTTCTTAAACTACCGTAACCATCAGGTTTATCATTACTTATTTACCACCTCAGTAATGTAAAGGAGCTTCTCTCATCATTTATCACACAAGCAACATTTTACATAATGAGGTGACGTTTTATCAAAAACATTCTGACATGGAAGTGACATACGTGACATGGGGCGGTATTACGGGTATCACTCTCCACATTTCGAGGTGTTTTACCTCGAGCATGTTTGTTCAAGGATGAAGAGATAGCTGGGAAGAGGATGCGTGAAACAATGTAGATAATATTGTATTTTTTATGGGTTTTCGTGCATATATTTTGAGTTTCAGAAGAAGAACAGGGCGTTTTCGTATTAATTTTATAAATGTGTTAGTTTGCGAGGACAGGGTTAGAATTAGATATAGGTGTTAGTTATTCATACGAATATTATAAATGTGAAAATGTGTGTCTGTTTTTCTGTCTGTCACGCCTAAACCACTGAACCGATTTTGATGAAATTTAGTATAGCAGTAGATTAGACCTTGAGAAAGGACATAGGCTATGTTTGGTCGCAATATCCGACATCCACGACAAAAGCTACTAAATTAAATTACGCTGGTTGTTCTTGGAATACATAAGTATTGTTATTTGGGGACACAGCAGTGCCCCCCTCAAGACCTAATAATACCAAGACCTTAAAATATTATCTTATAACAAATAAAAAAATTGTACGTCATAATTTTAACCAACTTACAAAAAATAAATGAAATCTCACCAAACATTTTCATGTAAAAATGTTGCCAAGACGAGTTTACGCAGCTTAGTGTAGTATGTATCCAAGGTGTAGGTGTAGGTTTAGAGCTTGCAGTCTAGAGCTTGGCTTTAGACGAGATCTGATACCTTTTTTTCACAGGGTAACTCGTCTTGGCAACATTTTTAAATAAAAATGTTTTTGGTGGGATTTCATTTATTTTTATAAGTTGTACTGAATGTCCTAATTTTAGAACATGCTTTCCTATCCATAATAGCTCTGAGTAACATTTTTAAATCTTCATTTTTAACCCAGAGTGCCAGGGTTAGTTATGTTTTTTATATACCTACGTAAAACACAGGCAAGTTACTTATATAAATGTGAAAGTTTGTTAGAATGTTTGGACGTTCGTTATTTAATCGGCTGTATGCATCTGGCTGAACTTTGAACAGGGATTGATCTGAATAACACATAGGTTACATTAATCCCTTGAATTCGCCCGCGTCCAGGTAACCCTAAATTATCCGGATACAGCAGCCGTCCCGAGACCTCAGCCTATTTAGGGACTTCTAGGCGGGCTATTTTATTTCATGCCCAACTGTGCTATGCTAGTCTATATAAGTAGGCTTTTAGCGAGCTGGATGTAGTGAACAGATAATTAATACAAAACCGCAAAAACCGCAAAACGACTACCAAAATATTTTGAACATTAAAATACCTTATTCTATTTTACTCGTATAATTTCAACTCGTCACCTTCATTAGAAAAGGTAATAGAATAATGTTTCATTGTTAGTAAACGTTGACGTGACAAAAGAATTACGTAGAAAATGAACAATGTGAAACTGTGCTTATTCATTTTCGTACAATTTCAACAGCTCTCGACTGTTTGCCGAGAGAATATTGGTTCAAGCTCGGCTTTGTATATTTTCCTCTAATGTAATTATAATAATTGTGATGCTTTGAGCGTTCTTAAGAGATGATTATCTAGAATTCTAAGCGAATAACACAGCGATATAAAAGTGGGGGTTGTGTTAAGGAATCCACGAAAACCTTCGTTTATAAGGCTACCTCACCTGCAAATGAGTACACCTGCTGGTTCACCTGTGGAACTAGCTTGCCTTTTGGGGATGGAAGGTCAGTGACGGTCGCTCCATAACCACCGTATAAGTCAGATCTAAAGAAAAGAATAAGGTAAATGGATACCAAAGTAAACCAGGATCAACGCTAAGATGTTGGTATAAAACTATTAAATTTTTAATACGATTAATTTTATGAAATAGAATTATTACAATTAGGTTGAATTGATTACCAAGATTTAATTAACCCCTATTGTTTGTAAATCACAAGTGAAGCTAATATAAACCTGTTATAAATCACACAATTCGCAACCTCATTTCCGAAAACCATTACTGTAATCAACAGATTCGCACGCCTCCATTCCGGGATGATTAAAGAGAATGCCTTTATACTACACAGCACTATATTTAGGTACAAAATACAAATAGACACATTGTAGTTCAGGAGCCCATGTGCATTAGATTAGACATTTAATGCAATTATGACAATAATGCAACATAGGTAAGCAGGCTGAGAAAAAAAAAAGACGGGTTGCACTCTGGGAGTGCCGGCAGAAGTGAAAACATCTTTTTTCTTTCTTCGTTATGTACATAGAAAAAGATAAAAAAGAACATACCATACTATACCTATAATATAGCGCTAATCATAGAACCTATCACTTATTTTCTGCTAATTTTCTGTCAGAAGAAATTAATAAGTTATAAAAAGAAAAAATAATCACAAAAAATAATAAATAACAAAAAGAAAAAATATCATAAAAAGTAATAAATTACAAAAATAAAAAATAATCACCAAAAGTAATTAATTATAATAAGAAAAAACAATCACAAAAAATCCCTGAAGGCCAGGTGGTTTGAACCCGATACTACCTGAAACTATAAGGACTTACAGTCGACGTGCTTACCGTTTAAGCTACGACGCCATCTATTGTAAGTTGCAAAATACATAGTTTGTACCTAATCTTGTATGACGTCAGTCGTCGGTTACGGTTCAAAGGTCAACTAATCCTGACGCTTCCTTAACATTTTACACCCATCCAACGCCGCTAAAGAAGTTTTCACTTCAACAAGACCTTGGCGCGCTCGGATTGGTTAGATATAATCTACGAGTATCAATAGTGGATTTGAGCTCCTCCATCGCCCCGTTGTGTAGCACCCCGTTTTACAAAAGGAACCCAAAAATGTTATGTCGTGACTGGGGCTAAGACATATTATGTTGATAACAAGTGTGTACGAGACCCGACCCGGAACTATGAAGCCCAAGCCTATATTACCTGTGTACCGGTCCACTTGTGGATTGTCGAACTAGGGGCTTCAATGTGAGTATTATCAATCGAGCGAAAATTCCATTTAGATCCAAAGTAAGCATCGCATCGCGAAACGTAGCAATCCATGATAAGATTTGTTTTAATTATTATGGCAGTAATTGCCGTCTGTCCGCTTTAACCTCAAAAGGGAAGTCTGCACCAGAACCTTGTCCGTCAATCAGCAGGTACACCGTAGTGAGGTTACACATCATAATGATACGAAGTTCATAAAATAACAGCTTTTATACTCATGTAGGTCTGCCGTTCACGGGCTTCTCGACTATTTACACACACATATAGACGTATTAGCAAGGTCTGGTTCGCTGACATGTCGTAGTGACGACTATATGTCAAGGATTATAATATGACTTTTTGATGTTTGACATGTAAAGACTTTAATGGAAAACGTTTTGTCATGTGGTGGATGCTTTTTAGCTGTTTTCGAAGTTTTAGTCTTTACTTAGTTCTATGATCACATGTGTATGGTTTTGTGTACTTGTGATAATGGATTTTTGTCTCATTTATTCAGTGGCTCCACCGGGGTGTGAGCGATTGTCAGAGGTTATTTCAACCTCGGCAACTTATGACCCAAGCAGGCGTGCGGTATTAGTGGGTTCAAGTTTTACATAACCAGCTGGCTCTGGTGGCTAATCCGAAGGGATTTCCGCTCTGTAACAAAAAGTAGTTAAAGTTTTTGATAATTAAAAAAAAATATTTTTTTAAATAAATATTTTATTTTTGATAGTGACACTATTATATCCTTTTCAGTAATCTCTTCAGATCATAACTTCTAGGGACATTTTTTATGGAAAATGGAATTACCTTTTTAATATAATCACTGCATAGTATAAAACAAAGTCGCTTTTTCTGTCCCTATATCCCTTTGTATGCTTAAATCTTTAAAACTACGCAACGGATTTTGATGCAGTTTTTTTAATAGATAGAGTAATTCAAGAGGATGGTTTATATGTATAAAACATGTTTAATATAGTAGAGGGTGCAGCGGGAACGGGATCTGACGCCACGCGGGCGGAAAAATATTGGCAGTACGAAGTTCGCCGGGTAGTAGTAAATAACAGAATATTGTGGGACATTCTACACAGCGCTATCTAGACCCAAAGTAAGCATAGCTTAGCACGTGTTATGGAATCTAGAATGCGGATATACATACTTATATACACTTTGTGTAAATACTTACATACTATACATAGAAACACCCAGACCAATGCAAATAGCCATATTCATGCATACAAATATTTCCACTGAGCGGGAATCGAACCCGCGCCTCCTGCGTAGCTATCGCGTTCACTACCGCCACGCCACAGAGGCTGTATAAAAATAAACAAAACACGAAATAACTTCACCTTGTGTACAGGATTACAGGGATGTCTATACATCAACTTTTGCCCTTGGTTCACCCGCGTGGTATTCTGATCAGGTTCCCGCTACTCATGGGATCCTATTTCCGGCATGAAAAGTAACCTATGTGTTTTTCCAGACTGTTATCTATTACTGTTCGAAATTTCAACTAGCTCGGTACAGCCGTTTGAGCCTGATTGAATAATAAACATTCTTCATACACATTCACACTTATAGTACAGTCGACAACGGATATACGATGGCACTTTTAGATATTATACAGTTGTATGTAAAGGTGCAACCGTATCACCTTTGTGGACTTACACACATACATTCATACGCTCACGCCTATTTCCCTTCGGGATGGGCAGAGGAAACAGCCAACCACTTATAGTGTTATTTATATTTATTGATTGAACTTTTGGCACAAGTAAGACAGAAGGAAACAATATTTAATAGTGTCACGCACTATGAATCACCAGACGCGAAGTAGGCAGGCCTCCCTCCAGATGGACCGACGATCTGTTTAAGATGTTGTGGAGATCATTGGGGAAGGATTATGTCCAGCAGTGAACGTCTACGAGCTGAAAGAGAGAGAGAGAGAGAGACGCACAGGAAAGAACAGGCATTAAATACATAGCGGACTTAATGTCACAGGGATTCTTTACCAGTCAACGAAACTATTGATAGGATTATATTATTATTGTTTCATCATCATCATATCAGCCACACACATAGTCCACTGTTGAACAAAAGCCTCTCGTATAGACTTCCAGAACGACCGATCTAAAGCAGCCCGCATCCATCGCTTCTCGGCGACCTTGATGAGGTCGTCCTTCCACCTGGCCGTTGGGCGTCCTACACTACGTTTGCCCGTACGCGGTCGCACTTCCAGAACTTTTTTGCTCCATCGGCCATCTGTTCTGTGCACTATGTATCCCACCCACTGCCACTTCAACGACCTAATCCGCTAGGCTGCGTCGGTTACTTTTGTTCTCCTACGGATATCATCATTTCTGACGCGATCACGTAGGGAAATACCGAGCATAACCCTCTCCATACCTCGTTGAGTGACTTTAAGCTTTTTTTAGGACCAAATTTCAGATCAGTAAGTCATCATTATTGTTTATTTCAATGTAAAGTTTGTTTGTAAATTTGTTCATTCACCTGCATGTAATCCTGTTCCAGTAACACATGGGAACGAAATTCCAGGTACAAATACCTTATGAAGACGGAAACAAGTAAACTGAACGGTACAGTTGACGATATGAGTCATTAACCCACGGCGTCGCACCATCAAACAGCAACTTGAAAACTTTGTGAAGTACTAGGAGGGCTACTATAAATCACTCGAAACTCCGGGCCCGTACGAAACATTTACGAACGTAGCATTTAGCCATATAGGCTACATGAAGTTATATATCCCCAAAGGGGTAGAAAGAGGTATATTAGGGCCCTCGTTTCACCAACTGGAACAGGATGCGAGCCTAATGCCTTCAAGACACTTTCTAATGGACTGTATATTTACTGTCGAATAGAAAAGAGCTCTATCCTTTAGTCGCCATTTACAACTCCCACGGGAAAATAAATTTTCTTAAAATAGAGTTTAAGCCGAACCGAAGTACCATTTATCGACTTCGCATCTGATATTGGGATAAATGTAGCAGGCCACGGCGGCGGCGCGCATCGTAGGACGATGCGCGTCCCCCCATACCGGGGTTGAGTCGGGGACCGCGTGGTCCCCACCTCCCGAGGAGGGCCAGACCGAAGCTGGGGTGCAAGGGATATGTCGCATGACAACCTCACCTTCGGCCTAGCACTACGACCCAGAGACGGCGTGCGGTTTAGTCGGTTCGAGTCCGACATAACCTACCCCTCCGGCTCCGGAGGGGTGGGTATCCGTGGGGATTTCAAGCACGTAAAAAAAGGGATAAATGTGTTCTATGAAACCTATTGCACGAAACTTCGCGGATGTCTCATAGTAGGTACTCATGGTAGGCCTACAGGTTATATTAACTTCAGAAAGGTATTAAATACGCTTACTTACGTTCATGCTAGCCTTTTCAACCGATCTTTTAAGTAGGTGTGGCGAGCGAAAGCCGCTTCAAGAGGTCAATAACTTCGCTTACCCAAGTTGTAACTAAGTTAGAACAACTTAATCAATGCAAATGGCAACTTAACTCGTACTCTTGTACTTTATATAATGTTTTGGGTAAGTTTTTTTGGATTCCGTACCCATAGAATAATAAAGGAACCGTATTAATAAGGTTTACTGTTTACTCAAATATAACTTTTGTTTTCGCTCTATTTAAACTTTAAGTAAATTCACCATTTTTTACACAGAAAAAAAAGAAACCTCATTCTGTTTAGTCTGTGGCCAGTGTTTTTTTTTATTATTGCCGCCAGTCCGCCAATATCAAATAGTTTCACAATTCATTTTAACTGGTGAAATAATAGTTATTTATTCATTAAAATGTCTACAAGTATGAACTAGTTATGAAGAAAACGATTTATGTACCTAGTATGCCGCCCGATGTATACACATATACTATACAACGTCCGATATATGATGTGATTGGTATGAAGTCCTTAACCTTATGGAATGTTTACTATCTGAAAACTGCAAGGGTAAATTTCTATTTTAGTATTATATTCTTCTCAAGTAAAATGAAAAACGTCGTATAATACACGTGTGTATTGTTGATTACCGTCTTCGGCTCTCATTAGACCCTCGCCCTTAGCGGTACTATTATTTTATACTTTTTAGTTATGACATAAATATATTTTTGTAATCGTCTTCTAATTTCCTTCATTCTTTTACGTCATTCGATAAAATTCAGTGATTTTTTTACCACATTCATTTTAGCGCCAAAAAGTTAATATATAAGGCTTTTGATGAAATTTTATGTACTCAAGAACACTTGGGCAATAAATACCTTTCATTTGAGATATGAATCATTCAAATCCGGTACGGTGACTCAGTAGAATGAGGTAATAAAGTATATTACAAACATACATACATACAAGATACGCGCGAAAACATAACCCTTCTTTGCAGTCGGGTAAAAATATTAAAAACAGGATGAAAACAACAGCCCGCCATCTGCTAATATCCTTTACACACTACACTGGTGCCTCTATTATCATAAAACCTTACATGCAGCTTCGAGTGCTTTTGACCTGCTCCTTTCTTCAATATAACGTAATAAATTCATCAAAGAAAAAGATAAAGGTTCTACTATTTCATTAAAATTACATCTTTTGACTTTCAGATTGTTACGAGTAAAGTTACATTTCTTATTCAACTTTATTGCGATGAAAGTAAATCAAATAAAAGTTATCATACTTCTAAAAGGGATTTACATTACATTTTGGATTCTTCTTCTCGACTTGTCCGATCTAATTTACATGGTGATTGAAAGAATAATACTCAACAACAGACTGGTGTTTAAATGACTTTTTATGCTGATATGGAAGTGAATAAGATAACGTTCCATCTGAAAAATGTATTACCGTGAACACTACTACTTGATACTACCTTTGTTTTTTTACGTGCGGGAAATACCATATAATATAATACATAACTCCGGTGTGGGGAGGCGCGCATCGCCCTACGATGCGCGCCGCCGCCGTGGCCTGCTTCGGCTAGGGTGACGGGTGGCCACCTGGTGGAGCCGGGATTTCTCGGCCCGAATATCCTCGGGCTCGGGATCGAATCCCCGCTCCACTACTTGATACTACCAGGAATGTCATGGAAAATTTACTTTCCCACGAAACTACTGGTTGTGCCACGGGTGAGAAAGAATTTCCTGTGACAGTGGCCCTAGTAGTGTCATGGGAAAATTACTTAGCACGCGGTATCTTATCTTCTCTTGTCTTCTTATCTTGTTTTGATAACTAGATCTTACTTATAGAAGAAAAAGAATTTGATCGGAGAGAGTAAAGGAAATGATCATGCTTTCAAACCGAATCCTCGAAGTGAAAAGACTTGTCTACTGCAGTTAACTTGCGCTCAGTAAATCTTCGTGGGTCTCTAAACACTACACACAAAGGTCTAGACTAGCTTATACGCTACTTGCATCACCATTATCATCGTCTGAACCTTTTCCTAACCAATAAATAAAGGTCGGCTGTTCAGTCTAATGCGACGTACCTGAAATTCAATATTTAACATGAAGTTACTGACATCTGACAACCAAAATACATTGGCGATGTCAAGTTTTATATACGAGTAAGTTGTCTTACCTCCTACTTAATAACCAGAAAAAATGTATTAAAAATGATTTCTCTTCCGAGAATCCGTATATTAGTCGTGAAGCAATTTCGCCACATCGGAATCTTCAAAGGGCTTCAAGAAAATATTGAACTGTGATTTCAACTCAAGCAAAATGTACTGGAAATGAAAATTGTGAAACGTAGCTTTTAGGTGGTTTCACAGATAAAAGTCAATTCCGAACAGGCTCATGGCATTCGATGTGTATTCAAGGAGCTTGTGACAAAAATATGTCGGCATTTTGTAAGTGACTTAAAACTTTTAAAAATCTGCTGAGTATAAAAATATTATATTTATTATTTCTTTATTTCAGATTAGTATCTACAACATTTAGGTAAATTACCAATTGATTGGTAACACAATTTGTGACCAAATTGACACCTATTAATGGCCAGAGTAGGTTCCAGTGCAGGCTTTACCCTCGGGATTAACAGGTCAGATCGCAGTCTCTCTCATAAAAAATGTAACCAAATAAATTAATTAATTTGTGTCAATTTACATATGGGTATTACGTTATTTCTAATATAGCTAATATATTTATAAGGTTTCTCTAATTTTACCGCAACTAGGCACATAAAGAAACCTGTTATCAAACTGTATTTTTTCATTTCTATAATTCACAAGTAAGTTATGGATTTCTTTTTATTTCATTGGTTGAGTTACTTTATTTAAAAAAAAAAGTTTGAAACAAAAAATAACGTGTTCTCTAGTACAAATTAATTAATATACCTATTGCTTGCTCATGTCATGAAACTACATAGATAATTTCAACTTGTACGTATTCCATCCCATCCATGCCACCAAAAACAGTAAATTACTAACTGCACATTTATTCATTATTTCTGTAAATACTTTAGGAAAGGGGTTTTTAAAATTCGATTGTTAGTTTAAAAAAAATACCTTTGTTTATAGTATAACGCGTCGCATGAGTATTTTAAGACCAAATATGTGCAGTTTCATTCAATAATTGATCAAATCTCATGAAATAATTAATGTAATTTCCGTAAAATGATAGATATTATTGCTGATCGCGTATGTATACTATGTAGATATTTAATTATTTTGATATTCTGTGCACAAAGACCGTTATTCACTAATGATAAGGCAGCATGGTCATAGCACCTTAGCCTGTTCCGATAGGAGCAAAAGTAACAAAAAAGGAGTAAAGACCGCCATAGTTTATTTTTTTATAATGTTCACATTTTAGTATGAGAATAGATAAAATGGTTTTTAGGGTTTATTTTATTCCCAAAGTGTGCTGAAAAATCGTGTATGATACACGTGTATATTGGTGGTTACCGCTCTTGGCTCTCTTTAGACCCTCACCTAACAGCTTGGTCTCAATAGCGCCTCAGCGGTAATCACCGACTTTACACACATGTACCATAATGTACTATTATTCTACAGAACTGATTACTGACTAGTTATCAAATTATTGTTTATTCCCAGCTAAAATGTATAATTCTCACGAATTTCACGGCCTTTATGCATGAACTCCCGAACTATAAAAGGCCTCACGTCCCTAGGAGTAGGTTGTGATGACAATTGAAAAGGGGCACGTACCGTACAGTCAGTCAGACAGTAACTTGACCTTGAAGCTTAATACAGTCTTAAATATTTTATAGACTATTCTCTCTCTTTTTTTAGGAATAATACCAATTCACGTCAGAAATTTTAGAACAAGATGGAAAGACAGAAACTGTGTTATGAGGGTACAATGTGGTATGACGGAAAATTTAATAACTAAGGAGTTAAAGGGATGCTTGACTCTTAGCATCCCTCTAACCACACGACATCGTCTGATAACGAAACAGATTTATGAGTTGACTATGGTATATGTATTCATCAGATTGAGAATATTTTAGTACTAGGGTCTGGTGAGGAGTACCACCATTTTCGTCGAGAAACCCTACGGATACTCTGGCTCGGCGTTGTAGAGGATAATATAGGTGCCAATAGCTCATTACCGAGAATGTCAAAGCTGCTCCTGAAATCAAGATCACAATACAGCTCCACGAACACAACCGAAACTAACGCAAAAATGATAACGATGAGTAAGCGCGAATGACGTAAAACAAATTTTTAATAAGATGAGTCATAAAAGAAAAATAATTACAAAAATAAGAGAAAGAAAGAAGAAAGAAAAACCGTTTACTACACACTAATACTACACACTGAAATATCAGTCGTAATAACAACAAAAACAAATAAAAATAAAAAAGTATAAAAAGGGTAATCGAAAAGAAAAACAAAGTTACGCGGCGCCCGCAATCAACGTATTGTCCGAGACGGGATCAGTGAGTAGTTTATAGGAACAAACATACTATAAGTATGTAAGTAGCCACATCAAAACAAGCACCTTAGAAAAATTCTCAATACTAGCAAATCCAAGATTTATTGCAGCTGGCTCCCAACCTATAAATGCACTATCAACAAAACGAAATCCTAAACTCGCTGCAACCTTCCGCCATATCACTTCTTCTCCTACCTTTAGATAGGATGACTCCATTAGACAACAGGGATAGAATTCTCTTTTCTACATCCATCCATAAGCTTTATGCATTGGACGCCTTTCACAGCAGCTGTAGGTACTCAAAGATTTAGAATAGGGTAGATTTCATATGTGTTTTAGGTATCTAATAGTAAATAGCGCATGTACCATTTTTTCGTCACAATTGATGACATCGTGAGCTATGCCATAGCATTCCAATTCTGTGAAATAGATCAACTGTCAAATGCATATTATTTTATTGTATGTCAAAGACAATTTAACACCATTTGACTTTATTGAAAAGAATGTGGCGAACTCCTTCAGCTCACGGAATTCTTGGTTGTACTATTTTAATTGTGAAAGTTTGTGAGAATGAATGGTTGTTTGTTTTGTTACTCTTAAACGTCGCGTTAAACAGATCCCGCTGAACTACACGTCACCTGAACAAACAATGAGGTAGGAATGTCGAAATTCAACCGACTAAAACTTTATGTTTCGTCACAGAATAGATAATATGGTTTCGTTACATCGACATCTGAGGCCGAAGAACCGGGTGTGCCTATATAATACTAGCCCGTACATATTCATCGGCATAAAATCTCAACATTTTACAAAGTTGAGTTGGTACTCGGTAACGGAATATTCTTCTAATTGTGTCTTACTGATTGCCGAACGAAATTGTCAAACGGTTGAAAAATTGAGCAGAAATAATCTTCTCCTTCATCCTAGCGTTAATTCCAGTCGCATCCGATGCTTTTCAACTTGGAGTTCAACGGGGTCCGCTTTAACCGGTCTAGCTGCGGATTTGTCTAAACTTCGACATTTTTTGTGAAGCAACTGCCTCCACAAACAACCCAAAGGCGATAACGAAGCATTGCAGCTAGACCAGTTGTTGAATTTTTGAGGACTACTCGTAACGACTGCCATAGATTTTTGCATGACAACCGAGACCGATGGCTTAACGTGCTCTCTGAGTCACGACCAGACCAATGCAAATACCCACATCCAGGCATACAAATATTTGCACTAAGCGGGGACCGAACCCGCGCCTCCTGCGTAGCGGCCGCGTTCACTACCGCTACGCCACTGAGGCTGTCAGCGAGCAGAAATAATCATTTTAATAAAACTTAGAAGCATTTAGCATGCTGACCATTTAAATCTGTCAGATAGGAATTTAATGGCTTCATGCTTGGTTCGGTGGCTCAGTGGCGTTAGCATTCCCCCTATAAGGGACAGATTGCGGGTTCGAATACCACCTAAACTAATTTAATTTTTCCTATATCTATCTCGAAGATCGACGTTAAGCATCGCCAGAAACAAGAACTAAATAACATTTGAATCTAATTATTGTTACGGTTTGTCAATATTGAATAGCTTAATAATAAGTATCGAAACCAATTATGGACATGGTAGATTTATATTATTATTGAAAAATACTTCACATTCATAATTCTTGATTATTTCTAAATAAAAAAACAGACAAGAATTAAATAATAAATTTTGGTACAGTATAGTCAATATTACTTAATCCAAGTATATTTTATGTAAGTAAGTAAGTATCGCTTTAATGTGTACATCAAGGACAAGACATTTGTTATTAATAGGTACATTGTAGGCACAGTCAATAGGCGGGCTGATTGCACAGTGGCAATCTCTTATAGGCATTTATAACTAATAATATTATCACTATACAGAAACGACTACTTCACAATAATATGCCTAATCGTATATAGATTTCCCTAATGGTTAAACCGCAAAATACGGCAAGAAATAACTCAGATATATGCGTGCGATGTATGTAAACATTAGCCATTAAAGTTCGCATCGCCCCGAGTGCACTCAATCAACACACGTCGGATACTCGCTAGAGAACGCGGATATTGTTTTTATAATAATTTGTATTTTATTAAGATGCATTATTATATATAGCTGTGTGTATCCCCGGTGGAATAGACCTAGGCCAACCCATCTCTCACTGTAGTAGTCGTAAAAGAGGACTAAGAGCGTTTTCACACTCATCCGATATCCGATATCCGACATCCGCTAACGGATAAAGTCAAATTAATGAAATATGTATCAGTCTTTCACATTGTCCGGCCCGATATCGGTTATAGGAGCCAACACCACTATATTGCCCCGACGTCGGATCACAGAGACTAAAACAGCGACTGCAAGCAATTTTCAACCTTAATGACATTTTTTATTTACGTGTCTTTTCGAGTTATTTGATGACGCTGATACCAACAAAATTCGACACTATGTTATGTAAATAAGGGCAAATTGCAATTACTTGCATTGCTTTTTCTTTTTTTTTCATACCTAGGATCCCTAAATAGCCTGTGCCTTCGAGCAAATAGCCGTATTGGGCCAATTTTATCAGATATATGTGAAAACAGCACATGCTGTCGGCTATCGGAGGTCGGCGAACGCTCTAAAGAAACCCTGCTGTGGTATTTCCAAGCATCTACAATTAGTATGTGGTTGTTCAAGAAGGACATTAGAAGGTTTCAACAGGGTAGGCAGCACGAGTGTGACGCCCCTGGTATTGCTCATAAAATATTCTCGGGTGGCTTTTCGGGAGCGGATTGAAACAACCTTTCGTATTCGGAGTTTATTCGAAAGTAACTGCTCATTACAAACTGTACCGAATACAAAGAACTACTTATACTAATTATGAGTATGTAGGTAGGCGCCAGTCGTGCTGCATCGTGCTATGCGCGGCTGTCTACATAACGGCTCACGTCCATGGCATAAGAGCGTTTTCACACTCATCCGATATCCGACATCCGATATCGGAGGAAGTTAAATGTATGAAATATGTGTCTATCTTTCACATTGTCCAGCCCGATATCGGTTATCGTAGCCAATACCACTGTGTTGCCCCGATATCGGATCACAAAAAGGCTAAAATAGCGACTGCAAGCAATTTTCGACCTTAATGACATTTTCTTAGTTACGTGTCTTTTCGCGTTTATTGATGTCGCTGATCACGATAGCATGTCATGTCAATAAGGTCGAAAATTGCTTGCACTATTTGCTCTTTTTTTTCATCCCTAGTATCTCTAATTAGTCTGTGCTTTTGAGCAAATGACCGTATCGGGCCGATTTTATCGGATAAATGTGAACCAAATGTGAACAGCACCAGGTGTCTATCGGCGTCCGACACCGATATCGGATATCGGATGAGTGGGAAAACGCTCTAACACTTTCCATCAGTTCGACCGTGTGCTTGTTTGCCGCCTTAGTGGCAGAAAAAAAAGATAGGGTTGTTCTTCATCCGATAACAATCACACAACCCATGAAAAAGTGTCGTTTGACAGAAATAGCCTCGTCCTCTATTACGTGGGACCGAATATTGAAGTTGGCGAAGTGTGGGTCTTCTACACTTCGGGGATTTTTATGCGTGTATATTATTATGTATGCGTATGTAAATGTAGTCCGGTATCGGTAAAAAACGTGTACGAACTATCGATGCATTAAATCAATCAAAATGCCAAGCGTTTCGCATTATTGAAAGCGCTAGTGATGTACGAGCGAGTTTTATTTGTAAATTAATAGGAAAAAAATAAATTCGCTGCGTTCACGTTTTAGTGTTATTTATACGAAAAAAAGACGGGTTGCACTCCGGGAGTGCCGGCAGAAGTTAAAACTTTTTCTTTCTTTCTTTCTTTTTTTTATATAAGACACGTCAATTTGACTTTACCTTGCCTGAAGGTAAGCTGAAGGCAAAGTCTCAGGAGATAGGGCCACCATTATACACACGTGCCATGTTAACAATGATGGCTCTCAGCTTGACGGCCTCATCAGATGCTTTTTCACGTCCCGCTTAAAGGACCCGGGATTGTAGGAAGAGGGAAACACGTGAGCTGGCAAGGAATTCCAGGTCTTAATGGTGCGACAAAGAAAAGAGTCACCGAACCGCTTGGTTCTTGAAGGAATGTTCTGCACCGTATGCGGGTGACATCTAAGTCCTGAACGTGTCGTCCTGTATAGGAAAGGATATACATATATCGTTATATACAGAGAAAAAGATAAAAAGAACACACCATACCATACCATACCTATAATATAGCGCCAATCATAGAACCTATCACTAATTTTCTGTGAGAAGAAATTAATGAATTACAAAAAGAAAAAGTAATCACCAAAAGCAATAAATTACAAAAAGAAAAAATAATCACCAAAAGTAATAAATTAAAAAAAGAAAAAATAATCACAAAACGTGTCAGAAGCCCAGGTTCGAACCCAGTACTATCTGAATTCATAAGGACTTACAGTCGAAGCGCTAACCGCTAGGCTACGAAACTTCTTAACGCACCTAACAAAATAAACAATCTATAGCTGTTGTAATGTTGTATGACGTCAGTCGTCGGTTACGGTTCAACGGTTTAACACTTTTTACCCATCCAACGCCGCTAAAGAAGTTTTCACTTCAAAAAAACTAAAATGGAAACAGTTAACCAAGCAACATACGTAGACATGTTCAATTATCATAGCTATTGAAATAAAATCACTGTTTTAACAGATTCTATCGCAATTCATTTGTTAATATTTACTTTTAGCCCGACGTTATGGCTATTTTTCACTTTGGTCGCGGTGTGATTAAAGATGGGAGTTGTCACAGAGTTTCACGTATAAGTTATCTCAGAGTACCCGAAGCATATAAATTAGTACTACACTCGAGAGCAATGAATCCGGGTCACTCAAAGAATCCAAAAAATCTCGGAAAGTAAGAATGCTAGGTTAATTCAATAAATTGTATTTAATAGACAATTTAATACTCCTTAAATGAAAGTTAAAAAAATATGAGTCACCATACATTTTATTTACACAAAATTACATAAAGAAAAAAAACTGCTGATCTCTCCTTAAAACAAAAATAGGAAACATGAAATTTTTGAACTTTATGACGATTTTCTTGAATTTCAATACTTCGTATTACCTCCTCGTGCTTCCATTACTGCGTTTACGCGGTTTGGCATGCTGTACACCAAGTTCCTTATACGGTTTTGGGGAATATTCTCCCATTCCTCTGTGAGAGCAATTTTGAGCTCAGGAAGCGTGATTGGGGGAGGGTTTCGTTGTTTTACGCATCTCCCTAGCTCGTCCCAAGCATGCTCGATCGGGTTGATATCCGGGCTGCGCGCTGGCCACTCCATACAAGTAATGTTCATCTCTTGAAGGTAGTCATTCACAATCCTACCTGTATGAGGTCGGGCATTGTCATGCATAAATATAGCATCCTCACCCAAATTGACCATAAATGGACCAACGTGTTCGTTGAGGATTTCTTCCACATATCTTACGCTAGTTAAAGAGCCGTTTTCTATGATCACCAGCTCTGTGCGACTTTCAGAGGAAATTCCGGCCCACACAAGTACAGACCCACCACCGTAGGCTACTTTTTCTTCGATGCATGCTTGCTTGAATCTTTCCCCTGGTCTTCTATACACTCTGTGTCTTCCATCGTGCTTGTAGAGCATAAATTTTGATTCGTCGGAGAACATAACTTTCGACCAATCTTCAATACTCCAATTTACGTGGTTCTGGGCATATCTTAGTCTTGAAATACGATGGCCACGCTCCAGTTTAGGGCCGTTTGCAGGTCTAAGGGGTTTTAAGTTAGATTCAGCAAGCCGACGTCTTACTGTCCATGCACTTGGGTTACTTCCTCCGAGGCGTCGAAACTGATTTGTGAGTTCAGTTCCTGTGAGAAAGCGATTTCGAAGCATGGTGTTCACCAAGTATCGGTCTTCTCGTGCTGTGGTACACCTAGTTCTGCCCGTTCCTGGTCTGCGTAGGTTAGAACCAGTTTCTTCGTAACGTCGGAGAACTCTTTGTACTGTTGACAGCGACACACCGACAGTCCTGGCTGTATCGCGCTGACTCCGGCCGGTTTCCACCAATGTAAGTATTCTGGTGCATTCTTCAAGTGTAAGCGCCATGATTTCAGCTTGAATAATGAATATTGAGCACTATCAACCTGGTTTATGTACCAACATAAATGACAGATTACAAACAAAAGCAAAAACAAATCCTGTAATTTCGTAGTTCCATCTTCGACAGTGTTCCCTTTTCAAATTTGATTTTTTTATGATATAACTTTACAATAACTAAGAAGTTTTAATACTTTCATTTAAGGAGTATTAAATTGTCTATTAAATACAATTTATTGCATTAACCTAGCATTCTTACTTTCCGAGATTTTTTGGATTCTTTGAGTGACCCGGATTCATTGCTCTCGAGTGTATTTATGCAGAATAAACTCACTGTGTCAATAAGACTTGCTTTATTTGACGGTTTACTAGATTTTTGCGGCTTTTGCGGTTCAATTATGTGGATGAGGATAGAATCCGTTAAAAAGTTATTTTATTTCAATGAGTGACATTCGCGTAAACTTTAGAAAATCAAACCCACATAAAAACAACTGTCCCTTTATCCGCAGTTGAGAGGTAAATATTTCCTATACATATTCCAGTATACTTTCATGTGTAATATACAAGCCACATGTGTCCCTATTCTCCCGCAGGCATCATTCCGTTCTAGTACTAGAACCAACACTGTTGTGCACGTTTTGTTTCAGTGACAAAAGACACCCAATGTTTTCCAATGTATGTACTATTCAGTTTATTTTAAATAGAGAGCTTAAATTTTACAAAATTTTAAACATTTAATGTCGAACTCGCTTGAAATTATATCTCTCTCCTATACAGTCAATCGAGCCTGTGGTGTGGCCCTAGAATAGCACCACCCCATCTCCTCCCGTGGGTGTCGTAAGAGGCGACTAAGGGATTAATACCGGAGGATGGGCAGCAGCATCTTTCCGCGTACTAGCCACCAAACTGCGATCGCCAACCCGCCTGCCAAGCGTGGCGATTACGGCATAACCCCCCATGATGAACGAACCCAACAAACGGCCCCTAGTCCCCGGCGGCCCCGCTATTCCTGGCTATGGTAGCGGCCATGGTAACGGCGGGGCAAGGGGTGCGAAGAATCCCCGGCAGATGCCAGGCTACCAACCCCGACGACCTTTGGCCCTGGCAACGTACAACATGCTCACACTGCGAACCGACGAGAAGCTCGCTGAACTCGAGGAAGAATTGAGCAGGTTACGGTGGGATATCGTAGGATTGTGTGAAGTCCGGAGAGAGGGGCAGGACACCATGATCCTCAAATCCGGTAACCTGCTCTATTTCCGGGAGGGCGACATACTGTCCCAGGGTGGTGTCGGGTTTATCGTCCACAGGTCCCTTGTCAACAACGTGGTCCAGATCGAGAGTGTTTCGACGAGGGTAGCGTACCTTATACTCAGAATCACCAAACGGTATTCGCTGAAGGTCATACAGGTACACGCACCGACCTCGAAACACCCCGACGACGAGGTGGAGACTATGTATGAGGATATCTCTAAACCCATGCATAGCTCCCGAACACACTATACCGTTGTGATGGGGGACTTTAACGCGAAACTGGGCAAACGAAGCGACAACGAGCTGAGAGTGGGGCAATTTGGATATGGAAAGAGGAATGCACGTGGCCATCTGCTGGCCGGCTTCATGGAGAAGGAGGGCCTTTTTATGATGAACTCCTTCTTCAGAAAGCCGGAACAGCGTAAGTGGACATGGCTACACCCTAACGGTGTCACAAAAAATGAGATTGATTTTATCTTGTCGACGAAGAGGCACATATTCAATGATGTCTCCGTGATCAATTCAGTAAAAACAGGAAGCGATCACCGGATGGTAAGAGGCACATTGAATCTTAGAACAAAGCTCGAAAGATGTCGACTGATGAAGTCTACGCTCCGACCAGCACCTATCCAGTTCCAGAACCCTGAGCACTTTCAGCTCGAGTTGCAGAATCGCTTCGAATGCCTGGGAGATTGCGAAAATGTGGATGATTACAATGACAGATTTGTGGAAATTGTCCAAACGACTGGGTCTAAGATCTTCAAAGCCCGTCGTTCAAAAGGAACCAAAAAGATTTCGGACCTCACCAACAAACTCATGGAACAAAGACGAAATTTGGTTCTGCAGTCCTCTGAAGATGCTACTCAGTATCGGCGTTTAAACAGACAGATCTCCAAGTCCTTGACTCGCGACCTACGCCAATTTAATACGACTCGTATTAAGGAGGCGATTGAGAGCAACAAAGGCTCAAAGGTTTTCGCAAGGGATCTGTCTGTTGGTCAAAGCCAACTGAATAAGCTGAAGGCGGAGGATGGCAGAATTATTTCGTCGAAGCCGGAGCTGTTGGAAGAGGTCGAGAAGTTCTACGGACAATTATACACGAGTGTACGGCAATCTGTTAATAATCTGGCCAAAGACCCAAGAGCCAGATTGACCCGACACTATACCGAGGATATCCCGGACGTCAGCCTGTACGAGATTAGAATGGCTCTCAAACAGCTAAAGAACAATAAGGCACCGGGTGATGATGGGATCACGGCTGAGCTTCTAAAAGCTGGTGGAACACCGATACTTAAAGCTCTTCAGAAGCTATTTGATTCCGTCATACTCGAGGGACGAACGCCTAAGGCATGGCACAGAAGTGTGGTGGTACTCTTCTTCAAAAAAGGTGATAAAACCTTGTTGAAGAATTATAGACCCATCTCGCTTCTGAGCCATGTCTACAAGTTGTTTTCGAGAGTCATTACGAATCGTCTCGCTCGCAGGTTCGACGACTTCCAGCCTCCCGAACAAGCCGGTTTCCGAAAAGGCTTTAGCACCACAGACCACATACATACGCTGCGACAGATTATACAGAAGACTGAGGAGTATAATCAGCCACTCTGCTTGGCGTTTGTGGACTATGAGAAAGCCTTCGATTCGATCGAGACCTGGGCTGTGCTACAGTCTCTCCAACGGTGCCAAATTGACTATCGATATATCGAAGCGCTGAAGTGTTTGTACGAAAACGCCTCCATGTCAGTCCGCCTCCAGGATCAAAGCTCAAAACCTATCCAGTTGCAGCGAGGGGTGAGACAGGGAGACGTTATATCTCCGAAACTGTTCACCGCCGGCCTGGAAGATGTTTTCAAGCTCCTGGACTGGAGAAGACTCGGCATCAATATCAACGGCGAGTACATCACTCACCTTCGATTCGCTGACGATATCGTAGTCATGGCTGAGACCTTGGAAGACCTAGGCACAATGCTCGAAGACCTCAGTAGAGCCTCCCAACAAGTGGGCCTCAAAATGAACATGGACAAGACGAAAATTATGTCAAATGTCCATGTCGCACCCACTTCTTCTTTAAAGGTTGGAGACTCTACACTCGAAGTTGTCGACGAATATGTTTACCTGGGACAGACAGTCCAGTTAGGCAGGTCCAACTTTGAGAAAGAGGTCAATCGTCGAATCCAACTCGGCTGGGCAGCGTTCGGGAAGCTTCGTAATATCTTCTCGTCCAAAATACCGCAGTGTCTCAAGACTAAAGTCTACGATCAGTGTGTGTTGCCAGCGATGACCTACGGAACTGAGACTTGGTCCCTTACTATGGGCCTCATAAGAAGGCTCAAGGTCACCCAAAGGGCGATGGAACGTGCTATGCTCGGTGTTTCCCTGCGTGATCGAATCAGAAATGAGGAGATCCGCAGGAGAACTAAAGTAACCGACATAGCACACAGAATCGCCAAACTTAAGTGGCAGTGGGCGGGGCACATAGCTCGTAGAATGGATGGCCGTTGGGGCAAGAGAGTTCTCGAGTGGCGACCACGCGCCGGAAGACGCAGTGTAGGCAGGCCTCCCACACGGTGGACCGACGACCTGGTGAAGGTCGCGGGAAGGGCATGGATGCGGAAGGCGCAGGACCGGTCACTGTGGAAATCCTTGGGGGAGGCCTTTGTCCAGCAGTGGACGTCTTTCGGCTGAAATGATGATACAGTCAATATATTACTCTAATTGACATCTGATACCCAAAAAACATGTATCAACCTTTGATAATGCCGTAAGGCGAAACCGGTCAGGAACTCAATAAACAATGTGGAATAGTACAAGTGTTTTCATTGAAGATGTGTAGAAAGTTCCACCAAGTGCCATCAATCAACAGTATAAGCAGAAATTATATCTACTTCCAATAATTGTTAATTGACACCATAACTTAAGGGAGGTAGGACACGACGGTATTTCCGTCCAATTGAGCAGTCCGACTGGGGAAGTACCTCCACCCTACAGAATACCGCAGGTATAATAGCCTCGTGTTGTGTCCGCGGCGGGTATTAGGGTAGCCAGAGCTCACTGGAGAGTTTTGGTGCTGTCAATGGGAAGACCAAAGGCTTGTGCTGCTTTATCTTCTACACTGGCATCACAGAAACTCTCTATTCTAACAGGGCAGGCAGCGCGAGCGTGATGCCCCTGGTGTTGCATACGTCCATAAGCCCCGGTAATCACTTTTCCTCATGTGGGATGTGTGCTACTCTTCCACCTAAGCGGAATAAAAAAAAGTAGTTTGTTTTAAATGCACTTAACTATCTTCATATCCATCACGGCTCCGCCCGCGTGGATGTTGAATAACGTGGCATTTGCTCATTTATCCGGTTCTGCTCAACCAATTCTGATGAACTTGTTTACGAAAACATTTCCCGTAACCGTATATAACAAGATGCATCATTACACTTACAATAAACCTATCAGTTACATCCGTACAAGTGCTAACGATTCCATCTCCTGTAACCTGTCAATTTTGTTTTGTTGATTTTTTCTGACTCCATCGACATACTATTTACTTTGGTATGGCAGTTCCGACATGCTTATATTGCAACTGGCGGTGACTTTGTGACAAGTATAATATTGGCCCTTACATTTTCTTAGATGTATTTTTCAATGCCAACAGATTAACCTGTATAGTAAGTAAGGAAACTAAGGAACTTCCTTTGTGAGTTGTGTGTATTGAAGTTCTAATAGTAAATATTAACTAGCCTAAACCCTTGGTTTTGCCCATGTGGATGTAGGCTATCTCGAGATTTGGTCAAAATCTCCAATTCTACTCAACCTATTACTGTAAAACCTATTTTGTTTCTGACCATGTCCTTTCTAACATAAAACCGCATCAAAATTCACCTAGTAGTTTTTACGTAAAGCCCGAGTTGCAATGAGACGTCCGTACTCTTCAAACTGCTAATATAAAATCCGCGAGAAAGACAGAGATAGCCGCAAGAGCTTCAATGCAGCCATTAAGAGGCTTTATATGTTTTTTTCTAGTTTTTTTGGAAAAAAATATATCTGCGAGGTAAAATGTATCGTCAGCAGTCCCTAGACATTTCTGTGCTCTCTATTTTAATGCAAACCCAATATTGTTATTTGATAATGGCTTCTTAGTGTAAAATGAGTTTGAAAAAGCAATTTGGAGCATTTTAGCGCCATGTTTGACGCTAATTTCTATCGAGGCAAAAATTATGAATCGTGTCTGTCTTTACTTTATTTGGCGCAATCCGCTATATAACTTGATGATAAATGTGTTTCAAAAACAATAAAAACGACTGCAACCCGAACTTAATCGCAGATGAACAGACAAACAGACAGAAAGTTCAAAAAAATACAACAATTTAAAACTATGTACCTTATTCATATAAAGTCGAAACTGCCGCTAAACTGTTCCTATTAAATTCAGGCAAAACCTAGGCAATATATTCATAGCTGAAGGTTTTAAGCTACAGGATATTGGTTGAAGCTTTACCAATATTGACAATTCCTTAGCTCACAGTCAAAACAATAAAGAGAGGGGCTCAGTTGCACCAACTAACCAAATTGTAACCTGCCACTCTAGATAACTGGCAATTCGCTTGCTGGCGTTTGGTGGAATAGAATGACGAATATATGGGAATTGACCTATATCACAGTCGTTAACACATGTCAAATACGTCAAATCCCATACATTCGACATTCTATTCCATCAAACGCCGGTTAGCGAATTGCCACTTGCCTAGAGGGTCAGTGCCCCCAGCAGAAATAACAATCGAGTTCGTAACATAAACGTATCGAAAGAATGGAGCATTGCAATTGGTTCACAGTAGACAGGCGACCAATCGCATTGCTCCATTCTCTGGATACGTTTACAATACGAATTCGTATATTATTCATGGTCGGGGCACTGTACTTGTAAAACTAAAGTTTATGTTGAACGGTTTTAACATTGATAAGGTGACGTCATAATTTATGTTAATTAATTAATGACTTTCTCTAAATGTTTTTTTTGTGTATAATACGTATAGTCATGCGTTCAACTGCTTAGTAAGAACTCGTGGATTCGATTCTCACCTCAATCACTCACTTTCAAACATTTGTATACATTTGTCTGAATATAGATATTTGCAAAAAATCTATCCTAGTATGTTTATCCTAATACTAGAAGTCATAATACAAGGTAGTTATGCATACTTAAATTAAAAATAGATAGCGCTGTGCAAAACGTAGGAATTATAACATCTAAACAATAATGTATATTTTTAAGACCATAACACCAAAAGCTTTTCTAGTTTGACGAGTGACAAATAATAATTTATTTGAGATATTTCTTTAATTTTTTTATATAGGACACGTCAATTTGACTTCATCTCGCCTGATGGTAAGCTGAAGGCAAAGTACACATACCATGTTAACAATGGTGGCACTCAGCTTGACGGCCTTAAAGGCCCCGCTTAAAGGACCCCAGACTGTAGGAAGACGGAAATACGTGAGCTGGCAAGGAGTTCCAGGTCTTAATGGTGCGTCAAAGAAAAGAGTCACCAAACTTGGTTCTTGAAGGATTCTGCACCGTAAACGGGTGATATCTAAGCTCCTGCTCGTGTTGTCTTGTATAAATATTGGAGAGGAGATGTTTGTGCAACTGGTCCTGAGAAACATTTCCAAGAAACAAACTTGTTAATAAAATTTGTGAGTGTATTTATTATATTGCCCTGCATTATATGTCTTTGTTCGGGGCAAGCTTCAAGCCCCTGTTATTGGGTATCAATAATACAGAGACTCTTTGAAAAAAACCCACTTTTAAACGGATTCTTTCGCGATGGCATCGGTAGCTTAGTGGTTAAGGAGTCGGCCTTACGATCGAAAGGTCCCAGTTTCGAATCCTGGCCATTACGCTACCGACGTGAACCCACTCCTAGCACAAGCAATTTAGCTTAGTTGGAGGGGTTAGAGGGAATATTAGTAGTTTCGATAATTTCGGTGGCTAATATTCTTTATAAAAAAAAAAAAAAAAAAATATTTGTTCCATGTTCGCGGTTCTCAGTAGCCGAAACGTCGGTTTAAAAATCAATAATAACAAATGAACCGCGGTAGAGTCCGTTAAAACAGTGGTTTTATTTCAATGAGTGATATTCGCGTAAACTTTAGAAAATATCACAGAGAATCAGCTTGTGTCAAGTAACAATAATTTTGGGAATATTATGTGATTTTTTCTTTACCAGTACAAAAAAGAATTATATTCTAATTGTGAATGGTTAAACAGGTCGTCAGGTAATTTTTGAACTAATAAGTATCAACAATGCATTATCGATATTGCTAACAACAAGCCTCCATAGCCAAATACCAATATATAAATTATAATAATAGATGGAGGTTTAAATAATAATTCCTCACTGGACAAGAAAAAACGTCTTTATTCGGCTTAGAAAACCCAATAATAATATTGTATTCGGCTCGAAGGAGAAAAAATATGTTAGATCATCTTTATCATCACCATCGTCAGAGTAATTTTCCAGCTGGATCAGTTTTGAGTCGGCGTTACCCAGGGCTACTCCCTTACTGTTAGCAAATGGAAAAGACCAAAATTATGTTCACCTTTCAGCCACCATATTCGCGAGTATGGCTGCTGAAAAGTAGCCGAAACATCGGTCCAAAAGTAAATTATAACAAAAAAAAGACGAGTTGCACTCTTTGAGTGCCGGCAGAAATGAAAACTTTTTCTTTCTTCGTTATATCATGGAACCTATCACTAATTTTCTGTCAGAAGAAATTAATAAATTACAAAAATAATAACAAAAAGTAAATAACTTACAAAAAGAAAAAATAATCACAAAAAAGTAATAAATTACAAAAAGAAAAAATAATCTCAAAAAGTGTCAGAAGTCCAGGTTCGAACTCGGTACTAGCTGAAACCATAAGAACTTACAGTCGAAGCGCTTACCGCTAAGCTACGAAGCTACTTATCGTATCTTGCAAAATAGACAGTCTGTAGCTAATGTTGTATGACGCCAGTCTTCGGTTACGCTTCATAGATCAAGTGATCCTGACGCGAGTTTAACGCTTTTTACCCATCCAACGCCGCTAAAGAAGTTTTCACTTCAAAAATCGCTATAGAATCCGTTAAAAACTGGTTTCATTTCAATAAGTGATATTCGCATAAACTTTAGAAAATATTATGTTCAACTTATTCTACTAATTACAGTTAACTCGGCGTACTTTTCAGCAGGTATGGCTGCAATATGGTAATGAATTCCGTTAAAAGTAGATTTTATTTCAATGAGCAATATTCACTTAGTTTCCGATCAAATTAAATGTTGTGTTGGCTAACACGAATGCGCGTGTTCACATTACGGTTGGTCAATCTCATAAGGGAATAGAACACGTATATACACAGATGTTATATTCGCAACTGCTGTATCACCGAACCAGTTTAATGCTTGATAATAAAAGAGCTATTCGATTAAAAAAAGATCGAAAATTTATTACAGAATATAAAAAAAATATGTTGAAATGAATGTAAGTACGTGTAGAGCGAAATTTGAATATTAATGGGAGCTTATAAAATATGGGATGTATGTCTTATACGTGTAGAGCCTACTTAGAAAACATCTAGAAGGAATTGAAAATTTGCTTGAATGTGTACCAACGTCTAAAAATATATTTTCAAGGATTGGAAACATCGGTAACTTAGAGCTTCAGAAATCGGCATTACGATCGTGAGGTCCGGGCTTCTAATCCTGGCCATTATACTACGAGTATAAACATGAACCCACGCCAAAGTTAGCTTAGCTGTACCCATAGCACGAACAACTATCGTAATCGTATCGTAAACGTATAGATAAAACGGAGCAACGCGATTGGCCGCCTACCTACTGTGAACCTGTGTGCATGTGAAGCCGGCCAATTGCAATGCTTCGTTCTCTCGAAATCAAAACATTCTCGAGTAAATTTTAAAAGAAAAATAAACGAAATAACAAAATTGAAATGAGCAATTGTTTTATTTAGAAAAAAATTTAAATCCCAATAAATGTGACATCAAATGAACGACTGATCAAAAGTAGCTAGATGTAATTTTAAAATATCAAATCATTATTAAAATTAAAATGGATGTATTCTGCATGGTCATAAAAAAAACCACGAAGGCCTTCGCTACGCTCCGCTCCCGGGTTAGCCTTCTAACCTAACCTATCCAAGTCGGATTGTATAGCTTTTTATAAAAACAAATATTGTAATCCATTTTGACCTTTAAACGATTTTGTCAATAGTGTAATAAGTAATTTAAACATTGATATTTCACACTTTGGTCAGCTGAAATTTGATCATATGACCATCGTCATTTCAAACTGTGTTGATTTGTACGTTGTCCTTTTGAAATTTGCTCAAGAAAATTTTGATTTACTAATATGTCCGTTCTTTGTCGCACCATTAAGACCTGGAACTCCTTGCCAGCTCACATGTTTCCTTCTTCCTACAGTCCCGGTACAGGCCGTCAAGCTGAGTGCCACCATTGTTAACATGGTACGTGTTTGTAATGGTGACCCTCTTTTTTGAGACTTTGCCTTCAGCTTACCATCAGGCGAGGTGAAGTCAAATTAACGTGTCCTACATAAAAAATATGCAACCGTTCTCTCAATACGATTAAGATAGGTGTTCGTGATAGAGGTACCGGAGGGACTTACTGTAGTGACTATAGCATATAGGTACATATACTCACGCCTGTTAATCCTCGAAGGGGTAGGCAGAAGTGTATTAATGCCAACATTTCGCCAGCTATGATTTTCGGTCCCACCTAATAGGGGGCGAGCCTATTGCCGTTAATGGGGCACTTGGTCATGGGTGGTGTGTTTACTGTCGGATAGAGAATAATCCGGATCAAAAAGAAATTTTTAAAAAACGAGACTCATGTTGCCATCCTACATATAAAAAATATTTTTTTTTGCTTTAAAATTTAATGAATGTACGAATCTCATTTTGCTTACGATGGAAGCCGTTGGACTTGCTAAGCCTCTAAAAACAGTGGGATTTATTAAAAATATATATAATACGTCTTTCGTATTCCTAGAGGCAAAAGCCGGAAAATGTTTAATTACTCAAAACTAGCTGATGACCGCGGCTTCACCTGCGAAAGGAATTCTGTTTCCGTTAAGTATATACAGGGTGGAAGATTTTAACCTTACCTGGAGAGGAATTACTCTAATTATTGGAGTTAACCAATTCACCTTACTTCCCCTCCAGGTAAGGTTAAAATCTTCCACCCTGTATACTCACGTGTACATATACATATTTGTACACATGCTGTTTCCGTTAGGCACATGTACCCACGTGTACATATACATATTTGTACACATTCTGTTTCCGTTAGGCACAATACATATTTGCACACTCTGTTTCCGTTAGGCACACATACCCACGCGTACTTATACTTATTTGTATATTCTGTTCCCGTTAGGTACATATACCCAAACGTACAAATACCTATTTGTACACATTCTGTTTACGTTAGGTATATATACCCACGCGTACATATTTGTACACATTCTGTTTCCGTAAGATAAATATACCCATGCGTATATATACATATTTGTACACAATCTATTCCAGTTAGTTACATATACCCACGCGTACATATACATATTTGTACACATTCTGTTTCCGTTAGGTATTTACACCTACGCGTACATATACATATTTGCACACATACGAATAAACCCTAAATTACTTATTCTCATAGATTAATATAATAGACTTTATAGACACAGTAATGTCCATTACAACTTCATGTAAAAAATATTTATTCTTCACATAATTACTCATACATAACGCGTATATCGAGCCTTCTTTTGTGCTGCATTTTGTAAGAACTAGTGTGTCTACCCAATACATAGTCAAAGCTTAGGTATACTCGAAAAAACCACTTAAGTAATAGACTAGCACGTGGCCCGCCTAATGGAAAGTGGTTACCGTGGCCTACGAGTAATGACAGCAAATACATTTACATAAGATGCTTTGAAAAATATTACTAAGTAATATATAAATCTGAAACAATTTATCTTCCTAAGAGAGGGGCCTTACCAAAAGTATAATTTTTTAACGTTTCATTTAAATTTATTTAAATAAGATTTATATCAAAATTATACGTACAAGGAATAAAGAGAATAATATTATCACATTCTGAGAAAGCCCTGTGAAATAAAAAACTGCTGTCTAGGTCCTAAATAAATATAATTTCTACTATGGGCTCTAGAACACCGATAAGCATACAGACTTACGTTTTTACGGCTTTTTTCCTCCCTGGTAGGCATAGATAATAGTTCATTATTTCTATCCTTGCTATAGTAACCACAAATGTATTTACATAAAAAATACATAGAAACATTTATATCAATTCAAATAGACATTAAATTCCTGCATAAATATAATTGCATTTAAATAAAACCAAACTATACAAAACTTGAGTACAAGCCTATGTCCAGCAGTGGACAACAATAGGCTAATTGATTGATGCAAAAGTTGAATGGAATCAAAAGTATGGATGAGAAGATAAATATTTGCTTAGAACGAGAATCGAACCTACGACAAATCCTTTAAACAGGCTTTAAACCTACAATAACAGACACTAGGCAGCTACACTACCAGTCATTCCTGCTAATGCTACCGTAAAAAGAACCTTTAGTCATAAAGAAGAAAAAGTATAAACCCTCAACGTGAGGTATATGAAGCTATCTGCGCTCAAATTCTTCGACCAATCAACAAAATAACCGTTCGTAAACGACACGGTGGTAAAAAACGGAAATCAAATCTTACCTCGTTCATATTTAATCTCGAACGAGAACGAGAGGTTATATTTTTTTCAGTATACCGAAGGAATATTGGTGCTAAGGAAGAAACACGTACCAGCGAAGGGAGTTACCATGGAATGTAGATCCGAATGTATGATTTTGAGATAGACATTGACATGGTTTTTTTTAGTACACCGTGATCATAATGCTTGTGATAGCGCCGAAATATCGGTTTCTCAAAACAAACATAAAACATTGGATAAATTAGGTGACAGACATGCGAGAAAGTATGCGAGCTTATGTCTCGTCGATCTTACTCGCACGTTGGTCTCCACAAGTTCGCGTACTTTAAAACCATCGAGTAAGTTTGATGGCGATCTGACAAGTTTGAAATTTTTGAAAGAGATTATAAATTGAGAACCACCATTTTGTTAACGACACGATTTGAAATTGACGTTTTAATTTTGGTGTAATTTGCTTCAGAAAATTCTAGATATGGGTGATTTTAGAACTTATTCTCAGAATATTGCTAACAGAAGGGAGGCTTTTTGAAATACTCCTTGTCTTTGGGAAATTAGAAATAATGAGTATGAGGACAAAAATATGAAACATACAGATTTTTTATTAAAAATTATAATCATTAAATCTGTACATTTTGTTTCACCAGTTATTAAGATCGCAAAGTTACACTGAACGTCCTATCCTGTTTAGCTGTAATTAGTGTAACCAAGCGTAAAATTTCTTTATACATCGTCTTAGGCATCCTGAAAACTTCCTTCTCGTGGCATAACTCTCTAACCAAATTCACTTGTGATTTCGTCATTTTTGTTTTATTTTTAAACTGTGACATGATAGAATTCATAAACGCACAAAGCCTCTTCTCTCGACGACATCGCAATACAGTGTGGGCTAACTTCACGTCTGTCATCAACTGCTAGCCGAGTAAGTTCGCGATCTTACAAACCCTGTGCTTAAAGTTCGTACGTCTAACACCCAGTTTACACTAATAATTTACATCCAAATCTTCGAGTCCGCATAAAGGACACATCATGAAAATCCACTTCCATTCCTTGCGATGGGGTTTAGGGGTGTACACTACGGAATCCCAGTCAATATGATTTTCAAGCTAAAATACCTGCTGATAGTAGGCTTTCCTTTTTTTGAATGAATGAATGAATATATTTCTAAGAATATGGTACAAGCCGGGGTCTTAATGTTATTATAGTGGTCATACATATTCTACCATGATAGGTGTAGAAATATTAAGTTTTACGATAATAATAGATAATGTCACACATGTAATTAATTAATTATTTCATTGGTCATTTATTTGTTTTACATCAGTTAATATTGAATTTGCTATCTATAAATTCCCTCACCAAATAAAAACATTTATCTAATAAAAAATTAAATATGACGAATTTAAATTTCGTCATAGGTAGCGCTCTTACACCAACTGGTAATTTATTGTATATTTTAATATCAATACAATATTGTGGTGGTTCAAGCCCAGTTATGTGATCGTCTATATATTTGAACCTATGTATAAGAGCTCAGTCACTTCATTACAGGATAACTTCAGTGCTTATGAGTTTAATGATGGTCTTTGTGGCAAATTTACTTAATTCAATCGCGTCTGATTATGCGTGTGTGCAATGTAGTGATGGATGTTCCCAAAATAACAAGTCATATATTCACTTCAGCTTACTTTTAATGGACCTCTAATTATTTGAAGAAAGAGGTCGTTACAACCTCAGGGATAGTTTGTCTCGAATTAGTAATGTGCTGAGGCAAATTAGGTCGAGTAAGTGCTTCCGACGCGCGTATATGACTGTTAATTGAGTCAATGGTAAGACCATCTTTGCTGCCCAAATCACTCTGGCATTTACGGGATTTTCCTACGGCCTGGCTCAAGGCTTCCACGCATGGAATTATGGGGCTCGAATTCAACTCCTTTTCATCGCTGAGAAGCGGTCAAATTAACACGTCCGAGGACATGGATAATTATATGGCGCACATAGCTGCCTGCCCCAATACCATGGTATAGTTTTTATATTATATTTATATATCAGTTAGGGTTCTATTCGGCCGAATAGAGGTCGGAGTTGATTCGATAAGAGAGGAATGTGTGTATTTGATGCCCAGATTTGCTAGCTAGCCGCCGACAACCTTTGCACAGTTCAATTCTGACCCAGAATTGCGGTTTAATTCAGGTCGATCTCAAGATCAACTATTGCGACGGATACACAATGAAGATCCTCTATCGTGTAGATGTCCATTGGGATCCGCACAAGGGAGTGTCACTTGGTCTGCACCCTTAGTGGAGTTAAAGTTCCACACTAATGCAAAATTGAATTCATATAAAATGTGCCATCTTTTGACTATAAGCATTGAAATAACCACTGTCTTGTAAATTATTAACCAGACTAAATAAATTTAGTGTCCAAATTCTGCGGTAAGATCAGGACCTCCAAATCTGTCATATAGTAAATCAATACTTACTAGACTCAATTCTCCATTATTCTCGTGCATTGTATTCAATTTGAGACCAAAGTATTCAAAGTTCAATTAGATATGCAATGTATGCTTGATATAAATTTTAAGACTCTGTGACTGTTAATTGTTATAGTGTCTGAGTATAGCTTGAGCTATTACTTGACTTCTCTAGATAGAAATGGCTTCATTCAGTTAAGATCAGATAGAAGTTTGGCTTTTCAAACTTTAAAATTCAAGTATAGAAATCTTAGTTTCGTGTATAAATTCGTAAAATAGCCTGGGTTTGTACCATGGAGTTTTGTGGATGAAAATTGTACTTATGTACTTTATTTATAGTGTAATTCGCGTTCTGCGTGACCTTAAGAGCTGAATAATTAACATCCTATAAAACTCCATTTTACCTTAACCAAATGGGAAGGGACTTAATTCTAGAAGATTGATATTACAGAAATATACAATTAAGAAATATTTATTTCATAACCAAATTGTATCATTATCAGTGGCGATTCTAAGTTGATTATTTAGATTAGATGTGACCGATTAGTGTCACATCTAACCGGACCTTCAGTTCCTAGGCTCGTATATAAGGGAAAACGTAGGCCCAAATAAAAAACCCTTATATGCCGTATTACTTATTTCTAGCATAATTATTTACACAAGACTTAGATCTATTTATAATAAAGGAAACATTCACAGTAAATTACACGTTTATTGTGTGTTCGGTGAGATGTTATTCATTTGATGATTGACCTCTAATCTAATCCAGGATAATCTTTAGGCACACTTTTATCAGTATATAGAGATGGTGTCTCCATGTAATTATTCACAGTACCATCTAATATGACCTCTCTTGACTGTTGTTATGTTTGCAAGAGATCGGTCGATTTTATGTTGTCATACAAAAAAAACATTAGATTGTCTGTTATTCAATTCAGTTTTCCTGTATTAAGTTTTTATGTATGGCTATTGGCTCAGAACATAATGATATATATACATGTGTATGTATACATATATGTTGGATTTTAAATTTAATAGCGACTCGACATACATGAGAGTAGTTTTATCTAGAACTAGAATAATATGATTATGTACTCAATTAATCATATTATTTGTTACCAAGCACATTATTTCAAGAAGATTCGTTATTGGGCTGGATTTTAGTATGATCTTTGGATATTTATACATCTCATCTCACACAGACATGATTTAAGACAGTTTATACACATTATATACACATCTCCTCATAACTCTGTTCACCGTTCGTCAAAGTCTACTGTATCTTTCATGAATCGTAAGTGCTGAATAATTCAATACATTTAATTAGGCGATTGTATGGGTTCTAATGGTATTTCTACCATTCTCGTCTCTGTCATTCGACAACATCTTTTCATTATCAGCACAACAATAATTATGATAATTGTTATAATTGAGATATAGGAAATTGCTATTTCTATAATTCATATTCCTTATCAGACATTACACCCATTGTCAAATAGTTTGTTTATTTATGTTTCTTTACAAATTACAGTTATTTATGTAACGCTGTACAACAATGTACAAAGGTATGAGGCACAGAAATAATTACAATAGGTTTATACATTACCCGTCAATTCTCAGCTTCAACTTTATCACTCCCGCCTAACTTATACAAATTAATCTAATTTTACTTTTACTAGTTAGACTTATTTCTACAGGATAACACTAAGATTTGATTTCAGGGCTAGCATTAGCTAGTCAAAACTTCTATCAGTTTTCTCCAGCGAGCCAAGACGTGCGGGATCTCTAGCGGTTCAGATCCTTGTCCCCCGTCTGTCCCTCACTCGCAAGCGCAGCCAACCTCTGCTGGGTCCGCCTCCTGCGCGGGTCTCTGCCAATGAGAAAAGATCAAGCCAGTAAACTGTTCCTAATTGGTTTATATTAGCGTCATGTTGCGATTTTTCCCGCCAAGAATTTGGCGGCAAGATTCCCACGCTGCAGTATTCCTTTTTTTTTGTGTTGTCACAAATCGTCACAAGTGTTTGCAATAATTTAAACTAAATGTCTCCCTTTTACAAATTTATGACTCGATAAGCATTACACATAGGCGAAATCCCTAGAATTTGTGTCACTTAAGGCCACTCTATTAGTGTAACACTTGGACATTTTAAGATATTAACTTCGAGTACAAGTTAACTTATCGGTTTTGGGTACCTTTTGAAACTCTCTGTTAAGTGAAAAAATTAAGATTTATTTTGGCAACAAACCATCTTATTAGAATTTTTAAATACTGGCTAAATATCTGAAATAGTTGGCCATCTCACACTCCCCCAAATAGATTTTGAAACTTGACTTCTCCCTTCTGTTATTTCACTAAGCAAAGTTTTAAAATATATTTCTCCTCATCCTATTTAAAATAAAATTCTTTCCTTCGTCTACTATACTAATCCTGACTCAATTCTCACGCTCCCCCAAAACTTCACACGGTGAGCTACCAATTCTCACGCCTTTCAAACCATTCTCACAGCATCGCTTTTGTATTCACAACACAGCTGTAAAGTTGTTTACACAACTTTCCTTACATTCAAACCGTTTTTTTTTTTTTTTTTTTTGCTATAGACATTGTCACATGGTACCGCTCCTATTTGCTTCTACATTCCACCTCTTGCCGCATTTATTGGTAGCGTGATCCGATTCAGTATCATGTTGATAATGGTAGCGCTCGTCTCTCCCCCTAGTCGTTCGATCTCGCTATCCGAATTCAGTCTAACACTAGACCTATCTCGTAAATGTTCTAACCTCAGTCTCCGTTCTTGACCACAATTCACTATGCCTTTCACTCTTTCTAGCCAATCACAGTCCAGATAATTTCCGCACGATTAATACAGGTGCTTCTACAATCAAATTATCTAACTTGAATTCTATTAATACCAATCAGTTTGTGCTCTCGCTTCTTCATCCAAATTCGTAGTCAATTTCACATACAATTGTAAATTACACAACAACTTATTAATACCTAATCATCATCATCTAGGATCATCAGCATCTTGTGAATTCATAATACATAATTATACGATAATTCCATCTTAAAATATAATCGCTGCAAGTAAGAATAAACCTTCTGTCCACATTTTAAGGGTTGATGACGGCGTGACTAATTCTTTAAACTATCTTATCGTATTGGAAAGTTTGAAATTGCCGTGATATGAGTAATTTATGATTTTCTGAAACAAATCACTAACTGTCTAGTGTTGCATTATTTATCGTATAGTTCGCTTAGGAAATAGTCCGTTAGCCTACACGCGTCTAATTACACCGTAGGAGGTGTTGGTATATTCTTTTGTCATGTGAGTAAGGTATCAAACAGCATTAATTTATAAACTCAGGTACCTAATTTAACGAAGCTTTGTCCTTCCTTGATCCAATGAAACTTAATTTACATACCTCGTCATATCTGATTCACGTGATTTTACCAGATATTAGGTGGCCCGGCCACCGATTAGTCGCCCCTGGCGAAAGGTTTCTAGTGGTCACGATGCTCGGCTACTCCATTGCGCCGCGAGTTGAAATACGCTGCACTATCTCGATACTGCATAACGCTGGATTTTCATATTCACGAAGCGATGAATCTTCTAAATAACCCTTGACTTGACGTCAAACCAGCAAACACGAAGTCCGGTGTCACTGAAATGTTATAGCACACGAGCAGAGAATTTGTTGCAAGAGAATTCATTGAACCTCCATCTCGATAATCCATTTATATCTAACGTTTTTTTCTTTTTCGCCAATCAAGTTTTTAGTAACTAAGGTTGGTAATAGCTAACCATCATAGTTCTAATAGTATCCAATAAACCTTTACCATAGTTGTACTGACATTTTTTTTTTTTACTCGCCAGATGGTCAGACAACGCCTAGACCCTTTTTTCGGAGTCTTTTGTAATCACTGTCTCCATTCACTTTTAACTACCATCCATTGCACAATCGTTTCTTGCTTATTTTAAATATGTTATATGCTCACGCTGGTTTATACCAGAATGGGTAGGCAGAAATGTACACTATCTTTTGCTGTCTCCGTGTTGCAAGCCAGAATCTCCTAGCAGAGAAACAAATAACTTAATTTCCGATCTGGGTGTCGAACCCTCGTGAATAGTGTGTAAATAGTTGAATCACTGATGTGCCAATAGGGTAACAACACCCAAGTATTCTGCCGTATTTTGAAACTTCGGGATTCGAACCCGCTATCAGTCTTGTTTCAGGAATATTTAGCAACTTTGCTAATAAGCAAATTCTTAAATTCAGCTGTGTCGCTAAGAATGTTTCAGAAGTGTATATAAATAGATAAAAGAATATTCAATTTAAAATAATCTACTAAGGAGATTACAAGAGCCATTCATCCAATGTATTATCACAGAATAGAGAATAATAGCACTAGCGTAGTATTGTGAAATACAACCTACAGTCTGGGCCTCGAACCCAGCACTATATTATAATAATGATATTACCTATGACAGAGATTATTAATTCGACTAACGCAAATAAGAAATAACTTAAGAATACAGATAACTTCTTTTTCTCATTTCATAGACTTTAGCCTAGGATCGAACCCAAGCAACTCATGCACGTAGGCCATTATAGGCAATACGAGTCTAAGGTAATTGAGAAAACACCTCAAACACTTCATTGTCCTAAGAATTTAATTCACCCACGCTTTCAACTAAATTATAAACAAATCATTAAATTTCCTAGTCGCGTCCAAAGTATGTAAGTATGGACATAGGATCACAATGTCCGCACTTTGTTTCGGAGGAGCCGTCGTTTTCCCTTAAATATAGGTTTGATGACCGTGGGTTGAATCACAAATATGTTGCGTGTAGTTGAAGATGATGTACTAACACTCTCGGATGTAATACTCGTGGATTCCTGCGTCATGTTTCCATCTAGATTACCTTCTTCTACTGTACCGCGCGATAATACGCTCGTCGTGTCCTTCTGTCTGTCACTACTGTTTGAGCTACTCAACTACTCTAACTTTCTGTTAAATTCATCCATACATTGTAGTAACAATTCCAAATCCGTCGTATTACTTAAAGGTTCCGTAATTCGTTCGTCACTTTCACTCGTTTTCGTTTTTTTTCTCTCTCCCTGTCACTCTCTTACTTCGTCTCTCAGACATCTCTACGACTAAACTATTCTCATACAACTTGCAATAACAATAGGGCTACCCTAGACTTTTGTTTGTTTATTACTTTCGCTTTCGCGTTTTATGTTTACAACAGTGTTCGAGCGGTCATAAATTTGTAGGGAAATTATAATTTGAAATAATAATAGTCATATCGTTCTGGGTTTTCTTGTCGACCTGAAAGTTCGTATTATATTAAATAAATAATAATAAATAATAAATATTCCACAACATTTCACAGAACGCTATCTAGACCCTTGTTAAGCATAGCTTAACTAGCTTGCGTTATGGAATCTAGAATGCGGATTAACATACTTAGAAACCTTTTTTTTTTTTTTTTTACATACATAATATACATAGAAACACGCAGACCAATGCAAATATACATATTCATGCATACAAATATTTGCACCGAGCGGGGATCGAACCCGCGCCTCCTGCGTAGCAGCCGCGTTCACTACCGCCACGCCACAGAAGTTGACACTATTCGTCCTTTCCGTGTTGTTACACACAAATTACACATAATCATATAGCTCGTGTAGGTCATACACACAATAATTCACAATAATTCCTGTTTATCAATTGGTCAAGATTCCTGTAAATGAAAGGCTTATTTTACGTCTCGATACACGGTTCCTTTTGTTCTACGTTGTGTTTTTAGTAAGTTAAATTTAATAAATCCAATCGTATCGTTTTTTCGAATACGTAGTTGGATCCTGGTCACGGCACCATTTTCTGTGGTGGTTCAAGCCCAGTTATGTGATCGTCTATATATTTGAACCTATGTATAAGAGCTCAGTCACTTCATTACAGGATAACTTCAGTGCTTATGAGTTTAATGATGGTCTTTGTGGCAAATTTACTTAATTCAATCGCGTCTGATTATGCGTGTGTGCAATGTAGTGATGGATGTTCCCAAAATAACAAGTCATATATTCACTTCAGCTTACTTTTAATGGACCTCTAATTATTTGAAGAAAGAGGTCGTTACAACCTCAGGGATAGTTTGTCTCGAATTAGTAATGTGCTGAGGCAAATTAGGTCGAGTAAGTGCTTCCGACGCGCGTATATGACTGTTAATTGAGTCAATGGTAAGACCATCTTTGCTGCCCAAATCACTCTGGCATTTACGGGATTTTCCTACGGCCTGGCTCAAGGCTTTCACGCATGGAATTATGGGGCTCGAATTCAACTCCTTTTCATCGCTGAGAAGCGGTCAAATCAACACGTCCGAGGACATGGATAATTATATGGCGCACATAGCTGCCTGCCCCAATACCATGGTATAGTTTTTATATTATATTTATATATCAGTTAGGGTTCTATTCGGCCGAATAGAGGTCGGAGTTGATTCGATAAGAGAGGAATGTGTGTATTTGATGCCCAGATTTGCTAGCTAGCCGCCGACAACCTTTGCACAGTTCAATTCTGACCCAGAATTGCGGTTTAATTCAGGTCGATCTCAAGATCAACTATTGCGACGGATACACAATGAAGATCCTCTATCGTGTAGATGTCCATTGGGATCCGCACAAGGGAGTGTCACTTGGTCTGCACCCTTAGTGGAGTTAAAGTTCCACACTAATGCAAAATTGAATTCATATAAAATGTGCCATCTTTTGACTATAAGCATTGAAATAACCACTGTCTTGTAAATTATTAACCAGACTAAATAAATTTAGTGTCCAAATTCTGCGGTAAGATCAGGACCTCCAAATCTGTCATATAGTAAATCAATACTTACTAGACTCAATTCTCCATTATTCTCGTGCATTGTATTCAATTTGAGACCAAAGTATTCAAAGTTCAATTAGATATGCAATGTATGCTTGATATAAATTTTAAGACTCTGTGACTGTTAATTGTTATAGTGTCTGAGTATAGCTTGAGCTATTACTTGACTTCTCTAGATAGAAATGGCTTCATTCAGTTAAGATCAGATAGAAGTTTGGCTTTTCAAACTTTAAAATTCAAGTATAGAAATCTTAGTTTCGTGTATAAATTCGTAAAATAGCCTGGGTTTGTACCATGGAGTTTTGTGGATGAAAATTGTACTTATGTACTTTATTTATAGTGTAATTCGCGTTCTGCGTGACCTTAAGAGCTGAATAATTAACATCCTATAAAACTCCATTTTACCTTAACCAAATGGGAAGGGACTTAATTCTAGAAGATTGATATTACAGAAATATACAATTAAGAATTATTTATTTCATAACCAAATTGTATCATTATCAGTGGCGATTCTAAGTTGATTATTTAGATTAGATGTGACCGATTAGTGTCACATCTAACCGGACCTTCAGTTCCTAGGCTCGTATATAAGGGAAAACGTAGGCCCAAATAAAAAACCCTTATATGCCGTATTACTTATTTCTAGCATAATTATTTACACAAGACTTAGATCTATTTATAATAAAGGAAACATTCACAGTAAATTACACGTTTATTGTGTGTTCGGTGAGATGTTATTCATTTGATGATTGACCTCTAATCTAATCCAAGATAATCTTTAGGCACACTTTTATCAGTATATAGAGATGGTGTCTCCATGTAATTATTCACAGTACCATCTAATATGACCTCTCTTGCCTGTTGTTATGTTTGCAAGAGATCGGTCGATTTTATGTTGTCATACAAAAAAAACATTAGATTGTCTGTTATTCAATTCAGTTTTCCTGTATTAAGTTTTTATGTATGGCTATTGGCTCAGAACATAATGATATATATACATGTGTATGTATACATATATGTTGGATTTTAAATTTAATAGCGACTCGACATACATGAGAGTAGTTTTATCTAGAACTAGAATAATATGATTATGTACTCAATTAATCATATTATTTGTTACCAAGCACATTATTTCAAGAAGATTCGTTATTGGGCTGGATTTTAGTATGATCTTTGGATATTTATACATCTCATCTCACACAGACATGATTTAAGACAGTTTATACACATTATATACACATCTCCTCATAACTCTGTTCACCGTTCGTCAAAGTCTACTGTATCTTTCATGAATCGTAAGTGCTGAATAATTCAATACATTTAATTAGGCGATTGTATGGGTTCTAATGGTATTTCTACCATTCTCGTCTCTGTCATTCGACAACATCTTTTCATTATCAGCACAACAATAATTATGATAATTGTTATAATTGAGATATAGGAAATTGCTATTTCTATAATTCATATTCCTTATCAGACATTACACCCATTGTCAAATAGTTTGTTTATTTATGTTTCTTTACAAATTACAGTTATTTATGTAACGCTGTACAACAATGTACAAAGGTATGAGGCACAGAAATAATTACAATAGGTTTATACATTACCCGTCAATTCTCAGCTTCAACTTTATCACTCCCGCCTAACTTATACAAATTAATCTAATTTTACTTTTACTAGTTAGACTTATTTCTACAGGATAACACTAAGATTTGATTTCAGGGCTAGCATTAGCTAGTCAAAACTTCTATCAGTTTTCTCCAGCGAGCCAAGACGTGCGGGATCTCTAGCGGTTCAGATCCTTGTCCCCCGTCTGTCCCTCACTCGCAAGCGCAGCCAACCTCTGCTGGGTCCGCCTCCTGCGCGGGTCTCTGCCAATGAGAAAAGATCAAGCCAGTAAACTGTTCCTAATTGGTTTATATTAGCGTCATGTTGCGATTTTTCCCGCCAAGAATTTGGCGGCAAGATTCCCACGCTGCAGTATTCCTTTTTTTTTGTGTTGTCACAAATCGTCACAAGTGTTTGCAATAATTTAAACTAAATGTCTCCCTTTTACAAATTTATGACTCGATAAGCATTACACATAGGCGAAATCCCTAGAATTTGTGTCACTTAAGGCCACTCTATTAGTGTAACACTTGGACATTTTAAGATATTAACTTCGAGTACAAGTTAACTTATCGGTTTTGGGTACCTTTTGAAACTCTCTGTTAAGTGAAAAAATTAAGATTTATTTTGGCAACAAACCATCTTATTAGAATTTTTAAATACTGGCTAAATATCTGAAATAGTTGGCCATCTCAATATGCATTTGAAGAATATAGATGTAGCCTTTGTTAGGGTACTAAAATTTTATAAGGATCTCTACTATTTGTCTTTCCTAATATTTTGTCATGTAGCGGAAACATTTGTGGGTATTTTTTTTCACAAATAGACACATCTGAGCTAGGGGTTATTCATTTATTTTTGTGGTTATTCGTTAATCGTTTTCACAAACCCTGGGCTCCATAAACAAACTAAAATTCAGATGCAGTTGGAATTAGAACTCTAATGTAGAAAGTGAGTTTAGATTTATTGATATGTCATGTGCTTAGAACTCGATTACGGGACAAACGCTATTATGTTACCGGTAGCCCGAAATTTCGGTCCGCTACTTCGGATGTATAATATGTTCCTTGGTAGACCTACATGTACCGCATAAATTTTAATAATTCAGCGGCAAGTGTTTAGCATATTATTTCTTTTGTTTGACTTAGGCGGAGTCTTAAACAGCTTGAGTCCAAGCTTTCTTGTATTTTATTTTTGCAGATACGAGTATTTTCTTATGCGTAACGAGAAACAAGTTTTTAGTGAACCAATAGTTATTTCTTATCTTAGCAGTTCGTAGAGATGTAGTTAATTCTATGAGCATTTTTCCAACTTAATTGAAGTCGGGTTTCCAGTCCAATTGTGATGCGACTGAATTTCGATATTTTCATGAAGTAACTGTCGTATGACCTCCACAATCAATTGGCAATAAAGTCTGGACTAGTCAAACTTTTTAGGGCTCCAACGATCCTTGTCGGCTAACATAGCTGTTTATATAGCAAGCGGGCCCGAGAGCTTAACGTACTTTTCGATATCGAATCAAACCGGATATCCCTTCGAGAATCAAACCCGCTTCCCCTACTTAGCAAGCGAATATACTATCATTTCGCTACAGAAGCTAGTTGATAAAATCTTTTGCGAAATTCTCTTTGGGCAATAATATTGGGATGCTACGTAGCGTCTACGAAGGCGTCTACGAAGAGCCGTAGCACCTCGTAGCAATATGCGTAGCAATATTTTACGGAATATGATCATATTCTGAGAGTATAAGTCTTTGGCACAATGAACGTAATACTATGCTAAATAGTTTTACGGGAAAAGTCTGGATTTTATACCAACTAGGATGATTTTTTTGCTAGACGTTTCTTCTATAACTTTAGATGTAAAACATCTATTGGCACGTCTTTGTAGTAAAAAGAATAGTTTAAAAAAAACTAAAAAACACGCTTTTTATAGAGAACCGACCTTAAAAAATAGAAAATAAGTTTTATTAAATTTGAATTAAGAATAGTGTATCTATTAATAACTATTGACACCATGTACCCCATGCTTTTTTAAATATTTATTGAAAATCTATTCTTAAAGACTATTCTTAATTTAAATTTATTAAAACTTATTTTCAATTTTTTTTAGTTCGTTTCTCTATAAAAAGCGTGGTTTTTAATTTTTAAACTATTATTTATTTCCTACTTTTATTATCAAATTTGTGTATTGTCAATCGTCCTCGATAAATCTACAAAGTTTGAACGAAATCTGGCCCTTTAAAGTGGGTCAAAGTTGCCCTCAAAGGAGTCGGTTACAAACAAACATACACTTTTATTTATTTCCTACAAATAAACAGACAAATAAACATACAGCTGAAGCTAATAAAAAGCGTATAAACATTGACGTCTAATTGTGAGTAACCAATTAGTGGTTGAGGGGTCGCCCCTTAATCATATTCTGTCCTACGTGGCTCACCCCCAATTACGTGGGAACAAAAATAATAGCAAGATATTTGTGTTAATACAACTCTGCCAACCCCTACAGGGATTTACAGGCGTATATGTATGTTTGTATGTATGTAGATATTCACGTAAATTTTCGATACTGTACTAAAAACGTGAACACATACACACATACTTTTTAATACAATCAGACATCCACTTTATCTGAACGTGACCATTCTGCCACTAGCATATGCCACACCTATTAAAATACAACTCTGCCTACCCTTTATTCGTCATACATACCTACGTCCGTATCAGCGTCTGTCCTCTGGTGCCGTAACTTCAGCATTCTCTTTCGTACCGTCAGCATGTTAATCATTTGAAAGAAAAGTTGAAAATAAATTAATTTTCATTAAAACATTTATTTTATACCACTTAGGTGTCAGACAAGCGCTCGGTCCACCTGATGGTAAGTGGTTGGCCTATGGACGTGTACAACACTAGAGGAGTCACACTCGTCCTGCCGACCTTGTTAACAGTTCTGTGCCGTCAGTGTTAAAGACAAAGCAGGAATAGCCTTTGGTCTTCCCACTGACAGCACAAAAACTCTCCAGTCAGCTCTAGCAACCCTATTCACCGCCGGGAATGCAACAGCGAGGTTATTATGGCCGCGGTATTCTGTAGAGCAGAGGTACTTCCTCAGTCGGACTGCTCAATTGGACGGAAATACCGTCGTGTCCCCTCGTACACTTTCTCCTCCTCTCCACTCCTATATTTACGAATTTGTGATTTTATCACATTCAATTTTTTTTAGTTAATAAAATATGTGGAACTAAAATTAATAGTATTCCCTTAACTTGGTGATTATGTTGGTAGTGTAGACAGAATTTGAACTTGGCACCTCTCGATAGTAAGATCAACTCCTTAACCACCAAGCTACTAACACTTGGTTATCAAACTTTACCGCAACGCAGCTTCATTACGACCCCTTACCCTACTTCTGCTCCTCTGTGACATATTTCCAATCTTCTTCGTCCTAGCGTTAATCCCAGTTGCATCCGAAGCTTTTCAACTTGGAGTCTGGAGTCCGCTTTTACCAGTCCAACTGCGGATTTGGCTAAACTTCGACATTTTTTGTGAAGCGACCTCCACAACCCAAAGGCGATATCGAAAATGTTGGACTTTTGAGGGCTCCAACTACCCGTAACGACTGTCATAGATGTTTGTATGGCAACCGGGACCGACGGCTTAACGTGCTCTCCGAGACACGACCAGACCAATGCAAATACCCATATCCATGCATACAAATATTTGCAATGAGCGGGGATCGAACCCGCGCCTCCTGCGCAGCGGCCGCGTTCACTACGGACTCGCTACGCCACGGAGGCTGTCATATTACATAACATATGTCCAATGAGTAGCACTATGGCACAACACAACAAAAAGCAAATACATTTATACATTTATAGAATATGCATTAACAAGAAGCAAGTTATACACCCATATATTGCCAGCTATAACTTTGGTCTCACGTAATGGGAGTCGAGCATATTGCCTATTATTTGGGATTAAAATATAACCCATATTTTTTACCCATATTGGGAGTAAATTGAGTGCCATGGGGAAGGTAAGAAATGGATATCGTTTTCATAAAATTATTTGGAAGGGATAACCAATAGCTCGTGCAACTAGGTGAACCAATACAAGGAATTGGATTCAGTTTAATAAATGCATCTGCACACTTTGATCATAACATTGATATCAGACTTTTAGTCTAAGATCTAAAACTTCTAGAGCGTAGGTTTTTTTACTAGGCCGTTGATTCTTCCCAATACTGCTTAATATGTTGGCTTCATCTGGAAAATATGCCTTATATAATAAAATATTGCTTAACTAAACTGAAATTTCCAAAAAAAAGTCAAAATATAAACAATCAAATTCAGTTCAAATTATAGCTTTTTAGATTCCTTATTCAATTTCAAATCAATTTTATTACGAACTAAATACGTTTAAACGCAACGTAGACCGAGATGAATGCGATATTCTTTTGCACATTCTAGATTTGCACAACACGCAATCGTCGTGTGACGTCACAAGCACGGACGATTTTGTATGGAGCGCTTCCGGGCGGCGCGAGAAATTTAATTTTCAAAATCAAATATTTTTAAAACTATTTGTAGTTAGAAAATTTCACTTTTACAGTTCATTGTATTAGAAGAAGAAAGAAGAAAGAAAGAAAAGCCTTTTATTTAAGTGCAGCACCGATTTTACAATGCATTTTGTACTAACACGACAAACAAAGTGAATTTAACACAAAGGTTCTTAGCGCTGCACCAAAAAAGGAGCCAGTTCAGCATGGTGTCAGGCACAAGTACCTGACGCTGGTTTTCAACTGGCTCCTAATGTGGAGGACATGCGACCTGGAAAAAATAAATAAATAAAGATATTAAAAATTACAAAAATCGAAAAAAAAAAAATAGAAAAAAGAGAAGTAACACAAAAACAAAAGAAACAATAAACACTAAAAATAAAAAAAAATAAAATTAAAATTAAAAAACACTAACAGCAGAAATCTATGACTGATCCCTGTCCATGACCATATTTATTAGCAGTCTGTGGCTCGCCCACTTCATAGATATGGAAAGGAGTTACGCAACCATAGACAGTAAACAACGCCAAGATGTTACGCAACCTCCAACCATTACATGCGAGCAAAAACAACATTTTATAATACCAACATCATCATATTATCTTGCCATCAAATTATGCATTACAAATATGGGTGGTAAATATAAAATAGGACACATGTTATAAAGTTATTTCTAGAGATAAGTATACACATTTATAGTGAGACAAGGAACAAATGGTAAACAGTGCAATCAATGGACCATGGACACAAGATAACGCAGCCACGGACCAAAACAAGGCAAAAACAGATTTATCCCAATTAAATACCAACAGCACAGTGAAAAGCCACAAAGTTCCTATTTCATTTTTCGGGGTGAGTAGTGAAAAATTCGAGACATACTATAGTATACATAATAAAACAGACTATTGTCAAAGTTTGTTAAATAACTAATATATTATGCAGTTTTTTGAATGGTTAATAGGTGTATGCGTAGTTTTAATTTAAAATTACTTTTAGTTTTCAGAGACCTTATGGGTGGTGGGATATTGTTCCAACAATGTGTTGCAGCATATTTAAAACAACCCCTGAACGCCATTGTTTTATGCCGCGGCACTGAAAGTGGGTTCGTTGAGAAACGTACGGCGTACCTATTACACTGATGTCTCCAACTTAGTTTATTTAGAAGGTGAGTAGGTTTGTTTGTATTGATAATCCCAAACAGCATGCTGGCCAGATGCAGATTTCGCCTTGCTTCCATCTTTAGAACGTTTTGCTCGTTCAAATATGGTGTCACGTGGCCACGCCGTGGTATGTCGAAACAATATCGAGCACATGCGTTTTGAACGCGCTGAATGAGACCCGCGGTCCGCGACAGCAAACAGGGGCCATACACTGCATCAACATAGTTAAAGCGTGACAAGACCAACGTATCAACCAGCAACTTCCGCATAGGCACACCAATATAATCCCTTATTCTATATAGGATTTTTAATCTATAGAAGCAGTTTTTTACTATATTTCCTATATGAGTCTCGAAACGCAACTGAGGGTCTGTGACAAGGCCCAGGTTGCATGCCGTGTCCACTCGCTCAATATTTCTCCCCATTAGACTGATTGTTGGATTAGCAGACAAAATATTATCGATTTGCTTCCCGCTACCCATGACCATAAATTTGGACTTTTGTGGGTTCAGTACTAAGCAGTTCCTCTCAGACCATTGCGCTACCCTATGGAGATCGGCTTCGATGTTTAGTGTGGCTAAATAGGTGTCCTCTGCACTAAACGAGTAGTATACTTGTGTGTCATCAGCATAAATATGATATTTACAGTGGTGAAAACAACTTGTGATGTCTGCGCTGTACAGTATGAAGAGGAGTGGCCCAATCAGCGACCCCTGTGGGACCCCCCTGGAGACCAGCTGCGGAGGGGAAACAAGTGAAGTTCCATCCTTCTTCCGAATCTCTACCTGCTGTGACCTGCTTGACAGGTAACTATCAAACCATCTTACGGTGTTAGGCTCAAAACCATAATATGACAGCTTTGACAGCAGTAGCGAGGTATTGATAGAGTCGAAAGCACGCGAGAAGTCGAGCAATGTCAAGATGGATCCCTCCCCACGGTCACGGGCCTCAATGATGTTTCCCACCACATCGGCCAAAGCCGTAGCAGTCCCACGACCCTTCCGGAAACCCGACTGCAGATCTGGAAGTATATCATTGACTTCAAGAAATTCCAACATCTGTGTATGAACCACTCTCTCCAGTACCTTAGACAGGCAGGGCAAAACACTTATCGGCCTGAGATCTTTAAAACTTTGGGGGCTGCTGTTTTTTGATAGAGGGCGCACAATTGCTCTACGCCATAGATCAGGGAATGTACTACTTATGATGGACTTGTTTACAATGGCTGTTATGGCTTTCAACGAGTGTGGCATTGTTAGTAGTATCATGTCCTTAGATATCCCATCAACCCCTTGTGCATTTGTTGTGATTGTCCGCAATATCTGGCATATAGTCTCCTCCCCCACTGGCCTTAAAGAGAACTCAGCATGGCCAAAACGATGGAACTCAAAAGATGTTAGCTGTGAGATGCTCACACTTGGATTGCCCGGGACATCCAAAAAAGCTGAGTTTATTGCATCTGGGTTGTCAAAATGCCCCGGTAGCTCACCATTTTGGCCTGCAGTAAGCACATGCTGCCTTAAGTTTTGCCACAGGAGCTTGGAGTTATTTATGTTGTCATTGATGTGTTTTGAAAAGAAGGCAGATTTCTCATGCTTTAGAGCTTTGGCTGTTTGGTGCTTTAGGTCCAAATAATACTGCTTGTGCACATCTAGGCCAGATTTTTTGAAACGAAGGCGAGCTTCATTTCTCAGCTTGAACATGGTTTTTATTGTGTCTGTGATGTATGGTGTTGGTTTGGTCCTGAGAGAAGTGGTTCTAACAGGGGCGTGGGCGTCAAGTAACTGCAATGTGAAAATATTAAATAAGGAAACCATTTCATCCACACTCTGAAGGTTGCATATTATGTCCCAGGGAAGAGCCTCCAGGTCATGTTCAAAAAGATCACTCAAAATATCTCTTAACGGTCGATAAGTAACCTGCTTACGGACTGGCCTGTCCTTCATGATTAGCAGCTGACATGTAATGAATGCATGGTGTCCGAGTTCGACAATATGGTCTACGGTTACGTTACGCCAGCGGGCGTCAGTGCAAATCACATCGATAAGAGTACTCTTATCTGCCACAAAATGAGTAGGCACGGAAACTATCTGGTCCAGACTAAAATAATTTAAAAAGTCCTGCAGCCTTTTCGCTTCATACTCATCGTAGCGGAGCATGTTGGCGTTAAAATCACCCAATAAGATGATATTATCGAAAGGCGCAAGTGCACATATACTGTCTGTGACTGCTTCCAGAAAAACCCCCAGATTTGCGTCCGGTGGACGGTAGGCAGTTCCAATTAATAACTTTTTTGCCCTGATGGTAAGACTAAGCCACATCTGTTCTACGACAGGGTGAATGGGATGAGGTCGTATGCGGGTGCATACACCGGATTTTATGTAGAACGCAACGCCTCCCCCCCTTCCCTCCTTTATAGATGCTGGGCGCGGAATGTGTCGCATTCTATAGCCAGGGACAGCTGGGGCACGACCCTCCTGTCCCTCCCGCAACCAGGTTTCGTTTATGGCCATGATGTCGACTGCATGCTGGCTCATCATCACTAAAAACTCATCCTGCCCTGTTGAGAGTGATCCCGCGTTGAAGAGACCAAACTTTAAGTATTTACTGCGATTCATTTCATTTGTGGTTTATTTGAATTATATTTAGAAGGCAGTAGGTACATAAACATTCCAGACCACCTATCGTGCTCACGGTACGTGTATACATCTGATATGCTAACAAATTAAACTCATAACTAGCTATGTGTCTAAAACAAAAAAAGATACAGGTGCCCAGGATATTAAAGTCGATATTTCGCTTCTCTTTCAAATCCAGAAACATGCGAGATGCGAACATCCTCCGGTCGGAACCCGATCCCAGTCCACCAGTGCCAGACAACCAGTCAACTCTAGGTGTCGCCTTCCCGTGTAATTGTTTTAAATTTACATGATGTAGGATATAAAATATACCGCAAACATATAACATTAAATTGGATATAAGATTGTATAAATAAATTAAAATTCGATATTGTAGTAGTGTATATAGATAAAATATAAGATTGTGTAAATAAATTAAAATTAGATATAGGTGTATTGTATATAAATTGGATATAAGATTGTGTAAATAAATTAAAATTAGATATAGTTGTATTGTATATAAATTAGATATAAGATTGTGTATATAAATTAATAATAGATATAGTTGTACTGCATATAAACGCACACTTTGTGTTGTGGTACTGTTATGTGTAAACATTTCTATTATTATTACGAAGTGGTCATTTTTCGAACGTAAAAAAATAGTCAAATAAACTTCCAGTGTTCTAAAAGGCGATCTTATGACAGAAATATGGATCACATGAAGGCGACACATAGGAACCTATTCCTGGAAAAAAGTAGCCTGTTTTATTCCAGACTTCCTGTCAGATCCCTTAAGTAATTTTTGCTTGAAAGAATTCCAAACAAACTTGCAAATTTATAATATTAGTTAGTTTTATATTGCATGTCATAACAAAGATCCCAATCCACTCACCTAAATAAACACTTATATGAATTCCATAAATAGAGAAATATCTCATTAAAGTTAATACAAATTTATCACTGACAAGCACCTTCTTGAAGAACCCCATATTGTAATCGCTTGGGAAAACCACAGCAGGGATTAATTCCACAGCTTGAGCGTGCGTGGGATGAAATTTCCTTTCATACCGCATGGTTCGCACCATTTCTGGTTGCAATGTGTGAGGATGAATTCCCTGTCTATGGCGAGCGGCGCGATCATAGAATGTAGCTGTGGGCATCATGTCAAACAATTCATCTGAGCACAAACCATTGTATAAACGGTAGAACACACACAGCGAGGCAAAGACCCTTCTGAGGCTGAGAGGTTCCACATCGCCTGCGAGTATGGGATTACAGAAAAAGTTTATTCATTTTGAAAAGCGATATGAAAATACGCGACATTGTTTAGTAAAAAATGTTTTAATCAACTTTTTTGCTGGCGGTACAAAGTTAACACGATGTAAGCGTGTTATAGAATTTTAATGGCTGCTCGTTTTGTAATTATTCGTTTCTCTGTTGGTAATGTCAAACGTCGTTTCATGCTTTCTGTGGCTGGCAGGTATGAATAAGTGAAGAGGTATTTAAACTATAAATAGAATTGAAATATGTTAGAGAATTGGTGATAGTGATGCGTTCCCTTCCCTCTGTCTTACGTTTTTAAATTCAGTCATTTCTTCATTCATTTATATTTCAGTCGTTCATTAACTTACCACTGCTTCTATTTTAACTATTCATACGATGTCTAGAAGAAGTGAAACGGAACGCGATGTTTGATAGAAGACGAAGAGGTTGAAAGGTACATAATACACTAGCTCTTGCCCGCGGCTCCGCCCGCGTGGATGTCGGTTATCGCTCAGTGTTGAGCCGACTCATTGAGCATTAAATTCGCCTCTCTACTCAACTTTGTCCTCGAATATTTACTCGCCGCTGTTCTCGACTTTCTACTCGCCTCTATACTTGAGTTTATACTCGACTCTCTACTGACTTCCCTGCTCCGCTCTCTACTCGACTCTGTACTGTCTTCTATACTCGCCTTTCCATTGGCTTCTGTACTCGCATCTCTACTCGCCCATCCATTCGATTCCCTTTTCGCCTCTCTACTTGACTCTCCCCACTCGCCTATCTACTCCGCTCTCTACTCGAATCTCTACTCAACTCTCTATTCGATCTCTCCTCGCCTCTACATTCGTCATTCCACCCACCTCACTATTCGCCTCTCTACTCGACTGTCTACTGCATTCTATTTGATTCTATACTCGCCTCTCCACTGACTCTTTATACTTCTATACTCGACTTTCTATTTGACCTCTACACGCCTATCCACTCGCCCCTAAAACGATCTCTACTCGTCCCTTTTTGGCTCGTTACTCGACTATGCCCATTCCAAAGCTCTAATCCTCCTTTGTTGCAAATTTCAAGAGAATATCTTCCAAAAGAAAATTCTGACTGTTTATCCCCTATTCACCCCCTTTTTTGCGCAATTGAAAAATGACAAACTTTAATCCCCTGCCCTCTCCTTTTCCACGATGTCCGTCCCCCAGTTCTAATTTATCTCTGTACCAAATTTCATAAGGATATTTAAAAATAACGAAGATTCATACAAACTTTCATCTCCTATTACCCCTCCCCCTTTAACCTCTTATTTCGCTATAAAAGGAAGCCATATCTGTTTCTAAGTTCTAATCTATCTCTGTGTCAAATATCATCAGGATATCGTCAAAATTGATAAACTTACATCCTCTAGCCCCTACTCCGCCCTCTACCCCCTTTTTCGCGATAAAAGGTAGCATATGTCCGTTCCCAAGCTCTGATTCATCCCAGTAGCTACCAAATTTCATCAGGTTATCTTCAAAATTGACGTACTTTCATCACCTTTCCACCCCTTTAACCCACACTTTGGCGAGCTCAAATTCATCCCTGTACCAAATTTAATCAGGATATCTTCAAAACTGACAAACTCGCATCCCCTATCCCCCCCCCCCCCTTAAACCCTCTTTTCGCTACAAAAGGTAGCCTATGTTCGTTTCCAAGCTCTAATCCAAGTCTGTACCAAATTTCATTAGGATATCTACAAAAATTACAAACTTTCCTACAAACTTTCATCCCCTATTTCCCCCCCTTAAACCCTCTTTCTCGCGATTAAAGGTAGCCTATGTCCGTTTTCAAGCTCTAATACACCTCTGTACCAAATTGCATCAAGATCGGTTCATTAGTTTAGACGTGAAAGCGTAACATACAGACAGGCAGACAGACAGTTACTTTCGCATTTATAATATTAGTATGGATTAGATTAATTACATTATACATTATTGATACGATCTATTTTTAAAGATCGTACGAGTACAAGTCTAAGGCTTGTTAAAGTTATAATTCCCTGTATCCTTTAAGCGTATAGTTATGAAAGAAGTGAGAACTTCGATAGAAGATTTCAATTGCCCAAAAAATATAAACACACATATTATATATACACTTATAAATCATTGTAATGGGCTGTATGTTCATTGTCAGATGGAGAATAACCCTCACAACCCACAGGAAAAAAATGGGAGTGAAAAGACAAATATTCCACTCCAAAACAACTATAAAACAAGGTGTATAGGAAACTATTAAACTACGGTTGATATCATTTAATTGTACTAAATAAAGCCCGCCATTTGCATGGTCACGGTCTTGCAAATAAAATTTTGAACATATCGCCTCTTTGCTTCGATAATGTGTTATCTTGAAAACTGCAATTTTACAGGAGACTGATTTTTAACTTACAAAACACAATTGTGACGAAACAAAGAACTTTTTTACTGTAAATCATTAATTTATTATTTAATACAACAAATATAGTATTTGAAAAGTTGTTAAAATCTTGGCTATTTGAAAGCTTAGCAAGAAATTGACTTCAATTTCAAAAAGGGGGAAAATATATCACGTTATTCTTGCAAAAAATTAATAACATAAGTGTTACAACCTAAGTAGTCACGGTGTTGATGATATTACTTTTGTTATGACACTGAGTTATGTCATAAATAAACATTGAAGAAATAAAAACTATTGGATTTGAGAATCAATTTTTATTGAAAAAAAGAGGAACCGATACCTCACTTATTGTAATTTATATTATGACAAAACCAACTTAATACCTGCTACAAAAATAATCACAATTTGTATCGCTTACTTACTGAGATTACAGAGTCCACGTCATAATTTCGAAATAATCTGGCCGACCGTCAAAATTCTGAACGCTCATTTCGCCGATGATGAATTCAACGAATGGTTGTATGGTCGACTGTTAAAACTCCGAATGGTCATTCCGCCGATAATCAGTTCTACTAATTATTGTATGGTCGACTATTAAAACTTCGAATGCACATTACGCATTTTTTTTATAACTATGCAGAAATAAATATTTTTTCTAACTGTTGTTTGGGTCGGGTAGTAGATGCAGCGTACTATTGGTTTACTGACGACGATATAGTTTACTGACGATGTAGCATACCATCGTTTTAGTGTACTAACGATGTAGTGTACCAACGATTTGGCGTACTGTCGATGTAGCGTACCATCGATTTGGGGTACTGTCGGTACATTAGCCTGTCGATGGAATTTTCGATACAGCGATCATCGATATAGTGACTGTTGATATTATGAACTAGACCCATTGAACTGTGCCACATCAGCGTAACGCTGCACTCTGTCTCTACACTGTGATTAAACGGATTTCTTCATCACAACATAATACCACAAATAATGATAAAGTTCATCATCGGCGTAATAAGCTTTCGAAGTTTTAACAGTCGACCATACAATCATTCGTAAAACTGATCATCGGCGAAATGACCATTCGGAGTTTTAACAGTCGACCATACAACCATTCGTTGAATTAATTATCGGCGAAATGAGCGTTCGGAATTTTGACGGTCGGCCAGATTATTTCGAAATTATGACGTGGAGCCGAGATCATATTTTACTAGACAAGTTAAAGCATCTTTAGCTAAAATCTGCTTGATGACGATGAGGAGTCAGTCGACGAACCACTGCTACTACTAGTTGAATCACAACGATGGCAATTAGATTTTTTTTATAAATAGGACACGTCAATTTGACTTTACCTCGCCTGATGGTAAGCTGAAGGTAAAGTCTGAAGAACAGTTGTCTCAGTTTTTTTTTCTGCTACAGTATCTACAACTTCATTTACGTCCATTACATCCTCTATATTTGCATCCTCCACGCTTAGCATTGTGTAATTTTGTAAAACAAAAGACGTTCTGTTGCTTTAAATCTTTAAAATATTTTAGTAGGTACCTTCTTTGATTTATAATGTACCTTTTTTAACCTACTATGCACGCCTGATAACGTGTTCGAGACTAATAGCGTGTAATAATCACTTGAATAACTACTATAGTAGGCGTGACAGCGTAACAAACTAACTAACGAACTCGCAGACGTAATTAATTAGTTTTATTATGAGGCATAGATTAGGATTTGTACGAATCAAACATTATTACTAAAATATTAATAGTACCCATATTTCTGTGCATTATTTAAATAGTAGATAGAACTAGTATTTAAGTCAGACGCGCGTTGGTATCTCGCACAGCGAAGTAGGTATACTAAGATTTATGGTTATACCTACACACAAATACGTAGTTACCTACACTTGTGTTTATTTCAGGAGTATTTGCATGTTCCATTGTCATTGCCAGTTTAACTAGTTTTTTACTTCTAGGTTCCATCTGAAAAATTAAGTACCAATGGCTATTAGTTTTAGCATTAACAAAGTACTATTTGGAAATAATTCCAAGAAAACAAATTTATTTTTGTTCTAAAACGAGACATAAACAATTATCTATTGCTTAAATTTTATATTAGAAAAAGTTTTATTACCTACAATGTTACATCGTAAGTTAAGACAAAGCAAAACTAACAGCCTTTCGGCAGCAGTGTGACATAAACATAATATAACAATCGACCTTCCGTATTATTTTTCAATATCAATGTGTCAAAGTTACATATCACATTATAAAATTAAAAATCGTATTTAAAATGAACCTTACCTTTGCAATTAAAACGCGATATGGTCGATAAGTCACGTATTTGCAGAAATTCTTTAACACCTTCCGCTGCAAGCGCGCGGTGGCTACTATTATGTTGCGTTGTCGCATCAAACCTCTTCGCAGTAAGAGACAACGTGATATTGTGATCTATCACAGTGGCGCTGTCTTTTTCACCCACAGATTAGCTATTTCGCGCGTAAAAAATACCACGTTTTGTGAGAAAATAAAATCGGATACGGCGGTTTTAATTATCAAACAATAAAAAAAACGATTTTTCGGATATGTCACGTTATTGAAGCAAAGAGGCGATATAAATGGAAAATGGATCACAATTTTATTTCGGATATATAGTTCTTTGAATCGTAAAAGTTTTATTGTGCTCAGGCGTCGAACATGATGATAAATATTTATTGGATAATGTTATAAAATATTGTCATAACCATAAAAAATTTGGTTTGACCCTGGAAAAACACATCTGTTTCCTTATTTAAGTATCAAACAAAAGTAGGGTAATTTTTATTTGATTTGTTTCCTTCCTTTCAATTCTATTTCATTTTCGTTTCAATTTGTAAAATACAAATAGCTGATACTCACGGCTCCGTCCTACTGGAATACTAATACGGTGATTCATTGGATTCTGTTCATCACAATTTCATTCAAAGCGTATACTTCAGAAGCAGGTTCCAAGCTTCTACTGCCCGTTTCCATTAATGGTATATATTAGAGTCAGACTCAAAACTCTTAGTGCAACACCAGCACTAGAACCTCGTCCATAAATCAGCAGGGGTATCAGTTTGAAGATGATTTTGTAGATGAAGTGGATCCATCCATTCATCTACGCTATTAGCTTGTATAGTGAGTTCTTTACACACCATAAACGGAAGTAAGGCACGAATTATGAAAATCAGATTGCTCTGTAAATAGTTATGCGTGGTAATACCTTACAATCTGAGTAAATAATCAAACATCCCCTGTTTTCCTAACCTTAGCCTTGGATTTTTATTTTTCAATTAATATGGAACCAACTTCGGGGTGTACACTTTCCAATAAAAAAATAATTATCAAAATCGGGCTACTTTGTAAAATGTTATGCGTGGTCATACATAAAAAATATACGCGTCGACTTGAGAGCCCCCTCCATGTTTTGTTTTTCTTCTGTTGAAAAGTGGACGTTTCTAACAGAGCAGCTTTGCCAGTTTGCCTTTAAGAAATCTCCAAAAACACACATAACATAACATTATTCGTGTTAGTGAACCTTACACTGTAGGCGAAAAAAGTTATATATATCGCCACTGTACAAAAGTACCCTATTCTCTCAGTTATCTGTGGTCTTGTTACCTCATTTTATGGCGCCACTCGCGATGTGCCCGGTCCCGGTCGTATTGCAACGTTGCAGCTTTATTAAAGTTTCAAGCACCAAGTTATTTAATAAGCTTAGCAGAGAGCCACGAGTACTAGCGAGAAACTCGAACACCTCTAAATTGCTCGTTTGATTCTGCTTAGGTATTATGTTATACATGTAATGTATGTTATGATACATACTTTACATGCGCTTGAATTTCCTTCTCATCATTTTGGGTGTATGTAACATGTAAATACCTTATTTTGGTCAGTCAGGCACTTTTTAATTGATTTTATGTTTACTCTCAGATAGAGAACAACCATACCTTTTGTTTACCTCGTACAATCAGTAACAAACGTGTATGAATATATTTCAATTTATAATTACCACAAAAAGTAATCTCGACATCGGAGAGTACAAAAAGTAATCTCGACATCGGAGAGTACAAAAATCATTTAATAACACTTTCCATAACGTGCTGTACACATAGCAACAAAATAAGTTGCACAAAGAGTGTTCAGTACGTTTGAAACACTTTTCTAATATAATACTTTCACCTGTCTGTGTGCTGAGTATTAAATACCTTTTTAATGCACTTTCTCCTCTATCTCCCAAAGGTTTGTCAGTTGAAAACTCACTACTGAGTTAAGTTCACCTTTGCACAACACTATTTACAAGTGAATATGCATTTGTAATTCACTGTGTACAATACAGAATTAGGAATAAGATCGTTGCACCGAGCGGATAGTGTCTTCTTATTGCATCAAGTGTTATTTAAGACCTGCTTTACTGAAGTCTCTAAAACTATTAATATAACAAGAAAGGACTGAGCGAGAGGCTCTTAGGCCCATTACACACGGTTGACTTGTCGCCAGCAACTCAGTCGATACCGACTGATACTTTCATCATACTTGCATCACGCTTTGCTGGCCGTTTTGACATATTAACTAAGTTACGATATTGATCGAGTAACGGGCTAGTCATCTGTAGTCGAGTTGATAAGTTGGTCGATAAGGTAGTAGATAAGGTGGTACTTAACGGCCGTGTAAAAAAGAGAGAGAGCAAGTAAGCTCTGCCAAGTTCTCTTAGTACTTAACGGCCATCATACCGTGCCGGTAGTGTAGTTCAAATAAGTATCTACGCACTTAGTCGCCGGTCGCTCGCCTATGTTTTAGTCGCCGAGATACCGAGGCACCAGCGACTAGTCGACAATGCGTGATAGCTCTTAATCCGCTTTTATTTTAAACTCAGAGAAAACTTTAGTCACAACTAAAATAAATGAATTTCTAATACAATTTTGTTGCATTCATTTTTAAATAACCGTTGATGCCGTCACAGTTAAAAAAAATATTTCTTTTTAAATCACTTCTCTGAAATAGCGGTGAAATAATTATCTTCTTCATCATAGCATTAATCCTGGTGGCATCCGAAGCATTCAGCTAGGAGGCCGGGGTTCGCTTTTGTCAGTCTAACTGCGAGTTTGATTGAACTTCGATATTTTGAGGTGAAACAGCTATGTCAGAATCAAATCACCAAAACCAACCAAATAGAAAAAAAACTAGGACAGGACGGTATTTCCGTCCATTTGAGCAGTCCGACTGAGGAATCAACTCCGCCCTACTCCATGAATAAGAGTATTAAACAGGAATTTAATGGATTTTCGAAAAAAATCCTTATAGTTTTTACTATGAGCATAAACGTCGCGCTTTCTGTTTACGTTTCAAGAAAACAACTGTGTAATTACTTAGTAGTTTGAAGCACTATTTATTACTTTATAACCAGACAGACGAAATGGCTAAATTAACTTGCTAGCTAACTTAAAAAATAACAAAACAAAATGAGAACAATAAAAATAAGGAGCAATAAATACACATTACTTTGTATTCTTGGATTACGTTTCTATGATTTCATGTGAGCAACACCGCAGTCAACAGCTAGTATATTATCAGTAATTGTTACACGCTGCCAAAAAGAAGCTGTCCAGGTTTATTTATTTATAGTGTTCTCTGTTCAGGTAACTCTTTGATCTATGTACATGAATTACAATGTATAGAAGTTTATAAATATTTTAGTGTACAAGTTTTATCGTTGACTGTACTTTCATACACACTTACCCCCATAAACAAGGGTCAATACGTTTGTAGAATAAAAAAACTTTGTAGACTTACAGTCGAAGCGTTTACCGTTAAGCTACGACGCTATTTATCTTATCTTGCAAAATAGACAGTCTCTACCTAATGTTGTATGACGTCAGTCGTCGGTTACGGTTCAAAGGTCAAGCGATCCTGACGCGGGTTGAACACTTTTTACCCATCCAACGCCGCTAAAGAAGTTTTCACTTCAATAAAATAGACTGATGTATGGGATTGAAATACGTGTAAATCTCATACATTCACCATTTTATTCTACACAATGCCGATCAACGAACTGCCTCTTGCCTAGAGGGGTGTACTATCACGGCGGTAATTTTCATTATCTGTACTTCCTCACCTGGACTATTCCCCAATTAATTTCCGTGAACATGATTGCATATTCAAACATCCTCGAGTCCCTTAATGATGAAAATAATTTTGTTAAATTTACATTAACGTAATTACTCCACGTAATTGCTTTACTTGCTTCTCTTGTTACGCAGGTAATTAAAATTGCGTTTTAAAACGTGTAGGCAACGTAGTATTCGCAAACATTGGTAGTACACGAACGGTTCTTAAAACTACGATTCGCCGATATTTTGCAAGTATGGTGGGTAAATGAATTTTATAACAGTTTTTGCTTAGTCATAGTTAAATTGTTACCAACGATCGCTGGCCTGAAAATTTATTAATTTAAATGCATTTAATTTACTTAAATGTGGTGTTACAGGTGTTATTATGACCGTTTATGGAGCACATTTTACAGTACAATAATAATTATTATTTACATTATTCAGCACATGCAAGCAAATTCTATAGTCATAAAGAATAAAGGAGATGGAAAATTTTGATCCAAAATGTAATAAGTTGAGAAATGGTTTAAAAATTGTAATTTTTTTATATAAAAATACAAAATTCGGCTGTATTCTCAATCTGGGAGCGGAGATAAATGAAAAAAAGATCTTTAGTAACAGTGACGAATTAATTAATCGATTAAAGAATTGCAAAGAATAAAAAGTTTTGCATTAAGTAGGTAATTAACTCATGATATTTTTATGCACGATAATGTTCTTTTTTACAATATAATTAAACAACGGTAATATTAATTTAACAATACCAGTATAATATAATTAAACAAGACCATAAACAACAATCAGGAAGCTACGAGATGTCTTCTCGTCCGACATACCTCAGTGCCTGAAGACGAAAGTCTTTAACCAATGTGTGTTACCAGTGATGACTTACGGATCTGAAACGTGGTCCCTCAATATGGGTCTCATAAAAAAAAATTAAAGGCGCTCAACGAACTATGGAAAGCGCTATGCTCGGTATTTCCCTACGTGATCGCGTCGGAAATGATGATATCCGTAGGAGAACAAAAGTAACCGACGTAGCCCAGCGGATTAGCTCGTTGAAGTGGCAGTGGGCGGGACACATAGCGCGCAGAACAGATGGCCGATGGAGCAAAAGAGTTCTGGAATGGCGACCGCGTACGGGCAAACGTAGTGTAGGATGCCCAACGGCCAGGTGGAAGGACGACCTCAACAAGGTCGCCGGGAAGCGCTGGATGCGGGATGCTTCAGATCGGTCATTCTGGAAGTCTATGGGAGAGGCCTATGTGGACTGTGTATGGCTGATATGATGATGATGAATTAATAATTAATTGATTCATCAGATTGTTTATCGATTTTAAATCGGTTGAAATATTTTCAGCAGATTGACATTGACAATTGACATTGACTGTTGCGAATAGTCCTGCACGTTTCACTATTTTAATTTCGTGTTTTCATAAACCAAGAACTGAACAGAAATCAATTTCGTGTTTCCCGATGCATTTTAAGTGCTCTCCTCATTGTTTCATATTTTTAACAACCGCTTTGTTTATTTGGATCCCGACTCTGCCAACCTTGTACGATACTTGCTTTCAGACGTTTGATTTGGAATTGTTTTATTTTGGATTTCACGACTGCCTTGGATGGAATATTGCTGAACTATGGATCGCTGTGTGAATTGTGGGATAGCAACTAATCAGTGATAGTGCTTGAGCCGACGAGTCCTGGATAATGAAACAATTCTGTCAGTTATTCGGCAGTGGCTTGCATCTTCGATTGTAATAGCTACCTTAGCTGGCTAGGTACCAAGATATTGTACCACCTGCAAAAATTTTAGACGATATTTTAATTATAATAGAAGTTGAATAAACTGTGAAAATTACTGTAATGTGCTTTTCTTATTCTGGCTGTCCATTCGATAAAGTCTTTCCTGTTATCCTTTAAGAGTATGAGTACTCATTTATAATACCTATGGCTTTTAAAACATTACCCAAAAATACAATACCAATTAGTGCTTAAAGAATTTAGGAATCAGATGTTTTTGAACATAACCTCACTTTTACCAAACCGCTAATAACTCTAATCTCAGATAGTCAAACTATATTTATTATTTGATATCCATTTTTATCTCGTTACACTCTGAGCCCAGGAATGTATATTGTATGTAATGGTTTCGGTCTCCTTTTTATTATTTTAATTAAACTGCATCTGGAGTTCGCTCTCCTACTTCTTTCGATCGGTTGTTCTAGACTTTTATAGAAGTGCCTGCCGAATGTGTGGATGTGTCTCGTATATATTGATGACCGAAGACTCTGTGCTCCACAATTAATGCGACCAGAATTAACACTCAGATGATGATTATTTACATCAAAAAGTATCACGAAGTAGTGGAACTCACAAAAATGTATGAAGTTTAGCAATAGGGTCAATAAACTTATGAACTTTAATATATAATATGACAATAAGAACAAAAACAGGTTCAAACAGTAAAAATTTTAGGTTCAAATATTGACGAAAATTTGAATTGGAAGAGTCACATTTAGGGTCTGTGTTTGAAGGTAAACCAGTACTCATATGCTCTTTATAGATTGTCCAAAACATCAAGCATGTCCCCAGTCTTGACTGCCTATCATGGATTTGTCACACTAAATATAAAATATGGCATAATTTTCTGGGGAAACTCTACTGATGTGAAATATGCGTTTAAAGCGCAAAAAAAATACATAAGGGCCATCTGCAATATAAAGACAATTGATAGCTGTCATCCCTTTTTCATTAAATCAAACATATTGACTCTGCCCTCTGTGTACTTCTTAGAGACAGTTATCTTTGTAAAAAAGAATATTGATTTGTTCGAGAAGCATAATTTAAAAATTTCTTATCCCTCCAACTCCACTGCATACTTAAATAAGAGCATTTTCTGTATGGCTTCTAGAATATTTTAATCATCTACCGAAGACAATGCTTGAGGAGCCTTGCATTGACGTTGCGAAAATAATATTTCGGGCGTATTCTGATTGGTCGAGTACGTCCGCGCCACAGCGCTCGACCAATCAGAATCGAGTGAGTCGATTTCCCGCTCCGACCGTGCCTATAAATACGCCCGTGATTCAAGACTTCGCATCAGTCGCAACTCAGCCGCCGGTGAGGCAAGGTCTCCGAAGTCGTCGTCGCCCGGCCCTGCGCCACTGAATATGTCGACCGCAGTGATCGACGAAACGTCTGGAACGCAAGTTTCACATGGACCACGGCCAAACTGCCCGGAAGCAGTATATTCTACATGCAACGCCGGCCGTGAAAGCCTGAAGACTTATATGCTTAAAAAATGTTACTAGAAGAATGTTTCTACTTTGTGAATGATTACTTGAATGATTGTAATTTAAACTAGCATGTATATAAGTTATAATTTGATTAATGTGTTAATTTATTGTTGTTAATGTGTTACATCTAAATTTCTTAACTTTTAAGGTTAAAATATTGCATGCCGCACGTTCAAATATAGTGTTACCCTAATTTAAGAACATGTAATCCTGTATCTATCTGTATTTGCAATTTATGATAATAAACAAATAAATAAAAAATATCATTAACCTGTATCTTTGTAACCTCTCTTTACCCTGTCGAGTACTACGTCCACCACAATCTCTCGGGTGAATAATGCTAGGTACAAATGAGCGTTCATTTTTCTCGCAGGTCATAAATGTCACATGTGCACGTGCAAATGTCGTAGATATTGAGTTTCTGTGGGACGTGCCTGGGTGGTCGAATCTGATGATATTCAATTCGTTATTATTACAAACTAGCTATTGCCCTCAGTTTCACCTATGTGGGATACTTATGTCGTCGTTAAATTTCCAATTTTAATATTGTCGTAAGTATCTTCTATAAATGTTTCCAGCTGGATACTTAAGTAGTCGTTAAATTTCCAATTTTCAAACTGTCGTAAGTTTCGTCTATAAAATATTAGCAAACTTTAAAAAGATGAAAGAAATCTGTAATGTCATTCTCAAGTTATGCGTGTAATTTATTACAAGAGGTAAAAAAGGAACAAAAGAAAGAAAAAGGGAGGAAAGGCCTCCGGTAGTCTCAATAGTCGATATTATAAAATGCGAAAGTAACCCTGGCTATCTTTCTGACTGTTTGTCTCTCTGCTCTCCTTAACCTAGAATAATTAAGAATAAGTCTAAATAGATTAGATCTTGGAAAAGGACCTAGACTGTGTTTGGCCGCAATAACCAACATTCACGCAGGCGGAGCCGCAGGTAACAGGTAATCTGCCCTATTTGTCACAAATTTCTAACCCTAATGGAAAAAGCATTGATTATTCACTTAAATATTTGTATCATAACTCCATTCCGAGACAGTAGGGCAGGTCGGTTCGGAAGAAAAAATAAACAGTACTTATGTTTTTCCTTTTTCGATTATAAATTTTATTACATTAATATATAATGGTACGAAACTGGGCGGGGTTTCTGGTCACGCACAGCCACAGATAATAAAAATATAAGAAAGTACCTATAAGCATCGCTACTGTTAAAACCAACGTCGCTAAGCTCACATTTCAAACAAAGTACATTGCTATACACTATATTACCACCATAGCCCACTATTCGGGCGTAAGACTCTCTCGTTGCTTTCCAAAATACATCTTATTGAAATACATAAAAGTTATTTTTAATTCAACAACTTGCAGGGTCTTAAGATCTTTTTGTTTTGCGTATTGGATTCAAATACTCAGTAATGCGTTCAATTATTCGACTCTAGAGGTCGCTACACTCCATTTACATATTTTTTTGGATTACTCAGTTGGAAATTACCTACATACATACATACATAAACTCACGCCTTTATCCCCGAAGGAGTAGGCAGAGGTGCTAGCACCTACATTTCGCCAGTTTATGTTCAGGTCCCAATGTAATAAGTGGCGAGCCTATTGCCATTAACCGAGCACTTTTAAACCTGCGATAAATACACACGTAACTTCGAAAAGCATCGAAAAGTCATTGGTGTGTGCCGTGGTAAAACCTGGGATCGAACCCGAGACCTCGTCTCAGCAGCCCATTACCTATATTACTGTCATAAAATACTATATTCCTGTGCACTTTTTAGTCAAAGACAGATATGATAAGCTAGGATAAGCTATGTATATTTGTGCTGTACCAAAATGAAATGTCTTTCCTTTCTTTCATTCTTTCTATGATCCTTGCGCTGAGAAATTCTGTTCAAACAAGAATATGAGATTTACAGGTTAAAGATAATTTACCAGGAAAGGAAATTTTCAAGTTTCTAAGTAATCATAATGATATTGTTAGTTATTATTTATTTAACAAAGAAAACAGTTCTCATAAAATCATTTGTATTACTAATAACGTTCTCTTATTCATTGAGAACTAACTAATCGTCCTGACTTGGCACGGGTAATCTAATAATTTTACTATGACCAATTTTCTTAATTATTTGCTAGAACAAGTTGCAACTAAGGTCAAGTTCAAGCTATTAGTCAAAAAGTTTTATAGCAATCGGATGAGCGTCGACTTTCGTATTCGGAAAAACAGACAGTTCTTCAAGCACGATTTGTTTTATTATGTCTATCTGTTGAACTGACATTAGAAACACTTTCCGACATTGACAAAATCTACAGTATTATAAACTCTTCACAAATTATTTAATTTCTAACAATATAAAAGCAAATCGCATGTCTTCGAACCATATCTCTAAAAACATAAAACAAACATGGCACTTATAAAAAAACAAGTAATTTCAACTAAAACATTTACATGAAAAGATTCAACTAATCTGTTTTCTGTCCTTTGAAAACGTCCACTTGAATATGGAATGTTTTAGACGAGAACGAAATAAGGTAACACGGACCTTTATCTAAATATTTAATACCTCGTTTGAATTCAAGAGGGGTACGCTTTAGCATTTTATGAATAAATTTGTTATTCACTGATTGTAATCAGAAGCCAATTCGTCAATTTAAATTGGAAAGTTTACTCTCAATACGAAATTAGATCTGTAGCAGCTGTAACACTGTTTGGATATACTATCATCAAACGCAACAAAAAAACATTATTAAATTGCTCGGACTTTATGAAACCTTCAAACAACCGCTTAATTTTCAAAAACGGTTCTTATTGAGTGTTACAACATAAAATTTCAAAATTTCAAGTTTCAAATACAGGCGGTTTACAAGAGGCCAGTATAGGAGTCCACTCTTAATAAGACTTAGAGGCTTATGCGTACTAAAAAAATTGGTCAATTTGCGAATAAGAGATTTTCTAATATCTATTTGTGTCTAAACCGGTTGTTAAACTAAACCTCTGAATTGAAAAATCTGTTGTAATCACACTTTTTTCCCATTGGTGTAGGCATAGAGGGTAGCTGTCTGCCTACTTCAATGGGAAAGAGGTGTGACTGTGTGTAAATACACTGGTGGTAGAAATTTGATGGCACAAGTTTGTCAAAAATTTCGGCCGGGTGGGTGGGTACAACCGTGCACAATTGCGAAAAACCATCCATTCTAATCCAATCTCGGTTGGATTGCGTTTAGGGGTCAGCAAGTGCATAGCTGGGCAGGGGGGATTGTGGTCGCAGCACTAGTGGGGCGGTGGGTGTCACGCGGTGCTGCGAAGACAATCCTTTTCACGTCCAGTACGTGTATGTAATGGTGACCCCCGTCCCTGAGACTTTGCTTTCAGCTTACCATCAGGCGAGGTGAAGTCAAAATGACGTGTATGTAGGATGCTAGAATAGTTAATTTGGGGTTCTAATTCTCCTTTAGGGTAATTCCGCGGATTTAAACACAATATTTATCTTACACAAGCGGGCTGCGCGAGCTATTTATAATTTGGGCCCAAGTGTCTCCCTCTGAGAAAAGTTTAAAGAAATAGACATTCTAACCGTAGTATCACAATACATTTTCGAGAACCTTAGTATGTAAGGAAAATACTTCATAAAATTAGTAATTTTTTCCGGGGCAACTGTATAAGCTTTTTTAACAAGCTCCCTAATGAAATTAGGGATTTACCTGTGGATAAATTTAAAAATGTAATTAAGAATAAACTCCAAGAATATTAAGATGATAAACAAACTTGGAAAAGACCTGTTCGCTCAACTATGCTACTCAAGCAAACTATTGTATTTAGTCTAAGTAGACTAAGTAGACTAAGCAAAATGTTTGCAAATAGACCCAAAAAAAAGATGCACACTGAGTTTCTATCCGCGATCTTCTCGGGTCGGCACAGCTTTTCGAACCGGTGGTCCATTTGCTAAACTAATCTAGAATTAATTTTTTTTAAATTTGACGTTTTATAAGTGTCGCAAACAAATAAAACAGTTTGGTAACTATAGAATAAAAAGTCACTACTGAAATTGAAAATTCTATTTCAAATAAAAAAAAATTAAGTTTATTTTTACAAAACATTAGAATTAAAGTTTGTAAAACTATTTTATAGGAGCGATTCAGCAAGTATTCGGTAGTAAATTTAACTCGCATTGTTTGTAAAGAATCGCTATTGGCATAAACCCTCGGATAGTTTAGGACTTTTTTGATGACAAAGTTGTTTTATATTTATGTTACAGTCACTACATTGAACAATGATAGAATATAACGTTGTAAGCCTTTACTGCTTACAAGTTCTAAAAACCCAAATTTAATTTCAGGGTTCCATGCTAACGTTTGCGTTAAAAATGGAAACCTATATAACTATGATATAAAGACCATTGAAATTTGAACAGACGATATAATTTTTTTACCATAATACAAAATACTAAAAACAGAGTAAAATGAATATTTAATGGTGGCTTCGTGATTTTTGGGGGGCTTAATAATAATACGGAAACTTTACCCGTATAATCGTATTCTATCCGAATTTTGTATCAACTAGACTCAATTTCAATTATTTTAGTTCAACTGTTAAGTTAGAGGTTGCGGATTCAATTCCCGCTTATATGAGTTCTATATGAGCGACTGCCGACTGATCTTCAAATCCTAAGGGGAGGATCTGCGCCAGAACTTCGTCAGTCAGTCAACAGGTTAGCTAAGGTCCTGCGGATTTTGTTTTTAGGCCCATTCGTTCGGAACAGAATATAAATATGTGTCGGTGTACTTGAAGGTTCTTCGTAACAATATTGGTTATCACTCAGCATCGTGAGCTTATTAGCGGCTGGAATTTCCTAAATCGTAATCGACCGTCTTATTTGTACATTTAACACTTTAGTACAAAATCAAACGTTATACAGCACACGTCGGCCTATTGCAATGGTTGGCTCTCGACTGCCCAAGTCGCATTGCATGAGGGAGGGATAGGAAAACGGATGAAATGGCCCATAGAAGCCGCGGATGGATCGGATCAACCGTCCGACCATCCGGCGTCCCCAAAATGAAATGAAATGAACTAAATTAAGTATATATTAATAGTACGATTAAACATAAAACAGGCATATGATAATAAAGAAACGCCTCTTAGTATTAGAAAAATGGCACTGGTTCGGAATATCGGAATAGATCTTAATAAATTTTAATAGAAAAAATTGAATTGGTCTAGGCTGGGCTCGAACCCGCAATCTTTGCCTTACAGGGTAACCGCTACCAGACCTCGCCCTTCGCTTTACCAATTCAAATTTCTACTTCTATATCTGTTTTTGAGGCAACTGTGGATTGTGTCACCGATAATCTTCTTACGAACTATCGGAACCAATGAATTATTTTTCAAACATTTTTTGTTAATTAAATTTTTAAGCATTTTTCATAGCCAAATATTCAAATCGACTATTATAGAAAAAAAAAATTGCTCTAGGCAGGGTTCGAACTTGCGATCTTTGCCTTACAGGGGCAATGCTTTGACCGCTAAGCTACTAGACCTCGTTCTAACCAATTTTGATTTATGATGATTAAAATTTGAACATTTAGCATGAAACGTGCTGAATTTATTTCAAACACGCTTATAAGTATAACCAAATTCTTTAATGGTTCTATAGCAGTTTAACTTTTCTAGTGACGAGTTGAGTCTATATCTGATATTTAATAATGTTAACTCAGACACCGAAAAGACTCTTATTTCAACATATAACATGTCTTTTCGCCCCCCTACAACCCTTCAACTGCCATTGTTTACGACACTATTATGTCCAAATCAGTATGACTGTATAATAATACGCTCGATCCTAGTTCTGACGTATAGAGGTAAACACATATCTCGGCTGTTGCTCTCGATAAAACATGTTTATTACTATCTTAGATGGCCGAACTGGGGATAAACAACAATATCAGTACTTGTATAGATATGTAAGGGTAATTTTGCTATGATTGTGATAAATTAGGTAATTGAATCACTTTGAATCGGAACGATATGAAATTATAACAAATTAACTGGTGGTCCTTGATTCCGAGGAGGGCCAGACCGAGAGGGATGGCCCTGGGTCAGCCGGGGTGCGAGGGATTATGTCGCATGACAACCTCACCTTCGGCCTAGCACTACGACCCAGAGACGGCAGCGTGCGGTTTAGTCGGTTCGAGTCCGACATAACCTCCCCCTTCGGCTCCGTTATGCGTGGGGATTTCCCGCACGTAAAAAAAAAACTGATATTCACGCTGGCGGAGACTCAAGGTCTCCGCCAGCGTGGATATCGGTTTTCGCGACTTTTTGACGACAATCAACCGGTTGTTATTCCAATAATAACAACCAAAATAAAAAGGCGAATCAGTACCCGTAATAAAAAAAGTTGAAGTGGTACTTTTAATGCGAAAACATACATTTTTTTCGTAGTACAGTATCCTTATTATAACATAATTCAAGTTATTTAAACATAATATTTAAATATTAAAACTTAAACTTCTAATAATATCTTACGGTTCCTCGTTGCTCACTAAAAATCGTATAGTTAGCGATGTACTCGTTTGTTGGTGAAATCTCAGCTTATGGGTTTCCATTCCATTTCTAGGAAAGAAGAAGGCAAACATTTTTATTGTATTCGAAAGGAAAGAAAAAATCTTAAAAATACAATAGGGTATTTTATTTCGGTCACAGAAACAATTTAATATCGCTTCGCCTGATAAAATAAACTTATAATGAATGAAACATATGTTTAAATCTTCACAATTAATAAAACACACTACACCACTCTGAACATCATCTTTATTAATTCATGCTTTGAAGCACAATCTTCAAGCATCACATTCGTACAAATATTCAATTGAATTCCCGTAAAATCGTCGTAAAATTCAAACGTTGCCGATGTGTTAATGGTCTCATAAACTAACAGCCCAAAAGGTCACAGCCTCGAAAAATCGACCGATAGACAGTTTATGAGGTTGTTTTGAAGTCTCTGTGATATCGGATTGAAATTTTCTGAAGTAAGTAAAGTATTTTGTAGACTGAAATATTTTTATAACAGAAGACGAAAATAATGTCGAGTAATGTCAAGTAATGAAAGAAAGAAAGAAACAAAAAGCGTTTTTTTAAGAGACGCACAATGTACAAAGGTACCTAAAAAAGAATTATATTAATATAGGTACGTACCAGTCAAAGTCAAAGTCAATGCACATCGTGCGAACTCAAAAAGGCCACCATCTCAGCATGAAATCTTCGCACTAGCAGCACCAGCCCTTAGTAGCTCCGCCGTAATTGTATTTTTGTATTGTATTTATTTTATTCATTAACAATTTATATTGTGTTTGAACATACATAACATTATTATCATACATACATAACATTACCTATTAAAAATAATAATAATTAATCAAGCAAGAAATATAAAAATGTCAAAATCAAATTCAATGAAGTCAGAACTCTCAATTATAAAAATAAATTAGTACACAAAGCCAGATTTATACATGTCAATTTCTATTCATGTCAAATTATAAATTACTTATGTCGATTTCTATTTATGTCAATAATATAAATTTCAGTAATCAAGTCCAAATACCAAATAATAGAAAATAAAAAAGAAATTAAAATACAGCAAAATGTCGAACATAAATTAAAATAATATGTCAACAAAAAAAATTTTTTTTTTTTTACCTACAAATCATCGATTGTATAGTAGCACCCTTTCAATAGGAAAACTTTTAACTCCCTAAAGAACTGTTTTTTATATAGAAGACCTTTTAACTCTAATGGTAGCTTATTAAATAACCTGGTAGAATTGTACATCGTGCTATGTTTGACAATGTTCAAATGAGGACGAACAATGCTTTGGAAATCCATCCTGCGCGTGCTCTCTCTGATCTTTCTTTCTTCTTCGGTTTCGTATTCATGTACGTGTTTTGCAAAATGTGTCATTAATACCAGAACATACAGGCTTGGAACGGTTAAGATACCCAGATCATTGAAGTGCTTTTTGCATGACTCATCCTGTCTTATACGCACCATTGTTCGTATAGCTCTTTTCTGAAAGATGAAAGCCCCTTTTATATTGTAGTCATAGCTACCTCCCCAGAAAAGAATGCTGTATCTAAGCCTTGACTCTACTAGCGCATGGTAGACCATTTTTAGATGTTCCAAACCAACATCGTTGCGTAGGCTTCTTAGAACATAGCAGGCTGAACTTATTGCTGTCTCTAGGTTGGCAAGTTCATCTTTCCAATTTAGTAGCTCGTCAACATATACACCCAGAAACTTAACAGTACTTACTGGGCTTACCTTTGTACCATTTAAGTTACAATCAATATTACTTCCATTTTGAGCAGTTGACTTAAACAAAATAACCTGAGTCTTATTAGGGTTTAGCTGAAGGCTGTTTGCTGAAAACCAATTATAAAATATGCTTAAAGCTTGATCTATTGCTGATTTGAGAACATCCAGATTATCAGCAGATATCACAGCGTTTGTGTCATCATCGAACATAACTAATTGGATTTCACCAGATGCTATTTGAGTTACGTAGTTTATGAGGTCGTTTATGAACGTTATGAAGAGAATAGGCCCTAGAATCGACCCTTGTGGAACACCTGTTTTAATTTGTATCATTTTTGACCTATATGACTCTTCGCACTTGGTGTTATGTCCGTCGGTATCAATGGCTTTTATTTCTACGTACATTTTGCGGTTTTGTAAATATAACTGAAAGATGTTATTGGCCTTTCCTCTTATTCCATAATGTTCCAACTTTTTTAACAGTAGCTCGTGGTTTATAGTATCAAAAGCGGCACTCAGATCAAGAAAAAGTCCCGCTACTTTTTTCTTTTCATTCAACCGACTGATGATATCTTTTATCAAGGTGTCTATAGCGTCTTGGGTACCAATATTCTTTTGATATCCATACTGTCTCAGGTTTAGTGCTTTATTTAAATTCAAATGTCGAACGAGTCTTATCTTCATCAACTTCTCCAAAATTTTTGATAATGTCGGCAGTAGTGAAATAGGTCTATACATAGCTGAGTCAGTTTTGGCCCCTTTTTTGTGCACGGGAATAACCTTTGCTATTTTATACTGATCGGGAAAAATACCCTCGTCAAAACACTTATTGTAAAAATAACATAGAGGTTCAGCTAATATGTCAATATTGTCCTTAATTACTGTTATGGGCATATCATCGTATCCACAAGATGATTTATGCTTCATGGCATTTATGATCCTAAACACTTCACTGGGGGTGACGGGGTCCCATTCTATTTCCTTCTCAATTTTATTTGTATATACCTCTAAAATTTGTAGTGCCAATGGTGAATAACTATGAACCTGACTAAAAACTTTACCAAATTCACTCGCAAATATGTTTGCCACTTCAGATGGATTAGCAATCACCCAGCCATTTGACTTTAGAACTAGCCTTTCTTTCTTATTCTGTCCCTTATTTCTGTGTCGATTAACTATTTTCCAGATGCCTCTCGAGATGTTTTTAAATCTTGCAATCTGATTCTGAATTGCGAGCCTTTTAGCATTTTTTATGACTCTATTGTATACAGTGATATGCAAACCGATTTGCAGCAGTTAAAAAATTAATTAGATCATGAACACAAACAACGAAAAGAAGCGACCAAACAATAATAATAAAAATAATAAAATTATAAAATTAAATAAAAAAAGAAAAATTCTTAATAAAGAATCGCAACCATTATGGATAGTCTGTGGTAAACTACTCCCGCGCAGGGCAATGAAATGGTACAACGTTCGATTGCAGCGTAGAAGGCGCGGGTTCGATTCCCGCTCAATGTAAACATTTGTATATTGTGTGTATATATTTATAATGAGGTATCTAATTTACTTTTATTATTGGCTCTAAATTGATAGTCTTACTGCAATTTCCTTCGAATTTTTAGATTGATCTTTGATTTTCAGCTAAGTTTAGTCAATGTCAAAATTCACTTAATTAATTAACAATTGACAATAATAGAATTGCTTTCTGTTTATTTATTTTTCAAAATATATTCTACTAGCTTTTGCCCGCGGCTGCGCCAGCGTGGATGTCGGTTATCGCGACCAAATATAGCCTATGTCCTTTCTCAAGATCTAATCCACCCCTATATCAAATTTCATCAAAATCGGTTCAGTGGTTTAGGCATGAAAGCGTAACATACAGACAGACAGACAGAGTTACTTTCGCATTTATATGGATATTCAATCGACAGCCTCCGTGACGCAATGCAAGCAACATATGTATGCATGAATATGGATGTTTGCATTGGACTAATCGAGCCTCAGAGAGCACGTTAAGCCGTCAGTCCCGGTTGCCATACGAACATCCTTGGCAGTCGTTACGGGTAGTTGGAGCCCTCAAAAATCCAATGGTTTAACTGCACTGCTTCGATAACGCCTTTCGGTTGTGGAGGTCAGATGGCAGTCGCATCACAGAAAATGTCGAAGTTCAGCCAAATAAGCTGTTAGACTGGTATAGTGGACCCCAGACTCCAAGTTGAAAAACTCCAAATGCGACTGGAATTAACGTTAGGATGAAGAAGATTCTTTATTCAATACATATACTGTAAGGATGTATTCTAAATTTAGTATGTATTCTGTATTCTGTATTCAATATGTATTCTACATTTAAAATGCATTCTGTATTCAAGAAGTAAAGAAGGAAAAGAAAGAAATAATGTAAATATTTATTGACAACCTTAATTTTTATACAATTGATGTTTTTATACACTTATACATTTAACATGAATTTCTAAATTATAGTTATACTTTAACACACTAACAGTAGATTGTCAAAGCGTTGGCAAGGCAACTCACCGTAATGCACCCTACGCTGGAAAATGAATTAAATGCCAATATATGGGTCAATATTCAGTCAAAAGTAATAACCAAGAGTGAGTCAGATGAAAGGCGAATGAAGGATGAAGATTCGAGTAATTTTTTTTTATATAAATAGGACACGTCAATTTGACTTTACCTCGCCTGATGGTAAGCTGAAGGTAAAGTCTCAAGAAAGAGGGCCACCATTATATACACGTGCCATGTTAACAATGGTGGCACTCAGCTTGACGGCCTCATCAGATGCTTTTTCACGCCCCGCTTAAAGGACCCGGGACTGTAGGAAGAGGGAAACACGTGAGCTGGCAAGGAATTCCAGGTCTTAATGGTGCGACAAAGGAAAGAGTCACCAAACCGCTTGGTTCTTGAAAGAATGTTCTGCACCGTATAGGGGTGACATCTAAGTCCTGCACGTGTCGTCCTGTATAGGAAGGGGGAGGGTGGGACTAATTGGAATAGCTCTTCAGAACATTCACCATGGTAGAGACGGTAAAAAACTGCCAAGGAAGCAACATCTCTACGCATCTGCAGAGACTCGAGGGTACTCGTGACCTCAGGATTTCCGATAATGCGGACCGCACGTCGCTGCAACCTGTTGAGAGCATCTAATAAGTACTTTGCGGATCCATCCCAGAGATGTGAGCAGTACTCCACGCAGGAACGAATTTGTGTCTTGTAAAGAAGACACCGTTGCCCCGGTGTGAAAAACCGTCTCACTCTGTTCAGGACTCCGAGTTTACGCGAGGCTGCTTTGATGATACTCTCGCTGTAGTTTTTGCTGTTCAGTTTGCAGCGAACATCCATACCGAGGATATTGAGGTTGTCCTGCAGTGGCAGTGGCGTGCTCTGAAGAGTGGGATGGGGAAGGAAAGAAGATACCTTTGCTGTAAACGCACATGCCTGCGTCTTCTTGGCATTGAACATCTGAATAATCGATTCCAAATCGATTCCAATCGATTCCAAATTGAGTCAGGATTAATAATCAAGAGTTATACTAATAAGAATGTTTGCAAAACTAGTTTAATAAATAAATATAAAATTGAATTAATGATTACATTAATTTGAATATTGAATTGAAATGAATGTCACCAATACCAATTGAACACAAATAAAATTGAAATTGGTCCTGTAATTAATATTAGGGGTTAAAGTATGAAATTGCCGATTTGTACTGACAAATTGAAATTCGTTTTTTTTTTTAATTTAACGTATTTATTTAATGAAAATAATTACCATTATTATCTATACATTGCTGCCATCTAGTAGGAAGGTCATTTATGCATTTGCGATAGAACTCTGGTGATCTAGATTCGACAAACTGTGTGAAAGCATTTTGTACTGCCTCCTGAGAAGAAAACTTTTTATCACATAGAAAATTGTCCAAATCACGAAAAAAATGGTAGTCTGTTGGAGCAAGGTCTGGCGAATACGGAGGGTGACGGATAGTTTCTAATTGCAGTTCCTGTAGAGTTAAAACGGTTTCTCGTGCTGTATGAGGTCTCGCGTTATCATGGAGCAATAATGGTGAAGATCGATTCATGAGTCGGGGCTGTTTCACTGCTAGTTTTGCTATCATTGTTCGGAGTTCGGCACAGTAGACATCTGCCGTTATTGCTTGACCAGATCGTAGAAAGCTATAGTGAATAACACTATGCTGAGACCACCAAACAGTTACCATTACCTTTTTATTGGTAAGCTTTGCTTTAGGACACTGTTGTGGCGTTTCACCTGGGGTCAGCCATTGCATTTTTCGCTTACGGTTATCGTAAAGAATCCACTTTTCATCACATGTCACAATTCGATCCAATATTCCTTCATTTCTGTATCGATTCAACAAGGCAACACAAGTTTCAACACGCATTTCTTTCGGCAGATCAGTCAAATCATGAGGTACCCATTCTTCACATTTTTTTATTTTATTGATTTGACGCAAATGAGTCAATATTGTTGGTAAGGTAACGTTAAACCATGCAGCTAATTCCTGGGTAGTTTGGCTCGGATCGGCTTCCACCATGTCTTTCAATTCATTGTTATTCACCTGTGTGGACGGCCTTCCTCGTGGTTCGTTCTTCAAATCAAAGTTTCCATCACGAAAGCGTTTAAACCAAAATCGCACGGTGCGTTCATTAGCAGTCCCCTCTCCAAACGCAACATTGATATTGCGAGCTGTTTCTGCCGCGTTAGTTCCGCGTCGGAACTCGTATTCAAAAATCACTCGAATTTTCGAAGTATCCATCTTTCTTGTCTAAGCTGAATAAAAAAAACAACTGAAAGTCGATAATCGAATGTTGCACATTTTTAAATGAAGAACTACGTAGGTACCAAGTGGAAAAAGTTTCACTCAAAAATCTCAAACCATGAAGGTTCTATGTCAATTCGAAGTACCTATTACATACTTTAACCCCTATTACATAGATTTTTCTCAACATTTTCAAATTGATTTTGATGTTCGAACAAAACTTACTTTTAAAGCTCTGTATTCAAAAAGTATTCAGTACTCAATATGCATTCTGGATTCAATGTGCACTCAATAATCAATATATATATTCCGTGTTTAATACGTATTCTGTTAAAATGTATAATTTCCGTTAAATGAAAAGTACCCCTTTAAACTTGTTTTTTTAATTGCAAGTACAACTGCAAACCCCATTTACAAAGTCATTATCTCATTCCAGCCTCATTCGCCAAAGAAAATAGCTATCCGACATTTAGCAAGATTAAAGCTTTTTAATGTATTGCCCTAACAAAATACAGATAAAAAGTTTAGTGCCACAGACAAACACTTCAATATACTTTACAACAATTACTGAGATTGAAACGCTTCTTGTGTAGTAAAAGTTACGACAATATTGTTGATTTATGATTTTGTATAAGGCGGAGGATCGTACGAAATGGCGCACATTGGGAGAGGCCTATGTCCAGCAGTGGACTGCAGTGGGCTAATTGATTGATTGATTGATATAAGTGTAAGAGTCAAATTGACGTGATACGACTTCACCTCGCCTAAAAAGGCTCAAGAAAGAGGGACATACATCCAGACACCAACAATATTACAATGGTGGCCTTCAGCTTGACGGTCATCATCATCGACATTTAGACGTTATCCTGATTGCCTCCGAGTCCGAGATGCCCTCGGAGCTCAGGGTCCACCATCCGGCTCTTCCTCTTATACTTCGCACGATCTTGGGCGTCACGACGTCAAGCTAGGACTTTTTGGACCTTCTACATGGACACCATTCACCATTGCCAAACATTTGTTACACATATAGCCTAGCTGTTGCCGCAAGACGTGGCCACACCAGCGAAGGCGACGCTCTTACATTTTATCTACGATGTCCCGGACTGAAAGCCACCACGGATGCAGCCCTCACTTTAACGGTCTCATTAGGTTTATGAATTCCAAGACTATTAGGTGCGGTAAAGAAATAAATAGATTGTAAAAATAATAATGTTGATGTAGTGTTTACGTAGTTTATTTAGTGTTTGATGGCATAAATTTGTCACAAATTTCTACCGGGTGGGTAGCACCGCGCACGATTGCGAAATACCCCTTCACAGTAATCCAATCTCGGTTGAATTGCGTTCAGGGGTCAGCAAGTGCATAGACGGGCAGGGGGGATTGTTGTCACAGCACTAGTGGGACCGGTGGGTGTCACGCGGTGCTATACCGACAATCCTCTTTGGATGAGGCCCTCAATCTGAGTGCCACCATTGTTAACATGGTACATGTATGTAATGGTGGCCCTCATTCCTGAGACTTTGCCTTCAGTTTACCATCAGGCGTAGTGAAGACAAATTGACGTGTCCTATGTAAAAAAAAAACAAGATTTTCAGGACCCAAATCCACCTCTAGCCAGACATTACACCAGCAGCTGATTACCAGATGAGGCTCTGACACAAGCTTTCCTTTCAGGGTTTGGAGGTCGATGGTATTCGCTCTAGGAAAAGTCATGTTATGACTGGGTGTGACTAGGTATGTATGAAAAATCTAACAAACTGAAATAATTTGCGTCGGTAGGTACTCTGCTGACTGCAATCACCTCTAAATACTTACCTCACCAAGAAAAGACGGGTTGCACTCCGGGAGTGTCGGCTGCAGTGAAAACTTTTTCTTTCTTTCTTTCTTCGTTATATACAGAGATAAGATAAAAATAACATACCATACCATACCTATAAAAAAAAATAATCACAAAAAGTGTCCGAAGCCCAGGTTCGAACCTGGTACTATCTGAAACCATAAGGACTTACAGTCGAAGCGCTTACCGCTAAGCTACGAAGCTTCTTAGCGTACCTAACAAAATAAACAATCTGTAGCTAATGTTGTATGACGTCAGTCGTCGGTTACGGTTCAAAGATCAAGTGATCCTGACACGAGTTTAACACTTTTTACCCATCCAACGCCGCTAACGAAGTTTTCACTTTAAAAATATCAGCGTGAGTTTATTTAAAATTAAATATCTAAATATATCTTTAGAGATTAAAGGAGTAGAATCCTTGTCTCAAACTATTGTCATCTCTGAGAATCAAATTATGTAGTAATTGGTTCAGGTATCTCGCTACAATCTTGTAGTCAACTTGTTGACACTAAACTAAGTTTAAAGTAATGAAGACGTAGATTAGATTTTGTAGTGTCTATCAAAACAACATTGTCTAACTTGTGCCAAGAGTTTTGTGATTTTATCTAAAGTTATTGCCGCATCGATAGCGAAAAGCGAGTGAGAACTAAGAGGAAACATTATAAGAAAAAACTAATTATTAAAAAACCCGACTGATGCTGAGAAAATCGAAACAAGCTTTATAGCAGGCGGTACATTTTCATCTGGTTTAAAATTTGCAAATGGGTACATCATTCGAGTTTTTTATTTTTAATAATTTATTTTATTTTATACTTTTTAGTTAGGACATTATATATTTTTGTAATCGTCTTCTCTCAACTCAACCCAACTCGATAAATTTCAGTGAAAAAAATTATTTTAACACATACATTTTGGCGCCAAAAAACCTACATATAGCTTTTGCCCGAAAATGGGTCAAATGAAAGGTATTTATTTCTAAGAAGAACACTTGGGCAATAAATACGTTTCATTTGACCCATGAATCATTTAAATCTGTACGGTGGTTCAGAAGATATGAGGTAATTAAGAATGTTACAATCCATACATACAAGACACGCGTGAAAAACATAACCCTTCCAGGCAGTCGGATAAAAAGTCTCCAAGATGTCGATGCCCAAACCAATCTTACCTACAAGCCGGTTACACATGGTGATTGACGGCTTTCTTTATGGCTGGAAGATTCAACAGTAGTATAATTTTTTAAGGAGCCCATAAAGGTCATAATAATCCAAATTATGATAATGTGGAGTAAAGCAGGCCTCCAGAATGTAAACTTTAATGTTTCATAGCTAGTCAATGTTCAGTTGACAAAAATTTGGCATACGGTAGACATGTACCCACGTATATAATTGATAAGACCAAGTAATGAATGCATGATCGACTACCTAAATATACACGTCTCTTCATGGATCTACTCAATATGGGTGACAGTATCCTCTTGAAAGTAGCCATATCGACTATCCTCATAGGTACTATCTTCAAGCACTTCATTCTACTCGAAGATGCGCAATTTACTTACAAGTTTAATTACAACAACAATTCCCACATTGACCAACACGTTCCATATTCATAAATACTTAAAAATAGCCCTCAAAGCTGCCTTAAAACTTCACGAATTTTGATTACTAATTTGAAAATATTTACATCTATTTAACCCTTTTTTACGATTGCGGTTGCTTTTTCACTTCTGGAGGCCGTTGTTGTATAGTCAGCAACAGATATATCTTGACAAGCAAAGTCTCAAAATTATCTGAGTTCCACGGTATTTAAGACCAAGTTATCATAGGAGATAGGACATGACGGTATTTCCATCCAATTGAGCAGTCCGACTGGGGAAGTACCTCCGCCCTACAGAATACCGCGGCCATAATAACCTCGTGTTGGGTTCCCAGCGCTGAGTAGGGTAGCCAGAGCTCACTGGAGAGTTTTTGTGCTGTCAGTGGGAGGACCAAAGGCTATTCCTGCTTCATCTTCTACACTGACGGCGTAGAAACTCTCTGTTTTTACAGGGGCGGCAGCACGAGTGTGACTACGTGTTGTCGCACATATCCATAAGCCCCGGTAGCCACTGTCCATCAGGTGAGCCGTGTGCTTGTCTATTACTTAAGTGATATATTAAACAAGTCACACTGTTTTATTGATTTAAATTTAACTATCGTCCAAACTAAAGGTGTACAACAAATATTAAAACAATCAGGGAGGGGAGAATACCACTGTATTAATGTCATTTTCAATACTGTGCTTCTCAAAATCGGTCTGACGTTGACTGTACTTCATTATTTTTCACTTCTACATAGGGGCCAGTGTTCGTATAGTGTCGTTTGTATGTAAATCGTGTCTGGGTTGCTGGCTAGCTTTGCTCTCTCCAAATCACGACTCTCAATATGTAAACAGATGAACCGTTTGTAGTTTCTATTTTCGGAGCGGGCTAGACGCTCCATCCCTTATTTGGGAAGCTTTTATGACAGAATATTGTATCTTTAAAGTAAATTGTGTATTTCAATTTGACTTTTATTTTTAAATTGTTATGAGTACAATCCCCTCCAACTATAAGACGTTGCACCGATCTAAGATACATAACGCATGCTTTTTTTTGCTATTTTTCATAGTATTTATACCAACCGGCTTAGAGATGTGTCGTAAAGAATTAATTATCAGCATACCTCTTTGCATCTATACACACGTAAAAAGACTTTATATAGACACAAGTTACTCTGTATTAATTCACAATAACTTAATACCAAAGTTGCTTAGTTAGATCTCTTTGTGGATCTAACCACCAACTTTTTGATTATGTAGTACATGTTATACCACACCACATTTCAGGGCAGATGACAGTATCATCAGCATAATTCCTAACTTTTCCTCACACAGAAAGTCGATACCATAAATATACGGGAACCAACTTTCACCGTCGCGTAGAAAGGGAAAAATGTCACAAATTACGTTACAATGAAATTATAAGTCAGATTCGTGGCTTGAGATAATAAAATTGACGACAAAAGCGCTTACTTCAAACAAACTGATTTAGATAAACCTGTTTATTACGAGACGTAGTCATATATCCTAGATATAGGGATGTGAATTAAGTCAGACAGACTCATAAATTTGATTTATCTGCAGACTTGGATGCCACTTTGATTTCTTTGTTATATTTTGGCTCAAAGACAAAAGAACTTTAATAAGAAGATTAGAATAGAAAACTTGACATATAATGGTGGCATTTTACATATCTATTTGTGGTTGCTGTTGGACGTTTGTTGTTTTTTGCAAAATATTTGATCGATCTTGATGAACATAGTGCCAAAATGATCTTGATTCCTTGTTTTTTCCCCATTCCTGTTGACATATTGTTATAATCCGATATTTGGTACACACCGTTAGTACAATTAACATCAATAAAACCGTTTGATTTGCTCTTAATTTTAGAGTTTTAAGATCATTTTGAGACTTTGTCGTCAATTTCTGACGCTGACTGTACATGCAAACATACAAACACAGATAAATATAATTTATTTCACAAAAAAGTCACTTCAAGAAGGTGTCACATGTGAATTGTCACATTTTGTCTACTGTTACAAGGCTGGCCATAGCAGCAAGGCCAATGCTTTGTCCCTGTCCACACATGATAATTTTTTGTCAAATATTTTGTCATGTGAAGTGCCACCTTAAGAAAAATACCCGGAGGTTTGTTTGTTTTAACGTCCGGAATTCCCCATGGGCTTCAAACACACCACAGCCTCCAGTTATATGGAATAATACAATATGAGATCTGTTTACCTGTTGAAAATTGTAAATTTACTTCGAAAAATAAATATAGAATCATTTCTTTTTACTATTCATGTGTATTTTTGTGACTTAAAAAACATTTACGTTACATTATCAGTGTTAGTAATCGTAATAATAAAGAAACGTTTTTTCACACTTTTTCATATAGGACACGTTAGTTTAATTTCACCTCGCCTGATGGTAAGCTGAAAGCAAAGTTTCCGGAAAGAGGATCCCCGTTTCAGACACGTACCATGTTACAATGACGGCACTCAGCTTCAGGGCCTCTTCTGACGGTTTTTCACGCCCCGCTTAAAGGACCTGGGACTGTAGGAAGAAAGAAACACAATTATAAATACTGTTGCCATATTTAATGATTGAAAAACTATAATGATGATGAAATAAAAGAAAGAGAAATCTGAACAAATATAAACATTGAAAACATAACATTCTTATATAAAATCAACATACTATCACTGCACTGAAACATAAAATAATTCAATTATAAACAATAAAATCTCTTTTAAGTTCCTTTGTCTCAAACAAGGGCTCTGAAAATCATAATTAAGTTTGTTCAAAGGTGAGCTTGGGTTAGCCCCGGGCACATAGGCCCTACAACTTAAGCGATGTTGTAATGAGTGGATAAACAAAAAAGTATTAAAAGTATTAAAGGCCTGTGAATACAGGGACAAAATGTTTAATAAATGGATTAAAGATACGGGTAATTTGGTAATAAAACAAGAATACAATAAAGCTAGAAACAATGCAAATAACTTAATTCAAAACACTAAAAATAATAATATAAAGTCAGAAATTCATAAAAATAAAAAGAACCCGATTCATCTTTGGCGTATTCTTAATAGGCTGACAGGTAGGATAAAGGCATCGGTTGACGAGGTTATATTAAGAGCTTTTGGTAATAATAGTACTACTGCCAAAGATATTGCAAACTCCTTTGCATCATCATTTGATAAGAATGTCCAGAAATGTACCTATAATTGTCATACTCCATTACTTGATGAACTAATATATAGGGATCCTACAACAGTTTCGATGAGATTCAAGTCCGCAAGCAATAACGAAGTTTGCAACATCATTAAATCGTTAAGCAGTGCCAAAGCCCCAGGTATTGACGGCATTAGGGCAATCGATATTAAAAAGATCAGCTCAGTTGTAACAACAGCCATTGTCAACCTCATCAACGCTAGTGTTAAGAAAGGCGAATATCCACGGATGCTGAAAACAGGTATAGTCAGACCCATACACAAAAAAGGTAGCTACACAGACTACGAAAATTATAGGCCAATTACTATATTACCTACAATAGATAAAATAGCCGAGAAATACATATGCAAACAATTCTACGACTATCTTAGGGATAATAATATTCTGACAGATAAACAATATGGGTTCCAACCACGCAAAAACACAACACAACTATTATCAAACTTTACTAATAGTATTAATAAACATATAAATGATAAAAAACATGTATTGGTGGTGTTTATAGATTATAGCAAAGCATTCGACACTCTTAGACATGATAAACTTATAAACAGTATGCAAGATAATGGTATTAGAGGTCCATTACTGGCATGGTGCAAAAACTACTTGTCCAACAGATCATACGTAGTTAAAGTTGCTGATGCTACGAGTAGTGCTGTCGATGTGACCGTAGGTACAGCGCAGGGCTCTGTCATTGGACCCTTGCACTTTCTTATGTATGTTAATACCCTTTCAAATATCATCAAAAAATGTGAAACTTACCAATACGCTGACGACACATGTTTGGTTGCTGCGGGCAAAGACATCACCGAGACTACAAACATTTTGCAAGAGGACTTTAATGCCCTTGCGAAGTGGTCCCACGATATGGGTCTGTTATTAAACGCCAGTAAGACCAAGCTAATGTACATCAGTTCGAGTCAAAATAGAAGCAGCATTAGGCCGAAACTTATAGCCCACGACCATCGATGTTTTCACACTGGGGGGCCCAAAAATGACCGAAAGTGTAATTGCGCCGCTATTGAAAGAGTGGAAACGCTGAACTACCTGGGTCTTACAATCGATAGCCGCCTAAATTGGAAAGCACATATTACATCTGTATGTGATAAACTAAGAAGTATGCTTGCGAAATTCTCCATTGTAAAGTATAAAATACCATATCCAATTATGGTACAATTGTACAAGGCGCTGGTGGAATCAAAAATATCGTACGGTCTGTCTAGCTATGGCAGAACATATAAGTCACACCTTGAACTCATATACACACTACAGCTACGAATCTTAAAAACAATTGTCCCTAAAAAAGGTTAAAAATAAATTCAAATCTCTCGGATACCATAATCTCTTCAGTCATTGTAAAATAATGCCAATTAACGATAAACTAAATTATATATTATTATTAGAGGAATACTTTAATGCTACCAATTATAAAACATTAAGAAAATTTACTGGCCCAACTCGCAATGCCACTAATAACAAATACATCTTACCAAAATTTAATAATTTTTACGGAAAACGTACCCTTGAATATATGATTCCTGATCTAATAAATCAACTACCGTCACAATTAAAAGTAAAAATTACAAATAAAAACATAAAAAACAAGCTAAAGAATTACTTTATTAATAAATTAAAATAGCATAATCAATTACATAAATGCAAACAATAAAAGAATGAATAATAATAAAAAAGAGGAAAGGGGAGAAAAAAAAAGAGAGAAAAGAAGAAAAAAGAAAAAAGAAAAAAAAAAAAAAGCAAACACGCTTTATACCAATTCCGATATTGCAGTACGAGCAGGGAGGCGGGGATGCACGAGTGGGCACGACGATCGCCGTGCGGCGCGTGCGCCGCTTGCCGCATTCCATTATTCCGCGACTCGATGTCAGAGTTACTCGGGTAATTTAAATTAATTTAGTAACATTTTGTCTCTTTTCTTATTAAGAACGAATGTCGGCTGCACCGGTACACGGTAAAGTTAGTATAACTTATGTTTGTACCGTTTCATTATAGAGTTAAGCTATACATGTAATATTTATATAAATAAAATAAAAAAAAATAAAAAAAAATAAGTGGTTTCATTTTTTAATAATATTTTCATATTTCGAGAACATATTTACTGGTTGTAGAAATTTGATGGCACAAATTTGTCACAAATTTCGACCGGGTTCCAATCTCGGTAGTGCATAGCCGGGCAGGAGGGATGCGACGACAATCCTCTTTTGATGAGGCCGTCAAGCTGAGTGCCACCATTGTTAACATGGTACTTGTATGCAATGGTGACCGTTGTTCCTGAGGCTTTGCCTTTAGCTTACCATCAGGCGAGGTGAAGTGAAATTGACGTGTCCTATATAAAAAAAAAACATGAACTTTGGCATACATATGCTGTTTCCCGTGAAAATAAATTTTCGAGGTATGCTTTTGAAGATGACAATGACGCCGTTTCTATACCTATTTAATGAATTCTATTACACTGTCAATTAACTCGGATTTTACATTTACTCATTAGCACTGTAGAAATCAGAAACAATGAGAGATAGCAACATCTGTTCTTAGGAACCATGACTTCGATTTTAGATTTAATTATAATGACATTCAAACTTTTTTCAAACTCTCACACATAACCGGGAATCGAACCGGGCTCTGATTCTGCTATTGTTTTTTTCATGGCAGAACCACTGCGGTACCAGTGACACTGTAATCAACGCCATTTAACTTTAGACTTTACAGTTTTACTGTTAAAGCCTTAAATTAAGTGACAATCTTGTAGAGCGAATGAAAAACTCTTTCTCTATCTCATTTTGGACTTTAAAACTCAGCCATAAAGTCTCAAAGTTAAGGACATTTTATGCAATGTCAGCGGTGTGACAGTGGTTTTGTTATGTCATAAAATTATCAGACAGTCAGCTGGTCGAAGTCTCTATAAACAATGTTAGGTTAGGTTCGATTAGTAGGCAGCTCCAAATTCTGCAAGTTTTTTCGTTGTTATAGTTGATGGTGCGAATCATATGTCACAAGGACGTTATTTAATGAAAAACTCAACAATAAGATATATGTCTCAACAATATATAAAAAAAAAGTAGCAAACAGTGGGACCTAATTTCAGAAATATATATTGGTTGAATTATAACATATTTCGTTCAACTTGACAAAACAGGCTACTTGGATTACCAAGTAGCCTGTTTTGTCAAGTTCAAGTTCAAGTTTTTTTGTCAACTCAGTAACACTCCTCATTTGAATTTAATACTCCTTTAGCAGTTCGCTCCACAAGCCCTAAATTCCATTCCTAAAGCCCTAAATTCCAATACCACTCGTCACGTACTCGGCACAGCCTCCAATCAAGTGATCAAATTCAGCCTCCAGCTTAGACTTAACTAGCTCCGGGTGAGGCCACAATTTCAGGCTCTGTAACTTCTAAAATGGAGCAATACACCTATGCACCCCTACTAAGAGACTATCTTGCCAGACGAATGTGACTGCAGTATTAAAGTTGAGAGAAAATTTAGTAGAATATTTACTTACTATCAAGCGTCTACAGTCATCGTCTTTGTGTGTTTTTCGGTTTCATTCGGAGCTGTCACTTCGGAGTCCACGGTACACTTACACCTTCTTCGCCATAAGATTTGACTTATGCGGTTTTATGGGAGCGACTGCTATCAAGCATCTACAGAAGACCTGATTTTATGATAAGTAAGGCAAGGAAACTATCACAGAGTGTAAAATGAAGAACAAGAGTCCCGAAGCGCTAAAATGTCATGGAGATGTTCAACACCGACATTTTTATACCACTTAGGTGGCAGAGAAGCACAAGGCCCACCAGATGGAAAGTGGTTACCGTGGCCTAGGGACGTATGCAACACCAGGGGCGTCACACTCGCGCTGCCGACCCTGAAGAAACCTTCTAATGCTCTTTAAGAACCCCATATTGTAGTCGCTTAGGAATACCACAGCAGGGAGTTCATTGCACAGCTTGAGCGTGCGTGGGATGAAGTTCCTTTCATACCGCACGGTTGAAAATGAATTTCCTGTCTACGGCGAGTGGTGCGATGATAGAATATAGCTGTGGGCATCATGTCAAATAATTCATTTGAACACAAACCATTGTATAGACGGTAAAACACACACAGCGAGGCAAAGTCTCTCCTTAGAGAGTAAGCGAGTAAGGGATTGTCGACGAGCCTCAATGCCCGTCTTTGTACCGAATCGAAGGGTTCAAGCTTTGTTGCAAATTGTAACCAATCACGTCACGATTTTCTGTGTCGTATACAGTGACATACCTACAATTACCAAAATACCTTTTTATGCTTACGTCAGTTTAAAAAATAATTTGTTTACACGAGTAAACTGTGTAAATAACTATAACTACTTCCTTAGGAACCAGTGGAAGCATGTAGATGCAAACAACATTAAGTAACCTATGTGTATACCTCAAATAACAATAAAAAACCTTGAATACTTAGATTTTTTTTTAATTAGATTAAATTACTACTCAGAATTAAAAAGTTACTTTGATTTGTGTCACCAAGGTTTGCTATTGCGGGTGAAGTTTCTAATAGTACCCAAAACTATAAGTTGTTAAACATAACTACAGAAGTTTTGTGCGCGATTCGTGGTAGGGGTTGAAATACTACCTCCATTATAACAGTTAGTGCTCTCAGGTGCTACAAAGAGCGGTTTTATTTAACACAGTACTTTGTTGTCTGAGGTACAAAGGTTCATTATTTATTGAGGTAATGACTCACATTAAAAAAATATTTCGGAGATAGTTTAAGTTTTTTATGATGGTATGGTGGTAAATAACTATGGTTCCCGGCAGAGTAGAATTTGGGCCAATGCTTCTCTTCTCATATGGTGTCGTACAAGGTGACTAAGGGATAGGGCTGATTTACTTAAACATCAGACAGATATGTACAGCCCAGACTCAGCCTCAGAGGCATGGCTCGAGTCAACAATAGTGCCCGGAATACGGTAGTAGGCTCACCCCCTATTATGTGGAACCGAAACAGTTTGGTGAAATGTGGGTGTTAATTCACCTCTGCCTAGCCCTCCCGGGATATGCAAAGAGACTATCACAGAATATAAAATCAAGAAGCGCCTAAATTACTTTAAATATTAAAAAAAACCGGCGAAGTGCGAGTCGGACACGCGCACGAAGGGTTCCGTATCAAAAAAAATGCTAAAAGCCATGAAAAAGGGCTAAAATATCATGTTTTTTGTATGGGAGCCCCCTTAATTATTATTATTATTTTGTTTTTAGTATCTGTTGTTATAGCGGCAGCACAAATACATAATCTGTGAAAATTTTAACCGTCTAGCTATTACAGTTTTTGAGATACAGCCGGGACGGGCGGACGGACAGCGAAGTTTAAGTAATAGGATTCCGTTTTTACCCTTTTACCCTAAAAATCAGTCATTGCCTCCCGGCTGAAAATTGACTAAATTACAATTAGGCCATAGTATTGAAGATAAAAAAATTCAGCCGCCCATTGGTTGCGAGCCTGTCACTGGCTTGCGGACCACTACCTACTAGAGATATAGGGATATTTACCATGTATTATTTTGATGATGAGTTACCGATATTTCAGCACTGTTAGTGTTAAATGCTGTTAAAAAAGCACAGTGATCACGAATTAACTGAGTAATACTATAAATAGAAATTATTTTATTTTATTCTTTCGGAAAACTTACATTTAATATAAGTACCTAATAGATAAGTCAATAGTAGACAAACTCCGTGGCGTAGCGATATTTAACGCGGGCACTACGCAGGAGGCGCAATTTCGTATACCGCTCAGTGCAAATATTTGTATGCATGAATATGGGTATTTGCATTGGTCTATTCGTGCCTCGGAGAGCACGTTAAGCCGTCGGTCCCGGTTGTCATACAAACATCTATGGCAGTCGTTACGGGTAGTTGGAGCCCTCAAAAATCCAACAACTGGTCTAGCTGCAATGCTTTAATATCGCCTTTGGGTTGTGGAGGTCAAATGGCAGTCACTTCACGGAAAATATCGAAGTTTAGCCAAATCCGCAGCTAGACTGGTAAAAAGCGGACCCCGGACTCCAAGTTGAAAAGCTTCGGATGCGACTGGGATTAACGCTAGGATAAAGAAGAAGAAGATAAGTCCATAGTATGTGAAGGCCACTGTTTATGAAATTATTATCTTAATAAAACTTGTTACTCTGGGTCGCAGTATACAACACCTCACTCAAGCAAAACCACAGGCAACAGCTACTCTTTCATAATTAATAAACTTCTATGACAGTTTGTAAATGATACTTTCTAAAAGTCTTTACAGATCTTCTGTCAGAACTAACTTGCTGTCCTTAACTTTAGACCCTTTGGTGATTTTGCTGTTTGTAACTGAAACCCTTATGAAAAGGGACTATCCTAAAGATAATTTGAGAAGTAGTTTTGAAAGTTCCCAAAGTCAAGGGTACATTACTTTAGAAGAGCAGTCTAGCACGTGATTTACGATTCTGTTAGTGAACGTATGTATGAATACTATTCTCAAACTTTATCAGCAAGTTTGTTTCATTATAGGCCTGTGGTCACTATACATCGCATCCTAGCTATTACACTTTTACTCCAAACACAAGGAGTTTCTGAATTATTTAGTAGGTATTATTTTATTATTTACGTTATATAAAAAAAATTAAAATAATTTTATTTCAAGAGTGATATTCGTGTTACAGTTATGACAGTATCAACAAGCAGTTTAGCTTAGTTGATGGAACTGGTGATTTTGTTTACTAAAATTATTTTATAAGAAAATAATGTGATCTCTGTCTGACGCCATTGGAAAAGAGGAATGACTCTATGTTTGTTGTGTAAATATTTGAAATATTTGAAGCATCCAATTAATATCGGATAATAGTCCATTCACCAATCCATCCAAACATTTTATTAACAATAGTGCAACATTTATCTTAATGTTTTTTTACTTTGGTTTCAGATATCTCGTGCTAATTGCTCTATGAAATGGACTCAAGTTGAACCAGAAAAAAAAAACAAAAAAGGTAAAGTAAATATATTAAGTACTAGACTTGGACTTAGCTCTGGATTTTAATTTTCACACGGTGCCTTCATTTATTATTTTTTGGTGGTCTTTTGGTGGTCTGGTTAATGTGGTCTAGGTAACGACTTGTAATGTCAGCTATCTGCCAGAGATAGTACCGCCCAAAACGACTTTACTGTTTCAGCGGCCAAAATATTTTAAAAATATTTTCTTTTTCCATATTCAATCATTAAAAACTGTTATTTTTATATTATAAACAGACTGGAGAGTTTCTGTGCTGTCAGCGGGAAGACCTAAGGCTTGTCTTGCTGTATCTTCTACACTGACGGCACAGAAACTCTCTGTTCTAACAGGATAGGCAGCGCGAGTGTGACGCCCCTGGTGTTGCTTACGTCCATAGGCCGCCGCGGTAACCACTTTCCATCAGGTGGGCCGTGTACTTGTCTGCCACCTAAGTGGTATAAAAAAGACACATCAATTAAATATACATACGTTATGGTAAGTAACAGTGATAGGGTAACAAGACTTCACAGAGTCTAACAATGTAGGTACCGCAGTAATTAAGGATTGGCTAAAAACATCGTAATTCTCAAGTAAAATGAACTTTGAAGGCCACATAAATGTTTTTATGGTAGGGGAAAGTGGAGTAATCGTGAACACAGGGAAAATTATTAAAATAAACAACAAATACATGACTTGGAGTTCCGTTTATTACTTAAATAAGTTCAACATACTTCAGTTATAAACAATTTTTTATTTAACAAAAGTTTAACATTCAGTGAGATATTATAATTTGTATCCATCTATCTATCTAAAATATAGATATAGCTCGCTTAAACGACTGAATTTATTTAGCTGAAACGCGGCACTGATATAGTCTGAAAGGTTCCGTCGCATAATGTACCTTTCGCTAAATGCACCCCATGCGCAAAACGTACCTTTCTCAAAATGCACTTTTCTCTTATTGCACCTTTTAAATAAGATACTTTATATTCCTGGAATAAGCTCCCATGTATTGAACCGTTGAGCCGAAACGCGTGCAAGACTTTCTCTTGATTTCTATGAAAGAATACAAGAGAAAGTCACAAAACTTCAAAATATTATTTCTTAAATAACGCGTAACTTAATTTTTCCCACGTTTCTGTCTGGTACTACAGGCGACGTAACTTTTAAGATACTAACAAATATAACACTAACACTCCCGTTGAACACTGTGACGTACGAATTACCGCCGTGCCTGTTTATCCGACTTTCCCCTACCTCTCGTAAACGATTTATAGGTGCTGATTGCAGCTCAATAAAACTAAGTTCGAAATTAAGCGCCGTAGATCTAACTTAAGTATTACTTAACTACTTACGAGTTAATAATCAGTTGTTTTTTTATTGATTTTTAACTAATTAAACTCTGCATACCCCTAGAAAGATAGGTTGAGTTGTGTAGTGCGATAGAATGCGAATATATTGGCATAAATTGAGTCAACAGCCCCTTTTCTTCTTCTAGTCACTTTAAGCATGTAGAAAATATTAGAATATTATATTCATATAATATAGTGTGACTAATTATTTACAGGAAAGTTATTAAGGTCCCTAGTTCCCGGTACTCCTAAGGGATAATTAGTTCCCGGGGGAGTACAGGGACTACTAGGTACTTAATAGCTATTCCTAGAATATGGCCACCTCAATACGTCCCGTGGGTTTTTTTTAATACAATTGAGGTGGCAGACTAGCACATGGCCCACCTGATGGTAAGTGGTTACCGTGGCCTATAGACGTTTGCAACAACAGGAGAGTCACATTCGTGTTGCCGACCCTGTAAACACAGAGTTTCTGTGCCGTCAGTGTAGAAGACAAAGCAGGAATAGCCTTTGGTCTTCCCACTGACAGCACAAAACCTCTTCAGTGAGTTCTCCTCCTACTCACCGCCGGGAACAGAACTCGAAGTTATTATGGCCGCGGTATTCTCTAGGGTGGAGGTACTGCCCCAGTCGGACTGCTCAATTGGACAGGAATACCGTCGTGTTCTACCTCCTACAGTTCTGGATATCGTAGTTGGGTAGGGTTGTTATCCATCTGCCATCTTTGTCATGGGCATTAAACATTTTAGCCTATGAGAAAGCGTTCCATTGGCAATTAGCTCGCCTATTGCTGTAAACAGGGCCAACGGCCAATTACCTACGATTTTCGCGAATTATGAGTTTCAGGCTCACATGGCACCGAAAATCGTAGCTAGCGAAATGTGGATGTTAATACAGCTCAGCTTAACCCTTTGGGGATTTACAGACGTGAATGGCTAAAGCATATTAAAACAACAATAAACCATCTAAACTATTACTTCAATCTTTAAACACAAAGCCAAACTATCTCTAAAAACAACAAAATTCAATAAATGTAAGAAAAACACACCGACCTAAGATTTCATAATGAAATTGTACCTTTTACGGGCGATTTACAATAAGTTCCCGAGGGAAATATGGGGAAACCAAAGTTTATTCAGATGAATTGAAACGGCCACAAAGGGAATGGAACGTGCAGGTGGTCTTTAAATGTGTGGGGCAATATGTGTTGAGATTTGAGGCTGCGCTTGAAAATGCTAAGTACCCCATTTATATCAAGTGGTTATAAATGGAGGTTTAGTTTTCATTAGTAGTTTTAGGCATATTTGTTGTGACCTCAAAAAGAGATACATTGGAGCGTTAGTAGACATCCTCTGGTATTTGCTTCAATCTTTATATGCGTCACGAAAGTCACACGACAGGAAAAAAATGACATCATAACACTATAAATCAGTAGTCACAATAGTCTGTGAACAAATCGAGAGTATCATCAAAACAGCCTTGCGTAAACTCGGAGTTCTGAACAGAGTGAGACCGTTTTTCACGCCGGAGCATATATATACAGGGTGTATTTTTGAAACGGGGCAGTAAGGGCAAGTACCTTAACCGTTTCAGTTACAGCAAAACGTTCTTAAAAGACCTTCCCTAACTTTTTGGGACATTTTGAACTGCATTCACAGATTTTGTAAAAAACTTACAGTTAGCAAAAAAATGCAAAAAGTTCAATTTTTTTTTATGCCAATCGATTCTATTTCATGTGGGGATCAAAAAACTCTATGGGACCATTTTAGCTTTCAGTACTAGAAAAGACAGAAATCGCCAAAGACCTTTCCCATACATTTCGTACGGAAATATGATAAATCAACTCGAAACTCATAGGTCAGGTAAAATTTTGAACTTTTTTAAATAAAAAAAATCATTTAAACATTTAAGAAATTGGTTTATGAAATAAATTGCTCAAAATGATTTCCATTTTCACGAATACATAAGTCTATCCTTTTTTGCACTGAACGAATGGCGGCTAATAATGTTCTGGGATGAATATTACGTAAAATGGTCATTAATGCATCCTTGAGCTCTTGAACACTGGCGTACGTCGTCTTATACACCTCGTTTTTCACGAAGCCCCATAAAAAAAAATCAAGTGGTGTTAGATCGGGGCTACGAGGTGGCCACTGTGTTGGACCATGTGTACCTATCCACTGTGTACCGAATAGGCGGCTCAAATTGGAACGTGAAAGGTGACTGTTATGTGGCGGAGCACCATCTTGTTGAAAATGAACTTTTCGCAATTCCGACAGGGGCCATTCGTCCATCTCGTTTTCAAGATGGTGTAAAATGACTTCATTATACATGGCAGAATTCAGTTTCCCTTCATAAAATTCCACCATTATGACTCGATTGGACATTATACCACACCAACAGTTGAATGAGAAGCGAACCTGATTATGACTTGCCGTAACTCTTAGTGGATTTTCTTTGGACCAATAGTGGTGATTTTTTCTGTTGTACATACCGTTATTGACAGTGTGTAATTTAAAAATTCATGATCTCTGCTTATTTTTCCTCTTAGCCATCTGCAAAAAGTAAGCCTTCGAACATCATCACCCGGATGTAACACTTGAACTATGCGCCCATATCGATAGCACTTGTAGCCGTATTTCTTCCATATCTTTATCACAAGGGAGTGGGATACACCTACTTCAAGGGCAACTTGCCTGGACGATACCTCTGGATATGCTTCGACATAAGTTAGAACCGCAATCTCCGTGTCCATATCCACACGAGGCTGCCGCTTTCTTTTGAAAGAACCCTGCAATTCCAGGTTTTTCAAAAGATTTGTAATAACCTTTCTTGTTGGCACATGCCGCAACGGATACTTATTGCGGTACCACACTAATGCAGCTCCCGCATTTCGATTATTGACAAAATACGCTTCTAATAAGTCAATTTTTTCACGATTAGAAGACATTTTAGCGAAAATCCTTAATTAATAACTCATACGAAGCTGAAACTAAGAATAACACACAGATTTTCGAATCAAATTCGAAATTTGAGGGTAAAAATTCTTTTTATTTACTTTACAGTCAATTCTACCCACTTCCTGGCCATAACAAAAAGTTAGACCATCGTAGAAATTTGTTTCTGTTGCCGAAATGTATGGGAAACGTTTTTGGCGATTTCTGTCTTTCCTAGTAAGCTAAAATGGTCTCATAGAATTTTTTGATCCCCACATGAAATAGAATCGATTGGCATAAAAAAAAATTTTTGGACTTTTTGCATTTTTTTTTGCCAACTGTAAGTTTTTTACAAAATCTGTGAATGCAGTTCAAAATATGTCAAAAAGTTAGGGAAGGTCTTCTAAGAACGTTTTGCTGTAACTGCAAAGGTTAAGGTACTTGCTCTTACTGCCCCGTTTCAAAAATACACCCTGTATATACAAGACACAAATTCGTTCCTGCGTGGAATACTGCTCGCATCTCTTGGATGGATCCGCAAAGTACTTATTAGATGCTCTTGACAGGTTGCAGCGACGTGCGGTCCACATTATCGGAAATTCTGAGGTCACGAGTACGTTTAATTTAGAGCAGATGCGTAGAGATGTTGCTTCCTTGGCAGTATTTTACCGTCTCTACCATGGTGAATGTTCTGAAGAGCTATTCCATTTACTCCCACCCTCTCCTTTCCTATACAGGACAACGCGTGCAGGACTTAGATGTCACCCGAATACGGTGCAGAATATTCCTTCAAGAACCAAGCGGTTCGGTGACTCTTTCCTTTGTCGCACCATTAAGACCTGGAATTCCTTGCCAGCTCACGTGTTTCCCTCTTCCTACAGTCCCGGGTCCTTTAAGCGGGGCGTGAAAAAGTCAATTATACAGAGATCCACCAATTGGGTACAATACTGTTGTTCAAAAAATATTGCTGTAATTATTAAATTAAGAATGATAAAAGTTGCTTGGGTTCTTATTTTATCGTTTTAATTAATTAATCGTCTACCCGACCTATAATAATAAAAATGATATGACTCTTTAATATTATGACGTCACAAATAGATATGACTCTTTAATATTATGACGTCACAAATAAATTTTTCATACAAATTTCCTTATAATTTACCGTTTTGACGTCGAGTAAAAACTCGAGACTAGTCAGCCTGATCAAAGACATTTTAAACGAAAAACCCGCATTAAAATTCGTTCAGTTTTTGCATTATATATTTTAGTGTTCAGTATCTCCAATGTACAAACACGACCGCTCTACAATAATATTATAGTGTACAATATAGAAAATATCGAAAATAAAATGTTTTAAAAATTATATTTTCTAATTATAGTATTGAAATAAAGTGATTTTATTTCAGTACTATGATAATATTAAAAAATCGCTATGCTTTTCATGCCATAGATATGTTACCGTAAAACACCGTTACATTAAAATCTATCTCACGAGATTGTAAACTGTCAATAGATTATGAACTGTCAAAAAGAATTATGAACTGTCGAAAGATTGTGAACCTCAACGTACTGCTTAAAATTTGCCGGAGCTTCGCTCGCTCGGCTCGCGCTCTGCTGGGGTCACAGTTCTGACCTAATCTAACCCACTTTTCTAAAAGTTCTAATTTATTAACCATTTTTGGACGCGCGAAGTGCGTTCCGTTTCACAATTTGACGATTTCACTTCGATAGACTACAATCTACCGAATACCGAAGTACGTTGAGGTTCATAATCTTTCGACAGTTTACATAACATAACATAAACTCACGCCTTTATCCCCGAAGGGGTAGGCAGAGGTGCTAACACCCACATTTCGCCGGTTTATGTTTAGGTCCCAATGTAATAGGTGGCGAGCCTATTGCCATTATCTGGGCACTTATAAACCTGCGATAAATACACACATAACTTCGAAAAGCATCGAAAAGTCATTGGTGTGTGCCATGGAAAACCTGGGATCGAACCCGAGACCTCGTCTCAGCAGTCCATTACCCATTCCACTAGGCTACTGCGGTGTCGACAGTTTACAATCTCGCGAGATTGTGGACAGTGAAATTATAATCTAACGGTATTTACAATTCTACGGTGACAAATATATCCTCAATCGTTAGTTCGAATACATATGAAAAATTGATGTTGGTACAAGATTGCAAAGCTCCAACACCGCTTGATCGATTACCTTCAAAGTTTGTACATCTAAGTGGTTTTTCATGGAGAAAGTTTTTATTTACTTTTTATCTCGGAAAATAAATTATGGCCAAAACTGCTACGCTTGAGTTTGAGTTCTCATACTCCGCAAAATATATCGATCTGTAAGTAACTTTCTATATGTGTGCGCTTTTTATAGATATAGATATAGATATATCATTATAAATTGTAGTTCATTAAGATCCATTCAGCAGTTTTCACGTGAAAGTGTAACAAACATCCATCCATTCATACTCACATACTTTCGCGCTTATAATATTAGTAGGATGTATCTGTCTTTCACATTGTCCGGCCCGATATCGGTTAACGGAGCCGACACGACTATGTTGGCCCGATATCGGATCACAAAAGGACTAAAAGGCGACTGCAAGCAATTTCCAACCGTAATGACATTTTCTTAGTTACGTGTCTTTTCGCGTTAATAAATAACGCTGATCATGAATGTAAGAAAACTCTTACACCTTTGCTATATAACCGGATTTTCGCTCACAAAAGTCGGGTCCTGTACTATATTTTTAGTTTGGTAACAAGTTCGTAACTTTACTAAATCTAACAATATAGCCCAATTTGTCTAATTTGACCTTGAGAACGCCATTCACAATTTTACTTTATTTCTTCCACCCCATTTTTCTAACGTATAGATCGGAGTTTCTCAAATTTATTTCTCCAAGTATTGGGGTAAATTCTTAATTGAAAATCCAGTCAACAAAATCTTGTTTTCACGTATTAGCTATTCAATTAAATTCTTGTGAAATGTATTGTGAAATGTGGTGACCTCGCACCTTAATTCGTCTTAACCCCGTCGTTGGTGAAACCCAGCTTGACATTCAAGAAAATTAACAAATTCTCGTCAGATAATAGTATGAAATTAGAAATAATGTAATAATTATTAAATATTATGATGTGGTGGGCTTTCATATCATTGTAAACCAAATTGACTTCTTAATTAATTTCCCTCAATTCCCGTAATTTGTCCCTAAATTCATTGCTTTACAAGAAAGCTGGATACGAATATTCCAATAATAATGATTAGAACATTGCAAGAGCTTCAGTTACTGCCAGGTTTCTTCAAGATCGGTAGCACGAGTGTAACGCCCCTTGTGTAGCATACGCCGTATAGGTAACCACATTCCATCAGGCGGGCCGTGTGCTTGTCTGCCACCAAGTGGTAAAAAGAGCCTTGCTGCTCAAAAAATATTACGGCAATGTAAATTTTGTCGCGTACTCCCAGTACTTTGACAATCTCTGACATTGACGCAAGGTCAAATCGTATTTTCTATGGTGTCAATGCACTTTGGGATGGGCCAAAACGCCTGGCCATGACCGAACCACGACTTATTATATTAGGGGACATTTTCCTTGAATGTAATAAGTTCACGTACGTCGACGATGTATTGGTTTTTATGACAGTTCCTAAATTACAAATGCTGATTTGATACTTGAGATTTTATGGCTCTCTTCGGGCAATTGTCGACCGAGTTTATTATAGAGTTATATAACTTGGTCAACAGACATTAATTATTAATATTATAGCCGATATTAAGTATGTACTGGTATCTCCAGGGAATGGACCCTTCCTGTTAACATAATAAGGTCGCTGATCGTAATAAGTCCCTCGTACTAATGTTAATATTTCACGCAAAAATAGTTACGAGTTCTGGGATGAATGGAATTTAACTGGGAGAATTGAGTTTATCTGATAGATTGTACTTACTTTGGAACAGTACATTGGTAATTTTATCCCAAGAATTATGTTCCTGTGAGTCGCAAAAACTAAATCAGTCTTTCATACGGTTATTTATGGCCGGTCGTATTGGATGTTTGTCTTTGAAGATTTATCTTGTTTTAAAGACTTGTTTTGCTTACAGTAAGTACTTTCCAAGATTTTAAAAACTGTATAATTCTTTCTTTGATTTTGGAATATCTATTTTATTGCAGAGCTTCGTCTGTAATTGTGGTTGATTTGGACTCCAAAGGGCCCTGTACACCAATCTACACATCAGTTTAATGTATAGACTATCTTGTATTCCTGCACAGTAGCGAAGTAAGGTTACTTTAAGGACACTACCTACTAAAACAATTCCTTCCTTTTAAGACTTGTAATAAAAAAGTACATCAACTGAGCCTAATCTAGATTAATGTCACCTTGCGTAATCACATTTGTTGTACATAAAATCGTTCCTTTTATTAGAGACTGTATTCTTTAAAAGTTCATAGAATTTTCTCGAAGAATTTTTTTTCGAGAATGCTCTCTAGGTATTACCATACTTAGTTCGATATTAACTTGTTCGTTTTGAATTAGGTATTACTGTTTTTTGCACACTTACATTACTCACGCCTATTTATTCCCGTGGGGGTTGATAAAGTTTAGGCTGGATTGAAAAGAAAAACTATCCAAAATTTCGCATTTATAGTAGGAAGATTGATCCCAATCACAGATTTCAAAAATATACATACATTACATTTAAAAAATATATGAAAAAGGAGAAAACTAAATTTAAATTGTCTACGAGTCCAAAAAAGAATCTCTCCGGCGGGGAATCGAACCCCGGTCTCCCGCGTGACAGGCGGGGATACTTACCACTATACTACCGAAGACTTACGATTCGTTGCCAATTTATTGCTCTCTATCATCTAGATAGAAGAAGACGTCACAAGTGAGATTATTAATTTTTATCTTGTATTTTTTTGTTTTATTTCTGCTTGACTATCAGTCTCTTTATCGATAAAGCAGATAATAATATGAATATTAAAACGCAAATATGAATTAAATAGTATAATCTTATCTCTTTGTTAGGTATAATCGGCGTATTGCAGCCCATGGCTGGTCATAAATATACGCGCATATGACTATGACCAGCCAATACCATATGCCTACGCGCAGTAACCAAGTGTGATGTAGTTAAAACAAACCGTATAAGACTCATTTGAAGGGATTTCTACTCTTTAAACTATAATATAAAAATGAATCGCTGAATGTGTTGCTAAGCGCAAATCTCAAGAACAGTTGCCCCTCTAGACAAGTGGCAATTCGCTAGCTGGCGTTTGGTGGAATAGAGCCCCCTAAAATCCAACCACCCATCCTGATCGTCCACCTGAATCTCATGGGGGGTGGACACGCGGAAACAAATTTACTGGCGTGGTTAACGTGGCGCTGGTACACTCGACATTGGCGTGTCGCCATTAATAATTTTATATTACACTAGCTGTCGCCCGCGGCTCCGCCCGCGTGGATGTCGATTATCGCGAATCGGGGTATGAAAAATAGATGTTGGCCGATTCTCAGACCTACCCGATATGCCCACAAAATTTCATGAGAATCGGTCGAGCCGTTTCGGAGGAGTTTGGCAACGAAAACTGTGACACGAGAATTTTATATATTAGAAGATTGTACTTGACATTGGCGAGTTATGGCGATTTGCTGCAGCGGCCATTTTGAAGAAGTTGAAGTTGGTGGAATAGAATGATTTGACATATATGACAGACGCAAGTCAAATACGTCAAATCCCATACATTCGTCATTCTATTCCATCAAACACCGGTTACCGGATTGACACTTGTCTAGAGGGGCTGAACAGATTACGCTAATTCTTTTTTTAGAATATTCCTTGCCTGAAAATATCTAAAAACTACACACACTTTCTATACTCCCATACAAACGAGTCGTAATAATACTTAAAATTCGATTTGAATTTAAATACGATATCATAAAGTTCAAGTGTTAGTGGAGAGGTTCTGGGAAGGCAAAACAATTGAGTGTAGCATAATGGCTTAGGGGTGCCACAGGGCTGAAGCTACAACAAGTTTTAAATAAATATTGCTTGGACAGTTTCCATGAATTAACAAGGTTATGTCAATTGACAAAAGTGAAAAGGTGAAGGTCATTGTAATTCATTGTTTATTTATTTACCTCAGCGAGTTAAACCACTAAAATGTTATTTTATTGACCTTGACCTTTGTAGTAACATCATACTACAATCTAACAATATTAAGGGTTTCATAATATTGTATTAGCTGATGTCCGCGGCTTCGCTCACGTGGTAGTTGGTTATTGCGACTCTAAGAAAATATCTTTAGTATTATATTCAAAAATGAATAGATGGCACTAGAAGACTCATTTAAAGAAATAAAAAAGTTAAAACCATGTTAAAACGCTTATTTGCTGACTTTAAAACACGTAAATTATTTCAGAACTTAAGCTCATGATATTGTAAGCATATAAAATTCTTTGGTAATGTAATAAATAAAGATTTCGTGACAATCATGCTATTTACTTATTTATTTATTTTTGTGCCATCTAGCGGCATAATGCGTTATGTCTGTAACTTTTACAATTACTGCAATATCTGGCGACATCAATATAGATAAGAATATTTATAGTTTTATTCAGTCATACTCAATAATGTGTTAATTAATATTATTAGCAATTTTATTTCTAAAAATTATAAAAAGTTTGCCAAAACAATGTCGCCATCTAGTTTAACTCCTGAACTAAAAAGTTGCCTGCCTGCTTCTCCAAGTTACCAGTGTAACCATTTTTTGTTTCTGATTGTGCATCTGTATAAGAATTAGAGACCGATATTCTTAGCAATCCATGGATTCTCCGTGCGGGTGCCGTGTTTATCGCGTTGCTGAGTTGGGTACTCGGGCCAGTGCCTGGGACTTGTGACCCAAGTGTAGGTTTAGAAGGGTTTATATTATCTGTGTTGCGACGAAACGTACGCTAGGTCCTTTCAACCTTTAGTCTAGTCCTGTACTAAATATCATCAATATTGATTGACATAGGAAAAAGTGAAACGATCCAGACAGAACTCAAACCCGCGACCGCGACTCAGAGTTACAGGGAGAGTACACTGAACTACCGGGTTAATTGGTTTGCATACGAATTGTTTAAAAGTTTCATTTAATCATCAAAATCGATTTTTTCTTTTATACAACTGATGTGGCAGACATGCACACGGCCCACCTGATGGAAAGTGGTTACAGTGGCCTATGGAAGTGTGCAACACCAGGGGAGTCACACTCGTGCGACCCTGTAAACACAGAGAGTTTCTGTGCCGTAAGTGTAGAAGAAAAATCAGGAGTAGCCTTGGGTCTTCCCACTAACAGCACTAAAACTCTCCAGTGAGCTTTGGCTACCCTACTCACCGTCGGGAACACAACACGAGGTTATTATGGCCGCGGTATTTTTTAGGGCGGAGGTACTTCCCCAGTCGGACTGCTCAATTGGACGAAAATACCGTCGTGTCCTACCTCCTTAAGAATCAGTGGTTTAGGAGTGAAAGCGTATTAAACAGACAGATAGAGTTACTTTCGCGTTTCTAATATTGGTATAGAGTACAAATTTAGATTGAACATATATGAAGTTCCATAGAGACTTTCCGAACCCAAGCCAACCTCACCGGTAATATGGTACTTTCCTCTTGAGGACGGAGGGTCAGACATCAGTCGCTCTAGTAAAAGTTCATCAAGCAAAATTACAGAAAAGAGGAGTAGAAAAGACGACTATGCGCTCCAAGGTTTGGATACTCTCTGCTGCATTTTCTAGGTTTAGTTGCCTTAATGGAAGCGACTACAATCTGACCACAAATACCTAGAGGTATGCCTACGTCTGAGCGCCATCCATGTATGTAAACCAGAAAAATTGGATAGACTCCGAAAGTCTATTTATTTATTTACTTTTAATTAATTTATTTATTTATTCGCATAATACAGTCATAATAAGTTTGTCACATAAAAAATATATAAATACATTGTATTAATCACCAGAAAATGGCATGCAAATATTACAATTAAACCGTAGTATTATTGTACCTTACGATACTTTAAGGTTATATGTAAATTCTATATACAAAAGGCAACAAGGATAATTCATTTAAATGATTAAAGTAAATGAAATAACTTCGCCAAAGTTCGGTAGTCTGTCACTGATACCTATTTCAAAGAAACATGATTATAACTTCATTCATTAATTCACTCTTTCATTTAATAAAATTACCACATTCAAATTAATTAACTAACTTGATTAATTAGAGTAAGATATCGATCGTCAACAGTTTGTTGATTCATTTATTTACAAAGTTAATAACTAAATTATAACTTGAAAGTAAATCGTTTGCTTCTGTACCTGAGTAGAATATAGTCGTAGTCTGTATCAGAAGGAATTTGACTGACAATAATAAAGCCTTTTATTGCCCAATTTAACAAAAGTTATTTACTTGTCATTTTTCTAAACTAACTTAATTATTTCACTTACACTATAGGTAATGTTATGAATTATATTTGCAATCTACATTTTATTTTATTGGGGAATCCAGCTTCGGACAAAGGCCTCCTCCAGCTCATGCCATTCCGTTCTATCGGCAGCTAGTCTTGTCCAGGTTCCTTTTGCCACCCGTATGATGTCATCGCTCCAACGACGTCTTGGACGGCCTCGACGTCGCTTGTCTTCTCGGGGCCACCAGTGAAGCACTCGCTCACTCCAGCGACCGACGGTAGCTCGTGCTATATGGCCCGCCCATCTCCATTTATATCGACAAGCTAATTCAGCGGCATGTTTCACCTTAGTTCTGTCTCGTATTGCTGTGTTGCGCACTCTTTGAATTAGTTACTGACAAAGTGCTCATAAAAGATAAACACGCCTGTAAATCCCCGAAGGGGTATACAGAGGTGTATTAACACCCACGTTTCAGCAACTAAGATTTTCAGTCCCACGTAATACCAGGCGAGCTTATTACCGTCTAGAGGGGTCTTTGTCTAGGGCTATATTTTAACTGAACCATTAACGAAATGGAAAGAATCACTTGAGTCAGAGGTACAGGTAGCGAGATCACCTGTCATTAATAATATATTTACCCTTACAAAATATATATCAACATATTTATCAGAAATCAACATATATATGTCGCCTAAAACTAGCTTATTTAGCCGTCCAATTAACTGCCTAGGCAGTTAACTAAATGGTGCCATTCAATTAACGGCCTGAATGGTGTTCAGTCAATGGTTAGGCTCAAATGGTAAGGCAAATAGCTTGGTTCGATAACGTTTAACTACTTGCCTAGCCCTTTAATTGAACAGTTAGAAAAGAAAAATGACTTATTTCTGCATGGTTATAAAAAAAATAACCACGAAGGCTTAATGCGGGAGCTAACCTAACCCAGTCGGATTGCGCAGCTATCACAATAAACCTATCACTAATTTTCTGTTAAAACAACCTCTGTCTACCCCCTCGGGGATTTACAGGTGTAAGTATAAGTATGTATGTATGTAATTTTCTATCTTATTTCTAGGTAGTGCCCTATTTTACGATTGGCCTAAGCATTAGCCAGCTAGGTTATTAAATGATGTAATAAACGAGACCGCTGAATATCATTCAGGCTGTTAATTGAATGGCGCCGTTTAGTTGACTGCCTAGGCAGTCAATTGGGCGGCTGATTAAGCGAGTTGGCGGCGACATATCGACGGTTAAAAGGCGAATTGATTCAAGCGCCACTTTGGGCGATATTGAGTTATATACATCATTGGAATCGTGGAATTTTTCCGCGTCGTTTGAGCCGGGTTTGAGGTTAATCTGAGCACTTTTTTGGCGCTTGGCTCCATTACGAATTTGGGTATCTTTTCTATTTACGAGGTATCAAGTGTAGCAATTTTGGTTGTTTTTTTCGAAGCATGTATATAGACCCATCAAAAAAAACGTTTTTTCTTACTATCTGTAGTTTTAACCATTAATCCCTGGATGAAATAAAATAGTTTTGACATTTGAATTGTTTTTACTTGATCATAAATAATTTAACATGGATGTTAATTCATTTCGCTTCAACCAGATTTATTAATGTATGCACCTTAAATCATTTTGCCTTGAACATTTTAACATTATCTCTGTCGCTTGAATCAATCTTACCTGAATAAGTATAATGGAAGTATATGACTTGTGCTAATTATCCTTGACCAGTTTTTAGTGTTTATGCCATTTAGAACAATTTTCTCTATGCATAAAATAAATATCTGCACGTTTGATTCCTATATATTAATTTAATAATTAAACTTATGTCATACTTAAATCAGTTTACTTCTTTCACCTCGCATTAAAAATGGCATTTATATCTCAAGCAACAGAACACAAACCAACGCGGGTAGGTACTTAGATCCACAACACGCGTGTCGCGCGTGGATTCGAGGTCGGTTATATTAGTGATTATAAATGTTACCTATGTTTACAGATACCTACTTAATTTTACGTAAATGAATAAATAAAACAAAAATTGATTCATAAAGCGTTGTTTTATTTTGTTTCGGTTTACAAAATCGATTTTAAAGTCTCATGTTCTTAAAAGTATGCCAATTTTATCTATTTATGTTACTTTTCTTAAAATTGATGTGTCATTTCATTCGCTTTCCCTACATCGTGAGATTTATTTTATTACCTTTGAGCTATTTTCCTCAATTCAGATTCAAATAAATCTTGCGATTAAAACAATTTGCTATAAATAGTTATTATAACACTGTAATTTGAGTCATTCCTCCTTGAACAGTTACAACTAGGTGAGCGGTTTAACTCATTTATCCATGAACAGTTACAACTAGGTGAGCGGTATAACTCATTTATCCATGAACAGTTACAACTAGGTGAGCGGTTTAACTCATTTTTCCATGAACAGTTACAACTAGGTATACGGTTTAACTCATTTATCCATGAACAGTTGACAAATGGGTAAGTAATTTAAATCATTTATCCTTGATCTGTTCAAGAAGCAAGGAACACATTAACTATTTTGCTTTGAATACATAAATCGTTATTGTGTACATGGACCTTTCTGCCCTGATCAAAGAATTGTGCAAAATGGCTCAAGTTACATCTAACTTGCTTTAAAAACACCTTTTATTTGTTATAATATAATCATAAATTAGCATAAAATATACCGCTTTTTAGTTGGGGAGATTTGTACATTTTTATTGTATACTTTAGGAACAGTGATTTTTTTTCTTAAAAAAAAAACTTTAAAATGCTCTCCTGTAAAGTTCTCAAAATGGCGCTTGAATCAAGTCGCCTTTTAACCGTCGATATACTCATATCTTTTTATTTGCTAATAACTGATAAAAACATACTTGTTCATTCCTATCAACATCATGCAGGTTTGCACAAATGACGCCTTTTTAGTAGTAGAATCACCATTTTATAGTAGATAATTTAAATAATTTCAAAATTCCAATTAAAACTTCATAACACACTAAAGCATTCCACGCCGCATCAGGCTCAAAGAGTTAGGGCTTCCTGTTCGCTCAGTCTGTTCCCGAACATAATTATATTATAGTAGTAGGTAAGCGACAGACATACTTAATAAGCACGATATTTTGTAAAATTTTGAAATTTTCGATGTGGTTATATTTTTTGAAGTGAAAACTTCTTTAGCGGTTGGATGGGTAAAAAGTGTTAAATTCGCGTCAAGATCACGTGGTTAAACTCGCGTCAGGATCACGTGTTAAATTCGCGTCAGGATCACGTGACCTTTGACTCGTAACCGACGACTTTGTAGGACGATATGACGTCATACAAAATTCCTAGCTACAGAGTGTTTATTTTGCTAGGTACGCTAAGAAGCTTTGTAGCTTAGCGGTAAGTGCTTCGACTGTAAGTCCTTATTGTTTCAGATAATACCGGGTTCGAACCTGGGCTTCTGACACATTTTGTGATTATTTTTTCTTATTGCAATTTATTAGGTACATTTTGTGTTTTTTTTTGTAATTTATTTATTTCTTTTGCCAGAAAATTAGCAGAAAATTAGTGATAGACTCTATGATTAGCGCTATCTTATAGGTACGGTATGGTATGGTATGTTCTTTTTTATCTTCTTCTCTGTATACAACGAAGAAAAAAATTAAGAAATATTTTTCACTTCTACCGGCACTCCCGGAGTACACTCCCGTCTTTTTTTTAAATTCAATCTCTATCAAGGACCCGGCAACTTTTATTACCATACAATGTAAAATAAACATTTTGCTAGGTAAATGGATTAGATAGGTTGCTAGGCTTATGCACGATAGGATATTTAGGATACACATGTATATAGGACTAGCTGATGCCCGCGGCGGAATTCTGTTACCGTTCCAGTGACCGCTTAACGCTTTTTAAATTTTTCTCTGCGTAAGAACCATCCCCGTACTGCAACGAATACTCTAAAAAAAGAATTAGTGAAACCGGTACAGCCGTTCACGTCACTAAGGGAGATAGGGATTCATTTTTATATAATAGAATAAATATAATATAGGATAAAATAAGAAGATAGGATTATTAAGGATAGGAATATATCGGATAGGATTATATAGGAGAACAATATATAGAATAAGACCCAGCAAAATTGTAATTTTTAAGGGCGGTTTGCAGTCGTTTTTAACACATTTATCATCAAATTATGTCGCAAATTGCGCCAAATAAAAATTTGATTCATAAAGCAGTCTAAATCGTCTAATGACGCGTAAAGGCAGGCCGTAGCTTATTAGGTGTGTCAGATTTTCTATTTACATAACATTCTCTTTGTAATATTAAACATCTTCAGTAGCGTTGTAAATATGATGAGGTGATCATATTTTTTTATACGACTTATATGGCAGACTAGCACACGGCACACCTGATGGTAAGTGGTTACCGTGGCCTATGGACGTGTGCAACACCATGTAGAAGACGAAGCAGGACAAGCCTTTGGTCTTCTCACTGACAGTACAAAAACTCTCCTGTGAGCTCTGGTTACCCTACTCACCGCTGGGAACACATCACAAGTGCTTATACTGTTAATTGATGGCACTTGGTGGAACTTGCTACACATCTTCAATGAAAACACTTGTACTATTCCACATTCTTTATTAAATGCCTGACCGGTTTCGCCTTATGGCATTATGAAAGGTTGATACATGTTTTTTTTTACATGTATCAACCTTTGATAATGCCGTAAGGCGAAACCGGGCAGAAACACATCACGAGGTTATTATGGCCGCGGTATTCTGTAGGGCGGAGGTACTTCCCCAGTTGGACTGCTCAATTGGACAGTAATACCGTCGTGTCCTACATCCTACAGGATTATTATTGAGCTTTCAGTCTAAGTATACTTAAATGACAGCGTCGATCAACCACTTTCGTCAGGATTAAGAATTGAATTTTTGAAGTGAAAACTTCTTTAGCGGCGTTGGATGGGTGTAAAATGTTAAGGAAGCGTCAGGATTAGTTGACCTTTGAACCGTAACCGACGACTGACGTCAAACAAGATTAGGTACAGACTATATATTTTGCAAGTTACGATAGATAGCGTCGTAGCTTAAACGGTAAGCACTTCGACTGTAAGTCCTTATAGTTTCAGATAGTATCGGGTTCAAACCACCTGGCCTTCAGGGCTTTTTTGTGATTGTTTTTTCTTTTTGTAATTTATTACCTATTGTGATTATCTTTTCTTTTTGTAATTTATTAATTTCTTCTGACAGAAAATTAGCAGAAAATTAGTGATAGGTTCTATGATTGGCGCTATATTATAGGTATGGTATGGTATGTTCTTTTTATTTTTTTCTATGTATATAACGAAGAAAGAAATAAAGAAAATGTTTTTACTTCTGCCGGCACTCCCAGAGTGCAACCCGTCTTTTTTTTTACCAACGCACATGTTTTCTTTAGCAAAAGCATATACAAGAAAGACAGAAATCTTAGTTAAACCAGGTTGAATCTCAAGTCATGTTCCTGTATTTTCATCGCATCCAGCGCGCATTCCGCAGCGTCACAAATCGTATGCTCAAAGATAAATTGCGTTTCATTATCGTGTCTCTAACTTTTTCTTAATTAGGGCATGGCTTTGGGTGGCGGTGCATTATTGCCGAACGTGAGGAGGTTATTGAGAAATGTAATTATAGTTTTAATTTATAGTTGTAGTAACGTAAACCAAGTTTAATATATTTGCAAGAACTAAGATCAATAATTTCTAGTATTTTCGTATTTTAACACGAAGATACTAAAAATCGCAGCCAATTTTCAGTCAATTAGAACAGCCCCTCTAGACAAGTGTCAATGCATTGGCCAGTGTTTGATGGAACAGAATGACGAATGTATGGGATTTGACGTATATGACAGTCATAAACGCATGACATAAACATCAAATCCGAGTATTCCATCAAAAACATCAAAAACGAATTGCCACTTGTCTAAAGGGCAGACCCCCCCCCCTCCCCCTCAGTGGCTTTTTCGTTCAGATCACTGAATGTTAAATCTTGTTAGCAGCAAGTCATTAAAATAAAACTATTTTTTTATTACTTGCACTGATCCCGGCAATTTTGGATACTTTTCAGCTGCCATAGTTTTTTTTTTTTTTTTTTTTACGTGCGGGAAATCCCCACGGATACCCACCCCTCCGGAGCCGGAGGGGTAGGTTATGTCGGACTCGAACCGACTAAACCGCACGCCGTCTGTGGGTCGATGTGCTAGGCCGGAGGTGAGGTTGTCTTTTGACATATCCCTCGCACCCCGGCTGACCCAGGGCCATTCCTCTCGGTCTGGCCCTCCTCGGGAGGGGGAACCACGCGGTCCCCGACTCGCCCCCGGTATGGGGGGGGCAGCTGCCATAGTCACGGGGAGAAATAAAGTTTCAAACAAAAAACAAGATAACTTTACCGACTTTTTTAGTTATACATGGTCATGAATTTCTCTGTGACCAGTAGCGTATTTCCCATGGCTTGGAAGGATGCTCAAATAATCCCTATTCCTAAAAAAAAAAATCCTTCCTCTTTCTCAGAGTATCGACCTATTTCTATCTTGCCTTTCCTCTCTAAGGTACTTGAACGACTTGTTCACACCCAACTTACTGTTTTCCTATCTAAAAACTCATTAATGAATCCTCTGCAGTCTGGATTTCGTTCTGGTCACAGTACTACTACTACATTAGTTCATATTACGGAAGACATTAGATCGGGTATGGAGGAAGGCGAGCTAACAGTGCTAACGCTGTTGGACTTTAGTAATGCCTTTAATACCGTTGATTTCGACGTTCTGCTTGGCATATTGGGCTCCCTTAACATATCTCCAACTGTAGTTGACTGGTTTCGTAGTTACCTGTTTGGTCGCCGACAGCGTGTTTGTATCAAGGATACAACTTCCTCCTGGTGTACAACGACTGCTGGTGTACCACAGGGCGGCGTTCTTTCTCCCTTACTCTTCTCAGTTTTTATAAACTCAATCACCAACGATCTATCTTCTTCCTACCACCTCTATGCGGATGATCTACAGATATATTGTCGGGCTAAAGCGGATAAATTGAAGGAAGCTGTCAACACTATGAACACTGACCTTGCATCAATATGTAACTGGAGTACTTCGTACGGACTAGAGGTTAATCCCTGCAAGACACAGGTCATCGTTGTCGGTAGCTCTAGGTTGATGGCGAAAGTAGATTGGTCACTCCTTCCACACGTGACTTGTAATGGAGTAAATGTTCCATACAGTGATCAGGTTAAAAACCTAGGGATACTTATGGACAATCACTTATCGTGGGGTCCACAGGTCCAGGAATTGAGGCGCAAAATTTTTGCCGCGGCGGGGTCCCTGCGTAGACTCCAAAATTTCTTGCCCACTGCCACTAAGACTGCGCTTGCACAAACTCTTCTTTTCCCTATCCTTGACTATGCAGATGCCAGCTATCTCGATCTCACTGAAGACCAACTTAACAAGCTTGAGAGACTCCAAAATCTTTGTATAAGATTCATATTTGGTCTACGCAAATATGATCATGTTTCTCAATTTCGTAAAAAACTCAAGTGGTTGCCTATACGCCTTCGCCGGAATGTTCATATTCTTTCCTTGTTGTACAATATTTTATTTAATCCCTTAACTCCCTCGTACCTGAAACAACGTTTTGAGTTCCTGCACGACACACACTCGAGGGTTTTGAGATCATCGGAGAATCTGAGATTGAAAATGCCGAATCATTCCACCAACTACGCCGACAAATCCTTTTCGGTTCAAGCGGCTCGGTTATGGAATGCTCTGCCTGTGACTATTAGGCGTGCTCAGTCCTTGCCTATATTCAAAAGACGAGTCAAAGAATACTACCTAGCCATTATCTCTGACTGAAGTAGATTAATTGATAATTGAATTTCCTTGGCTATATTATGGTAAAATGTTAGTATTTTTATTTCTTATGTATGTAGTATGTATGTTTTATTTAATTATGTAGTATGTATGTTGATTTATTTATGTATACCTATACTTAGGTAGCTATGTATCTAATTTTGATATCTTTTGGTTATATATATATATATATATATATATATGTATAATATATTGATGTACACCAAACTGCCCTGAAATTGCTGTCCACTATTTATTTTTTTTCTCCATCCTATGGTTGCCTGGAAGAGATTGCCGCAGAGCGATAAGGCCGCCAATTGTACATACCTACCAATTTGTTTTATTTTGTAAAATTGTTATGCTTGGTGTATAATAAAGACAATTATTATTATTATTATTATTATAATTAAAAGTATTTTTTTATATACAGCTAAGGTAACAGATAAGCCCACGGCCCAGCTGATGGAAAGTATGTACCATGGCCCATGGACGTGTGCAAGAGGGGTCATACTCGTGCTGCCGACCCTGTAAACACAAAAATATTATGAATAAACTGAATTTTTAAACAGGTAAAAAGACGCATCTAAATTATTATCGTTTATTTCTGAATAGAATAAAGATATATAGCCCTCGTCCTTAACACATTGTTTAACAGCACTCGCTGATCGAAATCAAACCAGAAACGATCGCGTACAATTAACCTCAGGACGTGCCATCTAAGCCTTTTTCCAATTATCGTACGGACTACTTTGAGGTACAAAAATTGGATTTCAGTTCCCCGATTACGGGCCTTCTGATATTAGGCACCCTTTCATTTTGTTGGCTCAGCCAATCTTATGAAGCATTTATTGAATTCGATTAATCTTCAGAGCTTAAAGACATTGCAAACGTTATAAAAATATAATAATGGATTTTTATACCAAGGTAGTAAAGAAAGAGGTTCTTTTTTAATACCAATAAGATGGCAGACAAGTACACGGTCCTCCTGATGGAAAGTGGTTACCGTGGCCTAGGTGCTGTTCATGGACATGGCTAGGTGGTATTCGCTCAGGTGCTATTCGGCTGGGTGCTCTAAGTGGACTACACCCTATGGACATGAGCAACACCAGGAGGAGAGTCACACTCGTGCTGCCGACCCTGTAAACATACAGTTTCTGTGCCGTCAGTGTAGAAGACGAAGCAGAAATAGCTTTTGGTCTTCCCACGGTCAGCACAAAAACTCTCCAGTTATCTCTGGCTACTCTAAGGTTATTCTGGTCGCGGTTTTCTTTAGGGACGGAAATGCCGGGTGCACCGCGTGAAGGATCCTGGGCAAGCTCACCAATCTCGAAATACCTTATAAACGATTAAAACCAACTCAGCTCAGTAGAAACAATCCCGGAATGAACTCGCTGGAAGCTAGTACCTATTAATAAAACAGAATAAAACTACCTATAATACCTCTGAAATACGCATAGTAAAACCTCACTCACCATTCAAGTTAATTCGGTATGTTATTCATTACTAGGGATAAAAATACTTACCGAGAAAGCAATATTGATTGAGCAAATTCATTCTACGAGCAATATGAGTAAAAATAAAATAAGACTGTTATGTGAATGTATGTGAACGATTACGGATTTATATCCGTATAGGATTAACTAAATATTTCTGGAAGGCTCCTACTGTACTGAATAGAGTACTTTATGTTGCCAGCTGCTTCTTTCTTTACCACTGCTGCAAAAACCTACTCTCGGGATAGAAACCTAGGTATTCCGGACCCTGTACCCAGTACCAAATTTCAATAAGATCCGCTCAGACATTTGAGCATGATTGAGTAAATCTTGCACGAGGCAACAATATGCCATTATTGTTGTACAATGTTGCACAACCAAGACGCGCAACAATGTCGTCTGTCTACGCATTGCAATCGTCTAATAAACAACAAGTCGCGCGTCATGTTGCGCGTCAGCTGGCAATATCACGTTTGTTTCCGTTTCCGTTTACGAATTTTTTGTACAATAATTCTGCGTACGGTTTACGCGTCTAATTCTGCCTAGTGCTTAGATACAAGACTAAGGCGCCATTTAGACGGAGCGAGTTTCTCGCACGTTTGGCGTTCGATAGCTCTACGCAACTATCGCTAGCAATAATCGCCCTACGATTATCATATCAGAATGTTCTACAAAGACAAACACTCAATGCTCGCATACTATTATATCATACGTGATTTGCAAGTGGTTACTTCATACCTTACGTCATTGCTTTAAAATTCTATTTAGACGGACACTATAAATATTTAATTGCGAGGCAATTCTCGCAAGGCGTGGACGAGCGAACGGCAATTGTTTCTGCGAATGTTTAGATGAAGCAACTTTTTGCTGTCCTTTCGAGAATCGTATATTTCGAGTAGAGAAACTCGCCCCGCCTAAATGACGCTTTAGACTTAAACATCTGAACATATTCCTAAACACGGACAGCTATAAAAGAAGTAGGAATGGGAAGCAGAGTGGCGAGAGGTCCCTATAACACTAATCCTACTGACTTGTCTTTATGCATGGTGCGTGACAAACTTGATTGATGAGAAGCTTTTTTCCACCTACTTTCAATTTTAAAACTTTCACCCTTCGCTATTTGGAAATAGGAAACAAAATACACCTACTAAATTATGGTGTAAGCATTAACTGTACAATTGTAGCTTTAGATTATTAATTCAGGAGTTAGAAACGCTATGCCATACATATTAAAATGGTGGTCTGCGTTGAAAACGTTTAAATATGTATTTAGGCCTTTTGAGTTTCAGTCAGTATACCACTAAAATGTTTTACATCTTTGTAAAACTTCATAAAGAAACTGCTACGCTGTGAAAAATGATTTAAGTGAACAACTTTTGAGCGTGGGTGTACACACGTATGATATACACGTTTGCATGTGATGTATGTAAAGATGTACCTATATATAGGTTTTATGATCTTAGTCATGTGTACCTCCATCATGGAGAACACAACAGGTGCAATAATACCATAATAATACGAGCCCCATGCGTATCCATTTACCGAGTTGACACATAACCCGTTTAAAGTGTTATCCAATAAAGTTCATTAAATAAAATGTGCTAATGCAGTTTAAATTCATTACTGAAATCTAGAAGTTAATTTATTGTATACATATAGGTACACTTCAATTATTAGCATCGGTAGTTTAGTGGTTATGGAGCCGTCCTTACGATCGAGAGGTCCCGGGTTCGAATTCTGGCCATTACACTGCTGACGTGAACCTACCCCTAGCTTATCTGTGCCCTAGCACAAGCAATTTGGTGTAGTTGGAGGGGTTAAAGGGTATATTAGTAATTTTGCTTGCTAATATTCTTATTAAAATAATAAAATAAGATTTTTTATATATGTGTTATTTTGTTATAAAACGTTAGAGTCACACTTTTCTTTCTCCGGGGCCGCGTCTGTAGGTACTTAAACACCTTACGAACCTCCTCGACTCTCATTAAACGTTTTAAAAAGGCCTGCCGATTTCGAGTGCTTCTGTTCTACCATTTTCAAGGAAACAAATAACTTTTATAACTACCTCTCGATCTACTCGATAACAGTTAATTCAGATCAAGCTAAAAACGGCTCGGTAGTTTAAAAGTGATGAAGTAAACAATAGGATGCAACGACGCATATTGGTGCATACTGTGTACTATAATATTGTATACTATTTATCAGCCATGTCTAAATAGAATAAGGTTTGACTCCTTATCTGAATGCATTAGATACGCAATCATTGAAATTCGCCAGCAAAAGCCACCTACAAACCGAATTTGGTTACCTTAGAAGCCTTTCACTGTCGAATAATGCAGAGAAAAGCGAATTCAGAGGACGCGGTGACGCTTTTGAATATTTTAAACACTGAGGATTACCTTAAACCATTGGTAGGCAGGATCTTAATATGGTAATATGGGGAAACGCTATGGTGTTGTGTGGGTAAAGCTTATGCAAAAATTCTGACTAAGGTGGACCCTCTTCGGTTCAAAATGTGCGCGGTACACACGCGACTTCATCAAAAGGCATGCGTGACCAGCTTAGACCCACTTTATGAAATTAAACAAGTATAAATACCGTTAAAATATAAAATATCAACAGGCGTGAATATACGCCTGTAAACCCCCAAACAAGTAAGCAGGGGTGTATTTAAACCCACATTTCACTAACTATCTATCATCTTCAGTCGCACGTAATAGGAGGTAAGTCTTTTGCCTTCGTGGGCATTTTGAATGAGTTGTATGTTTACTCTCGGATGTGGAACAGCCCTATCTCCAAGTCGCCATCCACGACACCCGCGGGAAGAGATTAGAAGGTCCTGTTCTACTTCACCGGGAACCAACGCGGTAATTTCAATGATTAACTGGTGATAGAAACTTACTTACATACTGATAGTAAAAATTTAATGGCACTAATTTGTCACGAATTTCGGCCAAAGGTACCACCGTGCACGATTGTATCAGGGTTCAGCAAGTGCATAGCCGGGCAGGGGGGGATTGTGGTTGCAGCACTAGTGGGACCAGTGCGTGTCACACGGTGCTGCGACGACAATCCTCTTTTGATGAGGCCTTCAAGCTGAGTGCCACCATTGTTAAAATGGTACGTGTATGCAAGACTTTGCCTTCAGCTTATCATCAGGCGAGGTGACGTGACGTCTCCTATATCACACATATAAAAATCTCACAGCAAAAGGTATACAACAGGTAGGATAGCCCTCTAGCCAAATGGACTAACGACCTGAATACGGTGGCCGGGACAGACTGGATGCGGAAGGCGGAGGATCGGCAAAAATGACGCAAATTGGGAGAAGCCTCTGGCCAGCAGTGCACTGCTATAAGTCAATTGATTAGATTTGAATAATCTCTGAAGTACAACAATACTTACAGGCTTCTTCTACACTCACATCACACGGCACGTTACGAATAAGTTTTAAAATATTCAGTTATAGATATTTTCTAAAGTTTACGCGAATATCATTATTGAAATAAAACCAGTTTTTAATGGATTCTATCGCGATTTATTTGTTTTTATTATTTACTTTTAGACCGACGTTTCGGCTACATTACATCAGCCATGTCTGCTGCGCAAAAACTGCTGAAAAGTAGCCGAAACTTCGGTCTAAAAGTAAATAATAACAAATAAAACGCAATAGAATTCGTTATAAAGTGGTTTTATTTCAATTCAGTAACAGTATTGATATCAGTATTCAGTGAGAGTTGCCTACAAACAAGCACTATATTAACGAATTTGTCAAGCGAAGCACGTAGTCAACAGAATGTGTTGTTCGAACCGACGCAGTGGGTTACAATGGTGGCGATGGAGTTTATTAGCTGTTGATTTATTTGGATGCTTATCTGTTTTGTTCGTGATTCTTTAAGACGCCACGCTAGGTGGATAACATTTTTTTGAAGTGAAAACTTCTTTAGCGGCGTTGGATGGGTAAAAAGTGTTAAACTCGTGTCAGGATCGCTTGACCTTTGAACCGTAACCGATGACTGACGTCATACAAAATTAGCTACAGACTGTCTATTTTGCAATATACGATAAATAGCTTCGTAGCTGAGCGGTAAGCTCTTCGACTGTAAGTCCTTATGGTTTCAGATAGTACGGGGTTCGAACCCGGGCTTCTGACACTTTTTGTGATTATTTTTTTCTTTTTGTAATTTATTACTTTGTGTGATTATTATTTTTGTAATTTATTACTTTTTGTGATTATTTTTTCCATTTGTAATTTATTAATTTCTTCTGACAGAAACTTAGCAGAAATTAGTGATAGGTTCTATGATTGGCGCTATATTATAGGTATGGTATATTATGGTATGGTATGTTCCTTTTATCTTTTTCTATGTATATAACGAAGAAAGAAAGAAAGAAAAAGAGTTTTCACTTCTGCCGGCACTCCCAGAGTGCAACCCATCTTTTTTTTTAAGAATATTAGTAACTGTGTGGTGACGGAGAAAGAATACAAGTATCACCACACCATCTCATCCAAAGGGTGTCGTAAGAGGCGACTAACGAAATAATACGCAGATGATACCACTGTGAGAAAAAGAATACTTGAAATAAAACCCTATATCAACCCCTCTACCCAGCGTTAGAACAGATCAGGCTCAGGCAACAACGGATCAGGCTCAGGCGTAAGTTTCCCTTTCATAGTAGTAGTAATGCGCGATACCACTGTGAGAAAAAGAATACTTGAAATAAAACCCCATATCAACCCCTCTACCCCTCTACCCAGCGTCAGAACAGTAGGCAAAGGACAGCAGCATTGGGCCAAACGAATAAATAACCTAACAACCGTAATTACTAATATTCCCTCTAACTCCAGCTACGCTAAAATGGTTGTGTTAGGAATGTGTTCATGTCAGTAGTGTAGTGGCCAGGATTCCGGGACCTCTTAATCGTAAGGCCGACTCCTTAACCCCTAAACAACTGGCGTGACGCTTCAAATATATGGAGTGAGTTAAACGCATGTGTCCTTTGTTTTATTATATTGGGCAGTCCGACTGGGGAAGTACCTCCGTCCTACATAATACCGGGGCCATAATGACCTCGTGTTTTGTTCCCAGAGCTTACTAGAGAGGTTTTGTGCTGTCAGTGGGAAGACTAAAGGCTGTTCCTACTTTGTCTTCTGCACTGACGGCAAAGTAACTCTCTGCCATTACAAGGCCATAGGCCACGGTAACCAGTTACCATCAGGTGGGCCGTGTGCCTGTCCGCCAACTCAGGTGTATTAAAAAAAAATGGGTACTCTCCCAACAGGTAGGGTTAAAAATTCCACCCCGTATGAAAAACTAACGAGGTCTTCCGTTACTACAGTATTTTTTTTCCAAACAGGTACGTACTTTCATTTATTTTATTAAATATTATCAGTCAAATCGACAACATACAGAACATAAATACGAGAACACGCCTAAATAAAAGTACAACTCCAAAACACCGACTCGAAACCAGGTCAACCCGCAAGGTATTGCAAGCATTCCCATGGTTCGGAATATGTAATAACCATCCTTACCCGGGATAGGGTTGGAATATTAACCCCTGCCGACAAAGATCCGCCGCCCGGCCATTACTAGGCATGTTTTTGGGTTCTAATAACGTATTTTGGGCCAAAATGAAAATAATAAAACGATGTAAATGCAACCGAACAGCTGGGTGATTCTTGGCAGAGATTTAGCGACTACCGTGACTGACGGCAAGGTATAAAGAATTTTAATGTGACGATGCGTAATTCTATTAAGGTCTATTTCTATAATAGACCTTAATTTAATTAAAATAAGGTTGAAATCATAGCACGTTATATATGTGCTATAATCATAATTTATTTTAAAATTTTATTTACAGTTAACAATATTACCCTACATATAAATAATATGTATATATTTTTACTAAAATAAATTAACTCCAAGCCCATATTCATCTCATATCAGGTAAATATCGATTTCATATGAGGAAAAAAATATAGAAACAACTAGCTGTTGCCCGCGGCTCCGCCCGCGTGGATGTCGGTTATCGCTTAGTGTTGATCAGACGCTATTGAGCATTAAATTCGCCTCTCTACTCAACTTTGTCCTGACTATGTACTCACCTCTGTTCTCGACTTTTACTCGCCTCTATATTCGACTCTCTACTCGACTTTCTACTCACCTCTATACTTGAATTTATACTCGATTCTCTCCTGACATCTCTGTTCCCCTCTCTACTCGACTTTGTACTCTTCTCTAAACTCGCCATTCCATTGGGCCTCTCTACTTGACTCTCCCCATTCGCCTATCTATTCGCACCTCTACTCAACTCTCTATTCGATCTCTACTCGCCACTAAATTCATCTTTCCACTCGCCTCTCTACTCAACCCTTTACTGCATTCTATTTGGCTCTCTAGTCGCATATCTACGCGCCCCTGTAGTCGACTCTACTCGACTTTCGATCTTTACACGCCTATCCACTCGTCCCTATAACAATCTCTACTCGCCTCTCCACTCGCTTCTATATTTGGTTCGTTACTCGACTATGTCCGTTCCGAAGCTCTAATTCACCTTTGTACCAAATTTCATGAGGACATCTTAAAAGAAATTCTTACTATTTATGCCATATTCACCCCCTTTTTTGTGCCAATGAAAAATTATAAGCTTTAATCCCATAGCCCTATTCCGCTTCCCCCCTCCCCCTTCTATCCCTTTTTTCGCGATAAGGGGTAGCCTATGTCCATTTCCAACCTCTAATCCATCTCTATACCAATTTCATCAAGATATCTTCAAAATTGTTAAAACTTACATACCCTTGCCCTATTCCACCCCTTCAACTCCCTTTTTCGCAATAAAAGGTAGCCTAAGTCCATTTTCGAGCTCTATTCCATCTCTGTACCAAATTTCACCAGGATATCATCAAAAAGGACAAACTTTCATACTAACTCTCCAATCCTTATCCCTCCCCCACCCTTTTACCACATTATTCGCGATAAAAGGTAGCATATGTGCGTTACCAAGTTCTAATTAATCCGTGTACCAAATTTCATCAGGATATATTCAAAACTGTCAAACTTTCATACCTTATTAACCTCTCCCCCCTTATGCCTCCATTTTCGCGTTAATAGATAGCCTATGTTCGTTCCCAATTCAATCCATCTCTGTACCAAATCTATCATCAGGATGTCTTCAAAACTGGCAAACTTTCATCCCCTATAACCCCCCCCCTTTATCCTCGTCTTTCGCGACAAAAGGTAGCGTATGTTCGTTCCCAACCTTTAATCTATATCTGTACCAAATTTCAACAGGATATCTTCAAAAAAGACCAACTTTCATCCCATAGCCATATCCCCCCCCCCCCTTCTACCCCTTTTTGCGATAAAAGGTAGCCTATGTCCGTTACCAAGCTCTAAACTATCTCTGTACCAATTTTCTTCAGGAAATCTTCAAAAATGACAAACTTCCATCCCAAGGCCCTAGTCCCCCCCTTTTCGCGATAAAAGGTAGCCTATGTCCGTTCCCAAGCTCTGAACTATCTCTGTACCAAATTTCATCAGGAAATCTTCAAAAATGACAAACTTTCATCCCAAGGGCCCAGTTCCCCCCTTCTACCCCCCTTTTTGCGATAATAGGTAGCCTATGTCCGTTCCCAAGCTCTGAACTATCTCTGTACCAAATTTCATCAGGAAATCTTCAAAAATGACAAACTTTCATCCCAAGGCCCTAGTCCCCCCTTCAACCCCCCCTTTTCGCGATAAAAGGTAGCCTATGTCCGTTCCCAAGCTCTGAACTATCTCTGTACCAAATTTCATCAGGAAATCTTCAAAAATGACAAACTTTCATCCCGAGGCCCTAGTCCCCCCCTTCTACCCCCCTTTTTGCGATAAAAGGTAGTCTATGTCCGTTCCCAAGCTCTAAACTATCTCTGTACCAAATTTCATCCGGAAATCTTCTAAAACGATAAACTTTTATCCCAAGGCCCTGGTCCCCCCCCTTCCCCCCTTTTCGCGATAAAAAGTAGCTTATGTCCGTTCCCAAGCTCTAAACTATCTCTGTACCAAATTTCATCAAGAAATCTTCAAAAATGACAAACCTTCATACCAAGGCCCTAGTCCGCCCCCCTTCTACCCCCTTTTTCGGGATAAAAGGTAGCCTATATCCGTTTCCAAGGTCTAAACTATCTTTGTACCAAATTTCATCGAGAAATCTTCAAAATTGACAAACTTTCATCCCAAGGCCCTATTTCCCCCCCTTCTATCCCCCTTTTCGCGATAAAAGGTAGCCTATGTCCATTCCCAAGCTATAATCTACCTCTGTACCAAATTTCATTAAGATATCTTCAGAAATGACAAACTTTCATAAAAACTTTCATCCCCTATTTCCCCCCCTTAAACCCCCTTTCTCGCGATAAAAGGTAGCCTATGTCCGTTCTCAAGCTCTAATATACCTCTGTACCAAATTTCATCAAGATCGGTTCAGTGGTTTAGGCGTGAAAGCGTAACATACAGACAGACAGACAGACAGACAGACAGACAGACAGACAGACAGACAGACAGACAGACAGACAGACAGACAGACAGACAGAGTTACTTTCGCATTTATAATATTAGTATGGATTTGCCAGACAACCTGTCAAATTGTCAATATGTGTATACAATCTTTCCCCAGATAACTCAGGGTTCAGCTGAGTGGCATTCTAGAAAACAGGCCTGAGAGAGTCTCATTTTGTCATTCAGATAATCACCTAAGTACGGTGTCAGGCCAGAGCCCAATCAACACCTTGAAGGCCCAAGTCCACATCACCTGCTAATCAGTGCACCAGCTAAACAACGGATCCGGCTCAGGCGCAGATTTCCCTTTCATTGATGGGAGTCTCTCGTGCTCTCGCAACAGTCAACAAACCAATCAAAATTAATAAGCAGACCCAGGCCCCACAAGTGAATATTGAACATTGGAAGAATGACGATGACTGAGAGAATCACCTTGAAAACTGCATAGAAAACATTTTTGGTCAGAAATATTTCTATGTTATTAAGCTTCTAAAAACCAAAGACAGCAAATCAAACCTCCATAAATTCATTTTCCTCTGCGAAAATAAAAGACTTTGGCGTTCATTTTAAATGTGAAATAAAATTTGCCTGTCATTTTGCTTGAATTTCAGATTTTCATATCCATACGATAAATGGTGCTAAGTCATGGCGATAATTGGGTGTTATTAGGCGCGGAGGGTGCCATACTTCACGAATAAAAATCCCCGACAACCTTCTATGTGTTTATCAGTCTGTTGTCTGGGATTTTGGTATTCGGAATTTGTGAAATTTGAGCAAAGGCATTCCCACATTTTGTAGCTTGTACATTTCTGTTATTTGAATAAACTGTTTGTTTTCGGACGTTAATATTAATTTACACACCACGGAACGGAGACGGTATATACGTTTGAGGTGGGAAGATGTTTGTGTAAATACATATTGACATTTTTCTCCAAAACTACTAGTCTGATTTTGATGTAGTTTTCAATTATAGACTCGAATTTGATTGGTGTATGTTCTTAGATAAATATTACGGTGAAAACTTACCAGGGGACGCTGCAGTAAACATTATTTGTAAAAAAATTTTTTAAAGTTTTTACTTATAGGTTTGGGTTTGTTTGGTGAGTGTTCTTAGATAGGTACAACTCAGTAGGGGGCGCTACAGCAACCATTTTTCTTCAAATAAATTTAGCCATTTTTCTCCAAAACTACTTACTTGTTTAATTTTGATGTAGTTTTCAGATATGGGTTGGGATTTGATTGGTAAGGGTAATTGTAGCTCACTAGGCGCACATACAACTACTGTAGAGTAATCCAGGCGAGCGCCCGGGGCCAGTTATGTACATAATATCTTATGCTCTCTAAAAAGTTTAAAATAAAAAGCTAATTTTTTTTAACTCCACGACTGTTAAAATCATTGAAAGAGCGTAAAATTATAAATCGTGTAAGTTGTAAAGTAATACTTTGATCCAAGCGTTGTTGTGTCGGGGAACACTTCACTGATAAAGCACTCCCACATATTATCCGCAGGACCCAAGGTTCCCGGCGAAGTTCTCTATTTTTATTCCTACTATTTTATGTCATAATTTAACATTGTATATTGTTACTTGTACTAGCATTATTTACGCATAATACTCATTTGCCATAACTTTTTAATCATAGTGTTTTTAATCCTATTTAATATAAGCATAATATTTTATAAGAATACTATCTCAAAGCATAAGTTTAACGACGCATAACCATAACTATTGTTACGAGCGTGGGGGTCGGTTTAAATAGAAAATGCGAGAATAACCGTTGAAGACAGATTTTATTCAGCTGCACTTAAATTATAGCAAAGCGCTTAGAAATACGAAAACTCTTCCTTACACAATACACAGTCACTTGTATAATCGCACTGTATCGCTTCGCACACTTTATCGCTGTGATCGCTTCGAATACTAGTCGTAGACTGACTTGAGCGGAGGCTGTTAGCTTAACCTTTTAACTTTTATATCCTGCGCGGCCGAGTAGCGAAAGTTCTGGAAAAGACAGGAACGTTCTGAATGTTCTATTGGGTCTTGTGTCTCTTTCTAGCCAGACGTCTCGTTCTATTCATTCGATTCCTTCTAGAACAGTGACGTCAAGGCATGCTGTCTCTTTCTATAGTGCTGTCTCGCTCACTCCTATGGGAATTTGGCCATATACTGAAGTTGCCAAGCGCCGGATAATTATTTTCCGAAAAATTAACTTTAAATCAAAAAGTATAATAGTTTGAAGAAATAATCATCATCAATAGCTAAATGGATTTATTTTGCATGGTACATAAAAAAGCTACGAAGGCCTAATGCGGGAGCTTAGCTACGCTCCGCTCTCGCATTAGCCTTCTAACCTAACCTATCTAAGTCGGATTGTACAGCTTTCTCAATAAACCTATCACTAATTTTCTGTCAGAAGAAATTTTGAAATTATACATTATAAAACGTAGCCCTAGGAGCCATTATGCATTGTGTTTGTTATATATTTCGACCATTATAGCATTCAAACTTAGAAATTTAGAACTTATGTCAAATAACTTTATACACTTTGATGTATTATATATTTTGAATTTCGGCAATTTAACTTTATATGCTCCAACCATACGTATTTTGAAATTAGATATTATGATACGTACCCGTAAACCCAAATAACTATTAGACAAATATTTATTTGGGTTTACTATTTTATATGCTTTACAACTTTATGCATATACAATATTTATACTTAATAACACAGTAGGTATGCTAAAAACCAATTATGGCACACTATTATTATGACAAAGCCGCAACGGAGCTAGAATATAATTTTGTTTTCATTGCAGTCGAGACTTGGGCAGTTGGGGATCGTAGGCGAAACGCATGTTAGCGGAAATCGGTCGCCGTATACAAGAGCAAGGCGGTGATTCCCGCTCCGGCTCGTTTCGTTCGTTGCAACTCAGCGGTGCAACACTGCCAGCATCATGGGCACCTTTGCACCTGGAACGATACGGGGCGGGTTGTTTGCTTTATGTTAATTTAATTATATTTAATTTTTAGTTATAGTATATGTTAGTTATCGTGTAATTTTAGTTATAGCTTTTGTTATTTTACCTTATCTTAATGTTGGAGATAACACCCCTGTTCCCTACTCCAACTTGGCTGCAAGTAACGCAGCGCTTTTCCTAAGACCTAACCCTGATATGACAACAGCAAGTCACTTACCCATTGTGATGTCACCAGCACCTGCAGAACCCTCGCAAGGCGTTTATGTATGTGAGGTGTGTATTTGTGTGTGTAATGCGTCTGTTCAGTGTTTACTTGCCCTTGGCTGGCTCCCTCCAGGTCGATCACGCCGTGAACCTCTTCTACGGCGGCACCAACAATCTTCACGACGTCACACACACGTGCACACGAATTAACGTCTCCGGACGTAATTCGACCAGAAACAATTAGGTATACACTCCGCGGTCCCGGATATGTATATATTTTCACAGATTTACTGGAAAAATCCCAAAATATTCCCAAAATATACTATAATCCCCCGAATAGTCCCTGCGTCCACCCAGACGATTAAACCCAGTGTGATTGACATAAGTGACACTTCAACTGTCATCGAAACTTATAACTAATGTGTTTGGCCTCTAGTCTTTTTAGCCAAAACACTTCAGTCTTCCTCATCCTAGCGTTAATCCCAGTCGTAACCGAAGCTTCTCAACTTGGAGTCTGGGGCCCGCTTTTTACCAGTCTAACTGCGGATTTGGCTAAACTTCGATATTTTCCGTGAAGGCGATATCGAAGCATTGCAGCTAGACTAGTTGTTGGATTTTTGAGGGCTCCGACTACCCGTAACGATTGCCATATTTGTTTGAATGACAACCGGCACCGACGGCTTAACGTGCTCTCCGAGGCACGACAGACCAATGCAAATTCTCATATTCATGTATACTTATATTAGCACTGAGCGGGGTTCGAAGCCGCGCCACCTGCGTATCGGCTGCGTTCACTACAGCTACGCCACGGAGGCTGTATTTTTTACCTTACCTTAAGTATTCACCCTTAATAAATGGCCTATTTAATTCTTTTTGTAGACATTATGTAGGCGGTATTGTAATAAGGTACGATGCCTTTGGAAAAGCTGCAGGAGACCCGTTAGTTTATAATTATTGTAATAAATCTAAGAACACCCTTAACTTCTTGGGGGAACACTGTCGTTACGCTTCATAATTGGATAACAGTTCAAAAAGTTAGGAAGATGAAACTTGTGGAAGGTTTACATTGTCCTCAAAGTACTTTTTATTAAACTTTATTAAAATGGTCCTGCTTTTATATAATTCAACCTTAAGGTGACAATTTCTGCAATTTGAGTTCCGTTTAGTATCAATTAACAATTATATTTTAGGTTAAAAGTTAAATTTTCGTTGTAGTAGTGGTGGGTATTTCCTTTTATTTTATTTTGTAAAAATAATAAATTGGCTGACACTTAAAAAATCCATTAAATTTTATACTTTATATGTATAGATTTAAAGTCCACAATTAATGAAACGGACACCATAACACTTTTCATTCAGTCTAGAAACATTAGATTCAATTTTAAGTTTTAACAATAGAAAAGTAAAGTCTTAAATTAACTAACGTTTATGCCCATCTAGGCAAGTGGCAATTCGCTTGCCAGCGTTTGATGGAATAGAATGACGAATGTATTGGAGGATTTGACGTTTGTGACAGTCGTTAACGCATGTCATAAACGTCAAAATCCCATACATTTGTCATTCTATTCCATCAAATGCTGGCAAGCGAATTGCCACTTGTCTAGAGGGGCTGGTCTCTGTGACATGACAGTTGACAATTAGCAGAATCAGGATTCAGCCATTCTCAGAGTTATTACAAAAAATATACAACTACTATACCTTCAAGAACCAAGCGATTCGGTAACCCATTCTTTCACGCACCATTAAGACCTGGAATTCCTTGCCAGCTCGCATGTTTCTTTCTTCCTACAGTCCCGGATCCTTTAAGCGGGGCGTGTAAAAGCATCTGATGAGGCCGCCAAGCTGAGTGATACCATTGTTAATCCCCCCCCCCCGGAGGGGGAGGTTATGTCGGACTCAAACCGACTAAACCGCACGTCGTCTGTGGGTCGTTCTGCTAGGCAGGTGAGGTTGTCTCGCGTCATATCTCTCGCTGGCTGACCCAGGGCCATTCCTCTCGGTCTGGCCCTCCTCGGGAGGGGGGACCACGCAGTCCCCAAATCACCCCCGGTATGGGCGGCGCGCATCGTCCCGCGATGCGCGCCGCCGCAGACCATTGTTAACATGGTACGTGTATGTATGAGTGACCTCCTTTCCTGAGACTCTGCCTTCAGCTTACCATCAGGCGAGGTGGAGTCAAATTGACGTGTCCTATTTAAAAAAACTGCAACTGAGACAAAAGATCTATTTTTCTTTACTGGTTTAACACACCTACGTAAGCGAATTTCTTGATACGTGTACATACGAAGACTTGTAAATATGTATGTAGTACTATTGAAGCAATAAATATTCCACGAATTTGGCTTCGCTTACATATTTGAACGCCTGACAGCTATTTGGCAAGATGCTTTGAAGTCTCTTTGGGTAGAAATAAATAAAGGCTTTTCTACATTTTGATAGTATGGCGGAGAGAGCCTGGCAGATACAGAAAATTGTTATATTAACTAAGTTAGTTATTTTAATCTGTTAGATATTTTTCTTTGTAGTTATTTTTGATTGTACCTATATACTTACAACTATTTTTTACCTTAACTTCAACCATATTTACAAAAAAGATAGTAAATGTAGTGAAACGTATCTAAAATCTCGTTCACATATGACATAATTATTGCTGAAGTCATCCCATTTCTGAATACATTTCAAATTCACAAGATAATAAAGTATTCTCCAACATTCTACACAAGGCTATCTAGAGCCATAGTGAGCATAGCTTAACTCGATTGTGTTATGGAATCTAGAATGCGGATAAACATACTTATATTATTTGTTTTATTGTAAATATGCATAAAACACCCATACCAATGGAAATATACATATACATGCATTCAAATATTTACACTTAGTGGGAATCGAACCCGCGCCCCCTGCGTAACAGTCGACCGTTTTACCGCTTAACCAACAACGGCTTAAACGCTTTCAATATATTTAACACTAGCGTTTACCCGCGGCTACGCCCGCGTCCATGTCAGTTATCGCGACCAAACATAGCCTATGTCCTTTCTCAAGGTCTAATCTACCTGTATACCAAATTTCATGAAAATCGGTTCAATGGTTTTGCCCTAAAAGACGAACAAACAGACACAGACACATACTTTCACATTAATAATATTAGTATGAATCCCTTTCACCAAATAATAGTAAATAGTTATCTACTTGTAGGATATAAACGAGAAATGGCAGATGCAGTCTATTTAATACATATTGCTGAGTCGAGACGTAATCAATGTGTACGTTTAATGCGAGCTCAATATTGCTAAACTTCTTATATATTCGAAATCCATGTCGCTATTGGGGCCGAAATTTTGATGTTCTTAATGAAGAACTTATAAATAAGCTTAGCTACCATAGTATTCACAACGATTAGGATTAACATTTGAATATCAGACTTGAGTATAAACAAACTAGAAGAACGCTTTTGGTTTTTAATTTCATCCGATTAACGGCCGATCCTAATATGTGATCTCAATTGAATTAATAAATGCCAATCCGAAACCAGAATTTCGATCGATCCGTTGCTCAAAACATCCATAATATTCCATCGATGGATCGCTTTGACAAACTTTTTTCACTATCGATCCCAAACATGGACGTTTTGAGCAACGAATCGATCGAAATTCTAATTTCAGATTGGCATATTTGGATTGAGATAGCAAATTAGAACCGGCCGTTAATTGTCCGATGGTTTGTCTTGGGGTGTAGCATTCTTGAACTTATAAATTTATTTTGGGTCTAGATGTGCCATCTGTAATTGTAAATCTCTTTTTAAAAATAATGTGTAATTCTGCTTATACTGTTGATTGATGGCACTTGGTGGAACTTGCTACACATCTTTAATGAAAACACTTGTACTATTCCACAAATGTGTTATTCAATTTTAGAATTTTTTAATATCTACCCTTAGAGCGTTTTCACACTCATCCGATATCCGATATCCGACATCCGATATCCGACATCCGATATCCGATATCCTATATCCGATATACGATATCCGATATCCGATATCCGATATCCGATATCCGATATCCGACATCCGATATCCGATATCCGACATCCGATATCGGAGGAAGTCAAATGTATAAGATATGTATCTTTCTTTCACATTGTCCGGCCCGATATCGGTTATCGGAGCCAAAACAGTGGTGTTGGCTATCGGATGTCGGATATCGGATGTCGGATATCGGATGTCGGATGTCGGATATCGGATGTCGGATATCGGATGTCGGATATCGGATATCGGATGAGTGTGAAAACGCTCTTACTTAGCACGTTCATGCGAACAACGTCTATTTGCGATAGAGCACTCAATTTTTTCATACAAATCGAGCGACGTCTAATGTCGGTGTGCAAATAACTAGGTATTATGTATTACAATATATTACTCTGACGTCCAGAGACGTCGATGTCATATATCGAAGCAACGTACCATCACGTTGTGCGCTCACAAAGTAGGTAATTAGAATCAAAACAGAATGCTACCGAAGATGGAAATTATGTGATACGGGTTAGCACCAGAGTTTTGAGAGCTTGATGTGATATGGCGCATCAAAAGAACTTTTATAAAATCGTATCCTATAAACTGAGTTTAAAAAAAAAATCACTAAACAAAAATAGATAACGTCCCTTATTTTTGGCAATAAACTGGCTGGCTAATGCTTAGGCCATTCGTAAGATGGGGCACCACCCTAAAATAAGATAAAAAATTACATACATCATTTATTCACTCCTGTAAATCCCCGAGGGGTAAATAGAGGTGTATTCACAGAAAATTAGTGATAGGTTTATTGAGATAGCTGCGCAATCCGACTTGGTTAGGTTAGTTTAGAAGGCGCCCCCGCATTAAGCCGTATTAAGCCGCTTCCGAATTAAACCTTCATGGTTATTTTTTTTATAACCATCCAGAAATTGAACTGCTGATTAAGCTAGATGACTGCGACATATATACATTGTTCGCATGACCGTAGACCATTAAAACATAACTTTACAACACGTCAAAAGTGAAAATAACAAAGACTTTCTAAACAAATGAATCACACAGATTCGAAAAACGGCCCGCTCCTGTGAAGATTTCGGCAAGAAACTCAGTGGTCTCTTTTAGTCTACTTCCAAATACATTTACTTAGTCTAAATACAATAAATAATTGGTTTCAGCATGCAGTTCCTTTCCAAGGTCGTTTATCATCTTAATACATAAATGCTATAATACCTAGCCTTTTGGCGTTACCCTAATCAACTGCGATTTGCCATTATTAACTTCCTTACATCTTCGAATCAATCCGAATAAAGCTAATATAATATAATAGAGACTGCATTATTATTTACTGTTGTAGGCACTATTAACTTGCCCCGTTCAAATAAATATTTCCTTTAATATCTGTTTTACTGTCGTAAAAATTTAGTATAGACATTCTCACGCCTCAATGCACGCATTTATGGCTAAAATATTTCTTTGAAAAAATAATGACTGCTTTATAAAAACCTGTAAAGAATATTATAATGTAATTATATACAGGTGTATATAACACACATATATACACATATATACACATATATTTGCAGGCACATGGGGTTTACTTCGGGTCTGGGGCCTCTTAGTAGACCATTGTAAGTTTGCACTTACAATCCGCGTGGATATGCGGGCAAGGAGATAGGACAACCTAATACACGAATCACCATATTTCAATCACATCAATCACTGACTACACATTTTACAGACACACTCGCGATCTATAACCAAGTATATTCAACCGAACTAGGAGCGTTCTGCTAGACACGTAGTGCTCGGTCGAGGTTCACGGCGATACTGATCACGATTCGCCGCGCGCCCCACCAAAGTCAATGATCTGTCAAACTCAAATTGACCGAATGAACGAATGACGTCACACTCGACCATAGAGCACTAGAGTCTTGCATTACGCCAGAGTGAATTTCATTCACCCTAATCGCACAATAATTATAACGCGCCGTCACGGCCAGACTGACATGTCGCTCGTCCTCGTGCGACCAATGCCAGAGATCCGTCTGTGAACAAATGTACGAGGCTTTAATTCTTCTCGCACTGACACGCTCGTCCATCACTGACTTCCATCGCCGCACAGGCCTAACATCTCTCGTTGGTGTTCTTCGGCCACAACGAGCAGAACCGGGCATCCACTCATTGGTGCCCCTACGACTATGAACTAGTCGGACCGGGCGACCACTCATTGGTGCCCCTGCGACCATAAACCGGTCGGAACCTGGGCGACCACTCATTGGTGCCCCTGCGACCATAAACCGGTCGGAACCCGGGCGACCACTCATTGGTGCCCCTGCGACCATAAACCGGTCGGAACCCGGGCGACCACTCATTGGTGCCCCTGCGACCATAAACCGGTCGGACCCCGGGCGACCACTCATTGGTGCCCCTCCGACCATAAACAAGTCGGACTCCGGGCAACCACTCATTGGTGCCCCTACAACTGCAAACCAGTCGGGCCGGGCAACCACTCCTTGGTGCCCCTACAACCACCTACACTGTCCTCCAAAGCTAGCAACATTACATAGTTCGAACATCGACCCTCGTGGAGCCAGTCCAAACATGAATGTGAGTCTAGACCTACGTACAACCACTCGGTGCCCCTACAAACACCTACACTATCCTGCAAGGCTAGCAACAATACATAGTTCGAACATCGACCCTCGAGGAGCCAGTCCGAACATGAAAGTGAGTCTGGACCTACCTACTTACAATATGCATCAAGATCTGTGGAAGGTGGACTAGTAGTAATGATGTGAGAATTAATCGCTGAGAATGTGTCGATGTCGTGAATTCTTCCTTCGTTCTGATTATAGACCGCCGTCTCGGCCAGCTCGTTGTCAATTTCTACTACAGTGGTATGACTAATCTCTCGAGATCGGATTGAGGCATTGGGGTTCGAAGCTAGGAGATGAAATGTACTGAAGTCTGCCCAAACACGATGTGTCCCAGCTCTATCCGCCATATTGGAAGCGAGTAGCGTCTACATCCTAGCCCAAGCCGCGGCCAGGCTTTATTTGAATAGGTTTCCAAAGGTTGTAGTAGCAAGTGAAGCAAGACTGGAAACCAATAAACCAACACTGACTATACTCCATTTAGTGCTCTATCCGCATACACTCGAAACCGATTAATTAGAACAAACTTATGGTTCAGAATTAGTTAGGAGCCAATTTTGTTACACTTCGCTTTCCTGTACCAAACTACCATACGCGCTTCGTTTCAAAAGAATATTAGCAACCAAAATCATCGAAATTACTAATATTCCCTCTAACCCCTCCAACCAAGCCAAACTGCCCGTGCCAGGAGTGGGCTCACGTCGGCTGTGCAACGGCCAGGACTCGAACCAGGGACCCCTCGATCGCAAGGCCGACCCCCCAACCACCAAGCCACCGACGCTTCTCTCGCAGAGGCTCTCGTAACCGCTCCATTACCCTGTCTATTAACGAGGGCACGAATCACGACTACGCTTCCCCGGACCATTGGCGGAGTCGCACGGATTGCACATCTACGCTGTTACTTTACATCACTCAATCATTAATATGGAGCGAAATAAGACGCATGGAGGAGCACACCGCCCTCCCACATAGAACGGTTTCATTACCACCCTGGCCATCATCCGTGTGTTGATCCATCGAAGTCACTATTAGATCAACACGATCGGCTGTGGAGCGAACATATCTATCACACTTACGGGGAAGCTGTCATTTTCATCTAGCTCATTGATTGCCTATTAAACAGAGTAGCCCTATGACACCGATACTACCCTGTAAAGTAAGAGAAGTCACCCAAGCACGCGTCTGTTTGAAGTAGTAATCCTCAACCTGGATGTCTCTGCCAATGCTTGTCAGTATCTGGAACTTTAGGTCTTCTCCTGTTCTAATCATATAACATAGATAACCCATATCCATGTGGTATTTCGAAATGGCGCACATTGGGAGAGGCCCACGTCGAGCAGTTGACCATGGTGGCCTAGTTGGTTGATTGATTGATCGATGTAGAATTTCGTCTATGTGACCACGTACGACGAGAAACCGTTACTTGAGATAACAATGAAACATTACTTGCTAATAGAACATCTTTCCCTAAATCTTAGGTACGCGAGGGTATTGCAATCAAAGACGTCCTAATTTCACCAAATGAGACATCTCAAAGCAAAGGCACACAGCTTGTGTGACTTTATCACTCATACCCGAGAACACAGTACCAAAGCACTTTATTTTCACTCCTTGTACACCACTTACTGATGTGACGGATTACAGCCCCCTTCATCTGATTATAGTCTGTACGTCAACTTCTGACATCTGAGCAATGATTCGTACTTAGACCCAATTTAGACTGAAATTTCGTAACAGTTTGAAATTTACGTGTTAACGCTTCAGAACGCATCCCGAGCGGCATACCATCTTGTATCCGCTTCCGGAATGAGTCCGCCATACTGCTCTTACATGTCAGCCACACAAGTCACAAGCACTAGCTAGTTACCTTAAGATTATTGTAAAATATTGCAAACACTGTCCCAACCTTAGAATAAAAGACAGTTAACTAAAGAATCTTGTCTAACTAAAAAAACCCAAACAACACGAAATCCTCAACATTATGCACCTCACCTTGTGCCCGTGATTGCAGTGAGTCGGGTTCAGTTTTCCTACCACCAGAAACCTTCTACAGTTAATAACCTAGTGTCAATTTGTTAGCACTCAGACAACGCGGAATCAGCTGGTAGCCATTCTGGTGGTGGTGGACCCGTAATGACACACTTTACTCCACTTCATCATAATGGAGGGTATATGACAAATAAATAGCAGCAACCGCCGCTCCTAGCAATCAACTCCAACTCATTCTATCGTCAATCTCCGAACCCTTTTCTCGACCTAGTCGGTCTCGGCTCTCCAGTACAAACGCGGCGCGACTGGATCTCTAAACACCCCGAAGCGAAGCGACCGCCATCCGATCCCCACAACCAAGCGGCACACCGTTGTTCCGCAGCTACACCAGTCGGACCCCTGTGGGCTCTAATCACCCGTAGCGGCCGCCACAGACGCTCGCATGACAACCGGGATATATGACGCAACAGGCCCTCCATAGCACGTAGACCAGACCAATGCCAGCAGACCCATACGAGCACACAAACACCCGCACCGACCGGGGACCGAAACCGAGGCCTCGCGTTGCAGCCGCATCGACCACCGCTATGCCACAGAGGCTTTCACCAGAATGTAGATCATATAATCGCCCAGTAAAGACGAGAGACTACTCGGGGCAGTTTATCGGCCTCAATCTGCCAATTTGGCGACGAGAACTATTCCTTTAGTCGACCCGAAATATTTGGTTACCAAACTGTTGGTTCGTGTATTCTTGCTAAGAATCCGCCACGCCTTTTCTACCTAGGTACACAATAGTGTGACCTCAAAGTGAAGTACACCACGGTGAGTCTACCCACTACCCACTTGAGAAATATTTCACGAACAAAACCCGTCAGAGACGATACTGCATGGCTCCTTCGCTACTCAGCATCATAGAAAATTAGACTGACAATCCAGCACGCGATTATTAACAGAGTTCAACCTTCGTCATAGGAAGCTATATCTTACACTGTACAGCTACATTCACCTATCTGTCCACCAACAATTAAACACAGTTCGAGCACACACACCGGGTCAGTACCTGCTACCGAAAAGATATGGAAACCAAAAAAGCAAACGCAAAAACCAACACGTAATACATCGTGATATAATCGAAATCGTCCTTCGTTAGTTTTTTCTGCAAACTACTCACTTTTACGTAAATTATGTCACTTAAATAAAAAGATTAAATCGAGAACTGGTTCCTTTTGTCTCACTACCCTCCCACTCAATGGAAGACGATTTAACACGAGCCTTTGCACTATGGTGACATGGCATCTGCGTACTGACAATAAAGAACTCACTGATGTTAATATAGGGTAGTTCGTTAAAAATTATCGTTCTCACTTCTTGTACGTACTGATTGCGTCACCGCATTCCAAGCTAATCTAAGCAATCACAGTAACCTTTTGCAGCGTACCCTACTCAATTCGAATAAGTCTTCTCACCGTATTAACAGCTACAGATAGTATAGAAATGAGCATAGTTAGATATTAGGGGTATTTCGAAACTTTCTCGTGTAATGACAATATGACTTAGCCACTATATAATTAGGTGCAAACTCCGATACCTCATAAACCTCTGCTCACGGATTGCCAGAACTGCTATCGTCTCTTCTGGCACTACATGGAATAGTAGAAATAGGACGAGACTTTTTATTCAAACACGAATTTGTACCCACGAGTAATACCTTTACAACAATATCTTTACCTGGAGGGTGGAATGCGATATTCCGCTACCAGGAAATTATTTGGCTATACCACTTGTTTTTAAAAATAAGCAAGCACACACTGTCTACGAAATAAAAAGGAACGGGCTCACCGGGTCTTGTAATCGGGATGCAGCCGACAATCAGGACAGTCACAGTTTCACGTTATTTCATGTAAACCCGACTAGCGAGTCTTTTGGTTGCCACTGCTATTCTCCTCAGCTTGTTGCCCTGGTATCCCACTTCTGATGCAGGCACATGGGGTTTACTTCGGGTCTGGGGCCTCTTAGTAGCCCATTGTAAGTTTGCACTTACAATCCGCGTGGATATGCGGGCAAGGAGATAGGACAACCTAATACACGAACCACCATATTTCAATCACATCAATCACTGACTACACATTTTACAGACACACTCGCGATCTATAACCAAGTATATTCAACCGAACTAGGAGCGTTCTGCTAGACACGTAGTGCTCGGTCGAGGTTCACGGCGATACTGATCACGATTCGCCGCGCGCCCCACCAAAGTCAATGATCTGTCAAACTCAAATTGACCGAATGAACGAATGACGTCACACTCGACCATAGAGCACTAGAGTCTTGCATTACGCCAGAGTGAATTTCATTCACCCTAATCGCACAATAATTATAACGCGCCGTCATATTTATATTTAAATATAATATAAATATATTTATTTACAAATGTATGAATATATATTCCCCTTTTATAATATTAATATGGATAAAACAAGTACATACAACAATAGGGTCTCTTCCTATAGTCAAACAAACAACTGTTTACAATACCCCATCAATCTTATCAGACACGATTAATTAAACATTTCAAACTTGCATTACTCTTGGAAACGAACTTAAATACTTCACTTGCAATAAGATCTGATTAAAACTGTCTCGCCGTCTGCAATATCCACAATTAGGAAAGTTGTTGATTAATGGTACTATTTGTTGGAGCTGGTAGTAAAGTAGGAACTATCGTCCATCTCAATTAGGTGGGGTACTACTAAATTCTGATATGGGACTGTGAATAAAATACTGTGAATTGTTACTTTTAAGACTCGACCATTTTTCTGCGTATACTACAGATATCACTGCAATTTCACATGATAAGTAGGTATAGCAAGGGTTGTCCGTGAGGTGAAGGAGAAAGAATATAAGTATCAACACTCCATCTCATTTGAAGCGTGTCGTAAGAGACGACTAACGGAAAAACTATTGCGAAAGAAGGAAATCTAGAAAAAAACACTACCAATCCGTCTTGCCAGCGTGGAGACTCAAGGACAAAGCCTCCCAACAGGCGAGGCCTATGTCTATGGCTAATCGATTTATAGCAAGGGGACTTGATTCAGGACCTCTACGCAGTGCTCACTACAACTGAAACGACAGCGCCTTTCCCGCAGAAAAAACGCTACTTCCTAAGGCAAATTCTGGCTGAGGCAAGAGCGGTAATGTTCACTGAGGTTGAATGAAATTTTGAAGCATTTACTAAGCTAACTTTGAACTATGCAACATCATTCATTGTTTCCGATAATTCGTATGAATGTCGGTAGATGACTCCCACCGTCGCTCTAAGACGGTAGTATGGGAGAATTCACTGAGTTTGTTCACTGAGTTTCTTGCTGGTATCTTCTCAGTAGAACCAACTTACCGAACCAGCGAAAGAATCATTTTTAAATGATTTATATACTTTATTTAATATAATATTAATAATTTATTGACAAGACTGTAAAATTTTGACGTTCATATGTAGCTCTTTTTGTGCCTAAACTGAATAAACGAAATTGATTCTTTGATTCTGATTGTTGATTCTATGATATTCGCCTCTTCCCCCTTTCCGTGATTCCGTCACCCAAACCGCCCCAAGGTCAGCCGAGATGCGACGTTAATACCTTATCCAGTAACCTTACACCCGGGTATTAAACCTGACCACATTAAAAGATTCTGTGCCAAGAATAAGAACAAACTTAGAATTTTGTAAGACTAATTTAGGTTTACTTTACTGGATTCGCAACGCGGTATGCTGCGTCAAATCCAGCTTGAGAAATACCACCAGCTTAGCTCAATCTAATTATGTTTAATATTTTTGGATGATTGTAGCCTTGAGTGTGGAAATGGCTCAAAGAATTCAGTAAGAAATTAAATTATTCCTATAATACTTTTCAGGAATTGAAACCTCGTAACTTATAATGAGATTAGGAGAAGTATAATTGCTTTCTAAAAATCTTCATTCTACTTAAATTATAAAACCTAATTTCCCGAATACTAATAAAATAAGATAGATAACTCTTTATTGTACACCAACATTAGATTACAAGAGACAGAAGACTACTAATAAGACTACTGTTTTATAGTACTAATATAATTTTCGTAATATTTTGTGATGTTATCAGTTGAAATAATGTTTTTGTTTTTGTATCTAGTCTATTTAATAAAGTAAGATATGTTAACTGTTAGTAAGTTATCTAAGTTGGGTTAGAATGTCTAACTTTGATTAAAAGTTTATTTTTTTCAGTGCACTTTAATAAATTATAAAATGTGAAAGTTTGTTATGTTGTTTGAATGTTTCTATTCAATAACGCGCCAATGGCTAAATGGATCTGGCTAAAAATGGGTACAGGGATAGATTAAAGTTTGGAGTAACATAATATAGCCTTGAGTTTTGCGGGTTAGGTTGCAGGGTCGGGATTCCAGAAATTCCACGCGAGCGGAGCCGCGAGCACCTGCTAGTTGGTTATTATTGCTATTGGTTCTCTAGATGCCAAGCAGCAACTGGAATCGTGCCCAAAATTTTCATAACAATTTGTCTGTAACAGGCGAGACCATGTAAGATGCACAACTATTGGAAATATGTGAGTTATAAACAAATAACTCTAATATTATTTATCTGTCCAAAGTATTCGGATATTTAAATATTTAGGTTGTCAAATCGACCACACTCTTCCTGTTGTATGCTGGAGTGCAATCCAATGAATAGTGACCGCCACTACAGTGCCTGTCCCTTTACTAGCGGTCCCTACCTTGACGAGCACGACAGATGTTTAAAAATTAACTATATGTTATGTTAGGTAAATTTTAATAGCTATGTATTAAAATTTATCTATGAGAAATCCTTTGTGCATGCTTTCATACTCCGAGGCTGTTTATTTTTACTGTTGAAGGTTCCTTGACCATGGTTGTTATAATTAAATCGTAGTGCAATTATATTGATATTAAATACTAGCTATTACCCGCAGCTCCATCTACATTTCTTATCACACTTCTGCAATTCATGGGTAATCATTCAAACGATATTAAGTAGCCCATGTATTATTTCATCCAAGTATCCGTGTGGTGACGGAGAAAGAATACATGAAGTATCACCACCCTATCTCACCCGAAGGGTGTCGTAAGAGGTGACTAACGGAATAGATGAGTAAATACTCAGACGATATCATCGGAGAAGGGTATCTCAAAATAAAACCTGTGCCAACCGGCCTGACCAGCGTGGAAACAGTAGGCCAAATAAAGATGGCTAATTGATTGCATTTAGCCCTTTGAGCGTGATTGAGTAGGGGTGCTTACATAAAGAAGCAGGTTGGGCCGCGCGAGCACATGCAGTCTTAAACATACTCTACTAATTGTAAACAAGAGTCGATCGCCGCCAGCTCGGTGAAACGGGCAAACCGTTTCTCTATGTAAGTACCCTAACATCGAAATCTTTACAAACTTTCACTTTTATAATATTGCTACGCCCGGCGCTTGGCCACTTCAATATATGGCCTAATTTCCATAGGAGTGAGCGAGACGGCACTATAGAAAGAGAGCATGCCTTGACGTCACTGTTCTAGAAGGAATGGAATGAATAGAACGAGACGTCAGGCTAGAAAGAGACAGCATGCTTTGACGTCACTGTTCTAGAAGGATTGGAACGAATAGAAAGAGACACAAGACCTAATAGAACCTCCCAGAAAGTTCCTGTCTTTTTCAGAACGTACCTGTCTTTTCTCGATCTTTCGCTACTCGGCCGCGCCTTATATAAAAGGCGAGCTAACAGCCGCTGCTCAAGTTAGTCTAAGACTAGTATTCGAAGCGATCAAAGCGATAAAGTGTGCGAAGCGATACAGTGCGATTATACAAGTGACTGTTTATTGTGTAAGGAAGAAGTTTTGAATTTCTACGCGCTTTGCTGTAATTTAAGTGCAGCTGAATAAAATCTGTCTTCAACGGTTGTCCTCGCATTTTCTATTTAAACCGCTCGTAACAACTGGTGTCAGAAGTGGGATAGTCATATTCCTTTGTTCTTGTTGTCTTATAGAACAGCGATACATGAAAACACAACGGTGACGCCTGCGTGTGCAAACTTTGGCAGAGAACTGAGACTACCGGCTGATCTACTGACTGGACGTCCTCCAGATTCACCGCAAGAAATCACGGAATATGCTAGTGCATTGCGCGATAGACTAAATGACGTTCACACCCACGTCCGTGAATCTGAGCTCCAGGCAAGCGACAGAATGAAAACCCGATACGACCGCAACTCTCATCAAGCCGGGTTCGACGAAGGCTCGTTGGTATGGCTACACAATCCGATGCGTCGCAAAGGCAAATCTCCGAAGTTGTCTCCAACCTGGGAAGGGCCGTATAAAGTTGTCACCAGGATCAATGACGTTACATACCGGATACAACGCAACCAGCGAAGCCCCTTGAAGGTTGTACATGTTGACCGACTGGCGAGATACTACGGATCTAATAATGCTCGGGACGAGCATGTCTAAGAAGGGGGTAGTGCTACGCCCGGCGCTTGGCCACTTCAATATATGGCCTAATTTCCATAGGAGTGAGCGAGACGGCACTATAGAAAGAGAGCATGCCTTGACGTCACTGTTCTAGAAGGAATGGAATGAATAGAACGAGACGTCAGGCTAGAAAGAGACAGCATGCTTTGACGTCACTGTTCTAGAAGGATTGGAACGAATAGAAAGAGACACAAGACCTAATAGAACCTCCCAGAAAGTTCCTGTCTTTTTCAGAACGTACCTGTCTTTTCTCGATCTTTCGCTACTCGGCCGCGCCTTATATAGGCGAGCTAACAGCCGCTGCTCAAGTTAGTCTAAGACTAGTATTCGAAGCGATCAAAGCGATAAAGTGTGCGAAGCGATACAGTGCGATTATACAAGTGACTGTTTATTGTGTAAAGAAGAAGTTTTGAATTTCTACGCGCTTTGCTGTAATTTAAGTGCAGCTGAATAAAATCTGTCTTCAACGGTTGTCCTCGCATTTTCTATTTAAACCGCTCGTAACAATATTTATAGGTTTTCTTCGAAATTTTGGTCAAAAGTAAACAAACTGGGGCGAATAGAAAGTAATTAATTATAGAGAATCAAAAGTAATTTCATCCATTGATGGAACATTGGAAAACACGATTAAAGTAACTTAAATGGTCTTAATCTATTTAGTTACCGTGGTTATCTGTCGGCAATCGCTACCAGATAATCCAAACTCCGAAAAATATATAAGCCCGGGGCTCCAAAGTGTAATCTTTGGACGAAACTTAAAAATCGGTATCACCATCATCGTGAAGACGTATTTTCCTTTTTTATACCACTTAGATGGCAAACACGCACACGTACCACCTGGTGGAAAGTGATTACCAAGGCCTGTGCTGCCGATACTGAATGAACCTTCTAATGCCCTTCTTGAATTGCATCTGAGGTCCAGGTGATTTTCCAGATCTACTTAGCTCGATCTTGGGCGTCCAAGAAGAAATCAGAGGATGATGATATCATCCTAGCCAGCTGTGATATATTTGCAAAATGGCGGACAAAGTATGGCAATAAAATAAACGGAACAACAAGCATGACATAAATCAAAGCCGCGGAGATGATAAAAGTAATATTGTTAGGTATCACGCATAAACGGCAATGTTTTTTCCAAGCGAGCGAAGCCGCCAATGACGGCTAGTAAATAGTAAGGGGGTTAGATTTTTTTGAAGTGAAAACTTCTTTAGCGTCGTTGGATGGGTAAAAAGTGTTAAATTCGCGTCAAGATCGCTTGACCTTTGAACCGTAACCGACGACTGACGTCATACCACATTAGCTACAGACTGTCTATTTTGCAAGATACGATAAATAGCTTCTTAGCTTACCGGTAAGCGCTTCGACTGTAAGTCCTTATGGTTTCAGATAGTACCAGGTTCAAACCTGGCCTTCTGACACTTCTTGTGTTTTTTTTTCGTAATTTATTAGATACTTTTTGTGATTATTTTATCTTTTTGTAATTTATTAATTTCTTCTGACAGAAAATAAGCAGAAAATTAGTGATGGGTTCTATGATTGGCGCTATATTATAGATATGGTATGGTATGTTCTTTTTATCTTTTTCTCAGTATATAACGAAGAAAGAAAGAAAGAAAAGGTTTTCACTTTTGCCGGCACTCCCAGAGTGCAACCCGTCTTTTTTTTTTAATTTATGTATCGATTTTTTGGTGGAAGTAAGCCGGCATATATTAAAAACTAGCCTGTGCCTGCGTCTCCGCCCGCGATAACTGACAGAAAAGATATCCATTCTCAAGGTCTATTCTACCTCTATACCAAATTTATCAAAATCGGTTCAGTGGTTTAGGCATGAAATCGTAACATATAGACGTACAAAGTTACTTTTGCATACACAATATTAGTATGGAGACAAATGCTCAAATTGCAATTTAAAAAAAGTGAAATAGCTAGAATATAAAAACTTTTTAACAAAAAAAATTAACCGCTGCAAAAACTGATAAGCAAAAAGTAATAAACCTTTTTTATTTAACGTTTATAGTTATGTGCGTAAAGTAGTTATGTACGTAAAGTAGTTATGTACGTAAAGTCACAGAATAGATAATAGTACTAGCGTAAAGTGTAATGTGCGGAGCTTCATGTTGCATTGTTAATTGGATTGGATTATTTCGTTCAATTTAAGGTACCTAATTCAGTAATCTTTGTACATTGATTGTTTGCGCCAACTCAAAACTATTTAGCTATACTTACATTAGTTTAAGAGCTTAGTTATTAAGGTTAATTAAAAACTCAACTAATTACATAAATATATACTTAGATATAGTTTCATTACTTTAAGAAGTTAGTTATTAAGGTTAAATAAAAATGGTTTATTATTTTTGCTTATCATTTGCAGCGGTTAATTTGTTTGTTAAAAAGTTTTATTTCATTTTTTTTTGTGTCGTCGGTGGAAAAATACTTTGCATTACGTGAGAATACTGACTGGTAGGAGAGTAGGTATTTTTAAGAGTTTCCGAACTGATGAAGAGAACAAAATAATATTTTGACAACTTTATAATAGCATGTTACGGGAACTTCTTCAATATCTGAAGTTTTGTTTACAAAGGCAACCGCGTAACCTAATTCTCAAGTTTTCACACTATAACATCACGCTTACTCACAGGGCTGTAACAACAAATACATAAATAATTCTGTCAAAGGAAAAGCGACTGTAAGTTCTTTTACTGGTATAGTTTCCGGCGGTGTATAGTCTGTAGGCGGTGAGTAGGGTAGCCAGAGCTCACTGGAGAGTTTTTGTGCTGTCAGGAGGAAGACTAAAGGCTTGTCCAGTTTTATCTTCTACATACACTGACGGCACAGAAACACTCTGTTCTAACAGGGTCGGCAATGCCCCTGGTGTTGCACACGTCCATAGGCCACGGTAACCACTTTCCATCAGGTGGGCCGTGAGCTTGTCTACTACCTAAGGGGTTTAAAAAAAAACATATCTTAACACCAGGTCGCGAGAGGAACGAGGCCTTAACACGCGCGGATTGGTTTGATATAATCTATCATTGGTGGACTTGAGCTCCTCCAGCACCATAATATCCCATACTATTCTCAAAAGATACCCTCAAAACGCATACTGCGCATAAAGTTTCGTTCTTGCGCCGTTATTTTCTACACTAGCACCTAGGAAACAGAGTAAAACTAATTTAAGTAGAGCGGATGTCAAAAAGATGTGATAGTGTTGCACTTTTTTGAAAAATGAAGAAATTGAGAAACGAAGCAATGATTACGGGTTCAAACCCGGCCTAGACCAATTCAAAGTTTTCCTATTTTAATCGATTTGAATATTTAGCATGCCAATTGCTTTAAAATTTCATTCAAATTGCTTGGGCGGAGTAGTCAAAAATCAATGTTTAACAATGATTGAAAAATCATTGATTGGTTACGATAGTTCATAAGAATATCGGTAGAAACTCCACTGTCGCCACAAAGACAGATACAGAAGGAGAAATTTGGATTAATTCGGGTGAGGTCTGGTAGCTTAGTTGTCAAGGCAAAGATCGCGGGTTCAAACCCGGCCTAAACCGATTTGAATCAATTTTAATTCAATTGAATTTGAGGGTGAACCTTCTAGGTCGATAGATAGATAGATAGATAATTCTTTATTGTACACCAACAGATTTACAGTAGGACAAGTAGGTAGCATCTACAAAGTTTAATGTACAATGGGCGGCCTTATCGCTGGAAGTGATTTCTTCCAGGCAACCTTGGGACGGACAGCAGTGTGATAAAAATTGAGATATGGTGTAGATAACAGATAAGCTATATACTTACATAATAAAAACCAAATGAAGGGAGAGAGAGAATTACAAGTAGATATACAACTTTACATAAAATATTACAAACAAATACAACTATAACATATAAATATATTATATTATTATAAGGAAATATTACATACTTATAAGAAGACTAAACATTGAGTGTGAATATAATGATGATCCATCATAATGTACAAGATGATAGGTAATGATCCTTTACCATTCTTTTAAATATATCTAGAGATTTTGCCTGTCTTATGCTTAATGGCAGTGCGTTCCATAAGCGCACAGCCCTGACTGTGAACGACTTGTCAACAAAAACAGTGATTCTGTTGGTTCTCAAAAAAAAACAAGATTTACCCTTGAAAGAGTAATAGTACATTTTGTGACAACTTTGGAGTCAAAATATACGCCAGCAACTATATAAAAAAGATTCTACACAAATGTTGGACCTTTTTTACCGCCTGAAAACAGTAAGAAAAATTGTTCTGAATACACCAGGTCAGTAGGTCAGTTTAACAACATGTTTTGAAGACTTGTATCCTTGTAATTTATGCCTTAAAGGAGTTACTACAGATACTTCGAAGAGAAATAAGAGTGGTCCTTTGATACCCATAATAGGTAATGAATGACGAAGATGTTTTTAGGGGAAAATTATACGGTAATGGTGAAGTTATTTTGATCGTAGATAACCATAGATGTAGATAAGATAGAAACAAACAAAATAAATAAACATTATATACACAAAGGAGACTTTTCATTATAAAAAGAGCAATCGTATCCACTTTGTTGGCTGTATTTATGTGCCTATATTTAAGGAAACTGCTTAAAGAGCCCTTTGCTCTTTTTTGTAAAAACAATTTGGGGTATTTAATGTTTTGGTCAAGAGTGAGTTCTCCATGAAAATGAATTATTTTAAGGCAAATCTCTTTCTCTCTCCCACTCTCTCTAGGCAACGATCGCAGGTTCAAATCCCGCCTAGACCAATTCAATATTTTCCTTATCTTAATCGATGTAAATTTCTTATTTAACGATCATCATCATCTATCTACCGTTACAATAATTTTTAGTCGGATCAATATGTCATGCTCCTTCATACACTCTTGTTAGATGTCATCTCCTCAAGCACTCCTTGCGTTATCATTTCACGCATTCCATCTATGGTTTCTTAAGCCTACGTCTGCTCAGGCTTAAAGACCTATATCGACCTAAACCACACCTCTACGACAAAATTGTTACTAAATGAATTTATACCTGCTTGTTGATCATTAAAGTCGCACATTTTCAACATCATAAATATTTATGCATTCCTTTTGTCCGACACTGTCATATTTTCTTTTACCAAATTTACCAATTCTCCGAACTGTATTTCTCATAATCAGACTTAGGAACACATCAGTCATCCACAGGATTGGAGACTTGTCTTCCGCGCTTCCAAGCACATAGACAACAATTTGTCAAATAAATGGTGTCTGTCCTTTACCGTTTTACCGAATTATGCCAATTGATTTTCCGCATCGACGGTAATAAAGACTGTTACACATCAATAATAATAATCCATCAATGTTAAGGAAAATGTTGCAATAACGACATAACATTACTTGTCCGAAATATATTCATTTGTATTTTGGATGTGAAACGACGTCGATTTTACCTCCGTGGTAAGAGACTATTCTATTTAAGTAAATTGATGATTAAGGAAATCACAGTGTGATGCTGCATACATATATAAGTGGTATAGGTATCTCTCATCTACACCCAAAAATATACTAAGACGAATTTTACAGTGAGTTAGCTATTAGTCACTGCCTCCCTTCCATTCAAGAATATGGAAAGGAAAGTTATCCTTATCATACTAATAGTAACCTATTAGATCATTTAAATGTTCCAGGGTAACTTTATCGTACCGTAACAAGCTGGAAAACCAATTACAACAGCTCGAATAGCATCTATTTGTTTTTCTCCTTCCTACAACCCTAGGTCCTTTAAGCGGGTCGTAAAAAGTATCTACTAAGTCCGTCAAACTGATTGCCACCATTCTTACATCATTGGTGACCCTCCTTCCTAAAAGTACTTATTCCTTTAACAGATCTACCATCAGGCAAGGTATAGATTGACGTAATCATCAAAAAATGCCCAACACTTATACAAATGAGAGATGAATCCAATTGATTCACAAAAATTAATCAAATCTCACTCAGCGCCAAAATTCGGGAATATATCTTTGAGTGCACTTTGAGGCATAAATAGTCCTCGACAAGCAATTTTAAATCCAATAATATTCATATTTCACATTTGTACCGGGAACCACGTACCCTCGGTACTGGGTCTCTGAGTTATTGCCGAGATATATCAAGCCGGGTTCCGCTTTGAGACGGTCCCGTTCCGTTTCTATGCAAACAGGTTTAGGTGAACTGATTTGTTGGTTTCAGGTACTTGTATTTTTACAATGTTGCCGAATATAGAACGTGTAGTTTTGAAATTACGAGAAAACATTAAATCAACGAGAGAAGAAAATATTTGAAGATTAAAAAAGGAAGGTTTTTTTTTTTTTCCCCTATTTTAGTCTAATGGCGGGCTGTTGTCTTTTCCAACTCCGGAGGGAAATAAGTGTGAGCATATGTTTGTATGTATGTGTGTATGTATTTTTACCTTTCTCTTTCTTTCTCTTTGCAGTTAAGAGGTAACCAAGTCGGTCTAAGGTAGCGTGGACATTGTGACCCCTTCGTGCCTCAAAGAGCACGTTAAACCGTCAGTATCGGCCGCCATACGAACATCTGTGGCGATCGTTTCTGGCAGCTAAAGTCCCAAAATTCCGACAAGTGGTCTAACTATAGAACTTTAATATCGCAAATTAGTTGTGGAGATGCCGATATCAGGCGCCTCCCGGAAAATACTTAAGTTCGACCCCAACTGGGTTGAGAAAAGGTTCAAGGAATGATAATAATTCATCGTTATCTTAGTATTGTTCATGGTGCATCCGGTGGCTACACCTAGCCCAGTGTCCGGAAGCCTGCAACAGAACCTCGTTCATTCATCAGTAAGTGTACCGACTAGTAGTCTAGTAGACTAGTTAACTTGGACTTAAAAGAGCTTTACAACATTTAATAAACTGACTGGCTAATGTTTTGGCAGTTCTCACGATAGGGCACGGCCCCGAAATAAGACACAAAATTACATAAATACATACACTCACCTGTAAATTCCCTAGGGGGCAGGCAGAGGTGTATTAACACCCACATTTCGCCTTTTTTATTATAGGTTTATTGAGAAAGCCGCGCGATCCATCTTGGATAGGTTAGGTTAGAAGGCTAATGCAGTAGCGGAGTGGAGCGAAACGGAGCGATGCTCCTTCGTGTTTATTTTTATTTTCATATGCAAAAATGAGTAAAAATGAGGATATGCAAAAATAAACTGTTTGAGTAAATGGCTCAGTAAGTAAGTAACGTCCTCGACCCAAGCCATTTGCCTAGCCGTTTAATCAAATAGCTGAAGATCATTCAGACCATATTGAATAATAATTATACGGTTATATCGCAATTTATTCATGAAAATTTACTTTATGTACATAAAAATGTAGAGTCCTTTACTAAAAAGAGTGATATACATGGTATAAATACTAGACATAAAGGTAATCTTGTGTTACATACTACTCGTCCCCAAAAAATAAGCAGCTCTTTTATGGGGCTATGTTTTAAATTCTACAATAAACTTCCAAATGAAATTAGAACATTGTCCATAAATAAATTTAAAACAACTATTAAGGCCAAATTGTGTAGCAGGGCATATTATAACATTTCAGACTATTTGAATGACAGAAATGCTTGGGATTAAGTATGTAGCTCTAAGTCAACACAAGAAAATGATTGTACATACATAACGACGTTTTTTTTTAAAAAAAAAGGATTCCTACAGAGTTTTTTGGCAGTGTTTCTCAGTAGTTGCCATGTCACGCACTGCACGGTGGGGAAAAAATAATGACGATTCCAAACAAATTTAATATCTTTATGGAATAAATGATTTTTGAATTTGAATTTGAATTTGAATAGCGCTTGTACTTTTCCACACTTTATTTAAAGTAAGTACCTACTAGAGCACTTAAAGAGAAATGGCCGTCTAATTCGAAGGGCGTTAGCCAGTGAATCGACCATTAACAAGTCAATGGGTCACTTTATTACTTGTACATCGGTCTCACTGGAGATAGAGGGAGGTTTTCTATAAATTAAACACATCATAATTACCATATAAATGTGAAAGTTTGCGAATATCTTTATTACTCAGTCATGCTAATGGTTATAACGTGGTTTATTCGCTATTTCAGACTGTAATTTATCATTGAACGCAGTTGTAGCTAGATCTATTTAGCCGTTTGTGCGTAATTGGATAGTAAACATTCAAATAATTACATCTACATTCACGATTACCTATGTTTATTGTTTAAAAAACTAAATATGTATTTAATTTTCGTCTATACAATCGGTCCCACGTAATAGAGGTGAGCTATTCCCGTCAATCGGGCACTTTGTCATGGGCTATATGTTTATTTTCGGATGGACAACAACCCTAACTGTCGTAGAAGGTGAATAAGTATCCCTAACTAAAGGATACTCCCCGAAGAGGGCCAGACCGAGAGGAATGGCCCTGGGTCAAGCCGGGGTGCGAGGGATATGTCAAAAGACAACCTCACCTCCGGCCTAGCACATGTACTTAGGTATATTTGATTTAAAAAAAATAAAAGCTATACGTATAGTACTCATAGAAAATCTGATTCATACTACTGAATCATACAATTGTTAGTACAGACATAGAGAAAATGCTTGAAGGCATTTTATTACAAAGGAGAGCAAATTTCTCGAGAAAGAATATTTCAAATAGAAAATGGCTTCGCATAATCAAATAATAATATGAGATTTTATTTTAGTTTCATCTGCCTCGAAATAGAATAACTATAGTTATTTGTAAAGAATACTAGTATTCGTTAGCCCTTTCAGCCAAGCTTAATTATGGAGTTGGCAGAGACAACATATTTTCATCTACTCTGATTCTGTCATACGTTTTTCGCTTCTTCTATTTTCATAATTGCTGTCATACGTGTAATTATGAAAATAGGAGAAGCGAAACGGTTGCGAGCACTCTTCACTTAGCCGTTTCTCTAAACAACCTCGACCTGAGGTAGGCCACGACGGTATGTCCGTCACAATTGAGCAGTCCAACTGGGGAAGTACCTCCGCTCTACAGAATACCGCGGCCATAATAACTTTGTGTTGGTGTGGTTGGCGAGTAGCGTAGCCAGAGTACACTGGAGTGTTTTTAAGCTGTCGTTGAGAAGACCAAATGCATTACTTGCTTTGTCTTCAGCACCGGTGGCACAGAAACATTGATTGAAAGTGCTTAAAAATTTAATTCAAACACATAGCTGGCATAAAACACCAACGCTCAACAAAGTCAGCTGTATGTGTACACGCGCAAAAAGGTACCAACCATTACTTAAGGTTTGATAAACCACATAAACTCGCTAAAGAGTATAGATATACCAATAGTGATTAACAAAGCTAGGTATTGAAATAAAAACCACTCAAATTTTAATAGAGAAAATGTTTGTAGCGTTCCAGCAGCCTGGGACCCAGTTATATCCACTCAATCGAATCTTGTAAACAGCAAAATACAGCACGACTTAACGACGCAGTAAGCTCAGTCTGCGTAAATAGTAACACCAACGATTCCTCATAATTCGGGTACTTTCGATAACTTACACATCAAACTATATAACAACTCCATCCTTGGTCAAACGGCAAACATGGTTGCCGAAAAGTAGCCGAAACATCAGTCTAAAAGTAAATAGAAACTTAATGTATTAATCTAGGTTCTCCTCAGACAAATACGACGACCTACATACATCTTGGTAGTGTAGAGCGTAATTACGTACCGGTTTGTTAGAGGACAGGGGAGACAAATGTCGGGCATTACTTAGAGGACTTGCATTAGTAGTGTGTTTTACAATTATGCTGTATTAGAATTATAAACTATGGAATATTTGTTGGTAGCGATACTAAAATTAGCAGTTAGTAAACATAAATCCACTAAAGATAGGTAATCTTTAGTGGATTTATGTTTATCAAATTTAATCATCTTAACCGTGTCTACAAAGGGAAGCCGGGACGAATCGGGTGCCAGAGATCCCTCACCACCGATCGGCTGAATAGATCTGACTGAATTTCGGAATAGGAAAAGAACATATTCTGTAAAAACACATAGATTACCTTTTTATCCCGAGAACAGGTTCCCAAGGGTACCGGGCCTGAGATCAAATTTACACGCGGGTATAACCATTGACATCGCTTTTAGTTTAAAGTTTACAGTTTACAAAATCGTTAAATATATCTAAATATCCATACTAATATTATAAATGCGAAAGTAACTCTGTCTGTCTGTCTGTCTGGCTGTCTGTCTGTATTTTACGCTTTCACGCCTAAACCACTGAACCGATTTTGATGAAATTTGGTATAGGTGTAGATTAGACCTTGAGAAAGGACATAGATTATTTTTGGTCGCAATAACCGACATCCACGCGGGCGAAGCCGCGGGCGAAAACTAGTATGTCTATATATAATCTATATATATGGAAGCATGCGCTACTAAACTTATAGCTTTTATAAAATGACGAAGGTCTGGCGTTCACGGGCTCTTAGTCCAATAGTTTGCCTTAGGTACTCTACTCATTCTATTTCAGAATTCTAGTATAGCAAATAGTTCACGTCGTGGAATATTTCATATCGAAATACTATTGAATTCTCTAATAGCCAATTCATTTGACCATTCATTTCCTTCAGATAACTGATACTGAACAGATAACTGAAGGAAATGAATGGTCAAATGAATATATAGCTACACTTATAGGCTACGCTTATAGGATAATGCACAATTTTATTAACCATTTGTCATTGTAGCTTGTTGCCAGTGACAAAATGATCATCAATTTATTTAAGTAGCTGAAATTGCCTATATATTATTGTGTTAATCGAATAAGTACCTATAATTCTAGTAGCCTTGCGACCTGAGGGCCCAGTTTTGAATTCTGGCCATTAAATGACTAATCGCTACGTGGATTCCGGCATAGAATAGGACCACTCCATCTCTTTTCGTGGATGCCGTAAGAGGCGATTAAAGGAACACCAAAAGATGGGCAGCAGCGTCCTTTGTGATACATCCTTATTTAATACCGCGCTCGCCAACCCGTTTGCCATGCGTGGCGAGTATGGCTAAATCTCCAATGTACGGACAGAAAAAGACCAGGCCCCTAGTCCCCGGCAACCCCGCTATTCCTGGCTCCGGTAGCGGTGATGGTAACGGTGGGGCAGGGGGTGCAAAGAATTCCCGGCAGAGATTCATCTACCACCCCAAAAGGTAGGACGCCCAACGGCCAGGTGGAAGGATCACCTCATCAATGTCGCCGGGAAGCGCTGGATGCGGGCTGCTTTAGATCGGTCGTTCTGGAAGTCTATGGGAGAGGCCTATGTTCAGCAGTGGACTGTGTGTGGCTGATATGATGAAACTACAAACATGAGCCTAATCTTAACACGGACTGTTTAACTAAGCAATATTAAATATATTGGTTACCAGAACTCTTCAAAAAAAAGTTGGTAAATTTTTAATATAAAATTTTTAAAGATCAAAAAAATACACAATGTAGTACTATATTTAAAAGTAAAAATAATTAAGCAATTTCTTATAATAATGATGTATAATAATCTGTAAATTAATTAAAATTTAGTAATGAGTTTTGAGATAAATAGTGAATAAGCAAATCTTTTATTCATTGATAAAAAGCGTAGTTCAGCAATATTTATTTTTGTTATTAACTCCAATAAACACTGCAATAAAAATATATTATTTAAAACTCAACTCCCACAATAACTCTTCCCTTGACCTTGGCTTGCATTAACAATTTCCTTAGACCATAATCTATTAATATTGTTCTTCAAACTAATATAATATTTCCTCTCAAGACATTGCTCTAACTCTAACAGACAAAAAACATCTAAAAACCACTTTTGTACTCACTAGTACCAATCTAGGTACTCCATTAAGAGTGTCGTATCGACTAATTCAATTCTGCGCGAGATTCCGCCGGTAGAACTACAGTTGCAGTCGTTTTGTGGTTTATATAATGTATAAATTATGCAACCGCACGTGTATAAAAGTGGGGTATTCACTCTCAGCTCTCCCAGAGAAGGCGGGCAAATTAATGAAAGGAGTTATTATGTACACTGTGTAGTGCAGGTGATAGTGTAAACTATGAGGGAATTTAAGGACTTTTTTGGTTACGTTGCAAATGTATATTTTTTATGTAGTTGAAAATGTTAAATAGTGTAAAGAATGATGCGAGTGTTCGGACAGTTTAAAATATATGTTAAAATTGTTACTATAACTGACTTAAATTGAAGAATCTGCATGAACGATAAATTGGAAAAAGTGAATGCTAAAACGGGATTTGAACCTACGACCTGTTCCTTACAGGGGAATGCTCTGGCCACTGAGCCATTAAGCTAAGTCTTAAGTATACGAAATTCTCCTAAACAAACATCTTTATGAAAAAGTCTCCATAACATTAATTGTCTCTAAATGATTAGTTAAATTCTATATTGATAAAGAAAGTAAAATGCGATTGTTTGAAACTACGATGTTATAGTTTGTGTTTGTTTGTTTGTATGTGTCCTTTTTTCTCTTATATGCTGAAACAAAAAAAAAACAAATAACTATAAGTGCAAACTTCATGAACAAACGTCAGAATTTCAAGCTTGTTGACTTTACAGACCAGCTTAAAAGCTTATAAAAACAGTCCTTTTACTATGTGTACTACACAACAGACAAGGTAATCCCTATGATACGTATTCAAGATTAAATGGAGCTGACACGGAAGGTCCTTCAGTCAGTACTTGGAGCCAATAAGGAAGAAAGTGATTGTGGAACGAGTACCCTTATGATGTTTAGTTCTTCCTCGAGTTGGATTGCAGTGTGTATTGAACCTATTCAGTGTCCAGCTTGTTTTATGTAAGTTTTGGCATTTATAACGTTTCATGAGCATGAATTAATTTTACTACTAATATGGTGTTCTTAAATCTGGTGTTGCACACTCCCATTGGCCGCGGCAACCAGTCCACATCAGGCGGGCTGTATAAGTTAAAAAGGATATTACAAAGTAAACGAATATCTCAATGATAAAAATGCATGGTCATCCTAATCTTTTTGCTTGGTTGCACAATATAAATCTATTTAAAAAAAAAAGCCAAGTTGTTTTAAAAAAAGAAACGATAATTATTGTTTACTGAGTTTCTTGCTGTTATCTTCTCAGTAGAACCAATTTACCGAACCAGCGAAAGAATCATTTTCAAATGATTTATTTACTTTATTTAATATTATATTAGTAATTTCTTGACATGAGTGTAAAATTTTTGACGTTCGTATGTGCTCTTTATGTGCCTAAACTAAATAAGCCAAATTGATTCTTTGATCCTTTGAGTTAAAAAAAAGCCAAATCTTGTCGTTTGCCAAAGCAGCTGCAGCTAGTTCTAGCAAAAAAATGCGCTGTTCTTACAACTGGTAGCCATATTCTTCAAATCAAATCATATCAATCGTTTATTTGCTTCGAAAATGGTTACAGTGATATCTTAGAATTAATCTGTACAGTATTCTGTTCCATAGAGCATGCAAATATTAAGTTTATCTACTCTGATACTATAATACAAAGATTATAAAATTGAAATTAGAACTTTTATGACAAACATTACGCACAGGCCAAAAAAAAAGTTTTATTACGATACAGGTCTTGTATGGACACCTATATCATAAAATAACTTTTTAATCATAACGATACACCTATACAACCTCCATCTCGACTGAACCTCTACTTTAAAAAAAGAATTCGCCATTTCGGAAGACAAAAAAAGAAACACGCATGCGCAATCGAAGTTTGTGCCTTGGCGCGAACATTTTTTTTTGTGTTCTATACATTTAAATTAAACAATGTTTGGTTTGGTTTGTAAAATAAATTAGTTTATGTATTATAGTATGAGAGTAGATAAAGTAGTGTATGACACTGTACATAACTTGGTCTTATAACACTCGTGTGATAATATAAAAAAACTCGCCTACGGCTCGTTTTTTTAAAACACACTCGTGTTATAAGAACCCTTATTATGCAACAGTATCATAAACTACTATAATAAATCATTAAACAGTGTCCATTTTATTTATTCCATGCAAGTCAACGTTATATGTAGGTATAGGGTACGAATATACTTTGTCAATAAAATATATTTGTAAAATTTAATTTATTATTTATATTCTTACACAGAATGTATAACCCATTCAGTTAATTGAACATGTTCTATTGAATATACTCGGCTTGGTTTATATTCTTTGTCAGACTATTTACATAAGTGTTAGGTATATAGACTACTAGCGTTTGCCTGCGGCTCCGCCCGTGTGGATGTCGATTATGCCTATAATATTAGGTCACACACGTGCACATATGAAATTGCCGAAACTCTCGTACAGATTCATGAGTCCGTTATTCCTGTAATTTAATAGCTATATCCATTATTTATACTTTGTTTGAAAGTTGATTTCAAGATTTTACAACTCTGTATTAAATTTTGTTTTTATTGGCCGCTTGATAAATTAAATTTGATCTTCAAAAACTGTACTTCCTAAATGCTATCCATTTTGATGATAAATTTCGTATTACTTTTTATAGCTGTCACTTTTAAAAAATATATGAAAGTTGCAGTTAGCTTAATGTTGTCTCATGCATACAAAAACAAAAATCATAAAATTTGGATTTTAAATGCAAAGTCAAAGATTTTGGAAGTGAAAACTTCTTGAGCGGCGTTGGATGGGTAAAAATTGTTAAACTCGCGCGTCAGGATCGCTTGACCTTTGGACCGTAACCGACGACTGACGTCATACAATATTAGCTATAGACTGTCCATTTTGCAATATACGATAAATAGCTTCGCAGCATAGCGGTAAACGCTTCGACTGTAAGTCCTTATGGTTTCAGATAGTACCGGGTTCAAACCTGGCCTTCTGACCCTTTTTGTGATTATTTTATTTTTTGTAATTCATTAATTTCTTCTGATAGAAAATTAGCAGAAAATTAGTGATAGAGTCTATGATTGGCGCTGTATTATAGGTATGGTATGGTATGGTATGTTTTTTATCTTTTTCTATGTATACATATAACGAAGAAAGAGAGAAAGAAAAAGTTTTCACTTCTGTCGGCACTCCCAGAGTGCAAACCGTTTTTTTTATATTTAATGTAGAACAACATGATGTTTTCTATTGACGTCAATAATAAATTCTACTTAACCTAAGTTTACTACAGTTTCCAAGGCGCTGATGGAGAAGAAACGGCGCAACAAACTCCACTGCGGCATTTTTTCAGACGTCAACTTACAATATTTATATACTGAAGACTAAATGTGGACGAATCTACATTTTTCTTGTGTTTAATGAACAAAAGTACATAAGAAAAAAACTTAAAATAAAATAATTAACCTATGTTAAAATTTGACTTAAAGTTCAGTATTAGGCCGAAACTAGAGCATTTTATGAGGTGCCTGCACCATGCTTAAGCCATAGGCTTTTATCTTTAAGATAGTCATATGTCCTATAGACAGATACAGACAGACGAGCAGAGTTACTTTCGCATATCCTGATTCTTGCATAATATATGTAAAACCTATGTAAATACCATTTTATGTAAAAAAGCATACATAAAATGGTCTTTACATAGGTTTTACATATGCAAGAATCAGGATATGAGAAAGTAACTCTGCTCGTCTGTCTGTATCTGTCTATAGGACATATGATGACATCTGTCTGTATGTTACGGTTTCACGCCTAAACCACTGAGCTGATTTTAATGAAATCTGGTATAGAGGTAGATTAGACGTTGAGGAAGGATTTTGGCTATGTTTTGCCGCGATAACCGACATCCACGCGGGTGTAGCCGCAGGCAAAAGCTAGTATATTATTATTTATGAGAATATAATAACTTATTTACACACAAAATTATAATACTTTAACATTATTTAAAGTTAACTATTTTTGTATGTGCTAGGAAACCTAATTTAAACAGCCGATGGACCTTTTCGGACCTTTAGCTAATATTCTGCTTAGATTGGTGAAAAAATATATTTAGATTGGAAAAAGTCAACATGTAGGTATAGGGCATAGTACCCGCGGCAGTACATAAGTGGAATTCTTTATGAAGTGACCTTCGTGGACCACTATTGGACCTTCTTAAACCCGACCTGAACTTACTCTGAATAGTTGAGATTCTCGTCTCATCTACGTACGTTTTAAGAGGATGTCGAATTAGGTGTCATTTTCTATCAGAATATATAACATTTTATTGGATATGTATTAGTTTGGTGATAAGTCGGCACCAAAACAGAACATGTGTATATGTCGCCGCCAACTAGCTGAATCAGTCGTCCAATTCACTGCCTAGGCAGTTAACTAAACGGCGCCAGTCAATTAACGGCGTGAATGATATTCAGCCGTCTCATTTATTACATCATTCAATAACCTGGCTGGCTAATGATTAAGCCAATCGTAAGATGTGGCACTACCTCGAAATAAGATAGAAAATTACATACATACATACATATACTTACACCTGTAAATCCCCGAGGGGGTAGATAAAGGTGTATTCACAGAAAATTAGTGATGCTGCACAATGCGACTTAGTTAGAGTTTAAGCCTTCGTGGATATTTTTTTTATAAACTTGCAGAAATAAGTCATTTCTGTAACAGTTCAATTAAAAGGCTAGGCAAGTAGTTAAACGTTATCAATCCAAGCTATTTGCCTAGCCGTTTTACTAAATAGCTGAACACCATTCAGGCCGTTAATTGAATGGTGCCGTTTAGTTAACTGCCTAGGCAGTTAATTGAACGCTTTTATGCCATAATAAAGAAGCGCACCGCTTCCATGCTCGCGAGACTGCGCCATAGTACCAATGGTCTCCTAAGCGTATTTAAAGATAGGTGGGACTCACCCTGGCTGGGTCGCTGGGTGAAGCTCCACACAACTTTTAAATGTTAAAATATTATTAATTACCAACACTAGCATATAAGTTTTCTTTTGTAACCAACTCTATGGACTGACGTCTGCAATAAATTATTTGAATTTGAATTATTAATAAAAGATTTTTCTTAAAGTTGCTTATTTATTTATTAAGCGATGCAGATTCCATATCAGTTTAATTTTTTTTAAAGATTTTTCATTTTAAAAACTGACGAAGCATTTATCTAAACACGCTTAACGTTTCTGTCTTGTACTAATAGTGTAGCAATGTGATGGTACAAATTTGTCACAAGTTTCGGCCGGATGGATACCACCGTGCACGATTGCGAAAACTCCTCAGTTGAATTGCGTTCATGGGTCAGTAAGTTCATAGCCGGGCAGTGATTGACATCGCAGCACTAGTGGGACCGGTGGGTGGCACGCGGTGCTGCGACGACAATCCTCTTTTGATGAGGCCGTCAAGCTGAGTGCCACCATTGTTAACATGTTATGTGTATGTAATGGTGACCCTCTTTCCTGAGACTTTGCCTTCAACTTACCATCAGGCGAGGTGAAGTCAAATTGACGTGTCCTATATATATAATAAAAAAATAGCAATCGCCCCTTGGTGGGTGAAGTCATATTGATATAAGTATAAGAAAGAATATAAAACATATAAAAAAGAAACATTTATCATCCTCTTTGCGTGAGTCGCAGTTACCTCGACGCGACGGTATTTCATAATTATCCTGTACCTACCTACCGTTAAAATATATCTCAGTAAAAGCTGAACATCTAAAAATATCTACACAAACTCAATCAAATTGATAGGCCGTTCGAACTCCATTTATTTACATTCGTCGGCTCATTCGCCGACAATCAAATTACCTTTGATAATGTAACGTCCTTTGCTACGAAGCTTTTACCCTTGGCTATTTATCGGTATCTACGTCTGAGCTCTCTATAAAGGGAATAAGAGAGAATACTTCAAAATATAAAACCTTCGGGTCAATAACTCACTTTTTCAAAACCTTAAATTATTCGGGAATAAAATTCTGCCACTATTGTCTGCCTGTCTGTATGTTATGCTTTCACTCCCAAACCACTAAACCGATTGTGATGAAGTTTGGTATAAGGGTAGATTAGGCCCTGAGAAAGGTCGTAGGGAATGTTTGGTTGCGATAACTGACAGCCACCCGGGCGGAGCCGCGGGCAAAAGCTAGTAGAAAAATAAATCAGATTTTATTATAACGCAAAGCAAAATCTGAAAGCACTCTCTTGATATGAAAAGGTTGACCTTTTTAGGTTTAAGGGTTCGCACTTCAGACCTAGTTGAAACTTCTAAATAGCATTTCCCTTTTTTATTATTTTCTTTTTCATATTCATACTTAATATTATAAATGCGAAAGTAACTCTGTATGTCTGTCTGTATGTTATACTTTCACGCCTAAACCACTGAACCGAGTTTTATGAAATTTGGTATACAGATAGATTAGACCTTGAAAAAGGACATAGGCTATGTTTGGTCGCGATAACGGACATCCACGCGGGCGGAGCCGCAGGCAAAAGCTAAGTTGATTATAATTAGTTAATTACATGTAGTTTATAATTAGTTGTAATATTACAGCACGATATTACTTTTATGGCCTTTTTCTTGTACTGTAATTGATTTGATTTTATTTTATTATATTACGAACAAAAACAGATAAAAGATTACATAACACCAAGTTGAGTACCGATTTGAGAGTTAAGTATGAATTATTTTATATTTATCAATAAATCATATAAGGAAAGCCTTTCATGTAAGGCTACTTTCAACAATAGCACAAAGTCTGAAAAACCGCCCTAAAATCAGAGCCTATTGTAGTCAACCAGGCACTTTCTTCAGTCTCCTAACACGAAGGACCAATATTGGAGTTAATATACCTTTGCGAAAATTACAACTCACACGAAAAGCGTCCTAAATCTTAAGTGCCGAATGACGCTTTTAGCGTGTACCGATTTTTTTAAAACTATTACCGTCTGCTAAAGTGTGATTTCGTACTCGTAGCACAGGTGCAAATAAATCATTTTGAGTAAATAGCCTTGTTGGAATATTTACAAAGTGTACTTTAAAAGTTGTAGAGTGAAGCAGTGTACGCCATTTGACGATTTAAGTTGCAGAAACGCATATAGACGTCTAGTAACTAAACGGATTGAATTTTAATAAACTATTTACCCAGACTGCCAAGGAAGTGTTGTTTTTGTAATAAATTTCTATGAATATTTGTTTGTAGTATAGGTATTATATTATATATATAATGATATTAAGCAGTCGAACTGGGGAAGTACCTCCGCCCTACAAAATACGGCGGTCATAACAACCTCGTAATGTGTTCCCGGCGGTGAGTAGAGTAGCCAGAGCTCACTAGAGAGTTTTGGTGATGTCAGTGGGAAGACCTAAGGCTTGTCCTGCTTTATCTTCTACACAGGAACTCTATATTCTAACCGAGTCGGCAGCGCGAGTGTGACGCCTCTGGTGTTGCACACGTCCATAGTAGTCCATAGCAAGCAGTACAAAAAAATCAAACTATTAGTCCGATGTGCAATATAGAGAACGCTATTTAAATTTAACTAAGCCGGTTTTAGCTGAAATGTCACTCTTTTTCTTCTTGTCGACGAGCTGACCAAAACACTGGGTACTGTGCAGGTTTCACAATAAATCATTAATTGTTTATTAAGTACAGATTTTGATTAGACATCAATTAATTTGAACTGACACTCTTAGCCAACACTACTTTTGACAAGTGACACCAAATGTGACGCAGGTACTGTTGGAAGTTTCTCTAACTAATTACACCTGGAGAAATATAGTTGCGTGATGCAGGGTTATAAATTCCGTTGTAGTCCGGTTTGATCCCGCTAGATGGCGCTGATCTATGTAGTCATCACCAATATCATGTTCATAATAAACAAATTGATTAAATTTATCGAATATGACTATTTGATTGGAAAAAAACTGAAGACACAAACTCCGTTGAACTGTAAGTACCAATATCGGCTTGTACCAATATTTTTTGCCTCATACATTATTTATCCGATACTGTTTGAACAGTAAAGTAAAGCTTCATGATACGGCTTTATTTGAATACTAAAGCCGATATTTATTTCAATGAACATATTTTATTATAAAAATTGTTTTAACTTCATTATGCTGTAACGAAATAAACTGCATATAATTTAATGTTTTCTCTTTTTTATATACAACTAAGGTAGCAGACAAACACCCCCCCCCCCCCCCTAATGGAAAGCGGTTACCGTGGCCTATGGTCGCGTGCAACACCAGGAAAGGCACACTCGTGCTGCCGACCCTGTAACGACAGAGTTTCTGTGCTGTCAGTGTAGAAGGCAAAGCAAAGTCAAAGTCAGGAGCGGCCTTTGGTTTTCCCAGTGATAGCATAGTAACTCTTCAGTGAGCTCTGGCTACCCTACTCACCGCCGGGAACACAACACGAGGTTATTACGGCCGTGGTATTCTGTAAGGTGGAGGTACTTACCCAGTCGGACTGCTCAATTGAACGGAAATACCGTCTTGTCCTACTTCCTATACGTTGTTTCCGCCACGCCACAACCTCTGTGGTAGTGAACGCGACCGCTACGCAGGAGTAGCGGGTTCGACCCCGCTCAGTGCAAATATTTGTAAGCATGAATATGTATATTTGCATTGGTCTGGGTGTTTCTATGAATAATATGTATGAATTTACAAAAAAAAAGTATCTAAGTTTGTTTATCCGCATTCTAGACTCCATAACACAAGCTAGTTAATCTATGCTTACCATGGGTCTAGATACCGTTGTGTGAAATGTTGTGAAATATTTAAAAAAAATGAAAATAATAATAGGAATATCATCAATAAAGTGACAAGGCTCAAAAGTACTCGAAACTTAATTACACTAGTAAAAGCTGAAAGCTTCAGCCGGATGGGAATTGGATCAACGCTAGGATGAATGGTTTGTGTGTACTTATCTGCCAAAGATAAAGAATGGCGTGGATAAATATTTGAATCAAGTAAACAAGTCTCTAACTAAAAAAAAACCTTTTTAAGAACAAGGTTTTATTATTTGTTAATAGGATGAACTAAAGTTGCATATTCACGCCAACCAAGATACTCGTCAAGACGAATCAAAAGAGCCCAAACTCGATGCGATTGCGTCGTTTAATCAAGTTCCTATGGCCAGCTTCCAGGTCCATCATCAGACCCTGGTTACCATATAGTATCAAAGTACTCGTAAAGACGAATCAAATGAGCCCAAATTCGATGGGGTTACGTATTTTAATTACGGAGTTCCTGTGGCCAGCTTCCAGTTACATCATCAGATCAGCTCTATGTTACAAAATATTGTATTGTCATCCAATTTATACATGTATGCAAAATTTTAGCTCAATCGGAAGCCGGAAAGTTGATTAAATTTAACTTTTAAGATTTGATTACAAACAATGGGACTGGTGAAACTTAATAAAAGCTCGTACCTAATGCATAAAATTTAAACGTTCATTACTTTCGAACAATAAAATAGCAAAATAGATTCAGCTGAAGTAGAGTGCGTGTGCAATTGGACATAAGCTACTTGTTACCCCGGCAATATTACTGTCAACATGTTCAGAATTACATATGACCGAAGCCGCGGGCAGCAGTTACCTACGTAATATAATTAAGATATATTTTGGGACGATTTATGTGTTTTCAAACAAATACTTAACAATCAACCTAAGCACCAAAAATCAAGTATAATGTTCACTCAATCGTTTGGTATTCTTCACTCGTTCAAAGCCATTCACATGTTAGATGTGAGCTCCATTTCAGTACAAGACTTCAGATTGATGAGAGCCATTACATTCTCGATGTAATTGGATGTGTTGTATAACGTTATTGTGTACGTATATAACGTTATTTATTGCTACAAAAACGTTACCCCATCATGTCTCTATTGGTTACCTGATCCAATAAACAAACATTTGACCACTCGTAAATATCTTTTCCAATAAAACCATTCTACATTTACGTTCGTTTTTCAGCTTGATTTGGTAAAGTTACATGCGTATTTTTTGTTATAGCAGATTTTTATGTTACAGCATAAATATATAAATACAACATATATTACAGCTTTTTTGCATTCGAGTTGGCACAGAGACGATATTTATATTTTTTCGATTCTGCCGTTTTCATAATTGTTTTCATACTGGTTGCCCAGTAACCAATTAGTCAAGAGCACCACTTTAAATCTGGCCTTTCTTAAAAATATGCTCAATCTGATCTATCATCTCGCCTCGCTCATCCTGACACACTTGCCTAGGTCGACTTGAGTACAGGTCTAATGTACAAATTGGTTTGAAAAACCTTAAACAACGTACACACGTACGAACAAATTTGTTGCGTTCCAGGATACGTAACAGTTTGGTTCGCCCGTGAGTACAACTAACGAACATCGAACACTCGGTTGGTCAAACATGTTCACGGCGATCCTATCTGTATGTTCCGTATGTTCCGTATGGATGGTTTTCGAATAGTTTTAATAAATGTTACCTAACAAAACTATGCATTTAGAACTTGGAAGGGTACAGGCGTTTTTTTTATACAAAACTGTTTTCCACATACTAGGATTCGTTTATATGATATCTTGTGAATCACTGTGATCATCAAAAATCTTCCTGCTACTTCAAAATCGACCACTGTATACGAACGGCGCTGAGTTCGCGACTGTTGTGCGCATCAGAAACATGAATAATTGAACATTTGGTTTGTACCAAATTTTCATATTTGATGTTTTATCTTCACCACCGGCAGAATATGCTGTACCAACTTAGAAATTCTATAAAACCTGATACTGTAACCATATTCTCTGAGATAAAGATTGATTTGATTTGATATGTTCATGTTCGTGCGTCTGTACGTGGCTTTAGAATAGAATTGTTTACAACAATGTTCACGCATTTTGACAACATAATAAAATGAATTTTAACGACATGTAGTACTTTTATAAAATCTACTATCAGACGAAACTCTTAGCCATTTATGGATTTATAGTGCGGGTATCGGGTCCATCGTGTATTAGAGAGAGAAACCCAAGCTGATCCCGAGACTTCTGACTCGGGTTGTAGGTTTAAGGAGCCCGTTTCCCACATTGACAGCCTCTGAGGCGTGGCGGTAGTGAACGCTTCCGATACGCAGGAGGCGCGGGTTCGATCCCGCTCAGTGCGAATATGTATATTTGCATTGGTTTCGGTGTTTTTGTATATATAATGTATGTACATGTTAGCAAAAAAAGAAGTATCTAAGTATGTTTATCCGCATTCTAGATTCCATAACCAAAGCTAGTTAAGCTATGCTAACCGTGAGTCTAGATAGCGTTGTTTGAAATCAAAACTCACCTTCATCACTCGTATTTCTCCCCCTGCAGAAACAATAAACGACAAAAAGGTGGGACATGACGGTATTCCCTTCCAATTGAGCAGTCCGACTGGGGAAGTACCTAAGTCCTACAGAATACCGCGGCCCACGGAGGACAGATTATGATTAAGTAGCGGAGATGCCACAGTTAAATTTCTCTTATGATAAACGCGTCGCCGAATGCGGGTGTGAAGGGAGAGCAGGGGGCATGACTCGTCACCCGCCACCATCTAGTGCTGCATAGCGAAACCGAACATTAACAGGGCATGCAATTTTCGTTGTAGTTTTACTATTCGCCACTAAGCGCTACACAGAAATCTAGAGATGATAAAGGAAATAATTTAATAATATTAAGTTAATAGACCAAATGAGTCATTTTCACGTATGGAAGGCTTATGACTCGGTTGCCTTGCAACCACTCCGCTATCATTTCCTTCTTCATGCCGCGGCCATAATAACCTCGTGTTGTGTTCCCGGCGTAGGTGAGTAGAGTAGCCAAAGCTCACTGTAGTGTTTTTGTGCTGTCAGTGGGAAAACCAAAGGCCAATTCCTGCTTCTATACTGACGGCACAGAAACTATCTGTGTTTACAAGGTCGGCAACACGAGTGTAATGCCCCTGGTATTGCACACGTCCATAGGCCATGGTAAACCATGTGTTTGTATGTCACCTCAATTGTAGAAATAAAAAACAAACTTAATTTAACTACAGTTTTCATTCAATAATTGGAATCCGAACCAAGCACCTCACTACGCCTGTAGTTTAGGCACTCTTAGGGTAATACAATTAAATGAATATAGTTATTTCTGTGTGTAGCTGTAAGTCCAAGGTTAGGTAGATTACAACTATTTGTGGTCAAATTTACGAGAATTATACCAAACAGCTGCTTTGTAAGTTCGCGTGTTAGAGAATAATAACGTGCAAGGCTCTAGCTTTGTTGAGTTTACAAGGGAAAGACGAAAGGTATGTAGGCTTACCTCCTTAGTATAATTAAATTATATCGATCGTTATGTTCAGCCAATTGAAGAATGCCCCATAGGAGTATTCTTTTAAGTATCTCCACTTTTATATAATGGGAACGCGTACTTCGTTCGACATTAATTTTTTCTCTTTTAAAATTATTGTTTCACTTTTATGTAGTACTAGCAATCCACTCCGGCTTCGCACGGGTGGTAAAAACGTTCCCGTGGAAATCCCATATAGCCTATGTTACTCAGGGTGAATATAGCTTTCCAATGGAGAAAGAATGTTTGAAATCGGCACAGTAGTTTTTGAGTTTATTCATTACAAACATACATATCTTTCCTTTTTTATAATAGTAGTGTAGATAAGAAAATAAAAAATTGCGATCAGACCAAACCATTCGTGTAATTTTAAATTCAAGCAAACTTTAATTTTTTTTTTCCACATTTAATTCCTTGAACCTATAGCAACTAAATTTTTAACTGTTTTGACTTTCTTTTATTTCACGAGAGCACTCTCATCACAATAATTTATGGAATAATTTAAATGTTCCCTTATCATTACGCCGCCGGCAGTTTCATTAGGGATTTTAATAATAGATTAATAATAATAAAGAATAATAGATTTTTTTTTCCGGCCCTGGGATGGTCTTGATTAGCATTGGCAACAGGTATATTGGTAAAAATTAAGAAGGCAAAAGGTTAATTTACTCTTATTTCACTGTTGAAGTTTATAATGAAAGCAAATGGTCGCACTACCATGGACGCCCAAGATCGTGCGAAGCGGAGGAGGAAGAGATGGAAGGCAGACCCTGAGCTCCGAGGGCATCACCGCTTCGGATGCAATCAGGATAACGTCTAAATGTTGATAATGATGAGTTTATAATTAAAGCCACTTTCTTTTTATTATAGACTTCACTCTAATAATCACGAGCTTATAATCAGCCGGGAAAACTAGCGTTTTGGTTACCTTTATATCAGTTAAAAACATATGCCAGCAACAGCTCTGTTATTATTTTATTAAATTGATAAAAAACATTTTTTAAACCTGATTTTTTTATTTATTTATAGGACACGTCAATCTGTCTTCACCTCGCAAAGAGGGTCGCCATTACATACACTTATAACAATGGTGGCACTCAGCTTGATTATGAACCTATAAAAAGAAAACATATTTTGTTGCAGGTACAATGACAGCGAAAACCATTATCGAAATAACCGAAAACAGAAGATAAAAATAACAATGATATGAAACAAAAGAATTGAGAACAAATGTCTTCAAAAGTTTAATTAACAAAAAATGCAATGAGAAGAATCCAGATTCAAACATCGAACTAAAAGACTATAAAAACCATAACGGCTGTCATTCAATTGCACAGATAAAGCAAAAAATGAATCAACAAAAACACATAATGGAAAATATAACTATACCAAAGCTGTGTACGAATGGATGTCGAAACTCATCGAGAATATCATTCGAGATAAAGCCCCCAGACCCGAATGGAACTTTATTCTATCGCCATTATATCGATCGCAATAACACAGAATTCGATTTTAATATCGACTATTTCAACGACTCGCTCAGTGATTCTAATTGTACATTTAAAAATGGAACGTGCAGTGACGTGGATTATAATCTGTGGGCGTTATCGCTACTAGTGTTCCCTTTGTTGACTTTGTTCGGTAATGTGTTAGTGATACTTAGTGTTTCAAGAGAACGAAGTCTGCAAACTGCTACTAATTATTTCATAGTCAGTTTAGCAGTTGCTGATTTACTAGTGGCTGTGGTGGTGATGCCCTTTGGAGTATATTATTTGGTGAGTAGTTTTCAAATTATAAAAATGCTTCACTTTTTCCATCCGTCCGTCCAATTGAGCAGTCTGACTGGGGAAGCACCTCCGGCCTACAGAATAACGCGGGCATAATAACCTCGTGTTGTGTTCCCGGCGTTGAGTAGGGTAGCCCGAGCTCACTGGAGAGATTTTGTGCTGTCAGTACAAAGACCTAAGACCTAAGACCATTTACACTGACGGCACAGAGACTCTCTATTTTAACAGAGTCAGCACCTCGAGTGTGACGCCCCTGGTGTTGCACACGTCCATAGGCCACAACGACTTTCCATCAGGTGGGCCATGTGCTTGTTTGCCACCTAAGTGATATAAAAAAACGTTACTACTACACTCTAGACAGGCTGTACAGAAAAACAAGTTACCACTCTATTATTGTCTATTCTATGCAGCTGTCACCTGGAAAGGCGCGAAAATTCTTTTTTTTTTTTAATTTACCTGTAATTCACACAAAGATAGTGAGAAAATGGTATTTTAAAATGTATAAGTTATTGACGGCCGCCCCTCGTAAACGTGGAGCGAGTTAGATTTTCATACAAACTACCATCGACTTTTTAATCCCCAAAAGCCAGTTGATTTCTAAGGATGCTTTATTAGTACACCTTCACACACATACATTTTGAATACCAAGTCTCTTACTTAAAAAACATTGGACTTTCATACCAAATTCCCACCCCCGTTTTACCCCCTTAGGTATGGAATTTCGTAAAATCCGTTCTTTGCGAATGTCTACGCCTCATAGGGAACATATCTGGCAAATTTCAAGTTCTAAGTTTCTGAGATATCGTGTTTAATCAGTAAGTGGTATTTAGTTTTATATATAGCAGAAGATAGAAGAAGATAGATTAGAAGTTTAATTTTGTTAAGTAACTAGTTTTTCTACGTATTTTTGTTTTCTTTATATATCCCCACACTCCACACCCATCTTCACTTCCCGCCATATAATTACATAAAACAATTTTCATTTCCAACACGAGTTGCCTCGTAGGTACTTCTAGCAGTTATTAAAAGTATTTCCTTAGAAATGTAACATAATTATTTACATAAATTACAACTAAAAAGTGATTTGATGTCGCCTTTCAATGTTGATTTTGAAAACTAACGAAGTAAATAATTCTCTTTAATTAATTTGAAACAGAAAATTGACAAATTCGAGCTGAAACATAGAGACAGTATTTTTAATTATAAATTCGAGCTAGCAAGTTTGATTAGAACATGAATCATGACGTCACGAGAATTAGATTAACTTAATTAAGTTTGTTATTAGAGGGGCCAGGGGTGAACTATAATAAATTTGATGTAATCCTAACTAATTTTATTTATGCAACAGCAAGTTTGTTTACCTGTTTATTTGTTAATGACCCACAAAAGTGTACATTTTGAAGAATCTTGTATGATATGTTTAATGATAGTAGAGGTAGCTCCTAATATGTAAGGAACGGAACAAATACCAATCTATAGTCACTGCCTACCCTGGAGGGAGACAGACATGAATCTTCTTCTTTATCCGAACTTCCATCGTAGTTGCATCCTGAACCTTCACCGAAGTCCGCTTTTTGTGTCTTTAATGGGAGCAACTACCATCTGACTACATAATCCTTTTTTACATGCAGAAATTCCCTCGGACCCCTCTACCAAAACCGCATGGTCGTCTTAGGCCATCAGTGTCCAGGGCTGAGTTAGCCTCTGACATATCCCTTTTTTTGTTGTCGTGCGGGAAATACTCAAAAATAAGGTAATGTTGGACTCGAACCGACTAAACCGCACCGTCTGTGGGTCGCAATGCAAGGCCGAAGGTAGCTATAGAGTATGTCCCTCGCACCCCGGCTTCATCATCTCTCTCGATCTGGCCCTCGTCGCGTGGGGGGACCACGGGGTACCAAAGCTGTCCCCGGGAAGAGTGGGAGGGGCACCGCCTCCGTCGCCTGCTTCTGCTAGGGTGACAGGCGGCTCCACCTGTCACACCCAGGCCCGTGCTCATGGGGGACGGAGGTCATTCATCGATCTCGGACACTCAAGTTGCCTCAGTTGACGAGCAGCTAGGGCCGCTAGTCTTCGCGCCCGGTCCCACTCCCGCCCCGCCGCCTTCTTCACGAGCATGACTCGCTCGTAGCCCACCCAATTATGAAAGAAATAAGTGCCTAAGCCTCGTCTGCTATTCAAGTAAGGTTGACTTGGGCCACGACGACCTCAGTGGGGCACACTGCCAGTATCGAGGGGACCGCATAACCCGATTTCTTCCGACTTGCTCTTTAAAGATATGCTGTAATAGAAATGTCTTACATTCATACAGAAACTTTTCAACCGGCTGCCCTGTAATACTCAATCTGAGATATAAGTTAAAATTGTCATCCTGCACGTATACTAAAATCACATTATTTGTGATAATACTGTGTTCTATGTTAAGCACAGTAATAAACTACTGCCACTCCGTAATCATGATTTAATATTGTATTATGTGCTCAGATATTCAGATGGCTGTCTGCTCACATCACTAGCACTAGTGATGTTAATTACTCTATAATCCTTACTGTATTCAGAGAGCATCGCTGTCACACAGTCTGAAATAATAATTGTTACTTACATTAATACAAACTCCTCGGTATGAAAATTCGTTGCAAACTGAATAGCAAAAACTACATCGAGAGTGTCATTGAATGCGCAGATTATTGGAACGAAGAATAACGATATACGAATGATAAACTAATTTATTTCTTAATTACAATATTTGTGATGTACATCGAATCGTCTTTCATTACGCACTGACTCCTACTTCGTCGTGTCCATCTTCCCGGTGACTTTTGCTCACGATATTTTGGCAGGCGTTTTCGTTTGCATATTGGCTCGAACATCCTCCCCCCCCCTCGGAATCATTTGACTTCCGGGTAAACTTTGACTCTTCTAGAGAACAGAGATTATGTACTGCTCTACGGATGACACCTTTGGAAGTGTAGACATCTGCAACTCTGGCTGTTCCATCTGATCCTGGATAAAGCCTTTGGATTCGTGCCATTCGCCACTTAAGCGGTGGCAGATTTGCTTCCTTTATGACGACCAGATCACCTTCCTGGAATCCTCTTTGCTGGACTCTCCACTTAGACTTCTGCTGCATCTCGCATGGATACTCATGTTGCCACCGATCCCAAAAATGTTGTCGCATATTTTCCAGAAGTTGGTACCGGTTGAGTCGATATGGGTTCACGTTCATCAAGTCTTCTGAAGGCAGCGCTGTTAGTGGCTTACCGATCAGGAAGTGTGCAGGAGTCAAAGGATCGAGGTCAGTTGGATCTGATGAAAGGGGAGTTAAGGGCCTGGAATTCAGGATTGCTTCAACTTGCGAAAGTAAAGTCGATAATTCCTCGTAAGTGAAATGCCTATTGCCTAATATACGAGTTATGTGGTGTTTCGCTGCTTTGATGCCTGCTTCCCATAGGCCCCCAAAGTGGGGGGAAAAGGGAGGAGAAAAGTTAAATTTTATTCCTTCCTCAGCAGCAAAACCCCTAATGCTATCACAGTTTTGTAAGAAGTTGGTTAGTACGTTGTTTGCACCGACAAAATTAGTACCATTATCGCAACATAATTCTAATGGTTTACCTCGGCGGGCTATGAAGCGCCGCAGACACAAAATGAAACAATCTGTAGTCAGATCGCTGGCTACCTCAAGATGCACGGCTTTCGTACTAAAACAGATAAATAAACACATATAGCACTTCGTAATCCGACAACCGCGACCCTTGCGATCAGTAATATGAAATGGGCCGCCGAAGTCGACACCACTAATATGAAATGGCTGATTTGGAGTGACTCTGTTCGCAGGTAAGTTGCCCATAATGGGATTTTGACACCTAGCCTTCATGATTTTACATACCTTGCAATTATTGACAGTAGATCTCGCCAATATTCTGCCTCTAAGAGGCCAAAAACTATTTCTTATGTCGCTCATTAAAAGTTGGGGACCACAATGCAACAGTTTTAAATGAAAATGTGTAAAAAGTAGTTTTGTTAAAATATGATTAGTGTCCAACAAAGCTGGATGTTTCCTTTCATGAGGTTGTTTAGAATTTTGTATTCTACCCCCAACACAGAGAATGCCGTCCTTATCAATGAAGGGACTTAATGACAAAATGCGAGATTTAGATGGTAAAGTTTGATTGTTTTTTAGAATTTTTATCTCTTTAGCGAAGCATTCCATTTGATGTTGTTTTATTAAAAATTTTAAAGACTTATTTAATTCGTCAACACTTAGAACACCTGACATTTTGGAATCTCTATTTAGTACATTATGGATAAATCGCAGAGCATATGCAACAGACCTCTGCAAGCGCGTGAATCGCGAAAATCTGTCAAACTCAATAATACTTATCGAAGAATTACAATTAGTCGCGTGTAATGTAGTAGAATTACAGATATTTTTAGAACATTTGATTTCAGGCAATTGTTCAATGTGATGTTTTCCTAAATTCTGGGGCCATGAACAAATATCTTCGGTTAGAAAAGAAGGACCATTCCACCATATCGTCGCCGACTGAATGGATTTAGGACAGATCCCTCTCGATGCCAGATCGGCTGGATTTTTATCCCCAGAAACATGTCTCCAAATACCATTAGCTGTCAGCTCATGAATCTCCCCGATTCGGTTGGCGACAAATGGTTTTAAATCACGAGGCTGATGAGATAGCCAACCCAAAACTATTGTCGAGTCGGTCCAAAAATAAGCCTTGTCAATCTTGCAACGAAGTGCCTTTAAGACCTTAGCACTTAGTCGTGCCGATAGCAGCGCCCCGCAAAGCTCTAATCGGGGTATAGTAGTAGCCTTGACAGGAGCGACCTTAGTTTTGGCACATAGGAGCCTAATGAAGATCTGTCCTGCAGCATTTACCGATCGGAGGTAGACGGCAGACGCGTACGCTAGCTGAGAGGCATCGGAAAATGCGTGAAGCTCAATTGTAATTGCCTGTGGTATTAGAGCGCACCTCGGTATTTGAAAATTGGCGATTGAATTTAAGTTTGACGCAAAGTCAGTCCATTGTTTGAGTGTAGATTTGTCCACGGGGTCATCCCAGTCCATTTTTGAAAGCCACAGCTTCTGCAGGATCATTTTAGGGATAATGGTGCTGGGGCTAAGCAAACCCAGTGGATCAAAGAGCTTTGCTGAGTTGGACAGGATAGTCCGTTTTGTGGCAATTTGATCTAGTTCCAAATTCGCTGAAAATTGCAATACGTCTCTCGATGGATCCCAATTTAGACCCAAAATAGTTGACTGGGACATATGATCCAAGGGTTTGAGTTGAGAGGTGCTCGACTCATTTTTGAAGAGTAATGGTAAGTTAGTACGCCACTTACGCAATGGGAGGCAAGCGGCACTAAGGACGGAAGTGACTGAATCTACTAAACATCGCATGCCCTCGTCAGTTTCCGCTCCCGAAAGATAATCGTCCACATAAAAGTCTTCCTTGATGATCTGAGCTAGTTTACTATCATGACATTCCTTTGACAATTGAAGTAAGCATCTAGTGCTAAGGTAAGGAGCCGAGGCTGTACCATAGGTAATTGTATTTAATTGAAATACCTTAATTGGATGTGTAGGTTCATCGCGCCATAAAATCAATTGTAAATGTCGTTGCTTTGGATCAACTAGGATTTGACGATACATCTTTTCGACGTCCGCTGACACGACATATCGATGCTGCCTGTATCGCAAAAGAATTGAAAATAAATCGTCCTGTACAACAGGTCCGATATATTGGATGTCATTGAATGAGGCACCGGTAGAAGTCTTTGAAGACGCATCGAAGACGACACGAAGTTTAGTAGTCTCACTAGACTCGCGTATGACAGCATGATGTGGCAAGTAACATCCGAACACTGGTTGAGGAATTTCCAACATATGACCTAACCGTTCATATTCGTGGAGAAATTCGCAATATTTTTGTTTTAGATCTGGCTTGTTTTTAAATTTTCTTTCCAATTGTAACAATCGTTTTTCAGCTACATTGTAAGAATCACCCAAGCACTGAGTAGATTCTTTAAGGGGAATTTGTACACAAAATCTACCGTTATCGTCTCGGTAAGTAGTATTAATAAACAAATTTTCGCAATAATGATCAGTACGAGGCTCGACATTAGGAGGCACCTCTTCAAGTTCCCAAAATTTACGAAGCTGCTGGTTTATGTCTGATGAGAAATGACACAATAATTTACCGTTTTCATTGTTGTTATGAATGGCAGTTGGGCCGGCTACAATCCATCCTAGCTTCGTTTCCTGCAAGATCGGCCTTTGAGGTCCCAAATTAATCCTGTTTGACTCTAAAAGGTCCCAAAATACATCAGCGCCCAATAACAAATCGATATCAGAAGGTTCAAAAAACTTTGGATCGGCAAGTTGGACATGACACGGAATGTCTAAGTCTTGTGTGTGCACTGCAGCATGGGGCAACCTATCGGTAATGTGAGATAACACAAAACATTTAACGCGCATTACCAAAGAATTGGCTAACGAACCGAGATCCAAATAGCAATGTCTTGTAACATTAAACACACTACTTCCGATACCTGATACGCAGTGATAATCGGAATTATAATATTTCGAACCTGTTTCCCTCAGAGCCCTATCAGTCACAAAAGAAGACTGACTGCCACAATCTAACAAAGCTCTTAATATGCATGTTTTACCGTTACTCATTACCTTGACTAAAGCGGTAGAGAGTAGTGATTGATTTGTGGAAGTCGCAGTCATGGAGACTGACGCAGAGGTACTCGGCACTTCGGCATCGGTGGCGGCCGAGGCGGCAAGAGGTAAGTTTTTACTATTATTACTATCGGTAGGTTCTTGATTTTTAGATAATTGCTGCATTGAATTTTGCTTGTGTATTAAAGTGTTATGTTTTTTATGGCAAATTCTGCAGCCACCCATCCTGCACTGATACGCTTGATGTCCCTTACGAAAACAATTGGAACATACATTTAGTAGTTTAAGTTTATTAATTCTATTAGCAACTGATAGAGACTTAAATGTAGTACACTCGTATAATTTGTGATTCTGATTACAGACAAGGCACTGAGCGGAGGGTGATGGTGATTCAACGGATGAACTAAGGAACGATTTTGTATTGGGCAAACTGTGGCGTTTATCGCCTTTACTGGGCTTATTAACGTTCATTGTTTCCAACACGACAGAACGCTTTCGGAGAAAATCATAAAAATCGTCTAGTGTGGGCGCGTCTTTGTTGCTTCTGTGTTCCTCCCAATGACGAGAAGTAACACTGTCTAATTTGGCAGAGGCTAAATAGATAATTAACGTATCCCACTTGTCCGTAGGTTCTCCTAAAATATGTAAAGCGTTTAGATTTTTTGATAACGTATCGATAAGATTACGAATACAACTATGGGATTCCTTGGTCAACGGTTCGATTGTAAATAAGCACCTTATGTGTTCATTTATTAGGAGGCGCTTGTTATCATATCTTTCGCACAACGATTTCCATGCAAGGATATAGTTGTCCGATGATACAGTGATTGAGGTAATAACAGTGCAAGCCGACCCCTCCAAATACGTCTTGAGGTAGTGAAACTTGTTTATATCGTCAATATTTTCATTGTTATGTATTAACGACACATATGTATCCCTGAATGACAACCACTTATTTGCCTCACCATTGAAAGGAGTAATTTTAATTGGGGGTAATTTCAAGTGACCGACCTTATGACCGTTGTTTTTATTTTCAAAAAATTCAATTAAGGACTGTGCCTCGGCTGATAAACGAAAGAATATATTTTCAGTGGCTTCGCGATCTTGCATTTGTTTCAACGTATCTTCATCCCACATTTCAAGCTGCGATTGAATATCGTCAAAGTTGCATGATAAATCGCGTATCTTGCTTAGGCGCAAGCGCAACTCATTCACCTGTACCGAACTTATTTCTTTACACTCTAACAACGGCTTTAAATATTTTTCAAACAATGTTAATCGAGCCTTAATATGTCCCCTTTGTTTGATAAGCTCCTTTACTTCACTCATTTTGACGATGCAAAAACGTTTCACGAAGGTAGCGAATCGAATGTTATAATTAAATATTATTTAACTAACGAATAAAAGTGCTATTAATAAACACAAAACTGTGAATACATACGTGGTCGCCGGCGAGTGAAGTGATAACAAACCGGTTTGCCGGCCGATCGTATTGTACTCGTAGAAATATCGACACAGACGTACACTGTGTCTTGTTGGAAAGCTCGTAGTTAACACTTAATGAATTTTGACTACACTTGCTTGTGTGCACCGTCGAAAACCAACTGTAATTGTACTAAAATGGCACTACAGTTGATAATCCAATGCGGTAACTAAATTAAATAGGGAAATTAAAGTTATTACATGAATATTTTAAGGCTTAATGACACAGTATTCAACATCACTTATTTATGTTAATTTTTTCGCTTAAGTTTTGCTTAATCTTTAGCAAATCACTTGTATTTATGTACTAAATGAACTGCGAAACATCAAATAATGCGTATTGTTTGTACAAATAACGATTTTAATGCCAATTTAGGTAAATGAAATAAAATGACAATGAATTCAACTGGTGGACGGTGGGTTTTAAATAAAATCACAGTATCAACTTACTTGTGCAAATTGAAGTAGAAAGGATAATTATCTAGAAAGGATGGATGCACTTCCCTCGGAAATAGTGGCTGCAGCTGGTTACTGGCGAATTCCTGGAGGATAGGTCCGTCCTGATCTTTCTTGAAGTCGGTGGCTAGGTATCTCGTGATAACAGTTCGGCGAGTCCGTTCCGAGTCGAAGTTGATCACGTCGGGGTCACCAAAATGAATGCGCAGATTATTGGAACGAAGAATAACGATATACGAATGATAAACTAATTTATTTCTTAATTACAATATTTGTGATGTACATCGAATCGTCTTTCATTACGCACTGACTCCTACTTCGTCGTGTCCATCTTCCCGGTGACTTTTGCTCACGATATTTTGGCAGGCGTTTTCGTTTGCATATTGGCTCGAACAGTCATCAAAACAGCCTCGTGTTAACTCGGAGTACTAAACAGAGTGAGACTATCTATTTTAAGACCTAGAAATCCTTGTCAGCTCACGTGTTTCCTTCTTCCTACAGTCCCGGGTCCTTTAAGCGTGGCTTGAAAAAGCATCTGATGAGACCATCGAGCTGAGCACCACCATTGCTAACATGGTACGGGTTTGTAAAAGTAAATCTCTTTCCTGAGACTTTGCCTTCAGCTTACCATCAGGCGACGTAATTGGCGTGTCCTATATAAAATAAAAAGACGCCGAAAGTCAATCGTCAAAACGGCCTGAAAAATGTGAACTACTTCGGTGTAATTTGACATAAGCTTATTGTGGCTAGGTACACTAGCCCAAAACCGTTTTCTGCCTCAAATTTTCTAAGTAAGCTGTGACTATACAGTAAATGGTCTAACAATAGGTAAGACACGCTCGGTATTTCCATATGAGAACTCGATCTAGAGATATTCGATTACTTCTCGTTTTGTGATGTAGGCGGCCCGCGATACTTTGTAATACGTACGTTGTTTGAATACGATATTACGGAGTTCTTTAGCGGGAATTTGTCTTGTAAAAACGTGTGGAAATACAGTCGTTATTTACTTATGTGAGTGTATGTTTCAATTGAATTTTCTTGACACCTCAAAGGTACAAAGTAACACTTTTTATCGACGGTAGCAGTAATGTTTTTATTTGTAGGTACAACAAATTCACGAGGTAATAAGTACAATAGGTACTGACGGACGACTTCTTATATTGTCATCTTCTTGCACAAATTCATTAGACAAAACCCCGTCGAAAAGTATTCAATTTAATGTTACAGGATTTTTTTTTATTCCACAATGAGTTGTTGTTGTACAACCATCGCTTGCATAAAAAGATCTTCAAAATAATTCGAACGGAGAATCCTGTTCCGCGTTAAAAAAGGAAAAGTGGATATCATACAGTGGTATACGTTATCTGCTGTCCCCTATTAATACATAGCAGGTAGGACACGACGGTATTACCGTGCAATTGAGCATTACGACTGGGGAAGTACCTCCACCCTACAGCATACCACGGCTATAATAACCTCGTGTTGTGTTCCCGGGGGTGAATAGGGTAGCCAGCGCTCACGGGAGAGTTTTTATACTATTAGTGGGAAGACCAAAGGCTATTCCTGCTTTGTCTACTACGCCGCCGACACAAAAACTCTCTGTGTTTACAGGGTCTGCAGCACAAGTGTGACTCCCCTGGTGTTGCATACGTCCATAGACCACGGTAAACACTTTCCATCAGGTGGGCCATGTGCTTGTTTGTTGCCACCTACGTGGTATAAAAAATAACCCTGGAAATTTCCCATTAGCAATAGATCTCTCTGCGTTATTACAGTGACCTAGAATCACCTCATTTCCAATGCATCTATCAGCAGTTAACTTGCCTCTTCATTACCCAAACGATGGTATATCCTGCAGTCATGCGACATAATACAAACAAACGACCAGCAGGAATTAATTACTGTTCTATTAGTATTCATTACTTGTTCAATATGTACCAATTTATAACTATTAAAATGTCCACAAAGATGGCTAACAGGATTAAAAACTGATTTATTGCTGCCATTTAACCGGGGAAATGTTGCTGAGAGGGATGAGGGTAGTTTAAATCATTTATTATCAGTTTTCTAAAGGTTCTAATGGTTATTCTGTTTTAGGTCTGTATGTGGTCGATTGCTACGACAGCGGACAGAGGTATATTTTTTCGTGCAGAAATCGCCTTCGGATTCCATCCCCGTCATTGGGACACGTGGAAAGCCTCTGAGCAGCTCTCTACAGGTCCGCAGGTGGTACTGTCTCCCTTGGGAGAAAGAGAGCACCCGGTGCACACTAAGCAACGATGATGGCTCCGTTGCCCAGGTTGCACCGCGTGGAGGTTCCGAGCCCCGCACCCCGCACGTCAGAAGCCTATGTATATATTTCTTCCACGAACATGTTTATGCACATTCGTCTCTGCGCGAGCAGGTCATTTTAGGAACTGACTTTTTTAATATTTCGTAATCTATTACGAAATAATAAAAAAGTCAGTTCCTCAAACGAATATCTTCACAAAGAATAATTCTCAAAAGTAAGAAATACCAAAGGTTTCTTAGGAGATTAAAATACACAATACAAAAAGGTAATCTAGTTTAATCTTTTATGAGCAGCGTAAGTCTTCAGAAACGATATTAAAAACGATTCTAAATATATCATTTGATGGTTCTGTAATTCCTAAGAAATAAGAATCCTTTTGAATGTCATCTTGCGCGAGCCTTGTGTTTGAAATTTTTTTAAGGCAAGGAAGTATAAGTATTACATTGGTATTGGAAACGGAAAAGCAATATTTTGAAATTGGAGAGGAAAAATCTGAAGTGTTCACTGTTTCAATTTGAAAATTTTGCTTGAAAATCTTATAACGCCTATTTTTAGAAAGAGAAATTTAAAATATTCAACATCATCACAGCATCGAATCCGGACACCTTCAAAGTTTGCAGTTCAGACTCCAAAGTTCGCTCTCCAGCTCCATCATTACCGGTTTATCTTGCCTTTTATTTTAATAATCCAACCAATATGACATCATACCTTGTTATTTCATACAATTTTATTTTATGCTCGGGTCAGGTAATTCTCGGCACGGAATGTCTGGTCCTTTATAGAATCTACCTTCTAACATTTATTAAAATGGTACTGACTTGACAGGCACCTGGCGAACTGTAATGAGACAATCATGCCAGCCGGGACACGACAATTAATCAAAATCATATAATTTATAACATCCGTTCAGAAGCTTTTGCCAGGTAGGCGTGAAGTTAGTAAACAAAGCGTTATTAATAAGAACGGACTGAGGTAATTTTCACAGCTTTTATTCATACATACATACATATTCTCACGCCTGTAAATACCCGAGGGACTAGGCAGAGGTATATTAACACCATCATTTCACTAACTATACTTTTCGGTCCCACGTAATAGGGGGCGTGGTAATTTCCGTCACTCCTTTTATTTATACACTCAGATAAACAATTGAGGTGTATGGGTTGTATTGAACACACTGACTTTACTCTCGTGTTTGAGAGATTAGATGACAGTCGCTTCTGTCATTAGTAGTATGAAAGGCTTTAACTTGACTGGCACTTGCGTCATAGCATATTTTTCTACTATGTTTCTGTAAAGGCCAAACCTATCAATGCAGCTTTTTCAGAGTGGAGACTACGCTTCAAAGTGCTAACGCTTGGAACATGCTGAAATTTCATTAGATTCATCTCAGATGTAATCATATCTTGCGTATATTATTTCTCTGAAGCTTCTCAAAAAAAGAACTTAACACTATTTTTTTTATATAGGCGAATTGAAAAAGTTCTACTGAACGCAAACGATACAACGTTAGCACGCGGCCCTCATTACCTGCCAAAGTAACCGCCGGGACTTATGCATACAATTAACGTCGCCTCGTCCAAAGTAAAACAATTATTCGTGTTTAAATACCCGGGGGCACCCGGGGGTAATTTGATGATTGACCTTCTGAAAAACGTGGTCGTTTAATTATGTTGAAACAGTTATTGGATGGTATTTAATAAAGATGGCGGATTTAATAGAGATGGCTTTTAATGTCACAATATAATCTATCTTTGCTTATAGTTGTTGCGTATCCAAGTTTCATTGCAATCAGATGAAAGTTATAGCCAAATGAAGTTAAAGTTTTTTTTTAATTTTATTTATATATTTTGTATAAATTATTTATTTTTTACAATACAAAAAAATAAATTTACATTTTGTTTACAACTTGGTCACGTGCTGTCCTTGCCCTATTTATTGCGACTATGGGACCTACTCGCGGTGACATAACTAATGGTAGCATTTAATCACGCACTTAGTTCTTACTGCCATTTCTTCGTGCCTCGTGTATTAGCATCTTACTTGTGAATTATTGTAAACAGTTCTTGCACATATGGATAGATAGACCAAGCGTTTCGGTGACTCTTTCCTTTGTCGCACCATTAAGACCTGGAATTCCTTGCCGGCTCACGTGTTTCCCTCTTCCTACAGTCCCAGGCCCATTAAACGGGAAGTGAAAAAGCATCTGATGAGGGCGTCAAGCTGGGTGCCACCATTGTTAACATGGCACGTGTATATAATGGTGGCCCTCTTTTCTGAGGCTTTGCTTTCAGCTCACCATCAGGCGAAGTAAAGTCAAATTGACGTGTACCATATAAAAAAACAATAGACCGTTTTATTTATAGGCCAATCAAAAGTGTGTATGTATCTATACCATTATCGGGTTAATCCCCGTTAACTTTATTGTAATCCGTCTCATTATTAGAAAAAATAAAGTTATATGTAATACAATTTTAAAAAACGTAACCTGAACTTTAAACTATACGTACCTTCGATTTACATGACGTTTCAACCAGGTTACACCGGCTGTGGACACAAGTCTGTGCCTGTACGATGATCGCGTTAGTTCTCATTACCATTATTATTGTATAAGAAACCTTAAGAAGTTATTGAACAAATAGATATCTTGTTGCATTATGCCATCTCTTCCATGCAACAATTATATTGTATTGGTACGTATAATCGTTTCCTGGAAGAGATTGAGACAAGCTGAAATTGTATGTCTCCTTTTGTGTTACAGAAAAATCACATCACATTCCTCCACATTAAAATAAAAATAAACAATCTAACTACTTCTTTCAAGTTGCACTTCAAAAGATAATCTCTGAGAATGTGCGCGTTGCCGAGATCTCAACCTTTTCCAGGATTAAAGGGAGTGAGAGCCGAAATATTATTAATTTTAGTGTCAGGGCCAGAGGGTCCCTTGACCCGATTCCTGTGAAATATGTGTTGAATGGTGAGTTTATTGTTACTTATTGTGTTAAAGAAGGAGCTTGCGCCTTGATAGCTAGCGTTGATTGTCGCCACGAGGTCGACCTTATATTTCAAGTTAAATAAAGGACTGTGTTCAATGGTGTTGAATGTTTATTTTTGGTGTATTTTATTAAGTTGTTGTATTTTTAAATGCTTATGGGTGCAAGTTTACGTCAAAAAAACATATTTATTTGTTTAAACATGTGTTATACATACCTGCGTGAATCGTGAACTTGTTTCCTCAATGAAATGAAAATGATGGATGTTCATTATGAATCTTGCTAGATACCTTTCGTTTGTTTTACTTAGGATATTATATAACTTGCACATGCCTGTTCCCTTCGGTCCCTATGAGTGCGGTAGGTACCCAATATAATCTGAAAATATAGAGATAGTTAATCAAAAGTACAAATATAGTAATAGACTTTATTACATTTCTAATTCATATGGTCTAAGAGATATAAATGACACATTTCCCGAATAATGAATCACATAAAAGTAGGGTGGCCATAATTGATAAAAAAACCTTATCTCAATTATTATTCAGGACAACATGTCTTACATACTTAGTTTCATTAGCTTCTAATCATTTCCTGTCAGAAGTTGTTTCCTCAGTTACTCTCCTTTCTTGGACTAGATTGTAACATGTGGTACCGATACTAAGAAAATATATTTAGTAATACTCAAAAATGAATAGATGGCATTAGTGTACTCATTTAAAGAAATAAAAAAGTTAAAACCATGTTAAAACGCTTATTTGCTGACTTAAAAACACGTAAATTATTTCAGAAATTAAGCATATGATACATGGAGTATATAAAACTTGTTGGTATGTAGGTATAATAAACAAAGCATTTAAAGAAATAAAAAAGTTAAAACCATGTTAAAACGCTTATTTGCTGACTTAAAAACACGTAAATTATTTCAGAAATTAAGCACATGATACATGGAGTATATAAAACTTGTTGGTATGTAGGTATAATAAACAAAGCATTTAAAGAAATAAAAAAGTTAAAACCATGTTAAAACGCTTATTTGCTGACTTAAAAACACGTAAATTATTTCAGAAATTAAGCACATGATACATGGAGTATATAAAACTTGTTGGTATGTAGGTATAATAAACAAAGATTTCGTGACAATCGTGCTATTTTTATTTTTGTGCCATCTAGCGGCATAGTGCGTTATATCTGTAACTTTTACAATTACTGCAGAATCTGGCAGAATCAATATAGATTAGAATATTTACAGTTTTATTCAGTCATACTCAATAATGTGTTTAGTGTTTGTTTTATTTTTCATAAATTTATTTTAAAGCTAAAAATTATAAAAGGTTGCCGAAACAATGTTGCCATCTAGTTATAACTCCTGACCTAAAAAGCTGCCTGCCTGCTTTTTGAAGTTACGAGTGTAACCATTTTTTGTTCTTGATTGTGCACCTGTATAAGAATTATATAATATTATCTGTGATTGTAGTGTCATATATACAATTCAATTTGATAGGCGACCAAGTTTTTTCTATTCTGATTCGACTGTGCAATCGACAAAAGAGTTACGGTTACACCTTTACAAAGTGTAAAGATGTAACCGTAACTTACGTAACACTTTAAATTGACATCGCTATCAAATCTACGTAAGCTTCACGATATAATCTTATTATATAAAATCGTAATTAGTAAAGTTGACCTCACTAATCTATCAAACCGCCTTCTGTACACTGTTCCTAGAAATCCACCACGTCACCCTTTGGTTAGAACCTTCTGCCAACCACTAGTGAGAACCAATATAGGACTTAATTCACCCCTGACACGTGCGTGTCGTGAGTACAATGCGCTAAACAGTAAACTCGACCAACTGGATGTTTTCCATGACTCGTTTGGTGTTTTCAGGAGAAAGGTATCGAGATCGCTTGTATAGAATCTGCAAACTTTCTTTGTCTACTTGTTAAATTTCAAATCTCAATTTGTGAATTAGCGCTTAATCGTACGCTATCCTATGGTGTAAACTGTACATGCCTTTAATTGGTGTACATATCAGAACTATACCTTGTATTTCACGATAATAATGATGTATATGTATACATTGTATACTGTTGGTGTGTCTATCAATAAATAAATAAATAAATAAATACAACTTTATTTGAAAAGTGCGACCGTATCTCTTTTGTCGACTGTAGCTTAAACGAGTCACTTGTACGCTAATAAACGCAAATACTTCTGTTGTTTTACTATTATTATGCAGACAGCCTCTGTGGCGTGGCGGTAGTGAATTGTATTAATTCGTAAGTAACATATATGTATTTACAAAAAAGTATGTTTATTCGCATTCTAGATTCCATAACACAAGCTAGTTAATCTATGTTTACCATGGATCTAGATAGCGTTGTGTGAAATGGTATGAAATGTTTGTTTATATTTTTTTATTTATTATTAAGTGCTGCTACAGATGTACAGGTTCGAACCAGATTTACATGTATAACCGGTATAAGGTCATTGAATTATTACAATAATTACCTGAAAGTAAATAATCCGGCTGTCTTTTGAATATGCTTTATTTAAAATTTCAGTTTACTATAAATGTTTCTTTTTTGTATATAGGTCACGTCAATTTGACTTCGCCTCGCCTGATGGTAAGCTGAAGGCAAATAACAAGGAAAGAGGGCCACCATCATACACACATTGACAATGGTGGCACTCAGCTTGACGGCCTCATCAGATCTGTTTATAAATCTATTCTAAAGACTAAAAATCGAAATTAAACTACCAGTTATTCAGTTATTATTAGCGACGACGTACTTGTAATTTGTAAATAGTTCATAAGGATAAGTTATAAGTTTTGTAATTAGATTTAAGTGAATAAAAATTCCCAAATGAGTCTCCAATCATTTCCGCTTGGCGGCGCCACCTACGCAGAACGCGCCACGAAGCTTAGCTACTGTAGAACTTTACCGTAACGAGAGCCGATAGCTATTTTTATAATTTTTAAGGTCTAAACTAATGTTTTTATTGTTAAATTTATGTTATTAAGTAAATATAAGGTATTATCTATAAGATAAAATTGTAAAATATAGAATCCGTGAGGAAAAATAAAATAAGCAATGTAAACAAAGCCGCTGATTGGCTAAAGCAGTTTGTAGGTAGAATCCAAAGGGCTCTGATTGGTCAGAGTACCCTATATAAGCCGGTCATTTTTCCTCCCGAATTCAGTCCGGAACCAGCAGCCTTAGAGAAAAAACCTCTAATAAACAAGAAGTAAGAAATCGCTGTTTCACTGGAAAGACCCCTGGAAATTGAAGTACCCTTCTGCAGATCATCAAGCCGCAAACATTTCTCAATCCACGCTCCCATCGGCACCTTCGTCCACCCGCCAGCATCAAGATCTACATACAGTCCACTCGCCGCACGACAGAAGCGCCAGCGGTACAAAATATTAGGCCACCATACACCTCTTGGCCATTCTATCCTGTTTCTGTCGTCCCCAACATTTTTTGGTCCATCGATAGCCGGATTGGGTCAAGATTTGAAGAATAGAAGATGCCAACCACAAGAGCAGGATCAGAACAATCGAAGACTTCAGAAGAAACCACCTCGTCGGACTGGAGCATGAATACGCCGAGTGAAGCGAGCACCGCCACGACGAGCACCGGTTCATCGACCACGGGTACTACGGGGTCCGCAAGTACAGTAAGCAGAAAAAAGCCAGTTCCGCTGATTCAGAAGCAAGCAAGACTACAATCATTTGATGGGTCAAGATTGGAGTCTGCGCAAGGGGAGCCGACTCGCACGGCGCCTCCGCCCAGCATCATTGAAGAGGAATTTGAAGATTCTGAGGAGCAGAGTACCATCACAGCCAGCCATACAACGTTGCAAGACAGTCAGCGAAGTGTCACTTCACGTCGGGACGAAGCAAGCGCACCGACATCGAAGTATGAAGACAGTCTGCAGCGGCCTCACCCTAAGAAGTCGACCCGCAACACGGACACACCGTCCCGCTCGTCGCATAGGAAGAGAGCAGAAGTGCAAGCGAAGATGGCGTTGGCACTACGGGAGCTCGAGCTAGCCGAGGCGCGATCCAAGGTAGCTCGGGCTAAGCTGGAACTCATCGCCGCAGAATCAGAAGAAGAAGATGCTGGAGAAGAGTCGTACGAAATAACCCAAGTTGAAAGATGGGTCGTCGAGACAGGGGTCGGGCCCACCGAAGAAAGAAAGTCTCCTGAACGTGAAGAAAAGAAGAGCGACATCCAGGAGTTAGCTCAAGCTATTAAAGAGATTTCTCAGAAGTCGCATGAAACAATGTCATCAAAGATGGTTGAACTCCCTCACTTCAACGGTTCCTGTGAAGAATGGTTGGCGTTCAAGAGGACCTTCGAAGACACGGCTGCCTCGTTTTCCAACATACAGAACATGGCACGCTTCAGAAGAGCGATCCAGGGAAGAGCAAAGGAAGCTGTCCAGAGCCTACTGTTCACCGCTGAAGATCCCTACGAAGTACTCAAGGCGCTGGAATCAAGATTTGGAAGACCTGGGGCACTAGCACTGGCGGAATTAGAGAAGATCAAGAGCCTACCTAAAGTCGCTGAAAACCCAAGCGACATCTGTAAGTTTGCAAGCAAAGTCAAGAACGCTGTTCAAACAATCAAAGCCTTGAAGAAGCCGCAGTATATCAGCTCTCCTGAAACATTGAAAGCTATCATTGAGAAGATGCCTCCAGCTATGAAATTCAGATGGTTCGCCTACCATAGAAGCCGAAGGGAGGAAGACTTACAAGAGCTACTACTCATTGAAGAATTTTTAGAAGTAGAAGCAGACATGTGCGGTGACTTTGCCCCAATTGAAGAGCCTTCAGACCAGAAGAGGGGTACAAGAAGACCCGTGCATACGATTCAAGGAGAGCCTTCACATGAAACTGAACGAGAGAAGTTCAAGAAGAGTTGTCCCATATGTCAAGAAGAGCATTTCCTGATAGAATGCAAGAAGCTGAAAGAAGCAAACATTGATGAAAAATGGGAAATAGTGAAGAAAGCTAGAACGTGCTTCAAGTGTCTACGGTTCCAGCATTCAAGAACCAACTGTAGAGCTCCAAACTGCAAGAAATGTGGAAGATGGCATCACACTATCTTACACTCCGACAAGCCGCCGAAACCATTTGAGAAGAAAGAAGAAGGAAGCTCATCAGAAGGGAAGGTCGCCTCCATCCACAACACCATCAGTGGAGAAAAAGCATACCTGAAGATCGTGCCAGTCGACATCTACGGGCCGAAAGGGCAAGCTCGGGTGCTGGCGCTGCTGGATGAAGGCTCAACCATCACGCTTCTAGACCAGGCGGTGGCAGAGACGATCGGAGCTGAGGGCAAGACAGAAACGCTAACTATTGAAACAGTCGGTACAAAGATCATCAAGGATTCCCAGAAGATACAACTGAAGATTAAAGGTGCCTTCAGAAGAGACAAGAAGAATATCACCGCAAGAACCATCGACGATCTCAACCTGTCAGAACAAAGAATAAAGAAGGACACTATTACCAGCTGCCAGCATTTAAAGAAGATTGAAGATCAACTTCTCTACACAACCGAGAAACCGAAGATGTTGATAGGTCAAGATAACTGGGGCCTTATCGTCACAAGAAGACTGAAGAAAGGAAAACCATCCGAGCCCGTAGCCTCACTCACTAGTCTAGGGTGGGTGCTACATGGGTGTGAAACGGGTTCCAGCGCTGCGGTACACTTCATCCACTACGGCAGAGCCAGAGTCGCGCCCACGAAGCCAGTGTCTATCCCAAGGCTTGAATTACAAGCGGCCTTGCTTGGTAGTAGGATGGCGGCGTCGATCAAAGAAGAGATGGAGCTCGAAGCATCAAAGACAGTATACTGGACCGACTCCAGCACTGTACTACAATGGATCAACTCAGAACCTAGAAAATTCAAGACGTTCGTGGCAAACCGACTGGCAGAAATAGAAGAGAAAACGAAACCTGAAGAATGGAGATGGGTGCCTACTAAGCAAAACCCGGCAGATGACGCCACAAGGGGTGTCCCAGCCGAGTTCGACAGCAACGCCAGGTGGTTCCAGGGGCCGTCATTTCTCCGCCAGCCAGAAGAAGAGTGGCCACATCGAGACTTCAAGCAAGGAGGTGCGCTGCTAGAAGAAAAGAATCAACTGAAAGCGATGGCAACGAAAGCAACAGACAAGACTCTACTGGACCTGGAACGTTTCTCAAGCTGGGAGCGATTGCTGCGCACTACTGCGAGAGTCATCGCCTTCGTCAGCCGCCTGAGAACCCGCAAGGCAACCACCGTCGCCGCCCGAGAGAAGGACGAGCCCTGGAAGCCACAAAAGAAGACCCAGCCCGGTAAGCTACAAATCTCCGCCAGCGCAGACAAGCGGCTATACGTACCTCTACACGAAGAACACTTGAAGAAGGCTGAAAAGTTATTATTGAAGATGAGTCAAGCCGACAGCTTCTCGGCTGACTTAAGAAAATTGAAGGATAAGAAACCATTAGAAAATGCAAGTCGAATAAAGAAGATTGACGTCTACATGGGTGAAGACGACATCATCAAATTAAGAAGTAGAACGAACAAGTTTCAAGATGAAGGCGAAAGAAAAATGAATCCTGTTGTGCTAGATGGAAGGCACAAAATCACACGCCTCCTCATCGAGCATTACCACAAGAAGTTCCTACATGCAAACAACGCGACGGTCATGAACGAAATCCGTCAAAAGTATTGGGTCCTCGGCTTAAGAACAACACTGAAAGCTATATCTCACGGCTGTCAGTGGTGCAAGACAAGGAAAGGTACGCCGGGGATACCACCAGCGGGAGACTTACCAAGAGAACGTCTTCAGCATCACCAGTTCCCGTTCACCAACGCCGCTGTGGATTACTTCGGGCCAATGCACGTCACCGTGGGGAGAAGAAGAGAGAAGCGTTGGGGGGCACTGTTCACTTGCCTCACCACCAGAGCTGTACATCTGGAGTTAGTGCCATCTCTAAGCACTAGCTCTATGATTATGGCACTCCGACGGATGGCAGCAAGAAGAGGAACCCCGAAGACAATCTTCAGCGACAACGGTACGAACTTCGTCGGGGCGAACAAAGAGCTGCAGCAAGCCGCACAAGAGAGAGGGATCACCTGGAAGTTCATCCCTCCTGGTTGTCCGAACATGGGAGGTGCCTGGGAGAGACTCGTAAGATCAGTCAAAACAGCGTTAGCAGCGGTCCTCGAGGAGAAGTCACCGCCAGAAGAAGTGCTTCACACGCTCCTAACCGAGGTGGAGCACACCGTCAATTCAAGACCCCTCACCCCCGTCAGCATGGACCCCACTGAAGAGGAAAGTTTGACCCCCAATCACTTCTTGTTGGGTAGGTCATGCGGCATGTCAGCACCCGGCGAGTTCAACGACACCGAGTTGATAGGAAGACCCAGCTGGAAAACTACGCAAAGGCTAGCGGACCACTTCTGGAAGAGATGGATCAAAGAGTACTTACCCCTCTTGATGCCTAGAAAGATAGAGGGAAAGGAAACTAACGATCCGAAGATAGGCGACATCGTGCTCATAGTCGACGCGACGCTGCCGAGAAATTCGTGGCCCCGAGGCGAGGTCATCAAGGTGTATCCAGGACCAGACGGAAGAACTAGGATATTGGACGTGCGGACTTCGGGTGGAGTACTCCGACGGCCGACACGTCGAGTCATCACGCTGGTACCTGCCACATCGTCGCTGCCCGAGGATGCAGTGCCACGCACCGTGGGGGAGAATATTAGCGACGACGTACTTGTAATTTGTAAATAGTTCATAAGGATAAGTTATAAGTTTTGTAATTAGATTTAAGTGAATAAAAATTCCCAAATGAGTCTCCAATCATTTCCGCTTGGCGGCGCCACCTACGCAGAACGCGCCACGAAGCTTAGCTACTGTAGAACTTTACCGTAACGAGAGCCGATAGCTATTTTTATAATTTTTAAGGTCTAAACTAATGTTTTTATTGTTAAATTTATGTTATTAAGTAAATATAAGGTATTATCTATAAGATAAAATTGTAAAATATAGAATCCGTGAGGAAAAATAAAATAAGCAATGTAAACAAAGCCGCTTATTGGCTAAAGCAGTTTGTAGGTAGAATCCAAAGGGCTCTGATTGGTCAGAGTACCCTATATAAGCCGGTCATTTTTCCTCCCGAATTCAGTCCGGAACCAGCAGCCTTAGAGAAAAAACCTCTAATAAACAAGAAGTAAGAAATCGCTGTTTCACTGGAAAGACCCCTGGAAATTGAAGTACCCTTCTGCAGATCATCAAGCCGCAAACATTTCTCAATCCACGCTCCCATCGGCACCTTCGTCCACCCGCCAGCATCAAGATCTACATACAGTCCACTCGCCGCACGACAGAAGCGCCAGCGGTACAAAATATTAGGCCACCATACACCTCTTGGCCATTCTATCCTGTTTCTGTCGTCCCCAACAGTTATTTTAGCCTAGTATATTTGTTTAATTTATGTGTTTATAAAAAGTCTCTACAAGATAGTTTACTTTTAGTTAAGAATCTAACCAAATGTATTATAGTCATCAAGTTATGTAATCAAATCAAAATATAAGTGCCTACCTAAATTTTCTGACAATCAAAACTAGAAAATCGAATGTCCTACCAAACTTCGTTCAAGTTGGTGACCCTTATGGCAGTCCTTTTCCTGGCTAGAATTCGGAACTCACTCTGAAAGCTACTGATAGGGCAATCTAAATAGGATTACACCCTTCGCCGGCATTAGGGCTCGTTAGTGACGGAATTTTAGGACGGTGAAAGGTACCGAAATGAACACTTAATTTTATAATACCCTGTAAAATTTCCATGGCACTGTTTGATAACAAGGGCAGGTGTTGATTGGGGCGTTAATTAATTTTGTTTTGGGCAGTTCTGCGTTTGTCAGATTTTACATACTTAATTTCGTATTTCCACTAAGCGCTGAGTATAAAAAAGTCCGTTAGAATGTTTAACTGCTACATTTAATAATCATCTTAACGTTGTTCAAGGTCGCATTCGAAATATTCACCTTGGAGTGTGGGGTCCGCTAATTCCTTCTCCTACATTAAGGTGACTTTATGACTTAGTCAAACCTCGCAATCTGAAGAAGAAAACCTGTACCAACGCTTTGTCTGTCAATAGTAGGTGTACTGGCTCGCAGATGAGTTGACTTGTGCAGATCTAGTGAGGTACAGACATGCTTTGCCTTCATTACATTCATGATCCAATTTTTTTTCTTACACCTGTATTGTATTCCCAACAAGGCAGGCAGCACATTTCCCTACCTCGTTTTGTATAAACAGGCATTAATCATTGAGCCAAGTTAATAAAGGGTGAGCCTAATCATTTTTCATACATATAGCATGTAGAATAAAATAATTTGAATTAAAAGAACGGAGAGGTATTAGATTATAATCCGCCCGGCCCATAATTAGCTTGAAACACAATTATCACTGCTATGTGGGTAGGAAGGTACGTTATTTATAACTATAATAATTATATGAATTAATTACAAAGGTAGGTGTAGTCAGTTGTGACTACTAAATACATACATACTAAATTTTGGGGGTTCCCCATACTTAGAACTGAAACTCAAAAACTGTTTTTTCATTAAACCCATACGTGTGGGGTGGTATCTATGGATAGGTCTTCAAAAATGATATTGAGGTTTCTAATATAATTTTTTTCTAAACTGAATAGTTTACGCAAGAGCCACTTCCAAAGTGGTAAAATGTGAGTGCCCCCCCCCCCCCCCCTGTAACTTCTAAAATAAGAGAATGATAAAACTAAAAAAATATATGATGTACATTACCATGCAAACTTCCACCGAAAATTGATGATCTAGTAAGTAGTTTTTTTTTTAATCCGTCATAAATCGTAAACCGCAATTTACCTACTTGTGCTACGAAACCCTTCATGGGCAAGTCCGACTCGCACTTGGCCGCTCTTTTACTTTTTCTGCCGTGTAAGATACTGTGATGGTAAGCGGATGCTTTGAATTGATTTTCGTTTAAAAGTGCATTAGTATATTCCTGCGAAGAAGATCCTACGTGGCCCATTCGACTGAATACGAAAAAGTATTTAGGACAAATGTGAAAAACATTGTTTAGAAAGGAAAAGTAAGTATAAAAAGCAAATGGATCGAGACGAGTGGCCCCTTAATGAAGTATTCAGTGCCGTTGACACAGACTTAGAGTAGACTAGATACTGCGTCTGCTTTAGATAGGATGATTTTTTTTTTGCTGCCGCCGCAGATGATCATACGAGAGCATCATTGACTTATATGTACACTACTAGATAAGCTATTTAAAACAAGAAAATTTCTCACTGTTTCTCTGGGGGTCAGGATGAAGAAAAATTTAATCTGTTTATGTATACCGAACCTTCTTTAAAACCCTCTGTTTGATAGTCATAAAAATATTGGCCAGATTGAACGTATGCTAAATTCAAAGCAAGGACAAACATTCGGCAATGTATGTATCGAAAGTTAGTGTGAGTTTAAAGTAACACTAAGTCGTAAAAGTAGTCGCGTTCCAAACTTAAGGACTACCGCTCATTATCATTTTGAACTTCGGAATACAGTGAGTCAGTTCTGTTTTATGACACACTTGCGGTATCTATCCTTAGCTATATCTGTGGACAAGACAGTGCGGTGTCTAGTAGCAGGCGTCTATTCAGCAATCGTAAACAACAGTCGTAAAGTCGGCTAGTAACTCTACTAGTCGGAAACTTGACATAATAATATCTAAAACGGTTATATAAGTAGATAATAGTAGACAAATTTGTTTGTGTATTTTTGTCTATAAAAGGGACCGTCTGAAGCCGCAATGAATTACGCGTATCTGCTGCGTGTGTCTGCAGTTGTCATATGCGGTCACCTTCGGGATCATATCTTAATAGATAGAGAAATTATGATGATTAAAGTTAGCCCACTAAGTTTTTTAGTCCTACGTAATACGCCTCAATCTTTTGCTGACAATTGGCAACTTTTCATTACATGCCGTAGAATAGATGAGAAGCGGGAGATTAAAATTACACTAATCCTACTGCATCGATTAGTGTAGTGATGTTAATAAATAATAAAAATAATTCAATGAAAGATAGAAGCCGATAAACATGGTTTTACTCAATCCATATTACAATTATTTAAGCGAAATATAGTATCTGAAATGAACTCATAAAGGCAAATGAATGCTGCATCAGAACTTTACGCGCTGCCTGTCTAGAAAAGTTGGAGCAGAAATAAACCGCTGAAGCTCTGTCCGTAACGGAGCGAATAATTTATACCTTTTGTCACTAACCGTACAATTTGTGTGTACTCTGAATATTTCTCACCACTGAAAGTACAGTCAGCGATAAAAGTAGGTTAACAAATTCTACTTCATTGATCACTACAGCTTTTAAACCTTTCAGAAAATGATACCAAGAACATAAAATATTATAACTTGACTCTCTGGAGATTATAAAACTACTTGAATATCGATTTTGGACGTATATTTTTTTTATAAATCTGAGATGGCAGACAAGCACACTCTGATGGTATCTAATGTGTTATCTAATGTATATCTATTCGCATTGGTTATATGTATCATGTGTGTATTTATGAGATAGAGCTTATAATACTAGCTCTGCTTAGTGTAGGCCTGCGTAGTATTTCGTAGCATTTTTTTTTTTACGTCCGGGAATCCCCACGGATACCCCCCCCCCCCTTCGGAGGCGAAGGGGGAGGTTATGTCGGACTCGAACCGACTAAACCGCACGCCGTCTGTGGGTCGATGTGCTAGGCCGAAGGTGAGGTTGTCTTGTGACATATCCCTCGCACCCCGGCTGACCCAGGACCATTCCTCTCGGTCTGGCCCTCCTCAGGAGGGGGACCACGCGGTCCCCAACTCGCCCCCGGTATGGGGGGGGCGCGCATCGTCCTACGATGCGCGCCGCCGCCGTGGCCTGCTTCTGCTAGAGTGACGAGCGGCTCCACCCGTCACCCTCAGGCCCGCGCTCATGGGGGGCGGAGGTCGGTTTGCGCCCTCCGACGCCCGAGCCGCCTTCGAACGCGGCCAGCGATGTCCGCGAGTCTTTCTCGCTCGCTGCGCCGCGCCCGCTCTGCTGTCTCCTTCACGAGCATGACCTGCTCGCAGAAGGAGGCGCTGGCCGCCCACGCATCCGCGCAGCGGACCATCGCCGCGAGCAGGGTGGAGAGCGTAAGCACTCTCACCCCCAGGGCCGTCACAAGCTCCCGCCTCGGCGCTTCAAACGCCGGACACTCGGTGAGCGTGTGCAGCCCCGAGTCCACGCTCGCGTCGCAGTGATGGCACTCGGGCGTTGGCTCTATGCCCATCAGATGCAGGTACCGCCCGAAGTTACCGTGTCCGGTAATGACCTGCGTCTGACGGTACGAGAGGCCACCGTGTGGCCTCTCTAGCCACTCCCCCATGATGGGTCTTACCGCCGCAATCACGGCGTGCCCTGCGCGTGGTTGCTCAAGTCGTAGCTCCCACTCGGTCACCATGGCCCTGTGGAGCCGGGACTTCTCTGCCCGAATTTCTTCGGGCTCGGGATCGAGTCCCCGCTCCCGCGCCTCCTTTCGGAACCGATAGAGTGCCGAAAGGGTCCTCGCTTCCAGGATCCACGGTGGCGATCCGGCTAGGAGACTCGCCGCTTCAAAGGATATCGTGCGGTACCCCCTGATGGTCCTGGAGGCCGTCGTCCTCTGCGCCGCGTGGAGCAGAGGCAGGAATCTGGCCCCCAGGGTGTCCGCCCATACGGGGCACCCATATAGGGCCATGAACCGCACGACACCCGCGTAGAGTCTCCTGCAGGAGTCCTCTGGGCCCCTCAAGTTGGGCAACAGCCTGCCCAAGGCATTCGCCGTTGCCACCAACTTGGGACGCAGACTTCGGAAGTACTGTCCGAAGTCCCATCGACCGTCAAGCACCAGCCCCAGGTATTTCAACCGGGGCTTGATGTCGATGGGAGTGCCTCCCACTCTAAGGCTGGCTCCCGGGTCTGGCTTGCGCCGAGGGCCATGAAAGAACATGGCCTCGGACTTGTGCAAAGCCACCTCGAGACCCAGCCGCCGGATCCGTTCCACGACTTGAGCAACCGCGGTCGTGGCCCTCAGGGTCGCCTCGCGGTGTGTAGCCCCGCCCACCGTCACCAGCGTGTCGTCCGCGTAACACGTGACGGTGGCACCGTACGCGAAGTCACCGCGAAGCACCCAGTCGTAACCGATGTTCCACAGCAGCGGCCCAAGGACCGATCCCTGTGGAACACCGCACGACATCTCGCGCCTACCGACTCCGGTCGAACTCGGGTAGACGACGGCTCTCCCCGTCAGGTATGCCCCGACTATGCGGCGGAGGTAGAGAGGCACATCGTGATACACGAGCGCCTCTCTGATGCAACTCCAGGGCAAGGTGTTAAACGCGTTGGAGATGTCCAAGGACACCGCCAACATCACCTCGCCCCGAGCGACCGCATCCTCCGCCAGAGTCCTCACACGCATGATGGCATCCACAGTGGAACGCCACCGGCGGAACCCGAACTGGGTATTCGCCAGGTCCGGCCCCACTCTAGAGAGATGCTCGACGAGGCGCTTGGCAATGACTCTCTCGAAGAGCTTGCCCACCTCGTCGAGCAGCACTATGGGCCGGTACCCGGACGGCTCGTCCGCCGGGCGCCCCATCTTGCGGATGAGGACCAGTTTCCCCGTCCTCCACATCTTCGGAAACTGGCCCCGCTCCAAACATGCGCTGAGGAACCCTCTCAGTCGGGGTTCGAGACCGTCTTCCCCTAGAGCTAGGACCCACGCGCGGCCTGGAATGCCGTCGGGTCCCGGGGCGGTGTTCTTTTTGGCTCCAAGCCTTCGCACCGCCAGCTCTAGTTCTACCCGAGTGACCCCGGGCACATCGTCGTCAATCACCGCACCGGGCGCCATAGGCGACCGAGGCGGCGGAGCCATCTGCGGCGGAACATGTTCCGCTCGCGCCGGGAACAGGGTTTCGACCACTCCCCCGAGCAGAGCCGGCTCGAGCACCTGGGTCAGCGGAGGGGCCCGGGGGCGCAGCTTTTGTCTTACCATAAGGTAAGGCCGCCCCCATGGGTCCCGCTCCAGCGTCTCCAGGAGCTCCCGGTAACAAGCGGCCTTGGACCGCTTGATCTCCGCTCGGAGGGCATTCCTGCCTCCCTGTATCCCTCGTGCAGCTCCGCCAGTCGGGGCTCCGAGTCTGCGGGACGGCTACGCCTCCTACGGAATCGAGCCCACCGGCGGTGCGTGATCACGCAGGCTTGACGCAGCCTCGCGATCTCCGCATTCCACCAGTAGAGCCGACGCCTCGGATTATAGGCTGGAGCCCTAGGCATACCCGCATCGCAGACACGTGTCATGGCCTCCCGGAACCACGCCGCTTCATCGTCGACATCGACAGGCCTGTCCGGCGCAATGGCCCAGGCCTGTACGATGGCGGCCTCCAGGAGGTCCTCCCGATTCAGTCGCCCCAGCACCCAGCGCGGCTCGCGTTGGGCCGTTGCGACCGGCGCAGCCCCCGGGGAGGGGAGACATCCAACCGAACATATCGGTGGTCCGACAAAGTCTCCACCTCCGCGACGACACGCCAGTCCCGCACGCGAAGTGCCAGGGAAGCGCTCGCGAACGAAAGGTCTAGGATCGACCTGCGCTCCCCCGACACAAACGTGGCTTCGGCCCCACGAAGTATTTCGTAGCATATGATATGGAAAAAGTACACAATTGGCTATTAAAAAAAAAAAAAAAACGCATCTTTACACAAAAAGAATAATTAAGCTCAATATCCAGTAACCAGAGACCTATGTCCAGCAGTGGATTACGGTAGGTTAAATGATTGTTTGAAGCCCAGGGACAGCCAATCATAAAAGTTGATCAACAGTCAAATATTTACAAAACTTTTTACATTGGAATATTACATTGGAATATTTCATTCCAATGTACAAAATAAAACATTTGACGGTATTCCCGTCCAATTAAGCAGTCCGACTGTGGAAGTACCGTCGCCCTACAGAATACCACGGCCATAATAACCTTGTGTTATGTTGTCGGCGGTGAGTAGGGTAGCCAGAGTTCACAGGAGAGGTTTTGTGCTGTCAGTGGGAAGAACAATGACTATTCCTGCTTTGTCTTCTACACGGACGGCACAGAAACTCTCTGTGTTTACAGGGTCGGCAGCACGAGTGTGACTGCCCTGGTGTTGCACACGTCCATAGGCCATGGTAACCACTTACCATCAGAGTGTGATATTATAAATGGGAAAGTGTATTTGTGTGTGTCTGTTTGTTTATCGTCTGCCACAGAACCGATTTTGATGAAGTAAGGTATAGATGTAGATTAGACCTTGAGAAAGGAAAAGGTAATTGCAAATTATAATAATAATTCATTGTATGTTATTCCTCTTAGTTATAACATAAGTAATCACCTTTTAATTTTCTGCATTTTGATAGCCTACTCGATAAGTTAGAATGATTTTAGACAACATATGTTTTGGCGCCAAAAAGCCATCATTTAGAACACTTGAGAGAAGAATACGTTTCGTTTGAGATATCAACCATTGAAATAAGTCCAGTCGTTTGTAAGATATGAAGTGATAAAGAATATTACAAAAATACATACAAGATACGAGCGAAAATAAAGCAACCCTTCTTCGTAGTCGGGTTAAATGTGAAATCCCCAATCTAAACTTGAAGCAAATTACTCTTGACACGTAAAGTGTTGGGAAGAATGAGTACCTCAATTTCCATTTTTCCATTTCCGCCAGAAAAGGTTCCATGGCTCGTAAAAGCCTTAGAGCCTATATTTCAAAGGTGACCAATAGATTTGTCAATAGACGAATCAACCGTGAAAGCTAAAGGCTTTCACGGCTGAATCGTTATCTTGGTGAGTGATTTAATGTAATAGGTATTATTTTTTTAAGGAGATGCCTTTTTTTTTTAACGTGAGGGAAAATTCTTCATGGATGCTATGCCGGACTCCTACCGACTAAAAAACCCTCACGTACCGCCTAGTAGCCTGCGGTTGGTAGCCCCGGGTAAGCCCTCGGAAGGATGTCCCAGGACTACCAACAGACCTACGGCTGCTGCCTCACCTAGGAGGTTCGGGTGTTATCCCGCGTCTATGGGGGAGGGGGTTCGGGTGTCACCCTGCGTCTATGGGGGGGGGGGGGGGTTCGGGTGTCACCCCGCTTCTTGGGGGGGGGGGGGCGTGGGTGATCTCTCACGTCACTCTGCCGTCATGGGCCTGCTTCTGTAAGGACGGTGAGCAGCCCACTCACCGTCCTCAGGACCCCGGTCATGGAGGCCGATGGTCTTCGGCGAAGACACGTCGGCGGCGCCCAAGTCGCCGACTGCGGATCTCGGGTGGGAGAGTTCTCTCCCACTCCCGCCCCGCCGCCTCTTTCGCGAGCATGACCTGTTCGCAGAAAGAGACGACGCATGTCCCACTTACTCCCTCTGGAGACCATGGCTCGCACCATGGTCTCGAGCGAGAGAGTGTCCACGTCCAGACCCACCACGAGGGCCTGGCGCTGTTCCGCCCACGCTGTGCACTCCACCAGCGTGTGAAGCGATGTGTCGTCGCTGCGGTCCTCGCAGTGTTGACACTCGGCCGTGGTTTCCCGGCGTCTTCGCCACAGATATCTGCCGAAGCTACCATGCCCGGTAATTATCTGTGACAACCGGTAGGAGAGAGCACCATGGGTCCTCTCCAGCCACTCGTCCATGACCGGTCTGACGGCCGCGATTGTGGCGAACCCACCCTTTGGTTGCTCAAGTCGCACCTTCCATGTCTCCACGGTTTCCTGGTGGAGCTGGGACCGCTGAACCTCGATTTCTCGAGACGCAGGCCTTTGCTCCCGGGCTGGTTGTGGTGGTGCAGCGGTGCGATTGCTGTATCCCGGGTTCATTTTCTTGGTCGGACAGGCAGTGTTATTTAAATGTTGCTATTTATGACTACTTAAACTGTTTGGAATATTACACATATTGAAAATCGATATTCAAGTAGTTTTATAATCTCCAGAGGGTCAAGTTATATCGCACCTTCGGTGCAACAAAGTCGTAACAGCTCATTTTGTGATTTTACAGGAAAGCACTTTTAAGTTTTTTTTCGGGTTTGTCGTCTTATTACTGAATTACTATCTACAGTAGGTTATATATTTTAATAAAATTATATTGTTTGTTTCTTTCGCTACAGTTTCATGAAATAATTTTATTTTCAATTACTAATATTATTTTTAAACGATCTGGCGTACTTAAGTCGATTTTGCTATTTTGGGTATTTATGACTTTGTTGCACCGAAGGTGCGAATATACCTTACATTCTTCGTATCATGTTGTGAAAGGTTTAAATGCTATTGTGATCAAAGAAACTACTTTTATCGCTGACTGTACTTTCAGTGGTGAGAAAACTTCAGAGTACACACAAATTGTACGGTTAGTGACAAAAGGTATAAATTATTCGCTCCGTTACGGACAGAGCTTCAGCGCTTTATTTCTGCTCCAACTTTTCTAGACGAGCAGCGCTTAAAGTTCTGATATAGCATTCATTTGCCTTTATGAGTTCATTTCAGGTATAATGGCAGAGCTATTTAATGTATTAAAGACTGAAGTAAAATCATGTTTAACGAATTCTGTCTTACATTGAATTATTTAAAAGTATAACATCACTGACCGATATAGTAGGCCGAGGAGGGCCAGACCGAGAGGGATGGCCCTGGGTACGCTAGTACTATTATCTATTCTGTGCCCTGGGTCAGCCGGGGTGCGAGGGATATGTCGCACAACAACCTCACCTTCGGCCTAGCACTACGACCCACAGACGGCGTGCGGTTTAGTCGGTTCGAATCCGACATGACCATACCGGCTCCGGAGGGGGATCGGGGGGAGGGGGTATCCGTGGGGATTTCCCGCTCGTAAAAAAACCGATACAGTAGGAGGGTACATAAATATGAAAAAACTTTATTAGGTGCTAGGATTAGTGTACTCCCACTTCTCATCTTTTCTACGGCAGGTAATGAAAATTACGTAGGACTAAAAGCCTTAGTGAGCTAACTTTAATCATCATAATTTCTCTATCTACAAAGGTGATTCCGAAAGTGACCGCATACGACAACTGCAGACGCACGCAGCAGATACGCGTAATTCATTGCGGCTTTCAATGGTTCCCTTTACTCGTATCGAAGTTTAATAAGTAATGTATGTACTGTATATGCGTCTACAGTTGTCTTATACGCAAATAAATATATCTATTGATACTTATAGCATACAAACATACATACAATCAAGCATTTATAATAGGGGGGTCCTTCGTAATAGGGGGTGAGCTTATAGCCGTATTCCGGGCACTATTGTTAACTCGAGCCATGCATCTGAGGCTGAGTCTGGGGTCTACATATCTGTCTGATGTTAAAGTTAATCAGCCCTATCCCTTAGTCGCCTTGTATGACACCATATGGGATGAGAAGGGGTGGACCAAATTCTACTCTGCCGGGAACCACGCAGTAATGTATTGATACTTATAGCAACATAACATAAACTCACGACTGTATCCCCGAAGGAGTAGGCACAGGTGCTAGCACCCACATTTCGCCAGTTTATGTTTAGGTCCCAATGTAATAGGTGGCGAGCCTATTGCCATTAACCGGGCACTTATAAACCTGCGATAAATACACACATAACTTCGGAAAGCATCAAAAAGTCAATGATGTGTGCCATGGTTAAACCTGGGATCGAACCCGAGACCTCGTCTCAGCAGTCCATTGCCCATACCAAAAGTTTTAAACGTTGTTATGTCAAGTTATCGATAGCTAAACGACTTTATGATTGTTGTTTACGATTGCTGAATAGACGCCTGCTACTAGACACCGCACTGTCTTGCCCACAGATATAGCGTGGAAAAGCTGCCGCAAGCGAGAACGGCTCAATGTGTCACATAACTGAAATGATTCACTGAATTTCGAAGTTCACAATCACGATGAGCGATAGTCCTTAAAGTAAGAAAACGTGACGACTTTTACAAAACTTTAAACTCACACTAGCTTTCGATACACACATTGCTGAATGTTTGTCCCCACGATGCACGTTGGCGCAAAGGTAATCTAGTGAAGATACTTGCTGTGATTTTCCTTGCTTTTACTTTAGCATCCGTTCAATCTGGTCAACACTTTTTATGACTATCATACAGAGCGTTATATATAAACAGATTGAATTATATTAAATATATCTTGTTAAATTTTTCTGCGTCTTGACCCAATTCGATATCCAGATCATCTCCGCCCACCACAGAAACCGTGAGAGATGTTAATCCGGTGTATGATTTGCAAATAGGTACCGCCTGCTATCAAGCTTGTTTTTATCTTTCCAGCACCAGTCGGGTTTTTTTTTAATTAAAAATAATACTTTCACACTTGCATATCCGTGAGAGAGTAGACAGATTTATGCTGATTGTTTTCGATCTGCAAATATACTATGGGGATTAAAATTGATTGGTTGGATGAGGATAGGGTCTCTCAAACAAAAAAAACCACCAAGATCTTCTGCAAGGCAGTACTAGTGACGGTCGAGACTCTGACGCTTCCTTATCGGGGTTCAGATGGCAGTCGTTCAAAAAGAACTATCGTAGCGCTGATAGTAAGGTTTCACCCTCGAGCACGGAGTCTGCTTACTCCTTGTCTTTCTTTTGGTTTTACTTATACTACTTTTGTGAGAGTGACTGCTATCTGACATCCAACCCCAAAAGGCAAGCTTGTGACTGAGAACAGCAGGTACACCGGCGCTCAGGTGAGATTGGCTTAGACACCAAGGATCTTATCCGGGCTCTTAAAACGCGACCCCTTGAGCATTTTAGCAAAATATTAATTCTTTTAGAAATAAATTAAAAATATTTATCCTTACCCGTTAAAGGGAATTTAATAACATAAATGTTGACAAATCTTTTATTTAGTTATATATTGTTGGTAATTATTATTTCATCATATATATAATATTTAATAATAATATCTTAAGAATAAATATAATAATATTTTAATAGTAGCATTATAATTTACCTTGTACACAAATTTGACAACTTACCGGTGAAATCCTTGGGCGGATTTCCTGGTCGTGGATTTGGACCTTGCGCTTCCCATAGGTCATGTTATATACATAATGAAGATATTCCAGTGTTGGTCAAACCATGGTTCTTGGCTGTACTCCACCAATGGCAATCCAATACATTTTACGACATCTTTGCGAAATAGAGGTAGACTAATGATATTGTGTGTGTTTATATCTATTTTTATTTATATCATTACCTTATCTATATTTATGTATATTGCTATTTACATGTATTTATATTTTACTAAGTAATGTGTTTCTTATTTTTTTTCTTTGATCGGGTACCCCCGTCCGTATGCCAGTGGGTGCCAGCAGAATACCAGCGCTGTGGTATTTACATACCCAGCACATGCTGAGCTGGTGACCTTTTCGGTATATCCGTCTGCACATATTTTTGATATCTAAGTTTTGTTTGCTAAATGTTTGTAATTGTAGTCATATAAACTTAAATATTCTTACAAGCAGGAACGTTGTTACAGTGTATGATGATGTACTGAATTTCCTGATTTCTATTCTATTCTATTCTATGTTAACTTATTTCTATGAAAATGTCGATTTATGTAAAATATACTGCAAGAAAAAAAGTTAAAATGATATAGACGTCACTATAAAAGTATACACAGAACCGATAAAACTCCACAAATTGCTATATCTACCCTCAAGCACACAGAAGCCCACCAGAATTCAATTAGTAGTCCGGTGATATTGGCACGCCATAATAGCGCTTTATCAACCCTTGAACTGTCGCGCCCTAATTTGATACGCAGAGAGTCGCTTCCGGGTCTGTAATACCCGGTTTGATATTTCTGAATAAATGTGTACATATTTGTCTCTTGTGTTAAAATATTTCGATACAATAAAACAAAATTAACAAAAGACTATACGTTAACATATTTTAAGCAGTCTACCAAACTCATTGCCAAAATAATTTGTCTGCGACTTAAAGTTACTTGATTTCGAAAAACTTTAAGAAGAATCTCTGTGCTAAATGGCTTGCAGTACCAACACTGGCAGTCCTGTCATCGACATGTGACGTAATAATAAGTTAATTTCTTGAAAGAATCTTTGTGAAATGTATTAATTTTCCATTCAAATCCCATCCTCTATTTTATTAAATTGCATAAAACGCCTATACCTCACCAAATCCTTAAATTTCAAGTTTTATTAAGATAAAACAAAGGTATGGTCGGTTGGACCCATTAGCAGCCATTCAAGTGTTAAGTAAGTATATTTAGGGGAGTTTTTGAATAGCGTGCCGACAGAAAACCGTTTTACATAATTTATTGGCAAATCGTTAACTTTTCCTCTCAGAGTTTTGGTTGGTTGATTCCTAATGTTGACTTTTTAAATATTGCTCAAAGTCCGTGAAGGAAAATTGTACCTTAACATACCTATCTGACGTAAATTCAGCGGAAAAAAACGAAAAACCGGCCAAATGCCAGCCGGACCGGCACACGAAGGGCTTCGTATCATTATGTAACCGTCCTTAAAATAACATTTATTGTATGGGCCTCTCTAAATCCATATTTATTTGATTCTGTTTTTAGTATGTGTATTTTACATTTTTTTTAATACCACTGAGGTGGCAGACAAGCACACGGCCCACCTGACGGAAAGTGGTTACTGTGGCCTATGGACGTGTGCAACACCAGGGGTGTCACACTCGTGCTGCCGATCCTGTTAACACATTTTTCTAAAATAAAAGTGTCCTAAGTTACTTCTTATTGCATCAGCTACCTGCGAAAACAGACAAACAGACAGACAGACAAAAATTGTTTTGAGCCATACTCAGTCTGCCGATGCAGTAAACACTGAATTTCTGTTCCGTCAGTGTCGAAGACAAAGCAGGAATAGCCTTTGATCTTCCCACTGACACCACAAAACCTCTACAGTGAGCTCTAGCTACCGTACTTACCGCCGGGAACACAACACGAGGTTATTATAGCCGCGGTATTCTGTAGGGCGGAAGATATGACTAAAGCCAACAGCTTACCATGTGATAACCCGTATGATTATTTGCTACCTAAGCTACGACTGTAGGACAACACGAGGCTAATTTGGCCGCGGTATTCTATAGCTATCACGGTTCATAAGTTACAGCCTGGTGAAAGACAGACAGACAAACAGATATAATAAATAAAAAGCCTTTATTCTTGTTTCTTAGTTCAAATTAGAAAATTTATATGTGCCTAAACTTATTAACTTACAGTTACACAGTTACAGAATTTTGCATTAGGCAAACGGTATTTATTCTTTGGAGGAAAAAACCTCACTGTAAAGTTTTTAATTTTTTGAGTGGACTGTATTTTTAAAGAAAAGGAATTTAAAACACCTTGCATATGCTAGGTTATGAACTAGGAGAAGGAAGGTCGGCTCGCACTTACTTGATGTTACTGCAGCTGCAATCTTCAGCACGTGCACGGCTGTCCCCGAATTTCACACTATCACAGTACGAGAGTTTTAATGGCCATGTTATTACACCCACATTTAATTGAGAAGTGAAGAACTGATCACACACATCGGAAGTTGCGGCGATTATTAGTTTCCGCTGTTTTGTTGGCACCTCAGCCATAACGCGTCGTCATTGGTCGAAGTGCGGATGCCGGAAGGAATGGATTAGATAGGTTAAAAAATGCAAGATGCGTTCATATTTTAATGAATTTAGAAATTGAAATCCAACATTCTTCAACTTGTCTTCTGACAAAGGCCTCTGAAGGTCTCTATTCTTTGCTGTTCGGATCCGTGTTGGACCCGCTATTTTCCTGAGGTCATCCTCCCATCTCTTAGACTGTCTACCTCTGTTTCTCTTGCCGTCTATTGGGTACTACTCTGTTATAAGTCTTGTCCATTTTTCTTTCTTCTCTCTTGCCATATGTCTTGTGTAGTTTGTATGTTGTGTATGCATTCTTAAATTTTGTTTTACTTCTTATGTCTTTTAATTTCACTCGATCTTGTCTTTTCACTCCTGTTGTGCTTCTTTCAATACTATTTTGTCTTTTATTTTGTTTCCCAGTTGTTCTGTTGTGCTATTCACAAAAAGATAATTATGTTTTAATAATAGGATTCCATTTTTACTTTTTGTGTACGGAATCCAAAAAATAAACAGGCCCGTGAAGGGACCTCTTAGAAAAATATATATTATTCCTGATTGCTCTTGCCTTGGATCTTTTATCGTTATAACTTTGGACAATCGTGCTACAGTTAAAGATAATAACTAGGTCAAAGTTTGCGCAAATATTTAAGAGGGGTTCCTTTGACCGAAGCTCCACTGTCATACGAATTTCATTACAGCTCTGGGGTTCTTTGAGCTTTCAAGGTAACTTCTGTAATCTACGAGTTCGATCATTTGAGATAATTTCACTTATGGGAGATAAGTAACTTAAATATTTACGACAGCCTCCGTGGCGTAGCGGTAGTGAACGCGGCCGCTACGCAGGAGGCGCAGGTTCAATTCCCGCTCAATGCAAATATTTATATGCATGAATATGGGTATTTGCATTGGTCTAGTCGTGCCTCGGAAAACACGTAAGTCCCGGTTTCCATACGAACAGCTATGGCAGTCGTTTCGGGTTGTTGGAGCCCTCAAAAGTACAACAACTGGTCTAACTGCAATGGTTCGATAAAAAGGCGCTCTATTTTATTTTGGAGGTCAGTTGGCAGTTTCTTCACGGAAAATGTCGAAGTTCAGCCAAATCTGCAGTTAGACTGGTAAAAGCGAACCCAGACTCCAAGTTTGAAAGCTTCAGATGCGACTGGGATTAATGCTGAGATAAAAAAGACGTAACGTAAATATTTTATTCTTGTTTTTAATCTTAATTTAATTACCAGTTACTGAAAAGAAAAAAAAATCTTCCCTCAAGAAAAAAATAACAATGTTGTAGCTGGTTATCCCAAATCAGCTACGAAATTAAATTCCTAATTTCAACTAAGATAATTTGGACTCGGGAAAGCTTGGTTGTTTTACCACCAAGCTAAGCTTTTTTTAAGAGACAAACAGCAGGTCTAAATGTGCCATATTGCATATTGATGTTCACTTGCAGATAAGTAAGAGACATATGAAGACCGTAAAATGCTCACTTTCTGCTCTTTTAGTGAAATAGTACACATAATATTCAGTAAATGAACAAACAATATGGTCTTTTTAGACCTACAGATAAATGAACACGAAATGAAGTACTATACAGAACCTATATAAGGCTTATTTCTACCTTTATGTTGTACGGGACCCTAAAATAATAAAATATCTTCAACAATAAAAAAACTCATGTTTAATACCATATATAATAACTATCTGAACTACACGCCTTGTACACTTGTAATGAGATACAATAATATTCTAAGTATTCATTTCCACCGAAAGTTGTGGCACTTTTCTCTTTTTTATAACCCAAGTTCGCAAACTGGCACCTGAGGGAGAACCTTATAATACACGGGGGTTGGGTTTATAAGTGATAAAAGCTGAAAATATTAAGGAAAGCCCCTTGCAGTTGATAGGTAGGTAGGTTCACTCTACTCCTATACATGGCCTGCCATTATATCGTAACAGTAAAACCCCCATGGGTCCCACATAGCCGAGAGCATGAGGAAGTGTATATGACGGAATTGAACCTACTAAAACACACATGGTGTCCCCTTGCCATGGTAAACTGAGTGTGAGGGTAGCCATTGTGGAATATTCTACACACCGTTCCCAGCAGACCTACTTATAAATATTCAAAAATATAAAAATATACTACGACATTGTACACAACGCTATCTGAACAAATAGTAAGTATAGCATAATTAGCTTGTTCTATGGATTCTAGAATGTGGATAAAACATACTAAAGTAGATTTTTATGTAAACAAATCAAATATTTATATGTATGGACACAAGTATTTGCAAAAATAGGGTAAAATGGCCGGCTTTTGTCACTGTCTACCCCGTAGGGAAATAGGCATGAGTATGTACGAATGTTTGCACTGAGTGGGAATCGGACCCCTGATATTCTACTATACAGTCGAACGCTCTACTCCTACACCATCGTCATGCGGGGACGATGTTTCCGACTTTACTTACATACTTTACTTTTTGACTTACTTTCTCCCTTTCTATAACTGTCCAGAATCGGAACGACTCTTAAGGGTTTGAAGCATAAAAGATTAAACTTTGTCGATTTAATCCCATTAAGGCATGAGTATCCACGTTTATCACTAAGAAATTTCATTTACGAAAACTGTATTTACAAAATAGACTTTTAACAATTTCTAAAACTATCTTCAACGCAATACTGTAGTTATACTGTACGTATACTGCAAATTGATGGCACTTAGTGGAATCTACTACACATATTGAATAATAACTTCACTTGTAAAAAATAACTGTGGTGAAGTACAAGTGAAGTTATTATCCAATACTGTAGTTATCTAGGACATTTAATAATTGTTTTTAAGTTCTCTCAATATAATGAGCTAAAGCGAAAACACCTTGTACTTATAAGTTCACAACTTCACAACTTTAGCCTCGTTGTGCAAAAGTTTTAGATATGGGGTTTCAGGCGTCAGTAAGTGCATAGCCGGGCAAGGAGGATTGTGGTCGCGGCACTAGTGGGATGATCTTCTTTTAATGAAGCCGTCAAGCTGTATGTAATGGTGACCCTCTTCCCTGAGACTTTGCCTTCAGCTTACCATCAGGCGAGATGAAGTCATATTGACGTGTCCTATATATTAAAAAAAAACAACGTGGTCAGATATGAAAGCCAATGCTACTGAGACATAATGCTTAGATGATAATCTCATATTATGTTCTTCTCGTTCTCTCTGTTTAACCCTGTGCCATTGTCCGCAGTTCGTTGGGGTATGGGGCCTGCCGGCCGTGGCGTGCGACTGCTACATAGCCATCGACGTCATCTGCTCCACCTCCAGCATATTCAATTTAGTCGCCATATCTGTAGACAGGTAAGATTCTTTATGATGCTCCTAAATTTTACAGTCATTTGATGCTTCAATGAGGTTCGCCGGGAAATTATTCCAGGAATTGTGAAAATCAGTCCATAAGTAACAATTTTATAAGCTTTTATAATGAGTTATGAGTTATTCCAATAAGATATTTTGTGGTAGAGAAATTCGGAAAGAGAAAGTCGAAAAGCATGTCAAAACTATCAGAAACCTTCCCTTTAGTTTAATTAACTACAAGTACAAACTAAAGAAGAAAAAGTGAATTTATGAATTAAATAATAGAGGTCGTTACATATGAAATTGCCGTTTTATTGAAGAATTTGGAGGAAACCTAATTTGTGGTAGGTACTAACATTTTTGCATTTTTTTTTTAGGAATGACAGATCCAAATTTTATAATTTTTTGGTATGAAAGAGACAACATTAAGCTTACAGCAACTTTTATTACATTTTTGAAAAGTGACAGCTGTAAAAAAGTAATACGAAATTTATCATCAAAATGGATAGCATTTAGGACGTACTATTTTTGAAGATGGAATTTAATTTATCAAGCAGCCAATAAAAACAAAATTTAATACAGAGTTGTAAAATCTTGAAATCAACTTTTAAACAAAGTTTAAATAATGGCAATATCTATTAAATTACAGGAATAACGAACTCATAAATCTGTAAGAAAAATTCGGCAATTTCATATGTAACGACTTAATATTTAATATTTCGTGTAAAGTGATGATATTCGCGTTTAACAATTAATGTTCAGCAAACAGTGTTGTTACACTTATTTTTTTTTATTTTTTTTTTTATTATCTAATCATACAATTTATAAGTATTGCATCTACTATTGGTTCACAAAACTGTTTTGAACAGTTTGTCTGTGAACTCAGTTGAGTCTCTGTGATAAGAATAAAATTGGTTTATTTACTTGTATGATGGTGTATATGTAGGTACTGATATTTATCCCGTGAATTCGATGTTCAAGTATGTTATAAAGAGTCCTTTTAAGCACAAAGGTGTTAAACACCATTTTTATAATAAAAGGCTTTCGTTTTCACGCTCAGTAAGCATGCTGCACGCCACATTAACTCAAAGTGCCGTAAACATTCCTTGAGAATGAGCTACAAAACACTTTACTTAACGCTCTCATACACTAAAGGATGCCTTTGAAGTAAGCTTTTTATAATAATAGGCCATGAGGATTAGATTTTTAAATAGACATTTGATACTTAAAGTATAGAAACTGAACCTCACGATCTAACTTTTAAACTCTCGCGTTCCATGATATATAATTAACGAAACGGGAATTAACGCGATCATGGTATAGGTACTTACATACCTTTGATTGCCTGACGTTTCGACCAGGTTACACCGGCCGTGGTCACAGGCTGACTGGCTCAGCAGTGGACGCCCGCCGTCTTCGAATCCGTGAGGTAGTAGGTTCTTCATCTACCCGCACATTTTCAATATTTTCTTGTCGCCATGTACCGTCACATACCACACTCACAGTGTCCCTATTACGTAAGCAAACTGTCCGGTGTCTATCCAACCGCGTAGAAAAGCGAGGTTGCATGTTTTTCATCACCGGATTCCATGTTGCAGATAATTTAAAACCATCTTCCCGATTGAAATTTTTATGTTTTTTGATTTCAATCGCTTCACGTACAGCTCTTGAGTAAAAGTGACGTTCCTTGGAGAGGACTTGCGTATGGTGAAATTCAATCCAGTGATTGGTGCCTGCTTCTAGCAGGTGCTCTGCAACCGCCGATTTGCTCGTCTGGCGATTCTTTACAGCTGCGATGTGTTCTTTGACCCGTTCAGCAATAGTCCGCTTCGTTTGGCCTATATAGGAACTACCACAGCTGCAATCTATCTTATAGACACCTGGACACTGTAACGGTAAGACATCCTTCGGTGTGCCCACGATGTTGTTTACCCTTATGCCTGGGGTGTAAACTGTCGGGATGGAGTATGTTTTTAACACTGAGCCGGTTTTGTCCGTTACTCCCTTGACATAGGGCATATAGGCTGGCTGTCTGCTCACCTCTGGACGTCTACGCCTCACTGCCTGTTGCTTCCGTCGTCCACTGCTGAGCCAGTCAGCCTGTGACCACGGCCGGTGTAACCTGGTCGAAACGTCAGGCAATCAAAGGTATGTAAGTACCTATACCATGATCGCGTTAATTCCCGTTTCGTTAATTATGAACCTCACGATGATTTTTTTAATGGAAAAACTTTAAATTTCAAAACTAAACCCGACTACTGAAAAATCACACTCTAGAAAGTATTAAACAAGAAAATATGTAGATAAGATAACTTTGGTCGTATGCCAGTTACTCTAACAGAGTAGAGAATGTATTGTATTCTAGAAAACAGTGGCATACGACCAAAATCATAGCCTTCCTGAAGCTTTACTGTAGTCGGGTAATAAAAAGAAATACCAATTTATTTTTCCATGTACAAAAAGCTAAGCGAAGCGAAGCTAAATAATAAATGAAGATTGTGAAGATAAAAACGATAATAATTAATCACTATTACCTATTATAGGAGAGGCCTATGTTCAGCAGTGGACTGTGTGTGGCTGTTATGATGATGATAACAAAGTATATCCAGGCCTATTTCCAGTAGTAGACTATGATAGGCCAATTGATTAATTGACAAAGTTAATACAAGGAATGCAAGTGCCTCATGCCTATACTTATCCAAAGATAAATGCTGGTAACTTCTTAAATCTATGCAAATAAATTAATTTATTAAAACGCCCTACTATATCATACCAGGCTCGGGCGTCGGAGGGCGCAGACCGACCTCCGCATGAGCGCGGGCCTGAGGGTGACGGGTGGAGCCGCTCGTCACCCTAGCAGAAGCAGGCCACGGCGGCGGCGCGCATCGTAGGACGATGCGCGCCCCCCTCATAAAGGGTGAGAGTCGGGGACCGCGTTGTCCCCCCTCCCGAGGAGGGCCAGAACGACTGGAATGGCCCTGGGTCAGCCGGGGTGGGAGGGATATGTCACAAGACAACCTCACCTTCGGCCTAGCACATCGACCCATAGACGGCGTGCGGTTTAGTCGGTTCGAGTCCGACATAACCTCCCCCTCTGGCTCCGGAGGGGGGAGGGGGGGGGTATCCGTGGGGATTTCCCGCACGTAAAAAAAACTATATCATACCATTAAACCCAAATCATAAAAAAACAAGGAGACAAATTGCCCTGAAATAGCTATTTACAAAACGTCGTGTTGTGTTCACTCAGACTTCTAGCAACAATTGTAAGGGACCTTGTTTATTGTGATTTTATTCCACGTCCAAGGAATATAGAAAAAATAAGCTTTTCATTAGACCCTCTTTTAACTTCACAAGTAGTGAAAATTTACTGGGTTAGTTAAATTAAAACAAATCAAGTTTATTTTTCTCAAACATGCTTGGAAATTTGAACATTATTTTGACAACCTTCTTCGAGATAAATCGAAATTGCTGTATATGCGAGCAGCGGCCTGTATGAAGTTGTATGAAAATCCAGATCTGTCGTGTTTTAGCGGCAAAAAAAATTACTATGTAAACTCAGATCTGTCGTGTAATTTAAAAATGGAACCATCTTTCACTTCGAACCATGGCAACGAAGGAGGTAACTTATCCAAGGCATTATTTAAATACAGAACTGGCTTGCAAATAGAAAGCTATTTATTAAGAAAATTAAAAAACAAAGGAACATTTTGCCGCGTGAAAAATTATTGATTTTGAAAAGTAGGTAACTAAAAAGTTCTGCCTAGATACTACATAGTTTTAATTTCCGTGCATTGTTTGAGAAAAGCACTATACAAGCCTTGGCCACAACTGAGCTTTGTCGGACTCCGTACTTCACGATCGTCCGGCAACTCTACACTTGGCGGCCGCGGCAGTAATGTACTATACCAGCTGTAGATGAGTTGCACGCATCCATCTTCTGGCTCCATTATTATCAGAAAAGTGTATTTTTTTCATTTTTTGCATTAGCATTATCATCCGAATACTGTACTGCGATTCATCTCAATAATTTATAAAAAAATAAGATTCTTAACTTATAACGACACAAGCAGCTTAACTTAGAGTTGCATACACCGTATTTTCTATGAGGTCCACCGCGTCTCATTAGATCCAGCATCCTTATCTTTGTTGTAGATGTCGACCGCAGTGATCGACGGACCATCTGGAACGCAAGTTTCATATGGACCACGGCCAAATAGCCCGAAAGTAGTAAATTCCGTATACCGTGAAAGCGTAAAGACTTATATCCTTGTCTTTCTTACCATTATCATCTTAACTTCATCTTTCTGATCATTCTTTTTTTCTTATTATTCGGCTCTCAAGAGTTTTGTTTTATAGCCTGCCCATAATCTTTTTCAAGGTCTAAGACTTTCAAATCACACAGTTAGTTCCACACATAAGCGCTCTCAAACAAATAAACATTTCAGCTTTATTTATTATAGATTGCAAACCACAAACACAACAAATACACTACAGAAATGTTAAAAAGTGAACCAAGTTATGGAGCTATAAATCTCCAACTATTTACGAAACTGTTAAAACAATAATTTATTGTTGTCTAGGACGAAATATACAAATGATTTACTGTCATTTTGTGGTTAAATTCAAGTGGCTTGTCTCGAGGGGTGTTTCAGGGGTGTATGGGGTTACACCTTGAACTTCAGTGTCAAGCAAACTTTACCTACAAACCGGTACACTTGTTGAGTGACGGACGATGCTATGAGACAGGTTTTTCTTTCAGGGTTTCAGACGGAAGTCGCTTCTGTAAAAGTCCAAACAAGCCAAAGCAACATAAAGTATATTCTTTAAAGTACAATGTTGTGATGATGATAAACTTCAAATAACTATCTACTAGAAATTTGATGAATTTTAGAATTTAAAAGTCATATTGTAAAAAAGGAAAGAAAGAAAGAAAAATGCGTTTATTTCGGCTTACTGCAGCACACAAAACAGATTAACTTAAATAATAAAACAAAATATATTGATGACAAATACATATTGTTACATAATTTCATTTAAATATTTTTTGTTACACATATTTCAAGATAAAATAAGTCTTAATAAGTCTTCTATTATTTAATACGTTATTACTAGTGCTTATTAACACCATGAACTCCATGGAGTCGTTACATCACAGATCCTCGTCAATCAAGATAGCCATATGCAATATTTTCTAATGTAAAACCGCGGATTAAGAAGGTACTCAACATACACAAATATAGTATAATACATACACAATATACACAATCCCAGAGGAAAACAATCAGCACTTGATATAATGGCAATGGACCAGTACAACCTTAGCATCCAGACCACCCAAAATAGAATTCTCTGGCGTAGATATAAAGGAAGACCTGATCTCAGATGAACGGAAAACATGGGTTAAACAAAGAAGAGATAATAAAATTATCTACGGGTGAAACCACATTGCAGATCGCATGACTTCAAACAATATAAACAGTCACTCACAAACTCTACTTCAGTTCGCACAGTTTACGATCAAAACCTATAAAACAGCTACAGTTTCGCACAACTAATTTTATTAACTGCGTACTAATGCGATGGATCTGGTCCTTGAGAAAACAGACGCCCTAATAACTGTTTAGGTAACAGATGGTATCCTAGTTTACAACACAATTAAATTGTCGTTGTTAAATGAAGATTGTTTTGTTCTAATATACTTAGATAGATTGTTTTCTTAAAACTGTTGCTGGTAACATATTGCCTTATGCGGCAAAGTCACTAATAGTAACCAAAAATAACCAAAAATATTGTGGAAATTTACATAGTATAATAGTATATTTTAAAGGAGGTAGGACACTACGGTATTTCCGTCCAATTGAGCTGTCCGACTGGAGAAGTACCTCCGTCCTACAGAATAAAGCGAATAACCTCTTGTTGTGTTCCCGGTGGTGAGTAGGGTAGCCAGAGCACACTGAAGTGTTTTTGAGCTATCAGTGGTAAGACCAAATGCTATTCCTTCTTTGTCTTCTACACTGACAGCACAGAAACTCTCTATGTTTACACAAACCAGTGGGGACCCACTGATGTTGCACACGTCCATAGGCCGCTGTAATCACTTTCCATCAGGTGGACCGTGTGTTTGTCTGCCAACTCAGTAGTATAAAAAAATTCAATATGTGTAGTAAGTTCCACCAAGTATCATCGATCAACAGTATAAAATATTCGTTATAGATTTATATGGAAACTTATTAACAATTTTAAGGCATAAGCCACCCTTACCTCCGAACTGGTAACTCTACGTCGATCATAGGACGAGGCTCTGGTATCAACTTATCTTTCGTGGTTTGGAGTTTGACAGTTATTTCTACACACACCGGCAAAATTAGCGGAACACAAAAAAAGGAGAGTGTAAAATAGTTAGCTTTGTTTTAAAACAAATAATAATTGAACATGAAACAACAGTTAAATTAATGTCAAAACTTGACATTAATTTGCAACACCATACTTAAAGTTTAATAAAAAACAAACTTGACTAAACCAAATGCATTTTTCTTAGATTTCGTAGTGACAGAGAAACTGTTGAATTTTTTAGATTTTGTGATGTTTTAATATTAAATGAATTAATGTTTGATAAGGAGTGTTTCCCCCTCGTGCCCGATTAAGTTTCCGTCCGTCTGGTCATGCTGCGAAAAATCTAAGATACTTTTATTTCAACAAGGTAAACATACATTAAAAATCGCACCCGGGCTTAAAGGTTAAAAGTATTGTATGCCCATTTTTTACCAATTACACATTTATTAATCCCTCTCATGGATATACTTACGTAGACAGTTCATATAACTAAAAACGTAAATGCCTCGATTTAGTTTCTCGACCCAAACTATTTACTTTTAAGGTTCCGTAAATCTTATGAAGAAACTTAATCAATAATACCCAATTTAATTTCGTCAAGAGAAATAAGGTATTGATGAGAAGATGATCCTTAAAAGGGTTTTGTTTCATCAATCCAACAGCTTGTATTTCTACGCTGATTACAATATATATTCTCCGAGTCTACTGAATGCCGCACCACAAAATATGTAAAACCTTACTCTTTAGTAAATCTCTTTAATTTTGCACTTGAAAATAAAACAAAGAACATACAACATTTAACCACGGAACTGCTACCGCCTTAGTTTCACTCACACTTGACCAGTTTTTCCAACAATTGGGCTGGCATCGCCGTCCAATTTGAACCCTCACCTATTTTACTGTCCGAACATTTCATCATGCCTTACTGACATTCGTCTCCGAATGATTGTACCAATTTCTTTTTTATTTGATCGAATATAAAAACTTTCAATCCTACTTTTTACCTTGACCATGTACTAATATATCAGTGAAGAAATGATTTAACTTTCTTTGAAGTAAAACGGTATAAAGTATAGGTACTATTATTTACTATTTTAAATTTTATAAATATTACGAAATAGTGGTTACAGAAATTACTATTATTAATATTAACCCCTCCAGTTAAACTAAATTGCTTGTGTACGTCGGAAGTGTAATAGACAGGATTCGCACCCAGGACCGGTTGAACAAGGTAAACTCCTTAACTTCTAAGCTATCGACGCTTAAGACGACTATCCTGAGTTCTTTGTTGTTTAAAAACAATAAAGTTATTTTCAAAGCATTTTTATAAGCTCCGGTCTGTATATAACTAAAGGGTTAGACAGAGCTCTATATCGCACGCCTACTTTTACCAATGGTTTTTTTATATATAAAATAATATAAATAAATAAATATGCCACAACATTTCACACAACGCTATCTAGACCCATGGTAAGCATAGCTTAACTAGCTTGTGTTATGGAATCTAGAATGCGGATAAACATACTTAGATACGTTTTTTTTTTGTAAATACATATATATTATACATAGAAACACCCAGACCAATGCAAATACACATATTCATGCATACAAATATTTGCACTGAGCGGGGATCGAACCCGCGCCTCTTGCGTATCGGTCGCCTTCACTACCGCCACGCCACGGAGGCTGTCAAATAATGTTCAAAAAATTTTAATTCGAAATATAGGATACGTCAATTTGACTTCACCTTGCCTGATGGTAAGCTGAAGGCAAAGTCTCAGGAAAGAGGGTCACCATTACATACACGTACCATGTTAACAATGGTGGCAGTAAGTAAGCTTGACAGCCTCATCAAAAGAGGATTGTCGCCTGCGCACCGCGTGACGCCCACCGGTCCCACTAGTGCTGCGACCACAATCCTTTGCCTTAATTACTTAGGAGTATTTTGAAACGATAGTGTAAGATATTATTGTTACAGCAAGAACAGGGCGTGGTATCTGGGTATTTATTTATCGACTCTTTTATTCCCACAAAATGTAATAGACTTAATTTTTGTTACAAAAATTTGTTCAAAACTCAGTATCATTCTAGTTATCTTAATCTTTGAAATGTCAAAATCATGTTCTTGTAACGTGAAATGGCCTCTGGGATTTTTTTAATAATTTTTAGTTCGACATCTAATCAACTTCCCTCCTCTAGCAAGCCTTAAGGAGACTAAACAACATTCTAAAACATGAGGCAGATACTCTTAAGTATTCATGTTGCACTAACGTTGTTGTCGAAATGTTAATTCGTATTCCTCACATGTATTTATACAAGTCAGAGGCACATGACCGGGTGTCGAACTTGTGCCTCCGATGCCAGACGACAATGGCTAGACCACTTAGCCATTCAAGTTCCCTGGATTAGATACCTATTTGACAATTCAAGTGTTTCCTTAGATTGCTTTCTAATCCAATGGATTTACGAATTGAAAATTAACTTGCGCAAACTTAAGTTGATTGGGAACGCATGTTAGGTTTTAATTTATTTTTATTTACAGATTGAATTAAACATCTTTGTTTGATTAAATCTTGAAGCAGTTTGTATGGTAACCTTTCCTATAAATTCAAATCGGAGATCAACAGCCAGGACTAGATTCGAACCCGCCGGGCACATCGGACCAGCCCCTCTAGACAAGTGGTAATTCGTTTGATGGAATTAAATGACGAATATATGGGATTTGTCGTTTAAGACATAATATATTATTAATAGACATGGTATGCAGAATCATGGAGGCAATCAAAAATAGCGCCAACATATAAGAATTAAAAAAAAATTGCGACTCACTCGCGCGAAAAAATAATACGTCAACATATATAAATACATACATACATACATATAATCACGCCTTTATCCCCGGAGGGTTAGGCAGAAGTGAATGAACACCCACATTTCACTAATCTGTATTCGATCCCACGTAATACTCCGTATTACGTGGGACCGAATAGCCTATTGCCGTATTCCGGGCACTATTGTTGACTCGAGCCATGCATCTGAGGCTGAGTCTGGGCTGTACATATCTGTCTGATGTTAAAGTTAATCAGCCTACGTACGACACCACATGGGAAGAAAAGGGGTGGCCCAAACTCTACTCTGCCGGGAACTACGCGGCGGAACTGCAACATTATTCATTTAGGTATATGATTTTTTTCAGAATAATATAATATATTTCAAACAATTTTAGATTAAATTTCAAGTTTACAATAAATTCATGTATAATAAACCAAACAACAATATACAAACAATTACACGCATCTGTGCTCGTCCTTAAAAGTAAGGTGCGCCCAGACCTGAACCCAGCGGGAAAGTGCCCATCACGCTGGCTGCGTTGCCTCTTTGGATGGATCTGCACCAGGTAACAGCCAGCGCGGGAGTCGCCTGACTTGATCCTGCGCCCGATCTCCTCCACAAATCTGTTTGCCTCCACACTCCAACAGCCCAACGTCTCCACTGCAAAGGGAAAGAACAGATACCGAGTCTACAATGCCTCGTACTTGAGCCGCTTCTCATCGGCTGCATCCTCGACAGCAGTGGCCGGAAACCGTACCCTACGACTGAGGTGGGTCGGAGGGACAGTGCTGATGCATTTGCCGTCCCATAACAACAAGGCAGCAACGTCATACCATCTGGTCTCTTGCTATCAGATCTGCTAAGGCCTACTTTATATGAATTAATTATATTACTATTATTCCGAATCTATTATTAATGACGTTTTATTTCGTGGCGTACTGTCTCTGATTGGAGCGTAAAATCAGGACAATTTTGTCCTCTTTTTTGGCATTTTATAGTGCGGACAACGTATCTATACTTTATAATATAACATTACTTATTTGTCCCCAGGTACATCGCAGTAACTCAACCAATAAAGTACGCGAAACACAAAAGTAACGGCCGAGTCTGGTGTATGATCGGCGTAGCGTGGCTGGTCTCCGGGGCCATAGGGTCTCCCGTAGTCCTGGGGTTAAACAACACCGCGGACAGGAGACCCGGGGACTGCCTCTTCAATAATAAAGACTACGTCATCTACTCGTCGCTGGGGTCTTTCTACATACCCTGTCTAATCATGATGTTTTTGTATTATAAAATTTTTAAGGTGAGATAATATTAAACTGTAGCAAATTCCAACAAATAATCAAACGAATTCATCTTCAGGTATGATTCCGAAGACAACCGCATACAACTGCAGACGTATGCAGCTCATACATTACTTGTTAAACTTCCATACGGATAAAGGGCACCATTGACAAGCCGCAATGAATTACGTGTATCTGCTGCGTGCGTTGTCGTATGCGGTCACCTTCGGAATAATACTTTTCCTCATAGCTGTCATACTGTCAACCCGAGGATAGCTTATTATTATCACTTTATGTCGGGTTGGCTCTTCTAACGACTGCAGCCTTGCCTCCCAACACCGACAAAAACGCTTGCACTAAAGCCTCTTCAGTTGTGAAGAGGTTGGTTTGTACCTCGAAGGACTTGCAGTATTTGCATTATTCATCAATCCAGAATCTATTAGGGCTAATTAATTTTAGCGTTTATCCACTGTCTCACCCGTATGATTCACTAGTGGTACCACGCGTACAAAGCAACTGAAGGGTTTCAAGGTTGGATGCAATCGGGAACAGCGCTTAAATGATGATGATAATTTTCGTTCTGTGTTATATTTTTATTATGGATACGTTACGTGACGTGCAGCGGTAAGAAAATTTAGTAATCCAAAGAATGTGACATCGCTGGCATCTAGTGCGAGCCGGCCGCCGAGCGGCCGGTTTCAAAAGTAGATAGAAGGTAAAAGGAAAAGTAGGTAGTAGATAGAGAAGATAAAGTTTCGAAATATCGATTAGTTTCCAAGATATGGCTTGGAAACTAATCGATATTTCGAAACTTTATCGAAATAATTCTTTCACATGTATTTTTCATTTTCTATCCAGAATATAATAGAGAATACCAAATAAGTGAACATTCTCCATTATCAGGCAATACGTCAGCGAGCGAAAAAGCAGCGCATCGCAAAGAAAACATCAGCGGCTATCAGCTCGGCGGTGTCGAGCGGTACCGCCGCTGTGGTGATAGAGAACGTTGCGCAGACTCAGAGGCACGACGGGTCTTTGCACGACGATAGGGCCACAAACACGGCCTCGGGGAGCAATGATGAAGACGATGTAGATGAGTAAGTGGAATTAATACAAGGATATTTAGTAGTAGTAACCGATATTACTAATATTCCTTCTAACCCCGTCCAGCTAAGCTAAATTTCTTGTGTGAATGGCCAAAGGTCAAACCCAGGGGTTCTAGACAAGTGGCACGATCGTCAGTAGAAACGCATAGAATAGAATGACACATGAATGGGATTTACAACTTGCAACACGATTCAACGGATAGAACTTAAAATTGGAAGCCAAGCCGAATTTACAAGCAGTCCAATCGATTGCAACGACCGAGAAGTACATTATTATCTACAGCAAGCTAGCCATGATGAAACCATTCGAAACACGAATAGATTATGAAATGTATGGAACTGACATACGCTTACGACTAATTGGGTAGCCAACGGCGAGGAGCAATGTAATGGGTAGCCACGATGTTACTTTCATGAACGAATACGACTGACAATCGTCAAAAATGGACGCTCCACCAGCGTTAATAAAAAGCCGGAGATAACGCTACAAAATGGCGGATTTTTGATCAGCTGATATAAATGACGGTGTATTTTTATTTATTTTTTTATAAAATGCATAAAATTAGGCTATTGCAGGTTGCGCATAATTATATTTGTTGAATCAAATCACAAATCATGAACATAATAATATTTTACTCCTATAAATTGATTTATTTTATCCTATTCTATTCCATTGACTGAGTGAGTCCCTTGGCTAGCTTAGGTTCTTGTCATATGATTGATTAGAATAGGTTGAAAATGGCTTTTTTCACCAGTATCATAGACAATATTAGAGGACTTGCCGGTCATTTGGAGAGACAGGGCGTTTGACAAGCCGTAATACGCTTGGCTACAAATAATTCGTCACGATTGCCCCAGCAGTTGAACGGATTGCTTATTTTTTACAAAATGGCGAGTGTTAAACATATGCTTGCATTTTTAGTAAAATGCATGAAGTTTGTTTGAAAAGGGTTGCGTATAATGACGAAGTGCGGCAAATGTGTCACAAAAAAAATATTACTCGTTAGTTATTAGACCGCATTTCTTTAGGTTACCCACAAGAGTAGGAAAGTGGGATATTAGTGATATTACAGTGAATTATGATTTTTTGTGTTGGTTCCATATCTCTTTAGAAGCCTGTAAACCTTCACAAATCCTCTAAAACAACATAGGCATTTTTCATCATCATTAACGACAACCATTACAACTCGAATAATGTGTGTAATATAGTTCCTGGCAGTACGAGTGTGACGCCTCTGCTGTTGCACATGTTCACCGTTCATAGGCCACGGTAGCCACTTTCCATCAGGTGGGCCGTGTGCTTGTCTTTCACCTAAGTGACTCAAAAATATACTACTGTTTTCTATATATAATAATATATAAAGGACATTGTGCATTTTGTTAGAGATTTTGTTAAACTACGTTCGTAACAACTACTATTGACATATTTTTCTAATAAAGTTTTATCCAGGTTCACACAACACCTTTTATTAACAAGAACATTTAGCGGATTAATATAAATGAAACATTCATTTTAATTATAATTTTTTAATAATCTGCATCATATATTCACAGAATGTGTAGGTACTAAAACCGTTGCTGGATTAATATTGGCTTCATATCTTGCCCAGTTTAAGAACCAAATAATTGTCATTACATGACCACAGCAACTCTCCGTCCTTTGCCTACAATACAGCTGCAGCAGTATGGATTCATAGCTTCTCCGCTATAGTCATTAGTCTCATATGAAATATATAGATGACAGATATATAAATTGCACATTATTTTGAGGTTATTCGATCAGCTCTTTGCCAGCATGGATGACATATTTGGTTTGTTCTTCATCTGCAAGTAAAACATACCTTTTTTTTTTTTTTTTTTTTACGTGCGGGAAATCCCCACGGATACCCGCCCCTCCGGAGCCGGAGGGGAAGGTTATGTCGGACTCGAACCGACTAAACCGCACGCCGTCTGTGGGTCGTGGTGCTAGGCCGAAGGTGAGGTTGCCTTGCGGCATATCCCTCGCACCCCGGCTGACCCAGGGCCATCCCTTTCGGTCTGGCCCTCCTCGGGAGGTGGGGACCACGCCGTCCCCGACTCAACCCCGGTGTGGGGAGGCGCGCATCGTCCTACGATGCGCGCCGCCGCCGTGGCCTGCTTCTGCTAGGGTGACGGGTGGCTCCACCCGTCACCCTCAGGCCCGCGCTCATGGGGGGCGGAGGTCTGTAAGCGCCCTCCGACGCCCGAGCCGCCTTCGGGCGCGAGCAGCGATGTCAGCGAGTCTTTCTCGCTCACCGCGCCGCGCCCGCTCTGCTGTCTCCTTCGCGAGCATGACCTGCTCGCAGAAAGAGGCGCTGGCCGCCCACGCATCCGCGCAGCGGACCATCGCCGCGAGCAGGGTGGAGAGCGTGAGCACTCTCACCCCCAGGGCCTGCACAAGCTCCCGCCTCGGCGTCTCAAACGCCGGACACTCGGTGAGCGTGTGCAGCCCCGAGTCCACGCTCGCGTCGCAGTGATGGCACTCGGGCGTTGGCTCAATACCCATCAGATGCAGATACCGCCCGAAGTAACCGTGCCCGGTTATCATCTGCGTCTGACGGTACGAGAGGCTCCCGTGTGGCCTCTCTAGCCACTCCAGTAAAACATACCTAATTAATATTACTTTATATTCATATTGCCTTAATTGTTGCTACTACCAACCACACATTTATACCCTGTCCAACAAATAACTTTCCTTTTAAAAGTTGTAGTTATGTGATTTAATATGACAATCGATTTTTTTTTTTTATGAAGTATCAATGGTTATGCATTTCAATATTTTTTAAATTTGTCGAAATTTTATGTGAATGTTATAAATTGAAATAAAACTATTTTAAGGGGTTTTCCTATGCCACAAATACATTATACATACACACAGAAGGTTATAAATGTGAAAGAGATTATGCCAAATTTTTAATTCCTACACCACATTGTGTTGTTGTTCATTGTGGGTAAAATAATCCTCGATTATAAAAACCAGACTATTATAGTTACTAATAGTTATTATAGTTGCACTATATATTAACATGCTAGTATGATTGAACATAAATTTACCACTTTTAGATACCACCACTGTCTAATAACAAACAACCATTTCAGTGAAACAACGAGTATGCCTTGCCCTTTGCTTTTGGGCTATGACTGTGCCCAGCCATACAATACTGCATGGCACAGACTTGTAGTCCAGTCCATTCTGCGTTCAGTCTCAATATTTAAGCTAGGATCAACGTTGAGATCGGGTTCAGTCTCCAAAGATGCGCCAGAGTCGTTCATCAGATTTCTTTTTCAATTTTCAACATATAATGTTATGTTTCAGTATTCACATTTGAGAGTGCCAAAACCATGGACGTATTCGGTATTGTATAGGTACTCAAAACAAATTTCGTGTAACAAAACGAATGACAGTTGGTTTTTTTTATGAATATTATTGGCATGGTAACAAGACCTTTAAGCCATGTCTTCATTTGTTTGTATCTTCATTTATTGATGATGATGAGAATGAGTTAATGATGTTGATGTTGAAGATGATTCGAGATATCTCGATTAATGCAAGAAGAAATATCGACTAGTTAAGTAAGGTAAAAGCGCCAATGGTAGACATTTTAAGGACCAATCAAACTTCAGTCTGCAAAATTACACATATTTTTAAAAAAAGAATGGTCTTAAAACTTCTCTTAATTTAGACATTAGCAGATAAAATCTTTATAAACCAACATATTTCTACTTTATATATAATTATTATACACATGGTAAACATGGTAAACACCAATAGTCGATAATCACATAATACTGATAGAAAATCTAACCATAATAATACGGCAATGAGCAGTTTTCCAGTAGGTATTAAAATCACTTGGTTTTTAAAATCATCAGAGATGGCGCTAGCATAGCTTTTGGTACTGAACTTGAACATGAACTGACCGAATGTCTTAATTTGATTGATTGCTGTTTCTGAAGCGTTGAAGTTTGTATGTAACATAGTAACCTCAAAAAGTTGATACCTACATAATTTTAGTTAATAATACGTACCTGGATGACCGAGCTTCGCTCGGTATTTTTTTGTGACAACGCCATCTGTTCGTATCTTTAGTGTTGTTGTGTCGTTAAAGCAGTTAGTTGCTCACATCGAGAAATAGATGTCAGGAAGAGTCATTCTTCTTTTTCTTTTTTTTATAAAATGACATGATTCCATAACATATTACACAACGAAATCAATGGATTAGGGCTTTAAGAATAGATGTGGACAAGGCTAGTCGTCAGCTGATAAAGTACTTAAAGTAAAGTACCTACTGAAAGTCTTACCAAAAGTGCCGGCCGCGCCATCTAGAGCGTCTTTAGGAATGCTATAAATACCTACTAGAAAACTGCTCATTATCTACGTAGGTCAACAAGTTACATAATTTTTAACATCTGTACTAAAAATAGTGATAATCATTATTAATAAATATAATATCATACCTATTAAAAATTCCTACCCTTAACAAAAATCTGAAGATACAACTGGCGAAAATTCAATATTTACTCATAACAGTGTTGCGAAATTTTGAACATGTATTATATATGCCATTAGATGTCTTTTAAGTAAGTACATAGTCAAGTAAACTAGATAGTTACTTTTCTTTACAATAAAGGTTTTTTTCGAAAGTGTTAACTATTGGATCAGTGTCGACCATTAGGTCTTTTAATGAACACAAACAGAGCGAGATAAGACGAGTCGATTCCGATAGCCTCTAATTCCATGCTATCTTTTGACTTAATTTAAATTTATAAAATAACATTATCTTAACTATGGCGGTCATGAACAAGCGGGACGTGATTTTCTTAACTTATTACATTATTAGTTAAACAATTCAATGTCCTTGTGGAAATCACATTAACGATCATGATTACCATATTAACTATTAAACTAAAATTATAAATTAATATTATACTATTGAAATAAGTCTGATTGTGAGGGATTCCATTGCACTGAATCACAATAAATATGGGAGGCAGGAGGATTTTGACACTAATAAATTATAAATCTTCAACTTTACACTATTCATAAACCACAACACAAACTTCATTAATCTGAAAACAAAAAACGACACCCGATTATTCACTAGGTTTTAATCGTGTATTTAAATTATCACTCAAAGAATATCTCGAGATATGAAATTATTTAGAAAACTAATTTCATAATCGAAATTCAATTCGATATTTTCTCGATTTTTGCCCTAGACCATGGACAATTTCGAATCAAGACTTGTCGTCCATACGACAGGCTCTTTCTAATCCGTTGCAATCCTTACCAAATCGTAAGCAATCACTGCTCTTGCAAAAGCATTATTCGAATTCGAACAGCTCAAAGTGGAGATCCACTTGTCTAAAGGGTCAGGTCCTTTGGATCCTTAACAACTAAGCACTGAAACTTTATCATGAACTTAATTGGAAAAGACGAACAAAAGAATCGTGGACCTGTAGGAAAAAGCCGTTTTTATGACTAACTAGCGGCTTGGAACCCGGTTTCACTCGTTATAAATTTTTAAAATGATCGAAAAATTTATAAAAAATATGTTTTTGGGAGATGATTTAGCAAAATTCTGCACACGGTCTACATGATTGAATCGAAGGCCGTGTACATCATACAATCTTTGAAAACGGGAAGCATGCATTTTCTTTTACCTTTTTTATGTAACTTAGGTGGCATACAAGTGCACAGTCCACCTGATGGAAAGTGTTAACCGTGGCCTATGGATGTGTGAAACACCAGGGGCTTCACCTTGTAATGTAATGCCCTTCTTGAAGAACCCCATATTGTAGTCGAATATTGTTTAACTTGAACAGGAACGATTTCTGTCTGACCGCACCCTCTTGGCAAGCCTGTGATAACGCCTCGTCGGTCAATCATGCCGTATAACGGCTAGCAAATAGCGTTGGCTAGAACCTCCAAAATCTTGGTCATTATCATCACTTTACTTAGTAAGTAGTTTAAAATCCTGAACTGCGCAAAGAAAACACATTTGGTGTAATAGTTGAAATTCATAGAAGATTAGTGGCCAAGGGCCGTAACTTACACCCGAGCCAACTACTTTTATTTAGTTTTACGCGATTGTGAGGTAATAAGAAAAAAACCGGCATTAAAAGAATAAAACCGGCATTAAAAAAATAAAACATTTTATTACTTAAAATTAATAGTGAAATGAGAACAATTTAAAAATTTTAGGGACAGGTGTTTTTTGAGTATGTTAATTGTTTGAGATTGTGATATTTGTTGGTCATGGGACAAAATCTGACGTGATGAAGCTTTCTTCAGCAGAAGTTGATGGTTGCGGATCATCTCTTGAGAAAGATGTTTCATTTTTTGAAAGTTGAATAGTTTTCGTTATTTGGTTGGTAATTTTATTTTATATGGAATCTTCAATGTAACCTTCAGCCACCTTGATGGATTTCCACCCACCGTATCTTTTTATAGTGGTTAAGTTAGCCCCAGCATCGGCTAAAAGTGTTCTCCGGAAGCAATGACCTGTGTACAATTCCGGGTTTGCTAACTTTAAATAACTTGCGATTTGCTTCGGCATATTTCTAATGGTATTTTTTCCAATAACTTGTTTGTAGCACTTGCCTTGGTGGTACTTCAAAAAAAAATCGGTTGGTGTTTACATTTTCAGGACGAAGATTTCTGTATTTTTGTACAAATTCAGAGAATTCTTGAGGAACTACAAATGTTCGGTCAATTTTAGTTTTTGTGTTCAGTAGTTTAATTACTAACAACTGACCCTGTTGTTCTATGTTCTATTGTTTTGTTTGTCAATTCAATACCTCGGCAAGCGCCAGTTATACCGAAGATAAGAACTACCTTAAACAAGCGAAATATAAAAATAAATATGTTTTATAAGATTATAAGCATTTAAAAGATAAATGATGAAGTATAACCATTATGAAATTTGTTTTTTACGTACCTTAACAACTACACTAACAGCTAAATATATGTCATCAGGGGCTTCATTTATGAATCTTTTCACGTCTTGCGCTGTAAAAACCTTTTTTTTCTTTTTAGAAAAGATGATAATTTTGAAAAGTTCTTGCTATTGATGTCGTGTTTAGTACTCATAGGTGCTTTTAACATTGAATAAATGCACCACAATCTAGATGGCTGCAGCTTTTTTGATAGCTCACTAAAGTATGTTAAGAATACAGTCTCAGATATACTTTACTCGTTTTTCTTTTCGCCACTTTATGAACTCGTCATAAGTTTTCAAATATCGTTCTTTAGAATTTTCAGGCGAAATATTGTTAATTGCTGCTTCAGCTTCCATTTTCATTGAATCGGGAGTACAGCTTATATCTCCATCACTTGCAGAACTCGTGTTTTCTTCTTAATTAGCACGTAATTATAAAATAATCCCAAAAACAGTTAAATTAAAAGTTTTCTATGACTGCCTTTTTTCATCTCTTTTTTTTCAAGAACGATATTGAGCTTCTCCGTTCGATATTTTAGATTGATGACTATTATACTCATACGGAGACAAGGCTGAATAGCGAAGCGACCTCTTTTGTCATTGGGCTGAATGCATGATGTCTATTGCCAGTATGGGTTAGATGTAAGCGAACTTTTTGAAAGAGTGAAGTGTTGTTGAAGTGAAAACTTCTTTAGCGGTGTTGGATGGGTGAAAAGTGTTAATCTCGCGTCAGGATCGCTTGACCTTTGAACCGTAACCGACGACTGACGTCATACAACATAAGCTATAGACTGTCTATTTTGCAAGATACGATAAATAGCATCGTATTCGACTTTAATTCCTAATGGTTTCAGATAGTACCGGGTTCAAACCTGGCCTTCTGACAATTTTTGGTGTTTTTTTTTTTTTGTAATTATTTTTTCATTACTTTTTGTGTTAGCAGAAAATTAGTGATAGGTTCTATGATTGGCGCTATATTATAGCTATGGTATGGTATGATATGTTCTTTTTATCTTTTTCTATGTATATAACGAAGAAAGAAAGAAAGAAAATGTTTTCACTTCTGCCGGCACTCCCAGAGTGCAACCCGTCTTTTTTTTAATTACTTACCGCCTTAGGGCTTTTATAGCTACATTATTACCCTAGAGCGCTAATTGGTTACCTACAAGCCATTTGGGGGTAATAAGGAGCTACTTACCGAATATGAGAGATGTAAAGAAATTTATATCCTTTTAAAAGGAAACTTCTGCCACTTTCCTGGCATTATTCACGAAGTACAGTGTCAGTTCGAAAGTTTCGGGGAGTCTTCGGCAAGGAGCTATTCCATAAATTTCCGTAAACTTACCAAGAATATCAGCATACATAAACGTTTGCATAATACCTTGTGGCAGTTGAAAACTTACGAAATTCCTTTGAAAATAATTTTCGAATGATTGTTTCACTCAAAAAACTAAGTAGTCTTAAGGCGCCCACTCGCTGTCCGGCGCGAGTGCCCACACACTGAAGCGATTTTGACCTGCCAACAATTCCCTGTTGTCAATTTTGAGACCACACACTAGCAGTTTTAAGTCGACAGTTTCCCGCCGTACAATCTCCTGCCAACGTGTGCTCGTTTGCACTGACGGCCTAGGACTATCCGGCCTAGGACTGTCCGGCCTAGGACTGTCCGGCCTAAGACTGTCCGGCCTAGGACTGTCCGGTCTAGAACTGTCCAGAATCGTTTGGCGGCCACACAATATCGGAACGTATTAGTCATCAGTCCAAAATCATTAACAAAACTGTGAGTGTGTGGGTTATTGCGATTAACTGACAGATTTATGTTTATGTCGTCCGGCCGTCGTCCGGTAAATTGATAATGAGTGAGCGCCTTTACACGTAGAATCTCATCATATTTATGATTAACATTTTGCTCAGGTCTATCACTGAAGTGGCCAAAATTAGTATCTTCTTTTTTGTTACCAGCCTATTGTGTTTTTTTTTTATTATTTAGAGTGGAAATCTAAATGTCAGTCTCAGTGGGCCGGTTAGATATCAACTATAACCGCAAGCCATCTCGTCTTCTGATACTGGCCGGGGATGAAGCTTGCATATAATGCATTACTATTCTAGAAATAGAATGGATTCATATTTTAAGACATATATTTTTATGTCTCATAAAAGAACAACAATAGAAGAATTTATTAAAAATAAAAAACCCGACTCATGCTGAAAAGATCGAAACAAGCTTTATAACAGGCGATACCCATTTGCAAATCAGCAAAACCAGATAAAAATTAATGGGTACCGCCTGCTATAAAGTTTGCTTCGATCTTTTCAGCATCAGTCGGGTTTTTTATTTTTTATTAGTTTATTGTTTATGTAGCTTTTTTTAATGAAACATTAGAGTAAACGTCCCCACGTATTGAACGTTAAACTTCCAAATTACTTATTCTGCTATATTTTTAATATTCTAGAATCCAAATACCCAGTTGATACCAATAGAAACTCCCGCATTTCTGCTCCATAGAGCTGTAAATTTAGCTCACGAAATGTGGACACATAAAATACCTCTGCATGCTCCTTCACAGATGTGCATACCTGCCACAGAACAGACACGTAGTCGTATATTTACAAACTACGGCTCGACCAAGCAATGCGACGGTAAGGTGACACTTCACATCGCTATTTGTATTTGCGTATTTGATATATTTGACAAACAATTACCATGTGTGCACAGTATATTTATTGGCCATAGTGCGTATTTAACAACCATGACCATTACAATTGACAAGTTATTTAAAAAAAAATCTGTACCGTTCTGTAAGGCCAGTATACCTACTATTAGCTTTTAACAGTACAATATTTTTCACGTAGCATGAGTACGGTGACGTTTGGGATTTGAAGTTACTAGAGATGTAGTCAAGATAAAATCGCATGAAATAAAATCGATTATATATCTTATCGAGATCATTTATTAATGAAGAAGAAATCGATTCTATTAACTAATAATTTTGAAGGAAAAAGGTAAAACTAAATTGATAACCTGTTTAATTATTTATTAAAAATCAAACATGTTCATCATCTTCATCATCATCATCATCATCATCATCGTCATCTGACTCGTCGACGTGAATAATTATTTGGGAATCAATTATGCAGTCTATTCTAATGTCTCGCTCCCAGTCATGTAAGATTAGATTTTTGGTTTTCTCCACTACTTTCTTCCAGTCATCGCCAGTGACATTTTTGCATCCCTCTTTCAATAACCCCATCATTTTTGTGGCTGTAATAGGCGGAGCTGTTTTTTTCGTGCAGCGTATCCTGAAACAAGATAAAAAACAAATTGAGTCATAGAATTCAAGTAATAAACATAATCATATTTTTGTCAGTATGTAAATAGACTATGGTTAAACAAGTTACCTTTGATTTGGGCCCAAATTAATTCAATGGCATTGTGCTGACAGTGGTACGGTGGAAGCCTCAGGACTTCGTGACCATATTCGTTTGCCATCATATCTAATTTGTATGTCGTTTGGGGCTTGTGCATTTTTACGAGCTTCACTAGCTCCACCTTTAATTTCGTCTCATCGGCTTCCACATTATTGGCTTGGAGCCACTCGATCAACTCGCTCTTCTTATTGGAAGAAGTCGGCGGTTTGTTCAATTGCACGGAGTGATATGGGGCATTGTCCATAATAATTGTGCTGGGTTCTTCTAAATTGCTAAGCATATTTTGAAACCACTCCGTGAATACTTCCGCATTCATATCTTCGTGATATTCTCCCGTCTTTTTCGATTTAAAAGCAAGTAGCCCATTTTCTACAAATCCTTTCGATGTGCCTGCGTGACAAATAATCAATCTCTCCCCTTTTCCTTCTGGCACTTTGGTCGAGGCATGAGGTGTATCGTCAGTCCACATTTTACCGACCGTATGATTGGCATTCAGCCAAGTTTCATCCAGGAAGACGACATTGCTCCAATCGGTAATCGCTTTAGCCTTTTTCAAAAAGGTAACCCGCGCAAGTGCTATATCGCCCCTCTCCATGACAATTTTTCTTTTGTTTACTTTTTTGAATTGGAAACTAATGTCCTTCAATACGCGCCACAAGGATGTAGGACTTCCAGTAAACAAATCAGCATCTTTTAAAGACTTGACCAGCTTTAGAAGCGTCGGTAATTTTTTATTCTGGTAATAGTTATAAATGTGGCTCCGTATAGCATCGGCCGCAAAACTGTCTACATCTGTTACAGATGCCTTTTTGGTTCGCTTTTTATTAGGGGTGGACAACTTATTTTCTTCTGTATCGTGAGCACCATATTTTTCTCGAGTGATTCGAGAAACCGTGTTCCGCCCAATGTCTAACGCATCTGCCACTCGATCCAAAACGTTGGACACAGGCAATAGCGTTCCGCCTTTCTCACGTTCCCGCTCAAAGTAATCCCGCAATCGAACTACAAATTCACGGGCTTGACTACCAAGCACAGTCTTTTTCGTTCTTTTTGGCATTTTGCCAAAAAAAAAAACAACAAAACAAAAGTCAATAACAAAAAACGGTAACGAAAACAACAAAGCACAACGATAGTCAATAACAAAAACAAGTAACAAAAACACCACGCAAGCTCAAAACAAAGAAAACAGACCGCATACAAGGCAGACGCACTCGTACTGAGTTGATATAACAAGATGGCTGCCAGCTCATGCTTAAGCAGTGTTGCTATATTATAATAAAGCTCCACAAAGACAAAAATGCTTTGTTTAAAGTTTATTATTACATAATGATATTTTATAATCGTATTTTAGTTAAAAATACAACTAACGATTTATGATACTTTATTCGACAATTTATCGATTATAACGATTTTACTATGTCAATCTCTAACGCAACCTGTTCCAATTCACGCATCAAGAATTATGTATTTGGAATGTTTATATTTAAAGTTTAAATAATTACGGAGAAATAAAAATAGTTTTAACTTAAAAATGCAAAATAAAACAGTTTTCTTTTTATCTTCGTATTAAGTGTTGTTTCCTGTATTCCGCGTTAGGTAAATTGTTTCGAAATGAATCATGCATGAAATGGAATTAGTCAAATGTCACCGTACCCATGCTACGTGAAAAATATTGTAGATAAAATGTGACATGAATTGTCACATTGTCATGTGACACCTCTTTGAAGTGAATACTTTTTGTGATGTAAATTATACGTATTTGTCTATATTTGCATGTTTGCATATAATGATAATAATAAAAATAAATATTCTACAAAATGCTACACAACGTTATCTTGATCTGCATAGCTTAAATATATATTTTTTTGTAAATACAGACATATTATACATAGGAAACACCCAGACTAATGCAAATAAAATATACATATTCATGCATACAAATATTTGCACTAACCGGGCATCGAACCGGCGCCTCCTGCGTAGCAGTCGAACGTCCTACCGCTATGCCACAGAGGCTGTCAAATATTTTTCCAATACAACAAACGCCGGAAACACAAATATTCATGTGAAGTGCCACCGTTAGTAGTACATATTCACATATCGAAATCTTTCCGACTGTCGGATATAACCGTAAACTGCCGTACCGAGTTGAGCTCCGAATATCTATCGCATCATTGTGGATATCTAATCGACTGAAAAACTTGGAAAGCTCTTAACGTTACCGCTATCGGTTTAGATAGAAAGGTCACTTGGTTACCATTTTTATGGACTATACTGTTTCTTTGTGTACCCTATTTGAGTTTATTATCTACAAAGTTACGTCATTGCAAGTAGTTTTGTCAAATCGATTACGTAACACATTGCAGTGTTTTTATTTACGTTTAGTCTAAAATGTAGTCATCCTTTGAACCTTTTCTATCTGATGTACACATAACTGCCTCTCTAGGCAATACGTTTGTAGAATAAAAAAGATTGATCAATGTATGGGATTGACATCGTAGACGACTGTCATCGAACTTTTCAGGATTCTAACTACCCGCAAATGTTAACCAACCGGGACAAAGTTATGCAACCGGACGTACAGCTTAAAGTGCACTCTGTGTCTTCAAGGAGTCAGGCAGGGCCTGCTTGGATGATACAGTACTAATTTTAATTGTAGAGGTTGTCGAGAAACGTCATTGGTAACCTGCTGTCTCTTTCTAGCAGTTTCGGGAGGACGGAGATGGGAGAGTATGCTGAGGAGCTGGTCAACTCAAGATCTGCACGATTCATGCTTGCTGCAGTAGTGGAGGAGACTGGCCTGTAAGTACCTATTATGATACAATTCGCGGTCAGTCAAAAAATCATGATTTCACCATCAATGCCTACTCGCTGATGTCATCTTAGGTTTAATCCCGAAAAAAAATTGGCAAGAAAAGTATTTGCCTTTCCAAAAAGACACATAGAAAGGTTTCTACGACTGCCTGTTTTTAAAATACATCTGTTTTTAAAAAACATCTTTTTTCCTCCTTTTTTGCTTAATACATACAGTTTTTATAAATTCAGTTAACAAACAAACCTTTAACTTTTTTTTTTACCGGTCTACCATGGATGAACGCCGGAGCTGGAGGGGGAGATTATGTCGAACTCGAATCGTCTAAAGCGCACACCGTCTGTGCGTCGTTTTTTTTCTGGTGCGGGAATTCCCCACGGATACCCCCCACCCCTCCAGAGCCGGAGGAGGAGGTTATGTCGGACACGAACCGACTACACCGCACGCCGTCTGTGGGTCTTTGTGCTAGGCCGGAGGTGAGGTTGTCTTGCGACATATCCCTCGCAGCCCGGCTGACCCAGAGCCATTCCTCTCGGTCTGGCCCTCCTCGGGAGGGTGTACCACGTGGTCCCGCGACTCACCCCCGGCATGGGGGAGGGCGCCGTCTGTGAGTTAGACCGAAGGTGAGGTTGTCTTCGACATATCCCTCGAACCCTAGGTGACCCAGGGCACTCCCTATCGGTCTGGCCCTCCTCGAGAGGGGGACCACGTTGTCCCCAACTCGCCCCCGGTGTGGGGAGGTTCGCATCGAATTTACTTTTATGCTACAGTAATTTTTATTTACGCCTCTTCATTTCTTCTCTTCTTTACCCGGGTGCCAATCCCGGTTGCCTCCCCTTACCCTTTGGAGGTCGCAACCGCCCTCATACTCCTCCAATCAGTTGTGACATCTAGCAGATAATTAGGAATTAATCAGTTGGCACGGAAAAAAGCCTAAAAGTAAACTAAACATTATGATACCGTTGTGAGCGTTAGTGGCGGTATCTCGCTCGGGCTTGTCTCATGCTCGCTCTTTCTTTCTCTATCTTTACCTCGTCCCTCGCCACGCCACACGTTCCTACGGCACGGTAAATTGACACGGTTCTTCGGCACGGTAAATTGAAGCGGGAATGAATTTGGAATGGGACGTAGACTAGATAAATGAGCTGACTTTTGACACTCATCTGTATACACGAAGAGTGTCTTTTTGTAATGTAATTGAAGCAAAAGTTCTAAAATGAAAAGTTTTTACAAAGTGCGCGGAACTGGAAGGCGACCACTTCACGACCTTTCTTGCCACTTCAGAGCGTTCTGAATAGTTCAATAACTTAAAACCGTCTGGGAAAACACTTAGTACGCTTCATTGGTTTAATAATTAAAAAAAAATATAATCATATAACGAACCCTATCAAAGAAATGCTATTTTAAATATCGAATGATATTAGATCGTTTATTAAAGGTTATATACTGGAATGTACAGAAATGCTCTTTTCGTGGAAAACAATTGAGTAGTTTCTTTATTCCCTCTTCTTCTTCATCGTCCTAGTGTAATCTCAGTCGTATCCGAAGCTTGTAACTTGGAGTCTGGGGTCCGTTTCACCAGTCTAACTGCGGGTTTGGCTAAACTTCGATATTTCAACTAACCGATAAATAGCGAAAGCGATTTTGAAAGCATTTCTAAATTTGACTATTCAAGCATTTATTATTATAATTTTTTTTATTATTATTATTTCTTTATTCAGGCACAGGTCCCATTACAATTATATTACAAATAAAATTAAAATAAAATAATATATATAAAATTTACAATTAAAAAGCAAATTTTACAAGGCACGTTTACATTCACTTACGATTCGCTTCCCGGTGCACTGTCATCCAAAATCTAGCAATTGGGCACGTATAGTCGTCACATATCGCTTGCAATATAGAGTTTCCAGAGCAACGCAGCCTCTCCCAGAAGGATGCTATTCGTGCCCTAACGACAGCGAAGAAATCGGGCACCCGCGCCTCGGCAAACATACCCGGATGCTTCATGAGGATACGGAACGCGTCATTATACTGCACCCTCATGGTGCTTAAAGTAGCCCTGCGAAACTTCACCCATAACTGGCAGGTGTAGAAATTTTGACAGTAAGCCATGAACAAGGTTGTCTTAACATCTGTGCTGCACTTACCGAATCTTCGAGCAAGCATGTTACACCGAACCGCGAGCGCCCGTCTCTCCCTCTCAATATCTTTATCATCTTTAAGATCACAGGAAAGAACATGTCCCAAGTACTTGAACTGCTTTACCAATCCAACAGGAGCTCCTGCCAAAGTCACATTAAATACTTTCTCCGGACCCCTTCCAGCCGCAAATACCATCACCTCCGATTTCGCCACATTATATTTCAATCCATGAGCGCTTGCATAACGCTCACAAATGGAAACCAGCTTCCGGAGACCACCAATCGATGGACTGAGAAGCACCATATCGTCTGCATAACTGATATTGTTAACACAAGTACTCCCCAGATGACAGCCGATCCTGGTGCCTCTCAGTTCACTGATCAAACCATTTACATACACATTGAAGAGATCCGGAGAAGTAAGTCCGCCCTGGCGAACACCGCAATCCAGTCTATAGTCTTCAGAAGTCGCGTGACCCCATCTAACATTGTTGATTTGATTTCCGTACCAGTACTCCAACAGACGGACCAGCTCCTCTGGCACTTTTGAATCGCGCAGTTTCCTCCATAGTATATTATAATTCACTAGATCAAACGCGCGACTCAAATCCAAGAAGCATGCGTAGACTGACGTGTCACGTCTTGTATAGTGACTCACAGTATGCTTAAGGCTGACAATCGCCGAGTCTGTTGAAAGACCGGGACGAAAACCAAACTGTGCATCATCTATCTGTATAGATTGCTGCAGCATCGGTTGGATCAATCGTTCTAATATTTTACCCACTACAGTGCCGAGTGATATAGGACGATAGTTGCTGGCTGAACTTAAGTCACCCGTTTTGTTTTTGACTATGGGCACAACAACAGATTTCATTAAAGCTTCAGGCAGGTATGCAAATTTTAGACATAAGTTAAACATCGAACATAGTTTGAAACGTAGCATCTCACCTGCACATACGATATGCTCTATGCTCAAACCGTCATGTCCAGGTGACCTGCCACGCCCCATTTGCTTAATGGCTTTACGAATATCTTCTGGAGTGAACTGAACGATAGAATGAGTAGCATCCTCAATAGGTTTCTGTTTACACATAATATTTTTGAATTCGTTTACAATCGGCACTGGTTCCAATTTAAATTTACTCACAAACATATCTGCTATCTCTTTTTGATTTTGCAAACCATCCACCGATATAGGCAGGCCTTGTTTGCAACTAAGGCTTTTAGTCGAATTCCAAAATTTTGTAAAATTCTTTTCTTTTTTAAGCGTTGTTAACATGTCTAACTTAATCATTTCTTCCTTATTCTGACACCATCGTAACTTATTTTTAAATTTTTTCCGACTATTACACATGTCTTCATATACCTTACCAGTGGAAGGCTTGCCCGCATCTATCCAAAAATTAAAGTACCGACGCGCCTCTTGATGGCTCTCACGCACATGCATGTTCCACCCTGCGACTCTTTTCACTTTTTTACAAGCACCGGGACGCGAACCTGAAGTTTCTATAGCACCTGATTTTAAAACATTAATAATATCACAGTATAAGTTGTCAATAAAACTAAAATTTTCAGTCATTCTTTCACATGGTTCATTCATCTCGCAATTTGTACAATTTAAATCATCATTCATCATATTAAATTTAGATTTACAGTAATTAAAATAACTTTCAACTTGACCAGCATCCCTATTACCCCACACTACTCTGCCATTTGGCTGTTTCTTATCGATTACAGTTGAGTCAGAGATAGCTACACCATTCACATTGCACACTATCTGCATCGGAAAATGGTCCGAAGAATATGTACCATAAAGTACTTTAATGGATAATATTGTACTCCACGCAGCATCCGTAACTAAACAATGGTCTAGCCATCGTCGAGATCCGTGCACCTCGCTTATAAAAGTATAATTGTCCGAATCAACCCCGAGCGTTTTGAGGTCCGCGCATACCAAGCGATGTTCCTCACAGAAATGCACCAGCTCGCGCCCAAAGCTCGCCGTAGGATGCATCATCCTCTTCAATAATCGAGGCAATACTGGCAAGACAGTCTGTAAATTCAGACATATTTTCGTCTTTATCCGTGGGTAAGTAGACACTGAACACCAAGAAAGATCGTGTCACAACATTGACACGGATCGCCGCCACCCTGTCACTGCTACACTCCACTACTGACACATCCGGAAGATGGGATTTCCTCCACATTAGCGCTATGCCACCATACGGCCTGCCCCGCAATACGCCTGCCGATGTATCCACTGAAGATTTTGCCAGCACACAGCTAAAATCATCATCGATCTCGTTTATGAAGCCGAGGTCATGCGGTAAGAGCCAGGTCTCCTGCAGCGCGATTATGTCAGCGTCAATGCAAAGCTTTCTAACGTGACCAACGGATCTTTTCAACGACTTACAATTAAATGTGGTCATTATAATATTGTTTATAATCTTAATATTTAGATGCAGCATACTATCGATTTGGTTTACTGTCGATGTGGCATATCGTCGTTTTAGTGTAGGTACTAACGATGTAGCGTACCATTGATTTGGGGTACTGTCGATACATTAGCCCGTGGATGGATACTGTCGATATTATGAACAAGTACGGGTAATTCTTGTATATATATATATAATTGGAATCTCGTAAACGGCTCCCACGATTTTCGTGAAATTTAGTATACAGGGGGATTCAGGGGCGATACATCGATCTAGCTAGGATTACTTTTTAGAAAGTGTCCTAAAAAAACTACCGAGCAAAGCAATTGGAATTCATTTTTATAAAATGATCTAACAAAAATGCCAGGCAAATGTTTATAATCCAAGTACTATCTATTTAAATTGGAAAAGTCAACATAAGTAACAAATATAAATATTACACAACATTTCAAACAATGCTAGCTAAATCCTTGGTAAGCATAACTTAACTAGCGTGTGTTATAGAATCTAGAATGCGGATAAACATTCAGGATGGGACTTTTTCCCACGCTTAGTCCCTTACAGGGGGCATATTCTTACCAACAGAGCTACCTGGAACGTCCTGAATATTCGATCCTCTCCTATAAACACGTCCTGGGACAAAGATAATAATAATAATAAATATTCCACAACATTTCACACAACGCTATCTAGACCCATGGTAAGCATAGCTTAACTAGCTTGTGTTAAGGAATCTAGAATGCGGATAAACATACTTAGATACGTTTTTTTTTTGTAAATACATACATATTATACATAGAAACACCCAGACCAATGCAAATATACATATTTATGCATACAAATATTTGCACTGAGCGGGAATCGAACCCGCGCCTCCTGCGTAGCGGCCGCGTTCACTACCGCCACGCCACGGAGGCTGAAAATGAGATGAAAATTATAACCAAATTACAAATAAAAAATTATATTATTTTGTAACTCTAATAACATACCTACTACCTTGATAAACACACTATCCTCAATAAACATACTACCCTTATATTCTACTCCAAAATTATTAATTAACTTAAATCTGAGGGTTCATGTGAAAGTTTTAATCACAGTAGGCGAAGTACATTTGACGCCAAAAGTTGCTTCATACTAAATATTTAACCTTTTATATATTGGAGTACAAATATCAAGAGCACAATATTAATGTATTTCATGTTTTGTTTTTATTTTAGGAATGATTTAAATAAATAACAAATTTTTAAACTACTTATGGCACGTACACACGGGACGTGATTTCTATCAGGAAATATAATTGTATAAATAATAATTAAATAAATAAGAAGCACGTCCTGCCATAACAACAGAATCGTCAGTCAGCAATAAAGCAAAGACTGACGATTCCCCACTCTTGAATTACTTGTAAATATGAGTATATAAGCTGTAGGATTAACAATAATAAATTAATCAATAATCAACTGAATCCAATTGTGGTATCTCTCTATTAGCACGCAATACTACTTGTGTCATTAATTGTACTTTACAACACTAGTACACCTATCATTGAACCTACACACACCGGCAGAATTAGAGGAACACAAAAAAAGAGAGTATAAAATAGTTAGCTTTATTTTTAAACAAATATTAATTAAACATGAAACGCAACAACATGTTTAATAACGAATGTTCCCCCCTCGTGGCCTGATTAAGGTTTCCATCCGTCTGGGCATGCTGCGAATGATGTTGTCAATGATTTCTTGGGGCAACCTCTGCCATTCTTCAACTAATGTGTTTCGCATTTCGCATTCGCAGCTCACGCAGGAGGTGGCATTCTTGATTTGACACTCCTCTTTAAGTCCCAAACGTGTTCAATCGGATTCATATCCGGGGACCGTGCTGGCCACGCCATCACTGTAACACCAACATGGTTTAGGTATGCCTGTACTGAGCGAGCACTGTGAGCCCGAGCATTATCCTACATTAAAATGAAGTCGTTACCAATAGATGGGACAAATGGCACAACATGTTCCTCTAAAATCTACCTGATATACCGATCAGCAGTCAGATTTCCGCCGTCGACTACCACAAACTCCGTGCGAGCTCCTAAACATAACCCTCCCCAGACCTTAATTTTGTGTTCCGCTTATTCTGCCGGTGTGTATATAATATAAAAATGAATCGCTGAATGTGTTGTGAAGCGCAAATCTCGAAAACAGCTGAACCGATATCGGTATCTACAGGGTCGGTAGCACGATTATGACGCCCCTGGTGTTGCAAACGTCCATTGGCCACGGTAACCACTTCCCATCAGGTGAGCCGTGTGCTTGTCTGCCACCAAAGTGGCATAAAAAAAACCGACTTCGCTAATTCTTTTTTTAGATTATCCATGGAAAAAAATCTAAGAACAACACTTTTCTATACTCCCATACAAACGATTCGTAATAATATCTCAGACTTAAAAGTCAGTGTGAACTTTTAAGTCTCATAAAGTTCAAGTGTTAGTGGAGAGGTTCTGGGAAGGCATAAAAATTGAGTGACGCATCATGGGTTAGTTCTGCTACGGGGTTGAAGAATGCCACGGACGAAGCCGAAGCGGGTCAACTAGTTACATATAAATTTTTGACATAATATACCTTTTATCTGTACCTTTTAACACACAATTCATTTCAATACACTTTTGATCGTTCACAAGCATGAAGCATGTACCAGTTTCTCACGTTTGTTATTTCCTTCCATAGCATTATGGCAAACCTAGCCTCCCCTATTCCGATGATGGACCCCAATACAAACAACGACTCGGGGTATGCACCCTCAAACATCGATGGTGATAAGGAGCATACGCCCCCTGCGTCTCCTACACCGAAAGAAGAGAAAAAAGAAGAGAAAGAAAAGACTGACGCGCCAAAGAAACCAGAGTTGAAGTAAGTAGACTAGAATAGTTTAGAGTAGACTAGAGTAGACCAGAGTAGACAAGAGTAGTCCTTTATTTACTTTGCGTGGGACCACTCTCGTCTTAGCAGTATATGAGCATATTAGTCGAAAGTAGTTATTCGAAAGAATAAAGTAGTTAGTTGAATATTAGACGAAATTAGTCGAAAAATGTCAAACTAGCTTTTGACCGCGGCTCCATCGCGTGGGTTTCGGTTAACGCGGCCAAACATAGCCTATGTCCTTTCTCAAGGTCTAATCTACTCCTTTACCAAATTTCTACGCTTGATAGTGTAACATACAGACAGACAGAACAGACGGACAGAGTTACTTTCGCATTTATAATATTAGTATGGATTGCCTGACGATGTAAGCTTAGTTGAAATCCAAAATGTCAGACCATCATTCTAAAAGAAATTAGATTAAATATGTGGATCGATGGATTGGCAAATTATTGAAACCGTGCGCCCAGATAATATTTATAAAACAACAGTAAAAGACCAGTGGATGAGTAAGTAGAGAGAGAGAGAGGTAATATTTGAAGAGACTAGTGCACACAAGGTGCGAATATTAGGGGACGAATGGACTTGTCGCTCCCGGAAGGCATCTATAGGACATAGGAATCATGTGTGTACGGAAGACAACTAATATTATTATTACTATATTTTAAAACAAATAACAACAGGGGACGAGTGATTGCCACAAATATTGAGTAGACGAGTGCATGCAAGGTACGTATTTTAGGGGACGAATAGCGATTATATGACGACGGAATCATGTACAGTGAAACCTGGTTAAGTGAGACTTCAAGGGGCCTGTAAATTTGTCTCGCTAGGTGGACTAACATAACAGGTGTATGAGGCGAGTGTGGATGATGGTACCGATGGAAGGGGAAGACCTAGGTGCCCTTACCTAGACCAAATCGGAGAAGTTTTAAAAAAGGGACAGGTCAGGAGTACCCTAAACCGACGAGCATGGATGAAGAATATAATGAGAGTGAATGAAGTGAGAGTAGTATGTAGTGTAACCCGAAAGTATTCTAGCTTTTATCGTCTGACAAAGAAAGGAAGAACTGATACACTGTCTAAGAAACTACGTCAGTTACTAAGCTGTTATTCAGAACAGTGAATTTATTATCGACAGTAGACAACAATATGAGGCGGGATGATGGACGTCCGGTAACCGGACGGTACATAAAGGCACCCGTTCATTATTTATGAAAGATATGTGAAAGAATAATGAAAGTGATTTTCTCCCTTTTCTGTACACAAAATGTATTGACGGATAAATAAAAAGGGTTGTATTGTAAGGTTATTATTACTCTGAATTTAGTAGGAGAATTGTATATGACTACCGTTAGTGATGGTATTAATTACTAACAATATTTATCATTGAAATAATCTATACATCTTTATACACACATATAAATAATATTGTCAAAATTTGTAATGTTGAAATAACCGTTTTTTAATACGTGCATATGAATATAATACGGTACATACACTAAAATTAAAAAAAATTGTCTGTCTATTTGTCTGTTTGTTCCAGCTAATCTCTTTTATTCGCAGGTAGCCGATGTAATAAGGAGAAACTTAGGATAATTTTATTTTAGAAAAATGTGTTTACAGGTTGTGTGTGAGTGTGACCCCCCCGTCCATAGGCCACGGTAACCCTTTACCATCAGGCGGGCCGTGTGCTTGTATGCCATCTCAGTTGTATAAAAAAAAAGATTAATGATTAGATTAATGGTATTGCATCTGAGCTCTTCCGTTGTTCAGAGGGCGCGTTAAAAGTCATTCCTGGCTGTAAATAGTCGTTAAGTTAAGACGGAGGCCTGTATGGATGACCTGAACAACTCTGTCAGTGGTTGGTCCACCACAACTCAAAGAGGTTAAACAACATTCATTCCCAATATGCTTATCTAAATATATATAACTCAAAGGTGACTGACTGACTGACATAGTGATCTATCAACGCACAGCCCAAACCACTGGATGGATCGGGCTGAAATTTGGCATGCAGGCAGATGTTATGTCGTAGGCATCCGCTAAAAAAGGATTTTGATTAATTCTACCCCCAAGGGGATAAAATAGGGGATGAAAGTTTGTATGAAACTTTGTCAATTTTAAACCGATCGGGCTGCAACTTCGCATGCATAAAGCTACTTTGTTGACTCAACACTAAACGATAACTGACATCTACGCGGGTGGAACCCCGGGCAACAGCAATTACAGATATAAAAACCAAGCCTCATATTTAAGCGGGTCCCAGGCTCCAAGATGAAAGTCTCGGAGGCCACCAGGAGTAAAGCAAGGACGATGACGATGTTTTAATTTGATTCTTATACTTGAATAGCTTTGGCCGGTGGCTCCACCCGCGTGGATGTCGGTTATCGCTATAATATCGGTTATCGTTATAAATTGTAGCCTATGTGTTATTCTGATGTATAAGCTATATCATTGTAAAGTTTCATTTAAATTCATTCCGTAGTTTTTACGTAAAAGAGTAACAAACATCCATCCAAACTTACAAACTTTCGCGTTTATAATATTAATTAGTAGGGCTATGCTCACACCGTCGGAGGGCGCAAACCGACCTCCGCCCCCCATGAGCGTGGGCCTGAGGGTGACGGGTGGAGCCGCTCGTCACTCTAGCAGAAGCAGGCCACGGCGGCGGCTCGTATCGTAGGACGATGCGCACCCCCCCCCCCCCCCATACCGGGGGCGAGTCGGGGACCATGAGGTCCCCCCTCTCGAGGAGGGCCAGACCGAGAGGAATGGCCCTCGGTCAGCCGGGGTGCGAGAGATATGTCACAAGACAACCTCACCTTCGGCCTAGCACATCGACCCACAGACGGCGTGCGGTTAAGTCGGTTCGAGTCCGACATAACCTCCCCCTTCGGCTCCGAAGGGGGGGGTGTATCCGTGGGGATTTCGCTAAAAAAACTATGCTCACACCAGTTCAAATCTCATTAAAAAACCTACCACCTGACCTCTATATCCCCAGAGGAGTTCTTTTTATTTAGTTTAATCATTTTAGTGTACCTACTAAGGTAGGTGCACTAAAATGACTAGGTTGGTTACTGTTTTAATACATATAAAGCATATTGTTAAAGGATATCCAAGTAATTTTGATACCTATGAAAAATTCACCGATAATACACTGAATTAAGAAAATAATATTAAATCCAAATAGGTCCCTTAAGGTATCAGCCGTAATAAGAAAATGAGTGTGATCGGAAAACCTAAATAAATCCCCCAGTCGGTCCCCGTAGGGACTCCCAGTGGACGAAACCTTAATATGGTTTCTGTTCTACTAACATTTTGTTTCAGTAAAACTTCCTACAATTTAATAGAGTGAACTAAAATGATAATTAAAATAAACTAATGCTTTTTATTCTTGAAAAAAGAATAATTAAGTTTTTTTAATATTTCCTCCTCCGATACCAATCAATCAATCAATTAGCCCACTGCAGTCCACTGCTGGACATAGGACTCTCCCAATATACGCCATTTCGTACGATCCTCCTCCGATATATGCTTAACTTTTTTATCATACTTTGTATCTATAATAAATTATTATTGGCGATCCTTTAGCAAAATTCTAGCTAAGCAAAATTTATTACCTGTGGGATCGATGCAAATGGCTTCATGTCGGTAGTGTAATGACCAAGATGCGGACCCAGGACTTCTCCAACTTAACCACTAAGCAACCGACTCGTTAAGTAAAACTGTGAAGTCACAGAAAAGTTTATACAGCTTCAGATAAATTACAAACACTGACATGTCGGCAACGTGAATTTAAAACATTTCTCTCACAGAAAATCGTTCAACGCGCATTAAGAAGTTTTCATTTCGCAAAATAATTAATTTTCTCAGAGATTCTCCGTGAATTCATTCTCATAATAGCTAACGAGTTGAAATGTTTACGTTTTGTGAGAAAACTCATTTCTAACTCAAACATTAGTTAAGCTCCCGTGCAAGTTGGTTATTACTTATTACTCTATCCAATCCCAATGTTTTTTTGTCTTCATTTACTCTGGTCAAAGGGTTTTTTATATATAGAAAATAGCATTCAACATGAGTTGTTGATCGCAAACGTAACATAAACATGAATGTAAATATCTCACATAAAACCCGCTTGATTACTTGCTGGAGTTTTCTCAGGACCCTCTGAAAGAAAGATATCCTCGCGGTGGCTAGATCCTTAACATGAATCTTTCATCATCAGTATGAATCTTTTTCCTGTAGGTACACAATATGACTGTATAATAATTTATTTGTTTTATATTTCTACAGTAATTCTCTGCATTTTTTTCTATTCTAGGTAAAACTAAACTTATCTATTTATTATCTGATATTGTTTTACATTGGTAGTAGGTAAAATATTAATGTAACAATCATCTACTTTTCTGTTTCATCCCAATTTTTTATTGCCATTCTAACAGCTTTAAGCTTCAGTAGTAAGAAGGGAAATTCAATTACCTATGTTATTACTAGTACTAAGATTGGTAGTTACATGGACCACAAACGAATTTAATGTATTTTTATACATGTAAGGTATAATAATGACACTAGAAAAAGCTAGTGAAGTATGTAAGGACACGACGGTATTTCCGGCCAATTGAAAAGTCCGACTGGGGAAGTACCTACCCAGCGGTGAGTAGCCAGAGCTCACTGGAAAGGTTTTATGCTGTCAGCGGGAAGACCAAAGGCTATTCCTGCTTTGTCTTCTACACTGACGGCTCATAACCTCTCTGTGTTTACAGGGTCAGCAGCACGAGTGTGACTCCCCTGGTGTTGCACACGTTTATAGCCCACGGTAACTACTTTCCATATGTTGTGTGAAAAAGCAGAAGGCAACTCGCCTACCCCAGAGAGAGCTAGATAGTGCAATATAATCCTATCATTGCAGACCCATCCGTAAAGTTCAATTAGATTAAACGCTATAGATGAAGGACCATCCAATAATACGAACACTAGTTTGATCCGATTGTAATGCTAATTCCTTTTAATACCGAGTTTAAATGCTAATCGACTTGTAAAATGGATGTAATTTGGTGTATTTTATCATAAATAAAATATTATTGTAGCAAAATTATCTCCCTGCTGCGTTTTTATCCACATGTGGTCGAGTATTGGGATCCTAGGTGTCGACATCTCAAGCGACGTCCAGTTCCGCAGTCATTCACTGCGGGGCAACGACTCCTGCTTTATAAAGTACAGGTTCGGCCCCACATGGAGTACTGATGTCACCTTATTGCTGGAGCGCCTGCATACCAGCGTGACCCCTTCGACTCACCGCCAAGACGGGCGTTGAGGCTCGTCAGCAATTCCAAACTCGCAGGCGATGTGGAACCTTTTAGCCTCAGGAGGGACTATGCCTCGCTTTGTGTGTTCTACCGTCTATACAATGGTCTGTGCTCAGATGAATTGTTTGACAAGATGCCCACCGCTACATTCTATCATCGCATCACTCGCCATAGACGGGGCATTCATCCTCACACATTGCGACCGGAAATGGCGCGCATCGTACGGTTTGAAAGGAACTTCATCCCACGCACGCCTAGGTTGTGGAATGAACTCCCTGCCGTGGTTTTCTCAAGCGACTACAATATGGGGTTCATCAAGAAGTGCATTAGAAGTACTACAACAGTCAGCAGTGCGAGTGTGATGCCCCTGATGTTGTACACGTCCATAGGCCACAGTAACCACTTCTCGTCAGAAGGGCAGTGTGCTTGACTACCAAATTGGCGTAAAAGATAAATTTATAGGCCTGTCGCATATATTGTACTTTCGCATTTGTGGCCCTCACCTTGAAGCCCAGGGTCCACTTACATATAACGTGGCTTGGATTCTTCGACTATTTTGGGAGCGTTTGCCTTCTGACCTTTCATCCTGAGATGTGTTAGTGACTTTCAGACGAGAGTGAGAGTTGTTCAGGTCACCTACATAGACCTCCGTCTTGATCTTCCGATAACCAGAATCGACTTTTAATGTGCTTAATCTCAGCGAGAACCACGCTAGCGCTCAGATGAAATACCACTAAGTGGTTACCCATCCAAATAGCAACCTCGTCTAGGTAGCTTAACCTTCTGATCGTTTACCGAACCGTGAGTGCATTTAGCCACGATGGCTTAGTCTTAATTTAATACCTTTCAAATATTTTATCTGTATTCTACAATCGTGACATTACCAGTCCCTAGTCACGACTCCAAGGGTTAACGACTGCTATTTGATGAGGGGTATCTATGAACTAAGCATATTAACTTTTATTCGAAAGCCTTTACGATCTATAAAGGGCCCATGTATCATTTTATAGATTGTTTATGTCGCTGTCTAAGGGGAAGTACCTGGTAGTTAAGGGGGGGTTCAATGTCGTAAAAATATAAGACCATCCTTTCGGTTCCTGACAGTGGATGAAGATACTGATTGCAATATCATTTGAGTGCTAATTTTGGATGATTGGTACCGTCGTTTTTGAATAAAGCAATTTTTTTTAAAGTGCAGGAAATCTTCACTATATTTTTTTTTATATAGGACACGTCAATTTGACTTTACCTTACCTGATGGTAAGCTGAAGGCAAAGTCTCAGGAGAGAGGGCCACCATTATATACACGTGCCATGTTAACAATGGTGGCACTCAGCTTGACGGCCTCATCACATGCTTTTTCACGCCTCGCTTAAAGGACCCGGGACTGTAGGGAGAGAGAAACACGTGAGCTAGCAAGGAATTTTGGAAGGAATATACCACCCCCGCCGGAGGGAGTCGGAGGGGAGCCTAAGTCGGACACGAACCGACCTTTTAAACCGCACGCAGTCTGTGGATCACAGCACAAGGCCGAAGGTGAGGTAGCTAATGCATATCCGTCGCACCCCGGCTGCCCCAGGACCATCTCACTCGATCTGGCCCTCTTCGGGTGGGAGGACCGCGGGGTCCCCAACTCGTCCCCAGTATGGCTAAAAGCTACCTTAATTAAGTTCCTTCGCTTATAAATTATGTTTAAAAGCACCTAGGTGATAAGCGTGTGAAGCAGTTTAAAAGAGTCTCTATTTTATAAATAAATTAATCAAAAATTACCTTGAGTGATTTCTTATTTTAATTTTAGTTTTATTTTTATTTTAGCTAGAGATAAATAATCAAATAGGTATGTTAGTATAGAATGTCGTACTTAATATTAAATGCATTAAAAGCTAAATTTGAGACTGCCTTGGAATACGCATCGAAATTAATCAGAAGTAAGTTGGAGTAGCTGACTGTTAGACCTTGTTAGAAGTATAAAAAATCAATATTCCTATTGACTAACCTTGAAAAATTAAAATTTGCTTAAAAATTGACTAACTACAAAAGAGCCAAAGGCTATTTCTGTTAAAGGGACAATTAGAGCGTTTTCATATCCATCCAATATCCGATTTCGGTGTCAGACGCCGATAGTCGACCTCCTATAGCCGATACCAAGCGCTGTTTTCACATTATATCCGATAAAATCGGCCCGATACGGCTCAAAACACAGAGTAGTTGGATGCTGGGAATGAAAAAAAGAGGAAGAAAAGTGTAAGTCATTTTTGACCTTATTGACATGGCATAGTATCGAGCTTTTATTCTTATATTCGTAATCAGCGTCATCAATTCACGCGAAAAGACACGTAACTAACAAAAATGTCATTAATGTCAAAAATTGCTTGCAGTCGCTGTTTTACTCTCTTTGTGATTCGATATCGGGCCAACACAGTGGTGTTGGCTCCGGTAGTCGATATCGGGCCAGACAATATGAAAGACAGGTACATTTGTCATACATTTGAATTCTTTCGATATCGGATATCGGACAATGTAAAAACGCTCTAACTGTCCGATAAATACAAATCTGATAGGTATTGCATCATCTACACAGTAACTTTGTCTGCACCAAAAATCTAGTTTAAACTTTCGAAGTATCAAAATTGAGTTCCGATTCTTGAATGTCAGAAGCTTTACCAAGTTATTAAACTTCAAACTTAGGTCGCACCGTGAAATTAGTTGTTCAATGTTTCTACTTCCGACACCGTTTACTGCCAATCTTTGGAGGTTTTGTTATGTAGACATTAATTATATTCGTGTAGGTACTTTTTGTTCTTTTTTATAGTAAACTTCAGTGTGACGTCACGTCGTCTGATCGTAAGTTAAAAACAAAGTCTCAGGAAAGAGGATCATTATTACAAACAATACAATGTTACAATAGTGGCCCTCAGCCTGACGGCCTCATCATTTTCACGCCCTGATTAAATTACCCGAAACTGTAGGAAGATTTTATTAACTACTATCTTTAAACAGGTATTTGAGAAACTACCTCTTCTCCGAAAGTAACTCTGTCTGTCTGACTATTTAAGCCTAAACCACGAACCAATCGTGATTAAATTTAGCACAGAGATGAACTAGAGCTTAGGAAAAAATGCATTAAAAGGTTCAAATTGTGAATGAAAAGTGATTATAAATGTTCGTCATTTTGAAGATTTCAATCAGTCAAATGTGGCAATGCTGGCAATCTTCTAGGAACGCTACCACAAGAAGCATGTGATGCGGAGGAATTCTACGACGAATTGTAATTATTATTTGTAGCTATAACGTGTAATTCCTTGTTTATACTGCAACTAGAGATGAATGGAAGAAACACACACGTTGCGCCGGCCCCAAATAAATTGGGAAAGGCCAGGAGGATGATGATGATGATGATTATAGTCCTTGTATATTGTTTAAAAACAATTTGAAATAAAGGGGAAACAGAGAATAAAAAAAACATGATTGTAGAAATTGGGAAATTTGGTACACAGATAGATTAGAACTTGGGAAAGAACATAGGCTATGTTTCGTTGCGATAACCGACATCCACGCGGGTCGAACCGCGGGCAACAGATAGTAATGATAAAACTCAATAAAAACGCCACGTATAAAGGCGAACACAAACTCTCTGTGAATAGAAGCGCAAAATACTTCTAAAAATATACACTTTGAAATCACTTACCCCAACTCTAAAGATCCGCATAGATCTCATTTAAAATAAAGTTGTTTTCTCCAAGAAACCTTATTTTACCTCGTAATGCGTTTGGTTTGGCACAAAGGGTACAAATCGTTCTCGCCCAAGGATGAAGGCACAAGAATAATTCATTGACGCAGCTGTTCCCTCTTGGTAACGCAGAGGACAACAGACTTATTACAGCTTATTAACCAATGTTACCCAGCTTGAACACATCACTTACTTTTTGTATAATCGTATAAAAAGAGTACTGTATCTTCAATGAAAACACTTGTACTATTCCACATTATTTATTAAATTCCTGACCTTTGATAATGCCGTAAGGCGAAACCGGTAAGGAATTTAATAAATAATGTGGAATGGTACAAGTGTTTTCATTGAAGATGTGTAGCCAGTTCCACCATGTGCCATCAATCAACAGTATAAGCAGAGTACTGTATCATGTCATATCGTGAAAATCGAGAAATTAAATGTTACTTACTACAGTACTGTTTCAAGCTAAAATTATTTGCGTAGTTTAGCATGTTACGTGAAAAATTGACCTGAAACTAGTCTCTTCGAAGGTGTCCCCTCCTTCTTCATCCTAGCGTTAATTCCAGTCGCATCCGAAGCTTTCTACTTTGGAGTCTGGGGTCCGCTTTTACCAGTCTAACTGTGGATTTGACCGATCTTCGTCATTTTCCGTGAAGCGACTGCCATTGCACTTAGACCATTTTTTGAGGGCTCCAAATACCCGTTAACTGCCACAAATATTTGCATGGCCCGGCAACCGGGACTGGCGTCTTAACGTGCTCTCCGAGGCACGACCACGTCAATGCAAATATTCATATTCATGCATACGATTATTTGCACTGAGCGGGGATCGAACACTCGCCTTCTGCGTAGCGGAGCGTCCGGGCGTATTCACTACCGCTACACCAAGGAGGCAGTTATGTCCCGAAGGTGTATTAACGCCCAACCTTTTTTTCAGTCCCACATAACAAAAGGCGAGCCTATAACCGTCAGGTTGACTCTTCCTCATAGGCTTTATTTTTTACTGTCGGATAGACAACAGCCAACAAAATAGGCCCTTTATTTGGAAATTAGATTCGTTTATATCCTCTGGTCAATATCCAAGTTTAATTTGTCCGACAAATAATTTTGATTGAAGCACGTAATCAATTTAGCTGATGAGTGTGGCGACTGGCGACGTGTTTTTGTTGGTAACATTTTATTTTTATTAAAAAAGGAAAACAGACTTTACCGAACACATTTCCCACATTAATTTGATTGCCTACCTGATTTTATATCATAGAATCGGATTTTCGGTTGCAAACTGAAATGGTTTTAGGTTGAAAATCCTACTAATTTTTGTAATTATAGATGGATGGGATGGATCTTTGTTACTCTTTCACGTAAAAACTACTGAATGGATTTCAATGAAACTTTACAATAATATAGCTTAAACATCAGAATAATTTATAACGACAACTGATATTATAGCGATAACCGACATACACGCGGGTGGAGCCGCGGGCAGAAGTTAGTAAATAATAATTAAATAATACTCACCCATATGTCGCTTCATTGTCTAAATTATATCAGTTTTTCAACTGTAACGGACCTAAAGGGCAGTTCTCCATTCGATAGCGCACACAATCTCTCCTCTCGCAGGCCTGCTGGAAGATATTTCTAATAAATCTATAAGAAATCTCTTCAAGTAGACATGCGAAAGAAGAGAGTGAAATAAAGAGAACTTGGAGAAAAGTCTACACAGGGGAGAGCAAGGAAAATTGAAAATTATTTGGTAAAACTTCACTCTTAATAGTGTATTTTGGTAGAAAATGTAGAAATATTATTATTTATTTATTATTTTATCTTTAGCATCGTCACAACTTCTAGAAAATTGAAATTGTTGTTACTAGGTACTGTCGCATACATGTGTGAACTGATACGGTTGAAATAAAATACCATTTAGTTACACGATATAGGTACCTAGACATACATTACCTTATAGCTGACATATCCTAACCCACACGGTTTTTTTTATACTACCGAGATGTCAGACATGCTCACGGCCCACCTGATGGAAAGTGGTTACCATAGCCTATGGACGTGTGCAACACCAGGGGAGTCACACTCGTGCTGCCGACCCTGTAAACACAGAGAGTTTCTGTGCCGTCAGTGTAGAAGACAAAGCGGGAATAACCTAAATTTCTTTAAAAATTTATATTACCTGATACTTTTAATCACTGCAGCAACCACTTTAGCCAGTATTAAGGATTTTTTTTCTTATTTTTTTGAAGTAGAATTTTTTTTTTGAAAAAATGCTACTGTTGTTTTTCATCCACAAAATTTGATGATCTTTCAGATGAGCCTGTTTTTTTTTGGTAAACATATTAGATAGGTGGATTTTTTTTTATTATTTTTAAAATGATCCTTAGTATCACGACCAGGTTTTCAACCTTGCAGCATAGTTATTTTGTGATCTCCCATCAAAGACGCGTCTTATGGATATACATGTCGTCTGACAAACTGATCGAACTAGGTTTAGTGCTGTCCCCTGTCATACTAAGACGTTTTTAGTCTCCCTCTGATTTTTTTTACACCACTAAGGCAGAAAAGCACACGGTCCGCCTGACAGGGGAGAGCAAGGAAAATTGAAAATTATTTGGTAAAACTTCACTCTTCATAGTATATTTTGGTAGAAAATTTAGAAATATTCTGGATAGCCCTCTTTAGCATCGTTACAACTTCTAGAAAATTGAAATTGTTGTTACTAGGTACTGTCGCATACATGTGTGAACTGATACGATTGAAATAAAATACCATTAGTTACACGATATAGGTACCTAGACATAGATTACCTTATAGCTATCGTAGCCCACACGGATTTTTATTTATACTACCGAGATGTCAGACATGCTCACGGCCCACCTGATGGAAAGTGATTACCCTGGCCTATGGACGTGTGCAACATCAGGGGAGTCACACTCATGCTGCCGACCCTGTAAACACAGAGAGCTTTTGTGCCGTCAGTATAGAAGACAAAGCAGGAATAGCCCATTTGTAGTAGGTAGGACACGAAGGTATTTCCGTCCAATTCAGCAGTCCGACTGGGGAAGTACCTCCGCCCTACAGAATACCGCGCCCATAATAACCTCGTGTTGTGTTCCCAGTGGTGAGTAGGGTAGCCCGAGCTCACTAGAGAGTTTTTGTGCTGTCAGTAGGAAGACTAAAGGCTTGTCCTGCTTTATCTTGTACACAGACACTCTCTGTTCCAACAGGGTTGGCAGCGCGAGTCTCTGGTGTTGCACACGTCCATAGGCCACGGTAATCACTTTCCATCAGGTGGGCCGTGTACTTGTCTGCTACCTAAGTGGTATAGAAAAAAAGCCTTTAGTCTTCCCACTGACAGCACAAAAACTCACCAGTGAGTTCTGGCTACCCTACTCACCACCGGGAACACAACGCAAGGTTGTTTGTATAATATTGACAGCGCTGAGTCCCTAACTGAAGAAACTAGAATCACTTAGCGCCAGACGAAAACATCAAACCAAACACTCACTGTATGATATCAAGACCATCCCATCCCAACCTTAGACCAAATAGAATTAGATTTAAATTCGCTAACCGCTTCAAGTTTTCCCGTATTTGTTAGTGATAAGTACCTGTGATCAGACAGTATCAAAAAGTTACAAATTTGAAATATTGAAACTTGTTAGATTGTCTTGGGATTTTCTGATCATTACAGTATAATATTGAGCTCTACAAATTGAATGGTTCAAGTTAACAAAATGAACGCTTCAGAAATTTATTTATACAAAACTTGAAAGATCAAAAGCACTTGAATTCGGGCTTGAAGGTTTAAAGACAGAAGTCAATATACCGTAAGAAGTTTTGTCTTTTAATCGTTAATAGCCTCTGTGGCGAAGCGGTGTATGTGTCGCAGCCAAATAGCTTGATCAACCGTTCAATTAACTGCCTAGGCTGGTAGCTAAACGGCGCCGTTTAATTAGCGGCCTGAATGATGTTCAGGCAGTTGTTTAAACGACTAGGCAAATGGTTTGGATCAATGACATTTAATAACTTGCCTAACCATTTAATCAAGCAGCTAGAAATTAACTTGTTTCAGTTATTTCTGCATGGTTATAAAAAAATAATCTCGAAGGCTAATGAAGGAGCTTCGCTCCGCTCCCGCTTTAGACCTTCTAACCTAACCTATCCAAGTCGGATTGCGTAACTTTCTCAATAAACCTATCACTAATTTTCTGTGAATGCACCTCTGCCTACCCCCGCGGTGATTTACAGATGTGAGTATGTACGTGTGTATGTATTTTTTGTCTCATTTCGGGGTGGTGCCCCATCTTACGAATGGCCTAGGCATTAGCCAGTCAGGTTATTAAATTTTGTAATAAACGTTCCGGCTGAATATTATTCAGGCTGTTCATTGAATGGCGCCGTTTAGTTAAAAGCTTAGGCAGTTAATTGAACGGCTAATGAAACTAGTTGGCGGCGACATTTACATGAATATGGGTATTTGCATTGGTCTGGTTGTGCCTCGGACAGCACGTTAAGTCGGTTCCGGTTGACATACAAACATGGTTTGTAATATGTTATCTCAAAAAACCTCTGACCGCCACTGCTCTTAGAAAGGGGATTGACCTTTATACTCGTAGGTCTACGTGGGGATTTCGGCATTTAAAATAAAGTACCACCTGTGGCCCAAACCAACCTTTCCAGCAATCCGTTAGACCTGCTTAGCATTCTTTTTGGTATTTGGGCGTCAGGTATCTTTGATAAGTGGATAGGCGGACCCTGGGATCCAAAATAAAAGCATGGAACTGGGATCGGCGCTGTGACACTCCAATCTTCACAGCTTAGCGAACATAAACTGTCAGTGGCAAGGGGGCCCCCTGTAACCTGATTACCAAATCTCTATGCAAGGATGGTACAGATGTTAAAAAAACTTAGTTTATATACATACATATAATCACGCCTTTATCCCCGGAGGGTTAGGCAGAGGTGAATTAACACCCACATTTCACCAATCTGTATTCGGTCCCACGTAATAGGGGGTGAGCCTATTGCCGTATTCCAGGCACTATTGTTGACTCGAGCCATGCATTTGAGGCTGAGTCTGGGTTGTACATATCTGTCTGATGTTAAAGTTAATCAGCCCTATCCCTAAGTCGCCTTGTACGACACCACATGGGAAGAGGAGGGGTGGCCCAGTATATAAGTATGTAATATTAGTATACTAGCTGTTGCCCGCGGCTCCGCCCGCGTGGATGTCGGTTATCGCTTGGTGTTGATCCGACGCTATTGAGCATTAAATTCGCCTCTCTACTCAACTTTGTCCTCGACTATGTACTCACCTCTGTTCTTGACTTTCTACTCGCTTCTATATTCGACCTCTCGCCTCTCTACTTGCCCATCCATTCGATTCTCTTTTCGCCTCTGTACTTGACTCTCCCCACTCGCCTTTCTACTCGCACCTCTACTCAACTCTCTATTCGATCTCTACTCGCCACTACATTCATCTTTCCACTCGTCTCCCTATTCGCCTCTCTACTAAACCCTTTACTGCATTCTATTTGGCTCTCTAATCGCATATCTACTCGCCCCTGTAGTCGACTCCACTCGACTTTCGATCTTTACACGCCTATCCACTCGTCCCTATAACAATCTCTACTCGCCTCTCCACTCGCTTCTATATTTGGTTCGCTACTCGACTATGTCCGTTCCGAAGCTCTAATTTACCTTTGTACCAAATTTCATGAGGACATCTTAAAAGAATCTTTTACCATTTATGCCATATTCACCCCCTTTTTTGTGCCAATGAAAAATTAGAAACTTTAATCCCACAGCCCTATTCCCCTTCCCCCCTTCCCCCTTCTATCCCTTTTTTCGCAATAAGGGGTAGCCTATGTCCATTTCAAACCTCTAATTCATCTCTATACCAATTTCATCAAGATATCTTCAAAATTGTAAAACTTACACACCCTTGCCCTATTCCACCCCTTCAACTCCCTTTTTCTCAATAAAACGTAGTCTATGTCCATTTTCGAGCTCTAATCCATCTCTGTACCAAATTTCACCAGGATATCATCAAAAATGATAAACTTTCATACTAACTATCCAGTCCTTATACCTCTCCCACCCTTTTACCACATTATTCGCGATAAAAGGTAGCATATTTCCGTTACCAAGCTCTAATTAATCCCTGTACCAAATTTCATCAGAATATTTTCAAAACTGTTAAGCTTTCACACCTTATTACCCCCCCCCCCCCCCCCATGCCTCCATTTTCACGTCAATAGATAGCCCATGTTTCTTCTCAAGCTTCAATTCATCTCTGTACCAAATATATCATCAGGATGTCTTCAAAACTGGCAAACTTTCATCCCCTATAAATCCCCCCCCCCCACCCCCCATTTTATCCTCGTATTTCGCGACAAAAGGTAGCCTACGTTCGTTCCCAAGCTTTAATCTATATCTGTACTAAATTTCATCAGGATATCTTCAAAAAAGACAAAATTACATCCCGTAGCCATATTCCCCCCCCCCCCTTCTACCCCTTTTTGCAATAAAAGATAGCCTATGTCCGTTTCCAAGCTCTAAACTATCTCTGTACCAAATTTCATCAGGAAATCTTAAAAAATGATAAACTTTCACCACAGGGCCCAGTCCCCCCTTCTACCCCCCTTTTCGCGATAAAAGGTAGCCTATGTCCGTTCCCAAGCTCTGAACTATCTCCGTACCAAATTTCATCAGGAAATCTTTAAAAATGACAAACTTTCATCCCAAGGCCCTAGTCCCCCCCTTCTAACCCCTTTTTTGCGATAAAGGATAGTCTATGTCCGTTACCAAGCTCTAAACTATCTCTGTACCAAATTTCTTCAGGAAATCTCTTAAAACGATAAAATTTTATCCCAAGGCCCTGGTCCCCCCCATCTTCTTCCCCCTTTTCGCGAAAAAACGTAGCTTATGTCCGTTCCCAAGCTCTAAACTATCTCTGTACCAAATTTCATCAAGAAATCTTCAAAAATGACAAACTTTCATACCAAGGCCCTAGTACGCCCCCCCTTCTACCCCCCTTTTCGCGATAAAAGGTAGCCTATATCCGTTTCCAAGCTCTAAACTATCTCTGTACCAAATTTCATCAAGAAATCTTCAAATAGACAAAATTTCATCCCGTAGCCATGTTCCCCCCCCCCCCCCCCCTTCTACCCCTTTTTGCGATAAAAGGTAGCCTATGTCCGTTTCCAAGCTCTAAACTATCTCTGTACCAAATTTCATCAGGAAATCTTAAAAAATGATAAACTTTCACCCCAAGGCCCAGTCCCCCCTTCTACCCCCCTTTTCGCGATAAAAGGTAGCCTATGTCCGTTCCCAAGCTCTGAACTATCTCTGTACCAAATTTCATCAAGAAATCTTCAAAAATGACAAACTTTCATACCAAGGCCCTAGTCCGCCCCCCCCCCCCCCCCCCCCCTTCTACCCTCCTTTTCGCGATAAAAGGTAGCCTGTATCCGTTTCTAAGCTCTAAACTATCTCTGTACCAAATTTCATCAAGAAATCTTCAAAAATTACAAACTTTCATCCCAAGGCCCTAGTCCCCCCCCCTTCTACCCCCCTTTTCGCGATAAGAGGTAGCCTATATCCGTTCCCAAGCTCTTATCTACCTCTGTACCAAATTTCATTAAATATCTTCAGAAATGACAAACTTTCATAAAAACTTTCATCCCCTATTTCCCCCCCTTAAACCCCCTTTCTCGTGATAAAAGGTAGCCTATGTCCGTTCTCAAGCTCTAATATACCTCTGTACCAAATTTCATCAAGATCGGTTCAGTGGTTTAGGCGTGAAAGCGTAACATACAGACAGACAGACAGACAGACAGACAGACAGACAGACAGACAGAGTTACTTTCGCATTTATAATATTAGTATGGATATGTATTTACAACAAAAAAAAAGTATATAAGTATGCATATCCGCATTCTAGATTAATTAATACAAGCTAGTTAAGTTATGCTTACTTTGGGTATAGATAGCGCTGTTTAGAATGTCCTAGGATATTTAACAAAAATTAGGAATATTAAAAAAAACGTATTACCTACATGTAAAGTCAAAACGGCAAAAATAGAACCATTCAACCGCAAACCAATAGATCACATAATGGGTAACAAATAAGATCTATTTGATTCATTTATTTATTTGTTACATACATAAGTCATTACAGGCAGGTAAACCCAACTCGACAGAGTAGTAACAGAATAAACAAAAATTATAACAGTAACATTATATCTCATAAATTAATTTAAAACATACTTCATAAATAATAAATAATAATAATAATTTCTAAATTAAAATAATCCTTCATAAAACATAAAATTTAATAATCAATTAAAATAATAATTTTAATTTCTTTTTTTTTCTACCACTTACTTAGCAGACACGCTTACTTGGCCCACCTGATGGAAAGTGGTTACCGTGGCCTATGGACGTGTGCAACACCAGGGTAGTCACACTCGTGCTGCCGACCCTGTTAGAACCGAGAGTTTCTGTGCCGTCAGTGTAGAAGATAAGGCAGGACAATCCTTTAGGTCGTCCCACTGACAGCACGAAAGCTCTCCAGTGAGCTCTGGCTGACCTACTCACCGCCGAGAACACAACACGAGGTTATTATGGCCGCGGTTTTCTTAAGGGCGGAGGTACTGCCCCAGTCGGACTGCTCAATTGGACGGAAATACCGTCGTATTCTACATAAATGATTATCTATAGAGTACCCTTTACGAACTCGCTCAGTAAGCACGAGAACACAACTACTTTTTCTGCAACTTTGTTGAGGGTGCTAATAGCTCGCATAAGTAGAGTGGTTTTTGCAATGTTTCCAACGGCTTCCCTTTTGAAAATGTTCATCTTTCGCCACGGCTGCCTATATATTACCAGAGACAATATAATTCTTATACAGATGCACCATCAGGAAAAAAAAATGGTTACACTCGTAACTTCAGGAAGTAGGCAGGTAGCGTTTTAGTTCAGGAGTTATAACTAGATGGCGACATTGTTTCAGCAAAAGTTTTTTATTTTTTAGTATTAAAATTAACTTATCAAAAATAAAACATACACTGAACACATTATTGAGCATGACTGAATAAACCCATAAATATTCTAATATATATTTACTCTGCCAGATTCTGTAGTTATTGTAAAAGTTACAGTCATAATGCCTTATGCCGCTAGATGGCACACAAGTAAATAAATAGCACGATTGTCACCAAATCTTTATTTATTACATTACCTATTCTAAGTTAACAAATAAGCGTTTTAACATACTTTAAATGAGTCTACTAGTGTCATCTATGCATTTTTAAATATTACTCAAGATATTTTCTTGGTATTGGTACCCCATAATGTTCACCCCCCCCCCCCCCCCATAGTAATGGCCCTGGGGCAGCCGGGGTGCGAGGGATATATCGCGAGACAATCTCACCTTCGGGCCTAGCACATCGAGGGGGGTATCCGTGGGGATTTCCCGCACGTAAAAAAAAACCCATAATGTTACTAAAACACCACCATTTCTACTCACAGGAAGAAACTCAGCCGCTTAGGCAGCAGCTCGTTAATCTCCACCCCTAGACGCCGCTTCAGGAGTGCTGCATCAGCTGCCAGGTTCACCATCTTCAGAGCCAACAGAGCTGGCAAGCTGCGTGCCAAGTCTTTCGCCAAGAAGGAGAAGAAGGCCACACAAACGTTGGCCATTGTCTTAGGTAAGATCTTGGATAATACCTTGATTTAATACAATTCGATACGATTCTCCACGCGGGTTTAATTCCCGGTCAGTGCAAATACTTGAATACAATACATACATATTTGCTTGACCGCAATCGGTTCTCTCTCGCAATCTGAAAATCATTATTCTCGATATGTGGGTGTCTCTGCCCACCCTTTTGGGGATTTACAGGTATGAATATATTATGTATATACTTATGTACGAATATTTGAATTGGTCTGGGTGTTTCTGAATCAAAGTATGTATTAACAAAAAAAAATGTTTTTTTTTACGTGCGGGAAATCCGGTTAAACCACTCCTCCCCCCCCCCCCCTCCGGCGCCGGAGGTGGAGCTTATGTCGGACTAGAACCGACTAAACCGCATGCCGTCTGTGGGTCCTTGTGGTAGGCCGAAGGTGAGGTTGGCAGGCGACATATCCCTCGCGCCCCGGCTGACCCAGGGCCATCCCTCTCGGTCTGGCTCTCCTCAGGAGGGGGGACCGCGCGGTCCCCGACTCGCCCCCGGTGTCCGGTGTGGGGAGACGTGCTTCGCGTAATGCACACCGCCGCCATGGCCGAATTCTGCTAGGGTGACGGGCGGCTCCACCCGTCACCCTCAGGCCCGCGCTCATGGGGGGCGGAGGTCGGTCTGCGCCCTCCAACGCCCAAACCACCTACGAATGCGGGCAGCGATGTCCACGAGTCTGTCTCTCTTATCGCGCCGCGCCCACTCCGCTGTCTTCTTCACGAGCATGGCCTACTCGCAGAAGGAGGCGCTGGCCACCCACGCAGCCGCGCAGCGGACCATCGCCGCGAGCAGGGTGGAAAGCATGAGCACTCTCACCGCCCCGAGTCCACGCTCGCGTCGCAGTGATGGCACTCGGGCGATGGCTCTATGCCTATCAGATACAGATACCGCCCGAAGCTACCGTGTCCGGTAATGATCTGCGTCTGACGGTATGAGAGGCTACCGAGTGGCCTCTCTAGCAACTCCCCCACGATGGGTCTTACCGCCGCAAAAAAAAATAAACTCACGCCTTTATCCCCGAAGGGGTAGGCAGAGGTGCTAGCACCCACATTTCGCCGGTTTATGTTTTGGTCCCAATGTGCAATGCCATTAACTGGGCACTTATAAACCTGCGATAAATACACACAAAACTTCGAAAAGCATCGAAAAGTCATTGATGTGTGCCATGGAAAACCTGGGATCAAACCCGAGACCTCGTCTCAGCAGTCCATTACCCATACCACTAGGCTAGGATATGCTCGTGAAGTATCTTTGAATAGTAGCAAAGGGCGAGCTATTGTCTCTGCCTAATTTCAAAAGATAGGTATTATATATTACTAGCTTTTGCCCGCGGCTCCGCCCACGTGGATATCGGTTATCGCGACCAAACATATCCTTTATCGTAGCATATATCAAAATCGGTTCAGTGGTTTAGGCGTGAAAGAGGGACTAACAGACACAAACACAAACACTCTTGCCCATTTATAATATTAGTATGTATGTATATGTTATGGACAAAATGATAAATTGGGCATTATGTTTAATGCCCCGACAATATGATAAATATAAAAGTTAAAATAACACAATGGAGACTCAACTACGGTTCTGGTATGGATGGGTGGCTATAAAAAAAATACCACGAAGGCTAATGCCGGAATCCGCTCCGCTGCCGCCTTAGCCTTCTTACCTTTATCTATCCACGTCGAGACGCGCAATCCATCTCTCATGTTTATCATTATGCCCAATTTATCACTTTGCCCTTACCAAAGGTATATCCTATCGTACCTAAAAGAAACATACGATAGACTATAGAAAATTACCCAAGAGACCTAATCCAAATTGCGAGAAAAATATAAAACACAAAATTTAGCTATGTTACCATATTCTCTAGGTTTGACTGGTAGCAGCAACGGGAAAAGTTACTTCTAATGGTGGCACTTCACATGAATATTTGTGTTTGCTATTGGGCGTTTCTTGTATTTAGTAAAATATTTAAAGTACATGTAAACATACAAATACAATTTTATTTACTTCACAAAAAAGTATTCACTTCAAAGAGGTGTCACATGTGAATTGCCAAATTTTATCAATTGTTAAAAGGTACTACTGGCCATACTAAATCGAAAAAAGAAAACAAATGACTTGTCTATTGTACGTTTTTTGGTAGGTCATATTTGTATACTAGGCAGTAAAGCCAGTGCTTTATCAAATATACTGTCCATGCATGTTCAGTTCAGTTCAGTTCATGGTTTATGGCTCCACTTGCAGATTGCTGCGATTTTGTCAGTGTCAACGTCCAAGAGTGTCATAAACTTCAAGATAAAGTGATTGTCCACGCATGTTAATCGTTTATCAAATATTACAAATAGCGATGTGAAGTGCCACCATAAAGCTAGGAATTTGTGTGACATTCATTTCTACATGAATCGTATTATTCTCCTTGATAAATCTCCCAATACTCTAGGGAGATAATGTGACGACGATTCGTCAACTAATACGGCCTACAAACCTCAACAAAGCCTTCCAGCTTTTCTGAGAAAACATTTCTTTTTTCATGAAAGGGTGTATGTGTTTATGTCAATTTAGAAATAAAATATGTACAATTTCTCTGAAAAGGAACAAGCCACTTATATCTTTTATTATTCATTGACTGTTATATGTAAAGACTTTATTTTTGTCCACAGGAATCTATGATTAGAATAAAAGACGGTCTTTTATATAATCTACATCTATATCTACATCTAAGTACACTACTATTATAAAGAAGAAAGACTTGTATTTTTGTATGTTTGTAATGAATAAACTCAAAAACTACTGTGCCACCAATTTCAAAAATTCTTTCACCAATGGAAAGCTACATTCACTCTAAGTAACATAGGCTATATTGGATTTCCATGGGAACGATTTTACTACCCGTGCGAAGCCGGGGCGGATCGCTAGCTTTTAATAAATTTAAAATAGATTCGGCTTTTTTGGCAGTTTTGCTCTATAAATAATATTATCTGACAGGTTTAGTTGATGTTTTTAAACGTTAGAAGGATCCCGGAAGTTAAACAATATAAGCTAGTGAGATAGGATTTAGCCTAAAGACGGTAACCGACATACACAAATAGAAGGAAGTGACAGAATGATACTTATATTTTTTTACGTGCGGGATATCCCCACGGATACCCCCCCTTCGGAGCCGAAGAGGGAGGTTATGTCGGACTTGAACCGACTAAACCGCACGCCGTCTCTGGGTCGTAGTGCTAGGCCGAAGGTGAGGTTGTCTCGTGACATATCCCTCGCACACAGAATGATAATATAGTGTTTTGAATTACTATGTGTAATAGGATTTTTTAAACTGAATTTAATAGCCGATATTAATTAAATAACCGGTATGGACAACCTCCGTGGCGTAGCGGTAGTGAACGCGACCGCTACGCAGGAGACGCGGGTTCGATCCCCGCTCAATGCAAATATTTGTATGCATGAATATGGGTATTTGCATTGGTCTGGTCGTGCCTCGGAGAGCACGTTAAGCCGTCGGCCACGGTTGCCATACAAACATCTATGGCAGTCGTTACGGGTAGTTGGAGCCTGAAGTCCAACAACTGGTCTAATTGTAATGCTTCGATATCGCCTTTGGGTTGTGGAGGCAGTCGCTTCACGGAAAATGTCGAAGTTTAGCCAAATCCGCAGCTAGACTGGTAAAAGCGGACCCCAGACTCCAAGCTGATAGCTTAGGATGCGACTGGGATTAACGCTTGGATGAAGAAGAACTAAAATAACCGGTAATGCTACCAGTTAATCTAAATAGCTTTTAATAGAATGAAATCAGGTCAATACTGTAACCTGGGATCTCTTGATTTCGGACATCGGAGGGCGCAGACCGACCTCCGCCCGCCATGAGCGCGGGCCGAAGGGTGACGGGTGGAGCCGCCCGTCACGGCGGCGGCGCGCATCGTAGGATGATGCGCACCTCCCCACACCGGTGTTCAGTCAGGGACCGCGTTGTCCTCCCTCCCGAGGAGGGCCAGACCGAGAGGGAAGGCCCTGGGTCAGCCGGGGTGCGAAGGATATGTCGCATGACAACCTCACCTCCGGCCTAGCACTACGACCCAGAGACGGCGTGCGGTTAAGTCGGTTCGAGTCCGACATAACTTACCCCTCCGGCTCCGGAGGGGTGGGGTATCCGTGGAGATTTCCAGCACGTAAAAAAAGAAAAAAGGGATCTCTTGATCGTTAGTATGCTCAAGGTACTTGTGGCCAGGAACTATGAGTGCTACATATTAAGGCACATATTATATAAAATGCGCGAATCTTTTGTAGAATATAAGTACTAACAGTAAATATATAGAACAGATTTAAGTTTACAAATGTTACAAACTACGTCGAGTCTTCTCGTCATCCATACCGCAATGCTTGAAAACGAAAGTTTTGAATCAGTGCGTCCTACCTGTCATGACCTACGGAGCCGAGACATGGACACTCACGGCAGGGTTGGTCCATCAGTTCAAAGTCGCTCAGCGAGCTATGGAGAGAGCTATGCTCGGAGTTTCTCTGAAGGATAGAATCCGCAACGAATACATCCGACAGAGATCCAAAGTTATCGACATAGCTCAAAGAATCAGCAAGCTGAAGTGGCAGTGGGCTGGCCATATCTCACGAAGAACTGACAACTGTTGGGGTAAACGTATTCTTGAGTATAGACCGCGACTCGGCAAGCGTAGTGTAGGACGCCCTCCAACCAGGTGGTATGACGATCTAAGAAAGACTGCAGGCAGATGCTGGATGCGGCAAGCTGAAGACAGGGCGCTATGGCGCTCATTAGGGGAGGGCTATGTCCAGCAGTGGACTAATATAGCCTGATGATGATGATGTACAAAAGTTACTAACAAAAATTGGATTTAAATAGTCTGATGAATAAATGAATTTAAAACATAAGGTCTACTTGTGTGTTTTTTGCTTATGTGGGATAAGTTCGGCTCCTAGCTTTATTAAAGTATATTTTTCATTTTCCAGGAGTCTTCCTGTTCTGTTGGGCGCCATTCTTCACCTGTTCCGTGCTCGATGCTATGTGCTCCAAGTTCGGTCTCCCGTACTCCCCAGGGGTGACAGTGTTCATCTTAACCACGTGGCTGGGTTACATCAACTCTTTCCTGAACCCCGTCATCTATACGATCTTCAACCCTGAGTTCCGGAAGGCATTTAGGAAGCTACTACATTGTGGCACCTAGCCCGTGGACTATTATGTAGTATACGACTAGATTTCACCAGTGGTAAGAACCGAGATCAATAAAACTAAGAAAGCTGTTTAGTTGAATCCGGTTTTGCTATGAAATCCAGCCTAATGGACTTGCTCAAGAATTTAGTGGTAACAATATTACGCTTCGAACCTTCGAATATGAACTTTATGTGGTGAATCTCGAAGGTTTAATTTCTATTTGTCTTCTTGGATGTATTAAAAGTCTGTCTCACTGTAAGCTGAAATTAACTTATGTATAATATTTATAAGTATGTAAATAGCTAAAATTATAATCGCTTGTTGATCTGGTGTCTGTCAGAATGATACAGGTCTGGCAGTCTATTGTTACAAGTCTGTCAGATTGTTAGAAATCTATCAGATTGTCACTAGTATGTCAGGCCACGGCTGAAAGAACGATATTTAAAAAGAGAAGTTTTTAAACAAAACAATAGGGTATTTTCCTGTAGTTAAAATAAATAAATTAGCTGAACTTATTAAATTAAGAATGGTAAAAGAGGAAAAGCAGTTGAGTCGGTTCTTATTTTATGGTTGTTATTTATTTTTAATCATCCACCCAACCTTTAATAGTAAATGATTTGACTATTAAATATTATGACGTCACAATAATTTTTTTCATACAATTTTCCTTATAACTTTCCGTTTTGACGTTTAATAAAAAGTAACTAATTTGACTAGTCAGTCAAATACCCAATTGTTGAATGCGTGAATCAATAAATCCTGCCCTTAAATAAAATAATTATTTGTACTAAATTCTCAATAAAAGATAGTAAAATTTAAAGGTCAATTTAAAAATCTCCTATTTATTTTTAATTTATTAATTTTGGCAGAGTATATCCGATTTTCTGTTTGAAAGATTGACTGTCGCTTTTTCCTATTTTTCATCATAATGTTAGTTCAATGTGTAACTATCATATTGGTATTTTAGTAGTAGTTTATGATACTGTTGCATAATAAGGGTTCTTATAACACGAGTGTGTTTTAAAAAAACGAGCCGTAGGCGAGTTTTTTTATTGTATCACACGAGTGTTATAAGACCAAGTTATGTACAGTGTCATACACTACTTTATCTACTCTCATACTATAATACATAAACTAATTTATTTTACAAACAAAACCAAACTTTGTTCAATTTAAATGTAAAAAAAAAATGGCGCCAAGGCGCAAACATTGATTGCGCATGCGAGCTTCTTTTTTTTTCTTCCGAATCGGTCGTTTTTTTTAAGTAGAGGTTAAGTCCATATGGAGGTTGTATAGGTGTATCGTTATGATTAAAAAGTTATTTAATGATATAGGTGTCCATACAAGACCTGTATCGCAATAAAACTTTTTTTTTGGCCTGTGCGTAATGTTTGTCATAAGAGTTTTGATTTCAATTTTATAATCTTTGTATTATAGTATCAGAACATTATTCGTAGATCAGAGTAGATAAAAAAATATACGACATACGGTATACCAATAAGTATGTATGCTCATATAAAATGCTTTTGTGCCATGATTCAACCTTATAAGTCCTGTACCTTGAGAATTCATAAGCTTTTAAACAAACATGTCCGTCTTTGTATCGAGTTTACCCAAAGGGTCGAGAGTGTCAACATTGCCCGGGCAAAGTAAACATACGAGACATGTTAATTTAATATTTGTTTCTACGTGTATTTTCAACATTTTCGGCATTTATTTCTATGGAATAAGGTCTAAAATTCTATATAGACTTGTAAGCTTTCCAACTTTGCCTAAGTTTTCCTGTGGTTGTGATGTTCTTTGAATTAAGGTAAAGCAATAAATATTTAATTGTAAATAATTACATTTAAAATGTTTAAGATGTTTAGTATTATAATAGGCGACTGTATAACTGGTTAGTTATAAGAGTGAAGGTAGTATTCAATTCATAAAATTATGGTGTATACTTAGCGTATCCGTGACATACCTATAGAAATAACTAAGTTTTTATTATGTAGATATATATGTGTACTTGCCTTGTATTCTTCCTGTTGAAATATAGTACAAGGGCTACCTGTCTTTTCGGTGGTTTCGTAAAAACTGATAATAATAAAGCTATTCTCCATCCAATAATGTAATAGTCCATGAAAAAGTACTCGTTTGACGGTACAGGCTCTTCCTAAATTGTGCGGAACTGAATACGTACCTATTTGGTGAAATGTGAATATTCTTGTAGGTATTTATGCTTCAGGGATATTGGAATAATGAATGTATTCTATTTTCAATCATAAAAATGGCAAATAGATACCTCAGTGTGCTGAAACATGTTTCTGATATGACCATATGCTTCATTTTAGCTAAATTTCTTTTTATATATTTTATCCGATTACAGCAAAGCCAAAGGAGGTTAAACTGAAATATATACAGAGTGGAAGATTTTAATTTACCTGGACTCTACTAGTACTGGAAATAGCAAATTTAACTCAAAGGAGACATTACTTTATTTTTGAAAAGCAATTGACGGGATTCAATTTTTTTTTTTCTTTATTAGCTTGCCATACCCGGTAATCGATGCGACTAAAATCTGAAAAAATAATAGTATTTTTATGTCATCTATCACTAGAGTCAATCATAAGGTTAAAACCTCTCTAAAAACATGGTAATTTCAATAAAAATTACCCCTAATCTTCCACCCTGTATAATATAATATTCTTCACTTTCAGAGATTAACGGATGAACGTCGAATAACTGAGCCCATTTAAAAAAATAATTAAATACGACTCCAACTATGTTTTATCAGGTCCGAAGTCAATCATTTATGTAAGATGACAAAGGTCCGGTGAGCATAAAGCCCTATGAAAGGTTCTCAGAACTGCTCTGTTTGGTATTGTTAGAGGCGCGACATTATCTGTTCGGCAACTTTGGCCACCGGCTGCTGTGGGCGACAGCTTTGTCTTGCATTGAATAAAAAACGTTCTGAATCTATCTTTAGATGTTATTTCTATCAAATCCTACATAAATACGCCGATTTACATTTTTAGGCGTGTAGTCTGCCAAAAAAACAAATTATTTTTTCATTCCAACATTTTGAATGCCTTTTTTTGTTGCGGAATTCTCACGCACGCGTCTCGATTAGGTGGGGACGATACAAAGTCAAAAGAAACTTCAGCTCCCTTCAGTGGCTTTATCCACTACACCTCACGGTGTTCGTATCATCGTTGTATCAGTACCTCGAGCTCGATAACATTCAAATTCGTGATATAATCGTATCTAAAGAATGAAGCATTGCGATTGGTTCTCAGTAGACAGGCGGCCAATCACAACGCTCCGTTATTTCAATGCGTTTAAGTTTCGAAGTCCAATGTTATTCGTGCTCGGGGCATCGAATTCGAAACGTAAACGCATTGAAAGAACGGAGCATTGTGATTGGCTGTCTACCTACTGTGAACCTGTGTGTGTGTGTGAAGACGGCCAATCGTAAAGCTCCGTTCTTTGCATACGTATACGATACGATAGTTTTTCGTGCTAGGGGTACAATGTGCGTAGCGTAACTATACACACTGAATTTATAGTCGTTTCGTAGCGAACGATTTTAAGCAAAGTTTTGATAGCTAAATCGGCTGGAAGTATTAATTTGTCGAAAAACAAAAAATAAAATTATAATGTATTGGCTTCGCTCGCGTTCCCGTTCCCGTGACGGCTTAAACTCTTGTTTTTTTTTTTAATTTTCTCTGCGTAAGAAGCATCCCTGTACTGCAAGGTATATTCTAAAAAAAGAATTAGCAAAATCGGTCGGACCGCCGTTCACGCTGGTGTGACCAAGGGAAATAGGGATTCATTTCTATATACCTACTTAGATGATAATAATGTACGGGTAACAGGATTTTTTTTTTCATTTTACACGCTCATAATGTAACTCTCATCTCACCGAAATTAGGCACTTATTGATACCTATTATCAAGTGGCTTTTTGATTGTTATTAAATCACGAGTGGGATAATGACCTTTTTTTAAATTTTATTAGTTGAGTAGCATTATTCTTTAAAAAAATACATATAAAAAGACCGTATTCAATAGAAAAAATAAATTAATATACCTACCTTTTGCATAATCATTTCCTGCAACTTCGTATTTAAATAGAAAATTCCATATTGTACGTCATCACTACATAGTATAATATAAAACAAAGCCGCTTTCTACTAAAACTACGCAATGGATTTTGATGCGGTTTTAATAGAGTGATTCAAGAGGAATTTTATATGTATAATACATGTTTAATAGAGTAGAGGGTGCAGCGGGAACGGGATCTGACGCCACGCGGGCGGAAAAATATTGGCGGTACGAAGGCTTTAGTCGCATTATGTCCAATTCGCAAAATGTCCAGCGGGCTCAAATTTTCCAATTCTCACAACGTCTAATTCGCAAATTGTCCAATTCTCACAACGTCCAATTCGCAAATTGTCCAATTCTCACTATGTAAAATATGGTTAACACCCCGACTCTAGAACTCCTTCGTGGTTTTTTTTTTTTAAACCACACAAAATAGTAGATTGTTCAACAAGGGACTAAAACAAGCCATAATGACACGAGATGCTTTAGCCACCCGAGCGAAGCGAGGGTGGCTAATAGTTCGAGTGTCATTATGGTTGTTTAGTCCCACGTTAAACACTCTACTTTTCACTTTGAATGCGAGGAAAAAAAAGCGACTTTTTATACAAAATTATAATATTAAAAAAAAAAAAGAAATATGCAAATATATTTTTCAACCTGAATATATTAATTTCATCATATCGATAACGGGGTAAAGCCTCCGTGGCGTGGGGGTAGTGAACGCGGTCGCTACGCAGGAGGCGCGGGTTCGATCCCCGCTCAGTGCAAATATTTGTATGCATGGATATGGGTATTTGCATTGGTCTGGGTGTTTCTATGTATAATATGTATGCATTTACAAAAAAAATTATCTAACTATGTTTATCCGTATTCTAGATTCCATAATACAAGGTAGTAAAGCTATGCTTACCATGGATCTAGATAGCGTTATGTGAAATGTTGTGGAATATTTATTTATTTTTATTTATTTATAATAACAAAGTTTCTAAGTTACACAATTAATTGGTGTAAGTAATTGGTGATTACAACGCAAGCTTATTACGAATAATCTTTTCAAAATTCAAATTGCAAAGAAATTTTTCCCGCGGTTTTTTTTGTTGTTAAGTGACGTACGGTTTATATGCTTGCATATATATTAGGGGTTAAAGTATGAAATTGCCGATTTGTACTGACAAATTGTTATTCGTTTTTTTTTTAATTTAACGTATTTATTTAATCAAAATAATTACCTTTATTATCTATACATTGCTGCCATCTAGTAGGAAGGTCATTTATGCCTTTGCGATAGAACTCTGGTGATCTAGATTCGACAAACTGTGTGAAAGCATTTTGTACTGCCTCCTGAGAAGAAAACTTTTTATCACATAGAAAATTGTCCAAATCACGAAAAAAATGGTAGTCTGTTGGAGCAAGGTCTGGCGAATACGGAGGGTGACGGATAGTTTTTAATTGCAGTTCCTGTAGAGTTAAAACGGTTTCTCGTGCTGTATGAGGTCTCGCGTTATCATGGAGCAATAATGGTGAAGATCGATTCATGAGTCGGGGCTGTTTCACTGCTAGTTTTGCTATCATTGTTCGGAGTTCGGCACAGTAGACATCTGCCGTTATTGCTTGACCAGATCGTAGAAAGCTATAGTGAATAACACCATGCTGAGACCACCAAACAGTTACCATTACCTTTTTATTGGTAAGCTTTGCTTTAGGACACTGTTGTGGCGTTTCACCTGGGGTCAGCCATTGCATTTTTCGCTTACGGTTATCGTAAAGAATCCACTTTTCATCACATGTCACAATTCGATCCAATATTCCTTCATTTCTGTATCGATTCAACAAGGCAACACAAGTTTCAACACGCATTTCTTTCTGCAGATCAGTCAAATCATGAGGTACCCATTTTTCATATTTTTTTATTTTATTGATTTGACGCAAATGAGTCAATATTGTTGGTAAGGTAACGTTAAACCATGCAGCTAATTCCTGGGTAGTTTGGCTCGGATCGGCTTCCACCATGTCTTTCAATTCATTGTTATTCACCTGTGTGGACGGCATTCCTCGTGGTTCGTTCTTCAAATCAAAGTTTCCATCACGAAAGCGTTTAAACCAAAATCGCACGGTGCGTTCATTAGCAGTCCCCTCTCCAAACGCAACATTGATTATGCGAGCTGTTTCTGCCGCGTTAGTTCCGCGTCGGAACTCGTATTCAAAAATCACTCGAATTTTCGAAGTATCCATCTTTCTTGTCTAAGCTGAATAAAAAAAACAACTGAAAGTCGATAATCGAATGTTGCACATTTTTAAATGAAGAACTACATAGGTACCATGTGGAAAAAGTTTCACTCAAAAATCTCAAACCATGAAGGTTCTATGTCAATTCGAAGTACCTATTACAATGAAACGGCAATTTCATACTTTAACCCCTATTAATATTTAACCAACAGATTCAAACTTGAAAAATAATTTAAAACTAATTGGAAATGGATAATAAAATGGACTTATCCTTAATACTTACATAATAATTAATTAAATTAATATCATTATTCGTGGTTCACGAAATTAAATGGGATATTTGATTTTTTCAAATGTCATTTTGAGGTTATTTCTATAACTACACAATCACTAAAAAGGTGATAATCCTCCCATTCACAAACACCGTGATTGGCTGTTTAGGAGTTATCAAAGTAAATTAAAAAAAAAATACTTTAGTCCCTAGAGATTAATAAGGAACTTTAGTCCCGATATGCAGGGACTAAAGTAACATTTTAAGAGCATGAGAAGTGAAAAATATGATAGTTTAATTAAAACTGAAATTACTTCGAATTAGACAAATTGCGAACTGGACTAATTGCGAACTGGACCAATTGCGAACTGGACCTATTGAGAGTTGGACAGTTGGACATTTTGCGAATTGGACATAATGCGACTAAAGGGTACGAAGTTCGCTGGGTCAGCTGGTGTATAATAAACAAAACTTTTACTCCAATATAACTTTTTGTTTTCGCTTTGAATAAACTTTAAGTAAATTAACCATTTTTTACACCGAAAAAAAGAAACTTTATTCTGTTTAGTCTGTGGCAAGAGTTCTTTTTATTTTTACCTCTAGTCCACAAGTACCAAAAAGTTTCACAATTCCTTTTTACTGGTGAAATTATAGTTTTTTTTTATACCACTGAGGTGGCAAATAAGTATAGTTATTTATTAATTAAAATGTCGACAAGCATATTCTAGTTATGAAGAAAACGACTGTACCTAGTACATCGCCCGATGTATACTGTACCTACAACGTCCGATATATTTGATGTGATTGATGAGAAGTCCTTAACGTTATGGAATGTTTACTATCTGAAAACTACACGGGTAAATATCTATTTTTGAATTATAATTATTCACAATTAAAATGAAAAACGTCGTATGATACACGTGTTTATTTTTGATTACCGTCCTTAATATAAATCATAATCACCAACTTTATACACTTGTACTGTGCTTGTACCATAATCTGCTATTTTCACTGCCGATTTTTTTTTTCGTTGCCAAAATCTTTCGTTTCGAAACGAAAGTAAAATCACGCGATATAAGTTTTACCAACCAGCACACATGTTCCGTTTACAAACCAGCCTGCGAAGTCAAAACTATGGAGAAGCTTTAGAAGCTTTTAGATTTCCTGTAAATATTTATTTGCTAAAGCCATTCCTTCATAGAAGGATCCTGTATTGTAATAAAATCTAGTCAGAAATATATATTAATGCCAAAGAAGATTGTACATAGTAACATATAAACTGTAAATACCATGTATAATTAGTAGGTACAATAAAGTCGTATCTATCGATGTTGAAATAAATGGTACATCATGTAGTAATGTGTCTTATTTTGTCTAAGAGCCTCTTTACCACTGATTGGAACCCGTGATTCACTTATTATTTTTGATTGGTTTGTTAGAATTTGCGAAAGCGACTGCCATCCTGACCACTCAACTCGAGTAGTCAATTCTATCGGAAGGTAGGAAACCTTTTTCTGATACGTCCATTTGACTTCATCTCGCTTAATGATAAGCTGAAGCTGAAACCTAGGCCACTTCAATGTAGCGAAGGACTTTGATCGGGTCTGGCACACTCCCCGAGAGACTATGCGAATGGATTGCCAGCTTTTTGCCCAACAGAAGTATCCAAGCCGTCGTCGATGGCAGCTGCTCGGACCGCATGGACATAAACGCTGGTGTCCCACAAGGCTCCGTGCTGTCTCCGACCTTGTTCCTGCTGCACATCAATGATATGCTGTCTGATGACTCCATCCATAGTTATGCGGACGACAGTACCGGGGACACGTGTTACACGGGCCGTGTAAATATCTCTCAGTCCCAGGTTGTGTCCAAAATCAAGACTACTCTCTCGGGAGTATCCGATTGGGGTCGACTAAACCTAGTCCAATTCAACCCCACTAAGACACAAGTATGTGTACTCACAGCTAAGAAAACCCCATTTATTGTAGCGTCGCAATTCCTGGGTACACCGCTTACCATTTCTTCGGGTATCGGGATCCTAGGCGTTGACATCTCAAGCGACGTCCAGTATTGCAGTCATTTGGAGGATAAGGCCAAGCTGGCATCGAAGAAACTTGAAGTGCTTAACAGGGCGAAGCAGTACTTCACTGTGGGGCAACGACTCCTTCTTTATAAGGCACAAATCCGGCCACATAATGGAGTACTGCTGTCACCTTTTTGCCGGAGCACCTGCATACCAGCTTGACCCCTTCGAATTGATACAAAGAATACTGAATTAGTAAAAGGATCAGAGAATGATGATCAGAGAGAGAATAATGACTACATCTCGTTGCCATCGCTCTCGCTCCACTTCCACAGAAATACTTGGAGATAGGAGGTAGGTAAGTGAGTAGGGTAGCCAGAGCTCACTGGAGGGATTTTTTTATTGTCAGTGGGAAGACCAAAGGCTTCCTGCTTTGTCTTCTGCACTGACGGCACAGAAACTCTGTGTTTACAGGGTCAGCAGCTCGAATGTGACCCCCCTAGTGTTCATATCATATTATGTATGTATAATTTATAGTCCATAGGCCACGGTAACCAATGCCCAACAGGCGGACCGTGGGCTTGTCTGCCACTTGCGTTATTAAAAAAAAGACACCGAGGTTACGAAAAAAAAGTTGTCCCCAGATCCCTTGTCTTCAATTTTCACTACAGTAACATTGCTTTTAAATCACTCGTCAACCGAAACGAGTTTTTTTCATTGAATACTCCACAAATCCACACCGACAAGAATGTCTCTTCAACTGAACCAATCATGGAAAGTATTCGGGTGACCAATAAAAATTAAACTGCACCAAATACCTTTGACCCCCGCTCCCAGCTTAATTGAAAGTCCAACGGTAATGAAATGTACGGGTCGGCATGCTGCAGGGGTCACCATAAATTGGGTGGAGAGGATGATGTAATTGGAATTTTTTACGATGCATAATATATGTATTGGAAAATCGTGTAGAGTAATTGAATCTGCGAAATATTTTTAAAGTTTTCAGCATATATTATTGTAGTGAGTTGTTTCACATGTAGGTACCTACTTAAATAGAACGTAAATCACAACAAAATTAAAACCAAAGATTTTTGACTTGTAATGATAATATGCGCCTGCTGATTCTACGTCAGATCTGGGCCTGATTCTGCTATTATTTTTTCATAGCAAAACCACTGTCGTACCCTGTAACCAATGCCATTTAACTTCAGACTTTACTCAGATACTATTAAAGTCTAAAATTAAATAACAATCTTGCAGAATCAATGAAAAATGTTATAAACTCTTTCTCTTTTCATTTTAGACCTTAAAGTTTCTGAATTAAAGTTTAAAATTTAATTTATGCAAAATCAGCCGTATGGCAGAGATGTTGTTGTGTCATAAAATTAGCAAATGATGAAACAGCACGGAAGCGGTGGTTTCGCCGTCTCTGGTTTCTTTTGAAGTTATGTACAGGATCTGGCTGTTCACTACACAGCGGTACAGACTTTAGTAGTATTGGCGTAGCTAGGGAGTTTTCCTATGGGTCATGAATCGGCCGGCCACGGCAAGGTGGTCAGTGACTATTAACGCATGCGCAACTTTGAGCCCCGCTCTTAGCCCGCCACCCAGGGAAGGGCGGGAGGGGGGTGGGTGATGGTGGTCATGACCCCCTCCCCCTGGGCTGGCCATCTACCAATTAATTTTCCTAATCTCACTGATAAACTAAAGTACCTATGTGCCTACTGCGGTATTGGTATTGGTACTGATACTGCAGGTAGGCAGCAAACATCAGTTGGTAGTTCAACTGCCACGGATCTCAAGCGCCTCCTTCCACTTCTTCACACGTCGTACCAGTCTGCCCCTGCCCGCGACATTATTTGTGAGCATTTATGAGCCACCATGGAGGTTCCTCATGTGAGTGTCTGATGCTGTCTGATAAAACGTATAATACCATATTCTTTCTTTGATTTCACGGCAGTGGACGAGCTTAAATTCACCAAGCATAGCATACATTATTCCAAAACAATTCATGCGCAAGAGCCTCTCTTATCTTGCAAATTAGGTCCAAGATGTGTGTCCCGTGGTTTTTTTTACGTGCGGGAAATCCCACGGTTGACACCCCCCCTCCCCCTCCGAAGCCGGAGGGGGAGGTTATCGAACGCCGTCGGTGGGTCGTTGTGCTAGGCCATAGGTGAGGTTGTTTCGCGACATATCCCTCGCACCCTGGCTGTCCCAGGGCCATTCCTCTCGGTCTGGCCCTCCTCGGGATGTGTCCCGTGGTATACTATACATAGCATTTTCACGTTTTATCAAATAAACGCTAATTTCAAAAACATATCACAGTCCATAGCTGGAAACAGGCCTCTCCACATGATAGGAGGCTTTGGCAGACTGTTTCCACGCTGGGACAGACGGGTTGGTGTAGTCCCAGATTTTTGTTTCAAGTTTTCCTTCTATCGCAATGATATCGCCTGCCTATTTTTCTATTATTCGCCTCTTACGACACTCTTCGGATGAGATGAGGTGGTTGTGGTGATACTAGTATACTATCTCCGTCACCACACATATACCCATGGAGAAGGAATGTAATCATATTCTGTCCTCCGTGCAAATACCATAATGCGAATGCTTAGGTATCTTTATATTATTTAAAATCTATTCTGTTATCAGTTTATTGTTCTGTAAATTGGTAAGCACAGAACATGCATAGAATTAAAGAACCTTAAGTGCAGTGTACTTTCGCCTATAAAATCACACACCGTGCAAAATCGGCTTTAGTACACTCTCAATGTCCCTGAAATTAATACAACATTACGAAACTCGAAATTACTTGTTTAAAAGCTTATTGAGGTTCAAGTAAGAAGACTCATGGTTTAAACAATTTAGGAAGTTAGGTACGTAGTACTTTCCTCCACCAGCCCCTGATGTAACTATCAGGAGAGAGGCCCTGCCGTCTCCGTTGTCCAGGGTGCCGCGCGTGGCAGTTCCTGATCAAGCAACCTTTTAAGGGATATTCGAGCCAAATCCTTCATCGTAAAAAGATAAATCAACCAAGGTCTGTGCTTTATAAAATGAATTTATAATAAAAACAGAATAAGAAACAATCTAATCAAATAATGATGTCAACTCAACTCATAGAACATTGAATCAAAGCATTATATAGTGCGTTTACTGCCATCTATGATAACATGGGTGTACTTTTTAGTACAAATAACTTTGTGCGAATGTTACACGTAGATAACAACCAATACTTTGTTTGCTATTCAATTACAATTTTGTTGCACATTACAGAATAATTTATGTATAAGGAAACTATCAAGATGATATTACATCAACAATTATACCAAGCAAAACCAATAATAATATAATTTACAACCTCCAACAACAAATACAACCGTCTCTACCATACATTATAATCTATGTACAACCGTGACCTTGTTTATCTCCAACGAGAAATATTTACAACATTAATGTATAGATGGCGCTACCAACTTGAAAAACAACAAAATATGTCACACCCAAATATAACTAACAGATACATGATAACGTGTTCTTGTGAAATAGAAACATATTTTTAAACATTTCGTACATCTTTTCAATTCATCACAAAGAATAAATAGTTTTATTTGCGACTTTTCCTTTGCAATAATAAATGCAACAAGAAAATGACGTTTGTTATATTTGAAGTCCTGTTCAAATAAGAGTCATGTTATTTATCTCTTTCATACAAAGGCACCATTTGCATTTGGTCGAGCGAGATAGTGAACGTTGAGTTTGCGTTTGAAGTAGAACAGTCTTTGGTATCAGCTGACAACCAAAGCAAAACAGTCGGTGCGCGACCATCTTGTCAAAACTCTGAGTCGGTGACAACAAATAAATATTGTAAAATGTCCTAAATCGCTGTTACTGACATAAATAAATTATTGTATTTAATAAAGTAACGTGTATATTTCATGTTGGTGTCGTTTTCGAAGCAGTTACTACATATTTTACCCGATTTTTCGGGTTTGTGTTGCGTCAAATGACGTCATGTATGTGATTATACACGTATCGCGGCTGACGAGTTTGTAAGTATTTTCTTTTATTTCTGTGTTAATTTTAATGGTTTGGTATCGATAATGTGCTATTTTCCACTAGTGTTTGTTGTTTGTTTCATTCATGAATCGATAGGAACCGTGGGGCCCCTTTGGTTGTCCATACGCGTCGACTGTGTTGGTACGGATGCCCTTGAAAATTATGCAGCAAAAATCGCGTAGCTGGTGTGCCGATGGTTTATATGTTTAAGAGCACTAAGCAGTGCATAGTTCCATTCAAAATGTCTGTTATTTCGTTGTCGATGTGATTGCCTTTAAAATTCGCATGGCAACGAATGCCTGCGACTTGACTAAAAATGGAACGCTCTCGACTCGACTCATACATAGAAAGTATTGTTCTTTAACATCGAAAGTATGTATGAGTATGCTGTTTATATCTAGGTATTTATCGACACGGAAATCCTATTCAATACAAGTATTCTATTTTTAGTTACTTTCCATTTCACATTTTGTTTTAAGTAGTAGGTAGGTACCGACAACAAAATGCCTGCATTCGGATATCATTCTGCGGTCATATCGCTATATATTATATATATAACCAGCTCTGCTCTCTATTTTTACATTACATGTCGGTACGGCTACAATGTTTACGTGTTTTGCTTACCGTCATACATAAAGTCACTAATTATTAGTGGGCGTCACTCATGCATCAACACGTCTTAGAATCGAATGAATCGATGGATATTATACATTTGTATGGTTCATATTTCGGTAATTCCCCACAACTTACAATGTATTTCATAACTTGTAATTTTTTTTCCCTACTATCTAACAAAACACACGTACACACATAGTTTTAATATGTACATACATACATTGATACTGATAAAGTGAAACTCATAAACATTGTGTAAAGCAGGCAATACACGAATGTTTTACACCTATTTAAAGACTGTAAGTGTGTAAGTATCCGATCAACTTTATTATTTTTAATTCGTTTTGTTTTTTTTCTGTCGTTTATGGTCACGTGTATAAAGGCGCGGGTACACGACCTAATTTAATTTTCTGTTGAGAATCTAAAGGTGCTCTTACACAATCAGTCGTGATTGTTGTTTTTATGATCAAATAATGTGCTTAGCACTTATGATAATTTTATGATAGGGAAGCGAGTGAGTTCTCTTGTGAGTTTTGTATTGCAATGTGATTTGATAACATTGTATCATTGAAACACTGGTTTTTTATTTTTAAATTATTAGGACTTAAGATTTCACATTATTGCGTTTTGTCGTATTTTTGTACTTAACATGAGGTCATAGGTACGCGACCAGAGTTGTTACGTAATAATTTCAGTAAATTATGAAACTTTCTGATAACATACCCGTAAGCATGAATCCGTCTTATATGCATAGACATTATCTATATCATATTTGTTTCATTTGAGCGTCAATCCCGGTTGCGTCCAAATTACTTCGGCTCGTAGCCCCGCGCTCCGGTCCTACTTAGCTCAGCCGTTACGGGTGCAACTGCCGTGTGCAACCCTCAACCCCGAGAGCAAAGCCTACGCACGAGCCGCAGGAGACGCCGAGACGGGAGCTGGTGGCGGGCCTGGGAGTGGCAGCTTTCACGCTCGCCACATTCCTCGCGGCGATGGTTCGCTACGCGGATGCGTGAGCGGCACGCGCCTCCTGTAAACGAGCATGTAATGTTCGTAAAGAAGGCGGCGGGGCGGAAGTGGGACCGGGAACGAAGGAAACTAGTGGCCCGCGCTGCCCATGAACTGAGGACGCGTTTGTGGTCGATGAGTTATGAACCGCCTGTCACCCCAGCAGAAGCAGGCCGCGGAGGCAGCGCGCGTTATACGCTTTCTCATACCAGGGACTCCGTGGACCCCACGGCCAGATCGAGACAGATGGCCCTGGATCTGCCGGGGTGCGAGGGATATGCGCTGTCAACCTCACCTTCAGCTTTGCACTACGACCCACAGAAGGCGTGCGTTTTACTCTGTTGGAGTCCGATATAACCTTCCACTCCGGCTCCGGCGGGAGTGGGGGGAGAGATTTATCGGTGGTGATTTTGCGATCGTAAAAAGTCTACGCAGGGGCGTCGTCAATCTGAAGGTATACCGGCTACGCGTGAGGTTAGAAAGTCAGTAGGTCACCTAGATTTCATGACAATATTAGCGCATGTAGTGATTTTATAGGAATTTAGGCAGATAGCTAGGTACACATTTATCGATGATGAAAAAGGTATAAACGTCATCCAATGTTCAAAGGGAAATGATCCCAAATGACATCATAAACATTTTACTGGACAACTATTTTCCTGTGAATTGTGATTGTCGCTTAAACCTTTTAGCCTTTCTAGTATTATTGAATACGGCTCGATATTATGCTAGTTAATTGTTAAGTCAAATCAGTATCTATTATAATAAACGTGAAAATTGTAAGTTCTACGTTGATTTACAATATTACTAAGTTCTATAAAAACTTGAACGAACTTGTGACGTCATAATGTGGCATTGTCAAATAATTATAAGTGGTTTGTGGATACTTGAAAAACTTACCATACTATAATCAATGAGCTTAGTTTAGACAATTTATTATAAATAGGAATCTCTCCAATCATCGAAAACTCACAAACAAAGAACCTGTTACCGTTCTACCTCCGAAGAAAGCCACTAGAGATTCGAAGGACCAATGAAGTGGTCGAAGGATCAATAAAAGAACCAATGATATTTGAATTTTAGATGGAGGAGATAGAATTTGAAATGACGAATCTTTCTGCTATTTCGTTAACCGAAGGGTCTTGAACAAGAGACAGGAGCCAGCCCCTCCATACCGACGCTGTTAAAGCAATGTTCTTCCTTCCAAGGAAGCAGCGTCAATTTCGCTTGTACTTCTTTGGGAAGTATAATACGTCACCCGGACTCAGGTGAATCATTCTGTTGCCTTCATTTTATTCCTAACAAGTATTAACCTAAAATTTTCATTATTCAAGTATTTATTTATTTGTAAACTATGCACAACAGAGCCGATTTATTTATTATTCCAACTTTTTAACAAGTTGACACAGCCAAATGGATTCATTGTTCGCCAGTATCGGTTTTGGCAAGAAAAGTAGGGCGGTCCTTCTCAACCAGATGCATTTTTTACTGCATTTGGCTAAATCTGGGTTTCTCAAACTTTTTAGCTTCACGTACCCCATTAAACGATTTAAAACAAAGAGGTACCATGCAAATATTGACTTTAGATAAAACAAATACTTACATGTTTTTTTTTTCTTCCTAACGTGTACCGTACCTACTAGTGTCTGAAATTAATACCGTAACACTATTTCCAGTAACCCCTCCAACTGTAACAGGACTACTATTGAAAAACATCACACATTGTTTGTCTTAAAAGAGGGTTCAAATCGGTAGTTTTATTTTTTGGTTTATCTTAGTATTTTTACGTACGGGAAATCCTCACGGAGGGTATCCTTAGCCGGAGGGGAGGTTCTGTTGGACTCGAACTGACTAAATCATTCTCTCTCAAAAGCTCTGAATACATTCTTCTTGCCTAGCTACCTAATCAAAAACCGTAGCCATTACGTTGCGTACCGCCTAAAATCAACTGGCATACCCCTCACAACAAAGTTCCCCACTTTGAGGAGCCCTGTGCCAACCGTAGCCATTGTGTTTTTGTTGCGTACCACCTAAAATCAACTAGCGTACCCCCCCACAACAAAGCAATCCACTTTGAGAAACCCTGTGCCAAATCCATGGGGCGTAACCCAATGATAACATTATCGGAGGATATAAAAAAGCTGCACAGGTTAAAAATTTCGTAATCTGTAACATATTTTTAAAACATAAAAATGTTCTGGGTATCGGGGTGTTTACTATCTGTATCGTTAGCTGATGCTTGCCACAAACTGTACCTAAACTACCTTTTGCCCGCGGCTCCGGCGTAGATGTCGATTTTCGCGACCAAACTGCAAAATAAAAACCTTGAAAACTGCGGAATGCTCCATACAAACTTCTATACCCCCCATCCCCCCATTTTAAGGAAGTGGGGGGTTAGAAAGGTCACTCTCCATCCGTTCAACTAAGTATAATCAAAATACGATAAGGCTGTTCTTCCATTCTTCACTCGACAGTAAACTTACAGCCCATTAATAAGTACCGGCTTAATGGCAAAAGCCTCACCCCTATAGATGTTAATACATCACTGCTTACCCCTGCGCGGACTTACAGGCGTAAGCAAATTTATGAAGCTGTTTTTCCAATCAATTTCTTGCAACAGTACTGTACAACAGGGCCCTTATTATACTTGATCAACCATAACCACAGTAGATATGTTTACTCTGCCGTAACGTAACTACGCGCGTTCGTAACTATTCCATCTTCTATATTAATCAAACGTGCTGTGTGTATAGGTACTCCGCCATTTATATATACTTAGCAAATAATCCATAGAGCCACGGAGAAAAAAAGCACTCTGGGAGTGCCGGCAGAAGTGAAAACATTTTCTGTTTTTCTTTCTTCGTTATATACATAGAAAAAGATAAAAAAGAACATACCATACCATACCTATAATATAGCGCTAATCATAGAATCTATCACTTATTTTCTGCTAATTTTCTGTCAGAAGAAATTAACAAATTATGAAAAGAAAAAATAATCACAAAAAATAATAAATTACAGAAAGAAAAAATAATCATAAAAAGTAATAAATTACAAAAAGAAAAAAATAATCACCAAAAGTAATAAATTATAATAAGAAAAAACAATCACAAAAAATTCCTGAAGGCCAGGTGGCCAGGTACTATCTGAAACTATAAGGACTTACAGTCGAAGTGCTTACCGTTTAAGCTACGACGCTATCTATTGTAAATTGCAAAATAGATAGTCTGTACCAATCTTGTATGACGTCAGTCGTCGGTTACGGTTCAAAGGTCAACTAACCCTGACGCTTCCTTAACATTTTACACCCATCCAACGCCGCTAAAGAATAAATAAATAAATAAATATTCCACAACATTTCACACAACGCTATCTAGACCCATGGTAAGCATAGCTTAACTAGCTTGTGTTATGGAATCTAGAATGCGGATAAACATACTTAGATACTTTTTTTTTTTGTAAATACATACATATTATACATAGAAACACCCAGACCAATGCAAATATACATATTCATGCATACAAATATTTGCACTGAGCGGGGATCGAACCCGCGCCTCCTGCGTAGCGGCCGCGTTCACTACCGCTACGCCACGGAGGCTGTCAAAGTTTTCACTTCAAAAAAAAAATATGGCTCAGAGTAATAAACGCTACAAAAAACAATAGCAAATACAACACTACTGCTGAGAGCTTACGTCACAAAAAATCCCGATTCTATTGAATTCAAATTGTGTTTTCAGGCATAAACATAGGTTATGTAGTCATTTTTGCTAAGGTATCAAACATATTAACTCCATCCGCAAATGTATTAAAATTTTGTGGGCGTCAGAATATATTCTTAATTTCACTAGACCGCTCTGTACACAAAGATATCTACTCATACGTACACAGACTCATCTAACGACGCGTGTGTGTTTAATTTTACCTATACTCACACATACATACATTTCATACTAGCTGTTGCCCGCGGCTCCGTCTGCGTGGATGTCGGTTATCGCTTAGTGTTGAGACAACGCTATTTTTCTATAATAAAATTAGCCTTAGTTACTCCTTATTAAATCAGCTACCTGCCAATAAAGTTTCAGAGATTAGCCGGAACAAACAGACAGATAGACAAAATTTAAAAAAAAATGTTATTCCGTTGCATATATTATATTCATATGCATGTAGTAAAAATTGGTTATTTCAATATTGCAAACAGACACACCAATTTTATTTATATGTATAGATGACTAAATGACTTAACAACTATTCTTATGACCTTGTACATGTATTGTATGTATTAATGACCTTTATATTTATACACTATCACAAAATCTACTAACCAATATTACCTACTACTAACATCACTAATATTACCTGCTTGCACTCATTGCACGAGTCTACAGTCATAATTTTATTGTATTCCTATTGATTTCATTGCTAAGGTAGCATACACTTTTTGTAATCGTCTTGATTAGTGGGTCATGAAAGCTTGTAAGACTGGACCATTCTGCTTGGTAACGAGTTTTAAACACGTGAGTAGATGATGAATTTCAAATGGTAAACATTCTCTTGAAAAAACTGGCATAAACCAAATTAGGATGTTGGTTAATACGAAAGTACGAGCTCACGTTACGTTTTTTACGTTTCGCTCACTGGAGACTTTTTGTGCTGTTAGTGAGAAGACCAAAGGCTCCTGCTTTGTCTTCTACGCTGACGGCACAGATACTCTCAGTGTTTACAGGGTCGGCAGCACGAGTGTGACTCCCCTGGTGTTGTCCACGTCCATAGGCCACGGGACAACCGTTTGCCATTCGGAATACGGGGACTTACAGAAAATTTGAAGGGAAAGATGGGAATAGAGAAAAGGAAAGATGAAGAGGAATGGTGGCCAACATTCTTGGGGTGCCATAGTCTGTTTTTTTTAATTTAAGATAGAAAAACAGTACAGTACACAATCGTGTTCAACCAACGTTATGATGATGAATCTCACAACTCGGTGTCGGCCCCGTATTTTCCTCGGTTTTGTAAATAGCTAAGTTATTCATGATTGACTACAATGGCTGCGCCGGCGCGGGTAGCCGGCACGTGCTTCGTTATTGTTGTTTTATTTCTTCAGAGATAACACTCGCGTTGAGGAATTAATTACACTATAATTGAATACAATAATCACTGAAACCTTCAGATTCTTAAATATTATTTACTTGTCTTATTTTATTAATATATAATATTATAAAGAGGAAGGATTTGTATTTTTTTTTTTTGTAAGTAATAGCCGGTAGCCTAGTGGTGTGGGTAATGGACTGCTGAGACGAAGTCTCGAGTTCGATCCCAGGTTGTCCATGGCACACACCAATGACTTTTCGATGTTTTTCGAAGTTATGTGTGTATTTATCGCAGGTTTATAAGTGCCCAGTTAATGGCAATAGGCTCGCCACCTATTACATTGGGACCTAAACATAAACCGGCGAAATGTGGGTGCTAGCACCTCTGCCTACCCCTTCGGGGATAAAGGCGTTAGTTTATGTTATGTTATGTTAATGGATACGTTCAGAAACTACTTAATCGATTTTAAAAATTCTTTCACTATTAAACAGCTACATTCTTCGTGAGTAACATAGGCTATATTGAATTTTCAAAAAGTTTAGGGTTCCATGCGAAGCCGGGGCGGGTCGCTAGTTTAGTTACTAATACATTATTGTTATATTTTACAGTCAAGACTATGTAACAGTCCAAAACATTTCGATCGGAAAGACATACGTATATTCAAGCGTGTAAACTCCCCGACGGGGTAGGCACAGACATATTAACAATATTAACTCCCACATTTAGCTAACTATGACGAGCTTATTGCCTTCGGGCGGGCAATAGACTAATTTTATTTACAGATAAATCCATCCAGCTCGACTTTTACGGGAGCGACTGCCGGCTAAGCCTATAGGAAAACCTCCGTCATACATAACCATTAGGTTCAGCAAGTGCATAGCCTGGCAGGAAGATTGTGGTCGCAGCACTAGTGGGACCGGTGGGTGTCACGCGGTGCGCAGACGACAATCCCCTAATGATGAGGCCGTCATGCTGAATGCCATCATTGTTAACATAGTACGTGTATGTAATGGTGACTCTCTTACCTGAGACTTTGCATTCAGCTTACCATCAGACGAGGTGAAGTCAAATTGACGTGTCCTAACTTTATATAAAAAAAATGAATTCATAAATTCGAGTTAAAAGGCAAGGGTGAATTCAACTCACCGTAAACAAACTTAGTAAACCATAAAATATTGTTTGTTTACATGCAAAATGTCCCACAGACGGCCTTGGCATGTTCTAATTCACCGCTTCCGAGTGCCTAACGTATGTAATCATGGCGTTATATCATACAACTCATACATAATGTAATCACACTGATTTGGATACGCGAATAAGTGATGGAAGATGTTGAATCATCTTGATGTTTTTGTTTATATACGTTTTGTTTTTCGGACTAGTCACTTTATTGAGGTTACCAGAAATCTGGAGGTCAATTTTCGTAATCTTCAAAAACATTAAAGAACAAATAGTGATAAAATTGAGAGTGAATTATATAACTATTTGTATTAGCTTTTGCCCGCGGCTCCGCCCGCGTGGTTGTCGGTTATCGCGACCAAACATAGCCTATGTACTTTCTCAAGGTCTAATCTACCCCTATACCAAATTTCATCAAAATCGGTTCAGTGGTTTAGCTGTGAATGAACGGACAAACAGACACACACATACACTTTCCCATTTAAAATATTAGTATGGATGAATTGACTGAGTTTATGAATTCTACTCGTAAAAATACAATCCCGTATTGGTATTATTACCATTTAGATGGCGTCGCACTCAATGGGATCTGGTACCCATGGCCTAAGTACGGCCGTGTGCAACACTTCATACTTGTACTGCCGACCTTTGAAACCCGAGGACGGCCAGTCCGAGAGGGATGGCCCTGGGTCAGCCGGGGTGCGAGGGATATGTCGCATGTCAACCTCACCTTCGGCCTAGCAGTACGACCCACTGACGGTGTGCGGTTTAGTCCGTTCTAGTCCGACATAACCTCCACCTCCGGTTCCGGAAGTGGGGAGGGGGGTGTATCCGTGGGGATTTCCCGCAGGTTTAAAAAAAGCCGACCCTTGAATAATCTTGAAAAATCTTTTATTAATAATCTCAATCCAGTCACGGGAGTATCGCATAAAAATGTGAAACTTAACGTAATTAAGGTAGGGGAGAGCGGGGCTGAAAGTGCCGATTTTGGCAAATCCTTACATGACTCGGATAAAATAAACACTATACCTGAAAGTAGTGGTTCATCCTAAGCCAAATTTAGTCTATAATACGAATTTATCCACAGATTTTGCACATTTTTAATAGTTTTTGGGATGAAGTGATTTTTTTATACAGCGGTGGCAAGGCACTACCAGCCCCACTTTGGGGCCAGTTGTGCCGTAGTTGAGGTCAATTGTGCCGTCTATAATGCTAGGTTTTTATATGAATAAAAAGTAATGTAGAACATTCATTTTATAATAATATATTTATACCTTATACTATTTACTATAAATCAACAGTTTTTAAAATTTAGTTATTTGTAATGTACTAAGTATTATAATAGTAAAAAAGTTATCTTTACTTATGTACTGATTTCAAACATAAAAAAATATATTTAGCGATAGTTTGCACTTATTTTTAAGCAACTAATTGAGATTAATTATTTAAAATATCAGTCTGTAAGGATAATAACATTAATAACACAAATTTTAAAGTTTTTCTTAAATTACAAGTCTTTTGAGGCATTTCAAAATCAAAAAAATATAGCTGAACTAATTATTCTCCAGATGACTGATCAGAATAGCAATTAGGGCATACAAATACTAGGCTTTCTTCATCTTCAATACATTGCATATGAGCCCAACACGCTCTGCATTCCATCCAATTTTCTCCAGGGTCAGAGTTAGAATAGGCATCACTACATATGATACAGTACCATTCTTGTTCATCATCAGAACTGTCGTCATCTTTTAAAACTTTTCTCTTAGCGAGGTTCTTCGTCAGTTTTATTGTTCGTTTACCTTTTCGCTTGCCTTTTCCATTCCCTTATCCCTTAACCTTCTTTCTAGTTTCACATTTTTTCTTTTTCTTTTCATTAGCCTGTTCTTCAGCCAAGCAGCCCTTTGTAATAGATCTTGAGATGTTGTGCCCCTTTGAGATTTTCGTTTGTATGTCCTCATTCTGTTAAAGATAATAAATGCAGTGTCATGTCGTCAAGTATTTTCTTTCATTCGTAAGTGCGCGCGAACAACAATAGTGAAACAATAAATGTTGCTTAGGGGTTGGTTGTGCCGCGGCACAAGTAGCCCCACAAGAACGGCACATCTTACCCCGCTTATGAGAGTTTGATATTTTGTCTCACCTATAAAAATTACTGTGCTCAAAGCATCAAAATTACACTGCACAACAAACTAGGATAAATATAAAGCATAATACTAAAGCTCTTATATTAAAAGCACGAAAAATGTAAGCTGGCGACCAAAAAGTATCGGAACGAAAATATTTACTTACGTGGTAATGGATGACCTTCACATGCACTGCCACTCGGTCCACGTAGCGAACGGAACTAAAATGGCAGCCGTATGTGCCCGACTGCTAGGCATCACGCGACGCCATATGATCGTATATCTATCTCTTTCCGTTTTCGAGGTATTCGCGTCGGCACAATTTACCCCCGGCACTTTTAGCCCCGCTCTCCCCTAATAAAATTGACATGACTGATTGAAAAAAAAAACCGAATCCACAGATCTCAGATAACTCTCATTCCCATCTATTAATTTTCTGATGTACAGTCGACAAATGATTCACATACAATTTTATATGAAAAAGTGCAACCATATCTCTTTTGTCGACTGTACCCTTACCTTAAGCCTCTGCAGATGCGTAGAGATGTTGATTCATTGGCAGTATTTTATCGTCTCTATCATGGTGAATGTTCTGATGCGCTATTCCAATTAGTCCCACCCTTTCCTTGCCTAAACAGGACAACACGTGCAGGACTTAGATGCCACATGCCACCCGCATACGGTGCAGACCATTCCTTCAAGAACCAAGCGGTTCGGTGACTCTTTCCTTTGTCGCACCATTAAGACCTGGAATTCCTTGCCAGCTCACGTATTACCCTCTTCCTACAGTCCCGGGTCCTTTAAGCGGGGCGTGACAAAGCATCTGATGAGGCCGTCAAGCTGCGTGCCACCATTGTTAACATGCCACGTGTATATAATGGTGGCCCTCTTTCCTGAGACTGCCTTCAGCTCACCATCAGGCGAGGCAAAATCAAATTGACGTGTCCTATATAAAAAATAAAAAAAAACTTAACCGTATTGAGAGAACGGAGCATAGCGATTGGCTGGCTTCACACACAGACAGGTTCACTGTAGGCAGCCCGCCAAAGAGTCTCTCAATACGTGTACGATAGTCGTGCTACGGGTACTGCACTAACTTATTCGTGCCCTGAGAACTGTATCCTTTTCCTGTACAAGTCTTATTCTCGCGGAATCTCACCCATCGCCACACCCAGAAGTAATCGTTCTAGTGACGCACTCACTTTTGTTTACCTCGGTAGCCTCAATCAACAACTTGCAGCCATAACTCGTCGGTAAAAGAAACTCGGACAATCAGCCCTGGATCAATGAAGACCTTGAACATATTATAAGCTGCACATGCTTGTTACAGGCAAATATAATGGTTACCTATCTTAATCCCGAATTTTAATATTCCGAATATCATAATCCAGAAAACGTTTGGCCAATTTTTCATAATCCCGGTTTTTCAAATTCCGAAATTTTATTTGCCATATAATCGCAACTTCGAATTTCATTTGCCGATTTATTCATTTGTAAGACGTTTTATAATCCAGACGAACGAGTTCCAGATACACAAAATCTAAATGCACAAAATCCAGATGACCGTAATCCATATGCACGAAAGCCCAATTTTTAAAACACTAATTTTTGAAATGCAATTAATTGATATCCAGTTAATTGATATCCAGACAAACAATATCCAGATTTATAAACCTAAAACTAAACCTCATATGGCGTCTACTAACTACTATTGGAGACCTACTGAACAAAACACACGTTGCCTTAAAAAATATATGTATGCATGTGAGCAAACAAGCATGCATCCAGGCAAGCTGGCAATCAAACCGGCAAGCATGCAGGCATGCAGGCAAGCAGGCAAGCATGCAGGCAAGCAGGCAACGCTCGCTTCCGCAGCTTTGGCGACCAGCCTCAGCCGTTCCAGCTCGCCCGGGCGCCCGAGCTTGCGTCTACAAGGTCGACGGAGCCCCGCGTAGCTACTTCTGGGTGGTTTATAAAAAAATAACCACGAAGGCCTAATGCGGGAGTTTCGCTACGCTCCGCTCCCGCATTAGCCTTCTAACCTAACCTATCCGAGTCGGGGTAATCTGAGTCGGGGTGTTAAAATGTAAATGTTACAGTTAAAAATAAATGTGATTTGGAACATTATAAAGGTGGTTTAATATTCTTTAAAAAATTATTCTACAGTTTGATAAGTTTGTTAAACAAAAAAATGTGATTAAAAATTCGTTCAATAGTGTTTCTGTGAAATATGTTTCATTGTAGGAAATTGTTTTTGAAACAATAATATTCGAAATAAAAATATAAGAACCAAATATTATCTGAAGCATTTTCTGTGAAACGAAATTCTATGAAATTTCTTTCTACGAAATAAGGGGCTCCCGTCCCTCCGCGCCTCCGGTTCTTAAATAACACTCTAGTGTAGGGCAGCCAAGTACCACGGCGAGTCGGGTCAGGTGTGGTACGCAGTGTTCACGAGCTCGCTTTCCTGATTCATTGATAATACCTGCATACAAAACTGTTCATGCATGACATGGAAAACAATAATTTAAACAAAATTTTATTATAAGTCTTCAGGCTTTCATTATATTAAGTGAAATTATTTATGTCTTAAGTGAACGTTAGATTTTTTATTATTATATCAACCGTTACACACCCTAAATGAATCGTATAAATTTACTGATTTTTACTATACCTGTATAAAGTTTAGCTGGAACACGATTTGTATGGGAACCAAATAAAAAGATTATGAAAATTTGGTAATAGTTTATTTGGAAAATGGTACGATGGGAACCAAAAAAGAATATTCTGAGAATCTGGTATAACTATATTTGGATTATGACAATATGGGAAACAAAAAAATACTATTTGAAAATTTGGTTTTAGTGCACCTGGAAATTGATTCATCTGGGAAATGAAAAACGGAATTATAGAAAGTTGTCATTCATTACATCTGTCTTTTAAAAGTTCTACCAACCGTTTTCGGGGTTTTAAGATTCGGGTAACAGAAATTCGATATTTCAATAGGTTACCAAATATAATATATAGTCTGTAGAAGTGTTTTCATGAAGTTTTTCTTGATGCAGTTGTAATTGTTTTGGATATTCAGCGTAGAGTGGGGGCACTGTTAGCTGAGATATAGGCCAAAAGCCTAGTTCAGCAGCAGATGCTAAATCAAACACAAATTTGTTAAAGGCGTTGTCCTACGTGAGCGTTGTTTCATTATTAAATTTTTTTTTTGTGTGGTACGTTGTAATCGTGAATGTGTCACGTGAAGTACCTACCTATGTAATGTCGTTCACGTAGTACAACTTGTAAGCTTACTGTAACATTCTTAGTCACACAGTGTTAATATGTGTAATTCTTTATGACTTATGACTAAATAAAAATAAGTACTGTCTATATGTCTAGTCTATCTAAACTACTTAATTTAAAAAAAAAATACTAATCACATGTCATAATCATCTCCTAAAAATCGACTAAGAACTTAACATTAGTGAAATATAACTATGTTGGTCACATTAGTATCCTAGAACCCGTTAGGCGTCGCACCAATATGGACGTACAAATCAGCATTTAGAATATTATGTTAATTTCTATTCCAATTTAGAACGTGTCGAATGACAGGAGCGGATTCTTGTTACTGTACTACTGAACTTTGACCCAATACCAATGAAACATTGACAGTGTAGTTTTTATTAAAAATTGAGGAAAAAAACAGTAGTGGTGATTTATATTATTATTACCCAATTTTTGCTAACGCTAAAGCTCGGCAATGAACTTAAAAAATAAAAAGAAACAAGGCTAAGTCATAATAAGCCAGAAGCCTGACAGCTGAAACAGGCCCCTGTCCATCACGGTTCAAACGCGTGATTTCAACACGATTAGAAAAAAAAACATAAAAACTAATCGTACCTCTCTTCCCATTGTTATCTTTTCTCCTCTGTTTATCAACCAATTTTCTTTCTTTTCATTTCTTATAAATTGTACCAAATGGGATATCACTGGGAAAAAAAAACTAAATCGTGATGCAGGATCAAGTTTCGAATTAGTTCTTTGTGTCTTCGGTAGATGGCGCGAAAAAGGCTAAAATTAATTATTACAAACTAATATTAAGGTCGAATTTGGATTACTGGGCGACCTCCAGGCCTAGACAACTTCGTGAAGCCAAAACAGGAAAGTCTTTACTAGTGAATTTAATACTTGGAATGTAATTAACCATTTGATGACTGTTGGAATGTCCCACTTCTCAGTGTTACGTGTTTCTTTACATAGAACTGAGGTACAAAAAAGTGTTTTTACACTTCTCATAAGTACCCAATACCGTTTAATGCTTTACCTACTACTACCTACTTTAAAGTACAAATGTTACAGGGCTACCAACGTGTAACCATTTAAAACTGATTAAAAATGTAACAATCCACGTTGTATAGAAAAATATCTTTTTCAACCTAGCGTTATTGATCCCAGTCGCATCCGAAGGTGTGACCTCGGATTCTGTGGTCCGCTTTTTTCAATCTAACCGTGGGTTTTGCTGATCTTCGATACATTCCGCGAAGCGACTGCCATCTGACTTCAAATACCCATTGAACTATTTTAGGTTAACTTAAACGTTTCGCGTCATTGTAGCTAACGCCCGAGTACCATTACTGCGACGCGAGCGTGGACTCGGGGCTGCACACGCTCACTGAGTGTCCGGCGTTTGAGACGCCGAGGCGGGAGCTTGCGGCGGCCCTAAGGGTGAGAGTCCTCACGTTCTCCACCCTGCTCGCGGCGATGGTACACTGCGCGGATGCGTGGGCGGCCAGCGCCTCCTTCTGCGAGCAATCCATGCTCGTGAAAGAGATCGCTGCCAGCGTTCGCAGGCGGGTCGAGCAACGTAGGGCGCAGACCGACCTCCGCCCACCATGGGAGCCGGCCGTCACCCTAGCAGAAGCAGGCCACGGCGGTAGCGCGCATCGCGAAGCGATGTGCGCTCCCCCATACCGGGGGCGAGTTGGGGACCACGTGGTCCCCCCCTGTTGGTCCTGTCAGTCTGGAGGAGGGCCAGACCCACAGGGATGGCCCTGGGTCAGTGATGATCTGAGTTCATGAAAAGAAATGTACTAAATTGCTAAGGTATCACAACCTTAATTACTTGCGTGTTCGTCTGCCACCTAAGCTGTATAAAAAAGCAAATGAAATTTCATAAATCCCGGTGGTACACACTACTGCAAAGATGTCAACCATGATTCGCAAGTTCATAATGCGATTGGCTACAACTGACAGTTATAAATACTCTGAAGCGTTCCCAGTTGAGAATTAAGACAATCACGTCACTGGTTCGTGATGCCGGCACTAGTTTGCATCCTAAGTAGGATTAAGGACGCTTCATCGTGGTTAACTCTAAAGCTGTGTCCTTCCTGGTATCACGGGAAGTATATTTAAGTTGAGAATCCACTATTTCGCACGCCACCGTGTAAAAATTTGTTCCTACCTACATAAATGATACAGGAATTATTAGTGTAATACTACTACTATATGATATTTACGCTGTCCGTCCATTGCCTCGTGCGAATGCAATTTCTGCATATTATTTGTACGAAATTCTCCACATTATTTACCCGAAACCAACTCCCACGTCCGTGCGTATGCACAAGGAAACAGACTGCCTTAAAATTATAACCTCGAAAGAATTGATTCTGCATCACAACATGGTTGTCTATCGAGCGCGGTTTGACGGTCGGCCAAGTGTACAATTCCATAATGCAGCAGCTATTAGACCAGAATACGATAGTAATATCGATTCCCCTGGTACTCACAAGTAACAAAGTTCTAATCCGTTTATCGTTTCTTTATTTTATTACCTATTATGTGATTCACATTGGTCCTTCGAGCCGAATTTCATACCAATGTTGAAGGACCATGTCTGCTAAAAAGTAACCGTAATATCGGGCTAAATTAAATGATTCCCAATAAATCGCGAGAGAATTCGAATGACAGTAGTCATCTAAAAAATTGTGTGTCATCTCATTGCGAATGACAATCGAAAATCGACTTGTTATCGCAGTCTTGTGTTCTTATCCAGACTTTCCCAGCTTTAGATAAGATAAATATTCTCCATTGTTACATCTTAACAACAATACAATTAGAGATAGGCCTGTTTACAACTTCCGTCACTGAAAATAATCACACTTAAATGAATATTCAGGGTCATAACAGTGTACAGTGCTATCTAGAATCCAAAGTAGGCTTGAAAGCATTGTGTGTGTTGTCTTTTTTATATAATAGAGTAATTTTTTTAATGAATTTTTAAAGCATTTTGTATTCTAAATATTCAAATCGATTCCATCATTTAAACATTGAATCTCATTAATTAATTATTCATTGGTTCCGATAGTTCGTGAGGCGGTACTCGGTAGACACCTCCACCGTCGACCCAAAGGCGAATATAAAGGAGAGATTTGGATTGGTTCGAGCGAGGTCCGGTAGCTTAGTGGTCAGGGGCAACCTGTATGGCAAATATCGCGGGTTTGATCCCCGCCTGGATAAGAGGAAGAAAAACGGAATTTTCTTCTTCATAAACTAGTTTGTCATAGCATAAATGCCAAAGCATATGTCAAAGTACATGCTAGCGATTACTCGGCTTTGGGTGCCCGCGAGATTCACTCATTAGGGTTCCGTAGCCAAATGGCAAAAAACGGAACCCTTATAAATTCGTCATGTCTGTTTGTCTGTCCGTCCGAATGTCACAGCCACTTTTTTCCGAAACTATTGGTAAGTAGATGTATTCTGTGAACCGCATTAAGATTTTCACACAAAAATAGAAAAAAAAAAAACAATAAATTTTGGGGGTTCCTCATACAATAGAATTGAAACTCAATTTTTTTTTTCATCAAACCCGTACATGTGGGATATCTATGGATAGGTCTTCAAAAATATATTGTATGTAATGTATATATTGAGGTTTCTGATATCCTTTTTTCCTGAACTGAATGGTTTGCGCGAGAGACACTTCCAAAATGGTAAAATACGCCCCCCCCCCGTAACTTCTAAAATAAAAGAATGATAAAACCTAAAAAAATATATACATTACCATGCAAACTTCCACCGAAAATTCTAGTAGTATCTAGTAAGCAGTTTTTTTTAATACGTCATAAATCGTAAACCGCAATTTATCTACTTGCTGCTATGGAACCCTTTATGGGCGATTCCGACTCGCACTTGCCCGCTTTTTTTTATTGATATGTTGGCTTTTTCGAAAGAAAGTCTCGTCTTACCTTCTACCCTGACAAGAGAGGCTATGCCAGGGCTTCGTCTATGGCAGTCCTTCATTACTATACTTGAATTTAAATACATAATTAAATAAGTACGTTTGCCTGTTCAAACTCAATATTTATAAACAAGCATGTCCTGTTAAAAGATGGAGACTGAATTGTTAGAAATTCATTACAAGTCGTAAAAACAAATGGCCGGAAGCCGGTAGCCGGTGACGTCACTACAACTAGTTAATTTGTACGCTTTCTTTGTTTTAATACTACTATAGCTACAGATAACGTCTGATTGTACTTCTAAAATATGTATTTTGTGCCATTTAAATTATACAATATCAACAGGAAGTGCCCAATAGGGAACTTAAATATTTTTTATGTTATCGCGTTCAAAAGGCCGTGTAGTACTTTCTATTTTTGAATCGTTTAGTGCTTTTTTTTTAAATATTTTTTCTAGCTTTGATTCCGTGATGCCGCGTGGCATTGTGATTCCGTTCACAGAACCAATAGCAACCATTTCCCGGGATACTAAATAAGCCTATAGCGATTTAGTTTGGTAACAGTGAACGCTCAGGCGGGACTCGAGTCCCTTAAAACCATTACAAAAATACACCTTAAATCTTTATGTCATTTCGGGCTACGTATAATCTATCCCTGTACCTAATTTCAGCCAGATCTGGTCAGCTGATAGACTGTGATTGAATAACATATCTTAACATCTGCACAAACTTTCCATTCATAATATTAGTAGGACAAAATAGGATTTTGGCAACACTGGTGCTATTATTATTCTCCCGTCTCATTGTGTATGTACGCATTGTTTACATAAACTTATTTATCAGTGAAGTGAGATCTAATCTAAATGATAAAACACGATTAGAGATTCGATATCCGTCAGATGAATATACTAGACATAAATGTAAAGAAAGGTATTTTTGGGGCCCTCACCTTTTTTCTATACCAGCTACGTGGCAGACAAGCACATAGCCCACTTGATACAAAATAGTTACCATGGCGTCCATAGGCCATGGTAACTATTTTGTACTCTAGGGCCGTTACACTCGGTCTGTTGACCCTAAAGAAACCTTGAACTTGAAGAATCTCATATTGTAGTCGCTTGGGAAAACTTTTGCTTATTCGAACTATCCATTCCACTTTCCTCTGAGGATTAGGAGAACCGACGGTAGCCATTTAAAAAGTTTAAAATAAAAACATGCTGGGCAGTTTTTGGGGAATGCCGATAGAAGAGAAAACTAAGTAACTTGTGAATTGTATCGTCGTGACTTCAGGATGACGTTTAATTCTGACGTAACATGACGCGTTCTGTGACGCCCAAGCGTTAGGCGACAATGACGCAAGTTCCATTATTCTTGTTCACATAAAAAGTGCTGAACGCGCCTAATGAAGTTTTTACTTCAATTAAACCTGTTAGTTGGCCCTGTATTTATTTTTTATGTACAGTACTAAAAAATATTAAAGAAATATTAGGATCACCAAGACTTTTTTTAAGTAGTTTTTCTTTTGTACCGTCTCTTTTATTTATTATTATCAAAAAATAGACAGTCATTTCCTTCCGGCTGAAGAGGCTTAATTGTAATTTAGCCAAAATTACAATTAAGCCTATGTCTTTAATGAAAAAAAAATGTCACCTGCTCATATCAAAGTTGTAAAAAAAAAATTAAAATCGTCAATCATTTCCTCCCGGCTCAAAATTGGCTAAAATACAGTTATGCCAATACCTTGAAAGAATAAAATAGTCAGCTGCCCATATCGCGGTGGAGTACACGTCAGCTGGTGACCAAAAGTTGTATGAAAAATTAAAATCGTCAGTAATTTCCTCCCGGCTCAAAATTGGCCAATATACAGTTAAGCCAATAGGTAACTTGAAGAAAATAAATTGTCAGCTGGTAGCTGACAACCACGAAAATTCAACTTCCTTAGGTAACCGTTGTACGAAGTATCATCTGGAAGGCGATTAGTCACTGGCTTGCGGACCACAAGTCCACAGGCGTGAACTCCGTGAACTTATCTTTTGTTTCTTTTGCCTATTCGAACTATCCATCCTACTTACCTATAGGCATTATAAATGGCAAAGTTTGTGTGTGTCTGTTTGTCCGTGTTTCACGGTTAAACCACTGAACCGATTTTGATGAAATTTGGTATAGAGGTAGATTAGACCTTGAAAAAGTACATAGGCTATGTTTGGTCGCGATAACCGACATTGACGCGGGCGGAGCCGCAGGCAATAGCTAGCCAGTTATATTCAATTAGAGAACTGCAGGAGGCATCTAACTACCGATCTTATAAAAGTGACCCGGTCATATTAATAAAAAAAATTAAGCATTGTAGACGAGAAAGATTAAAGTTAAAGAGTACCTAATATCAACACTGTTATTAATATAACACTAGATGCTGTGGTTCGTGTGTGTAATAATTTATATTTAAATAACTTGTAGCAAAAAAAAATTGTATGACATACCTAACTCAAAAGGCACCGCTTACGTCACTGTTTTGTGTGGCGTGATTGGCCATAATTTAATAGATGAGAATTTGGTCTTCAAAAATTATATCGATATTGGAAAACGTATTTATATTTACTGTAAGCACAGAATAGTTAATAGTCTGTAAGTAACTAAAATGGCGTAATTATAGGTTTTAAACCTAATACTACGGTTGGAATCAGAAAAAAATACTGCGTCGAATGATCCGGTTCGCGTTTGAAACTCTCTCCTGAAAACGATTGATGTACATTTTCTACCATCGATATACAGGTACCTATTTGGTATGGTGTAGTTATAATACCTACTCTTGCAGTACGAAACAAACTTAAGTTAATAATAGGTAATAACACTAATAACCGTATGTCATAAAGGAATAAAGGATCATATATTATATTTGCTAGTTTTACATGTGGCGAACTAGCATTTCCGATAGTAATGATCTCATGGTAGCTTGTGAATGTTTGTAACATTATTATAGTTGCATCATACGTGTCGCTTACGCGTTGACGATCCTCCAAATCCGTTGTCTTTCCAAATCAAAAGTGGACGCGCTGTGAGATTTCGCTTCATCAATGAGGCATGATGCGTTCGCTCCAGCACAACGCGGCGATCACTTAATATTTTCTATAATGGCCATATTAAAAGAAAACTTTTCTGCATCTGTAAATGGTTTCCAAATACTAGTTCTCAAAAAGCCAAATGTGAACGGTTTGGGATGTGGTGATTTTACTCACCGAAGACCATGTTAAGTTTATGAAGTTAAACTAGGAAGGCATGTGAAGTGAAAAGGCCGAGTCGGGCTTCAAATGGAAGCAAAAGTAAGATTTTTTTTAAATTATTGGAGATCTTTCAGTACTCTTTCGAATTCTAGTTTTATCCCTGTCGTTTTGTACTCTCATAAAGTTATTACAACTTATAGAAGCGGCTCAGTAACATCAAATTAGCTCAATATGTAAAAATATACGCATATAGGTATATAGGTATAATTTGACCTTGTTAGTAATCTGCAATATTTCCGCTAAGTTTTATTTTATGCCAATAATAATAATCATTTATAACCCAACAAATTGTTTTTAATTAGTTTCAAATGTACGTAACTATGAATAATACTTCGTTATCAATAACTGTTACATTTAAGGAAATAACGTAATTATGGGCACGTTGCCATGCCGTGCAAAAGTGGACGTAGGCTAAGGTCGCGTCATCGCATGTCTGTACGTCGTCGCAGCTGTACTGTGTCCCACGGTATGCAGTTGGAGTACACACATATTTTCTTTCTTGTCAGAACAAATAAAAGTATTGACATGTCTACAATATTCATGACTAGAGTCACGGCTATGCATCGTCGGAAAAAAATTATGAAAGTAAACTAAAGTTTACTTTAGTTTACTTTCGTGTGTTTGAGTGTGCCGCTCAGGGTGTTGCATACGTCCCTATGCCACGGTAACCACTTTCCATCAGGTGGGCCGTGTGCTTATCTGCCACCTAAGTGGTATAAAAAACAAAAACTAGCTTTTGCCCGCGGCTCCGCTCGCGTGGATGTCAGTTATCGCGACCAGACATACCTTATGTCCTTTCTCAAGGTCTAATCTATCCCTATACCAAATTTCATCAAAATCGGTTCAGTGGTTTAGCCATGAAAAACGGACAAACAGAGACACACATATTTTCCCATTTATACCTAATATTAGTATGGATGAAGAAGGACGTGAAAGCTCTAAACATTCTTATTGTTTGAAACTCAATCACAGACCACTAACATTTTCAAAGCATACCCTGACAAGTACCTACACAAGTATTTTTCCCCGGTATATATCGTTTTTTTTTTAAAGTATATTAGCGACCGAAATCACTAATATTCTCTCTAACCCCTCCAACTAAGCTAAATTGCTTGTGCTAGGCGTGGGTTCACGTCGGTAGTGTAATGGCCAGGATTCGAAGCCGGGACCTCTTGATCGTAAGGCTGACTCCTTAACCACTGAGCTACAGCCGCTTAATTTATCTTGACCCCAAGTTGCTAAACTAAGTCCTAACGCGCCTTATTAGTTTATGATTGGTGGATTTGATGTTCAACACCAGCTTAGCACCACGACGTACTGTTCTCAAAAGACACCACAGTGTCAAGTTATATGTAGATGTAGTATGAGTGGGAATATTTTTTTAATTTTTGAAGTGAAAACTTCTTTAGCGGCGTTGGATGGGGGTAAAATGTTAAGGAAGCATCAGGATTAGTTGACCTTTGAACAGTAACCGACGACTGACGTCATACAAGATTGGTACATTTGGTACAGACTATCTATTTTGCAATTTACAATAGATAGCGTCGTAACGTAAGCACTTCGACTGTAAGACTGAGATTCAGAGACGAGTCTAAGCTTGAACTTGCGCTTCCATCTGTCAAAATCAACGGCTTACCCTTAAATTTGTATTCAGAGACGTTCGGAACACGACTTAAACTTAGCGTAAGCTAAGATAAGCCAAGTAGTCAATATCGACTACTTAAGACGGAACTAGCGCCACCAAGTGGGCTAAGGTGTAATTAATATCGACAATAGTTATCTGTCATTAAAAAGTTGTCAAGTCTGAATAAACTTTATCATTAAATCGTGCGCGTGCTATTATTTTCTTTTTTACATTGTTAAATTACGTATTAGCATCATAAAATGGAAATAATAAAAATAAATAATAGGTAAATAAATGCTAAGCTATTCAAAAAAAAAATGTTGTGCTTAATTTATTCCGCCCAGTAATTCATTAATAATTATGTATAGAATAATAAACTTTCTTCTTCGTAAGATGAAAAAGGAGCCTTTCTAGTAGTCATGATAATATAAGTTCGCTCACTCACTTGTCAAACTTTCATAACTCCCGCGGTTTACAGAGGTTGTAACATAAATAAATAGGTTTGTGTATCAGATATTTTGTTTCACTCACTCCAATAGCATTTTGTATTTATTGCGATCCTGCTTTAATTTTTATTTACGCCTGGCCACACAGTTTCTTAAAAACCGGAACTCACCGATGAACGTTATCCTTTTAAAAATGGCCATAGAGATGAGAGTGTAAACTTAGCTAAGACCGACGTAAGTTTGACAGGGACTGTGTCTCTGAATACGAATTTTGAAGATGCGCTTAGCCACGACTTGGCTTAGACCGGTCTTCGCCCGTCTTATGTTCATGTCTCTGAATCTCAGCCTAAGTCCTTATAGTTTCAGATAGTATCGGGTTCAAACCACCTGGCCTTCAGGGATTTTTTATGATTGTTTTTCTTATTATAATTTATTACTTTTGGTGATTATTTTTTCTTTTTGTAATTTATTACTTTTTATGATTATTTTTCTTTCTGTAATTTATTATTTTTTGTGATTATTTTTTCTTTTCATAATTTATTAATTTCTTCTGACAGAAAATTAGCAGAAAATAAGTGATAGGTTCTATGATTAGCGCTATATTATAGGTATGGTATGGTATGTTCTTTTTTATCTTTTTCTATGTATATAACGAAGAAAGAAAAAAAGAAAATGTTTTCACTTCTGCCGGCACTCCCAGAGTGCAACCCGTCTTTTTTTTTTGGGTGGTAGATAACGTCAAGCCCCTCGTATCCTATTCTAGTATACATGTCGCCGCCAACTAGCTTAATCAGCTGTCCAATTGCCTAGGCAGTTAACTAAACGGCACCATTCAATTAACGGCCTGAATGATATTAGCCGTCTCGTTTATTATATCATTTAATAACCCGGCTGGCTAATGCTTAGGCCAATCGTGGGGCACTACCTCGAAATAGGATAGAAAATTACATGCATACATCCATATACTTACACCTCTTAATCCGTACGGGTGTAGACTGAGGTATATTCACAGAAAATTAGTGATAGTTGTATCGTGATAGATAATAGCTGCGCAATCTAATTCTTCGCAATTTTTTTTTAATCATGCAGAAATAAGTCATTTTTCTGTGTCATTAAATGGCTAGGCTAATAGTTAACCGTCATCGATCCAAGCTATTTGCCTAGCCGTTTAATTAAATGGCTGAAAACCATTCAGGCCGTTAATTGAACGGCGGCGTTTAGTTAACTGCCTAGGCAATTAATATATATATATATAGACATATATATATAATAAATAAAAACAGTTAACGTCGACTGTTCGTGTTCAAGATACCTTAAACCTCAATGGTGGTGACTGTTGGTGGATGTGACCAAACGACATAGCCTTCTGGCCTTGTCGGAGGTTGGCTCGGACAGCACAGACTGCACCTAACCCACATCCAACCCATTCAGTTTCAACTCACTCAACAGCAAGACCCTTTCAGCCCCGTTCCTACACTCCATCAGCAAATGTTGTACATCTTCAATGTTATCGCATTCCCTGCAATTTGCAGGGTCAGCTTTTTTCATAAGGAAGGCAAATTATGCCGATGGATAATGCCCAGAACGAAGCCTCAGTAAGGTATGCGTGCTGATAAGTGCAGTGTTTGAGCATCCTAGCCTATAATATTTTGTTTTCGAACAACACCTGAGATACACCGATTGTAAGTAGGTTGCAAGATCAATACTGACATGCCAATATTAGAAATCCCGGTGGAGCTCTCTTTCCTTCACGTTAAGGGACTTCCTACGCGATTGTTCTACATTTTATCAGGTCATTGAATAAGGCTTTTAAAGTTAGTAATTAAGTATTGTAGTAATAATGCGAAATTTGAATCGCACTAGGACGTTCAATTATTCGCTTAATTTATTCAAACTTTCGAATTAAATTTGGATAACTCGTATAACTATTTTTCTTGAAATATAACCAAATAACTGACTTGGCCTGACTGACAACTAGCTATTTGGTACACCTGCCTAAGAATTGACGAGGCTCCGTCGCAGACTTCCCTTTCGGGGTTGGGTCCACTTTTCACCATCTAGCTGGGCACTTACCGATTGCTGCTTAGACGTCCTGTATAACATGCTCTAAAAGAATTAGGTTTCTGACTCGAGATCCCACTAATTTAACCCACCGTACACGTGGTCCCACTATCATAAAACCCCATGAGTCGTAGGTAATATGACCGTTGTCCTTTTTACCAAAACCATGCAGTAGATAAATTAAGGTGTTCAAATTTTAAGTATTCGAATATGTATTGAGCAATTTTGTCACCCGTTTCATCATTATAATTGTATAGATGTATAAAATCCAGATAGTACCTACAGATAAATATTATAAGACATTGTGTGGGTAGTTGCTAACCCTCGAGGCGTCGCCATCGCTAAGCTCTCGCCAGTCTACCCATGACCACGGTCGGTGCCATCCGATCGAAAATTTGGGCAAACAGGTTAAATCTAAAACCATATAAAATCCCGATTGAAATTGAATTATATGTGAAAATTTGAACATAAACAGAAGTGATAATGAATAGTGATCTGTGAACTATTGAAATAATAGCCGTGGGAATTATTTTGTAAGTGGAACTTGTGCTGTCAATTACTTTGAGTTAATCCCCGTCACATCCGAGACCTTAGCTTCAGAATCCAGGGTTTGTCTTTTCCAGTTTAATGGCTAGATCACACGCATCGAGTGGAATGGCGAGTGTTCCTGACCGACTGCTTGGTTCGTGTACGTATGAACATAGCTCTGAGGCCCATTGTCTAGAAAGGCACTCAGTTCTATCAAGTAGCCTAGCAATCCACTGCTGGTCATAGGTCTCTTCCACTGTTGGGAGGCCTTGACTCACTGTTTCCACGCTGGCAGTCCGATAATATGCAGATACTTCCTCCGCCACCACGCGGATAGTCAGTTCTAAATCTCACTTCTAAATGTCGATTTATCTGAGGACAGATTGAATATACAATTTTTCAATATTGACAATCTGTTCTCAGATAAATCAAGATGTAAGCTGAGTGTCATTCCAGACTTTCCAGAACGACACTCAATCAGCCAGTACTTCACCGAGCACCCAGTCGATTGCACTGTTTCGTCACTCGCTTGAATCAAGCCATAACTGCTACGTGATTGAACATCTATATTTTTCGAGAAGCGACTGATTTTTGACCTCCACAACCCATTAGCAATTCATCACTTCTCAAACTATTGTTTTTCAAGTGTCATATTCATTACTGTGTTATCAAAATATGTGCCTTCGATTGTGTTTCAATATTTTGTGCGCTTTGCGTCATCCGTTTGCTCGCTAAAACTTAATGAAACCTCAGCTGATTTTACAAATATTAAAGCTAGACATACACAATCCTTGCAGTGTGTATTGAGGTCATAGGGACTCTATTATGACCTTCGAGGACCATGTCAACCTTACCTTGTCTATGCACATGCTGAATTGCGGACGAGGCTTTGCTCTTGCGCTGGTTATTGTCTCAGGGCTGGAAGGTTTACAGTCGCTCCCGAAAAGGCTGACATAACTACCAATAAAAATAATTAGCGTAGCTTTGAAATCACTAAGTGTTTAACAATGATAAAAACACATTTATTGCATAAGTGCTAACAATGTTTTTTTTTAATTTGATTTAAGATTGCGTATACTATACATTATACAATATGATGTGTCATACATTACATACATAACTTTACACTTGACAACACAAATTACTTATTTACTTTATCATTTTAGCATCAAACAATATTCGAGGCCATAAAATCTATCCAATCAAATCCTAGCAATTGTTCTGATTGTATCTAAAGCTTATAAAATGGCTTATCTTGACTTTTACGGGAACAACTGCTGTCTGACCCCCCCGCTCATCCACTAATTACTCAAGATGCAAGCTAAGCTTAATTATATTATAACTAGCTTTTGCGCGCCGCTCCACGCGTGGATGACGGTTATCGTTATAAATTGTAGCCTATGTGTTATTCTGATGTATAAGCTATATTATTGTAAAGTTTCATTAAGATCCATTCATTAGTTTTTACGTGAAATCAAACAATCAAACATCCATCCATACATACTTTCGCATTTATAAAATTAGTAGGATATACAAAGATGTAAAATGCTATATTAAATTTATACATGGAGACACTCAGGTTAATGCGAGAAGACGTGCCTACTCATGTATACAAATTTGCATACCTTTTCATGCATACAAATTTGCGCTAAACGGGAAACAAACCCGTGACCTCTGACGTAGTCTTCGCTCCCCACAGATAATTACAAATTTAATCATTCACATGAAATTGATTGATTGAAGATGACGGTCTCTGTGGCGTACCGGTATAGCGTTTGCAAATATTTGCATGAATATGTACCCACTTTTATTTGCATTGGGATAGATATTACTATTTTTTTTATGATAAATATTACAGTCCGTCAAATCTAAGAAGTACCGTTTGACAGTTCTGACAATTGAATTATAGGGATGGGATGAAAAAATCGATTACTATAATATCCGAACTTTAAGAGATCGATTACTATAATATCCGAATTTTAAGAAATCAATTGTTATAATTAAATAAAAGAAATGTTTAGGATATTTTTTTATTCACTACTAGTACTAGTATCGTCGTCTTCGTCATCATCGTCATTTAAATTAATGACCAGTTGATTGTCCATTACATTATCAAAGTGTACGTCTCTTTCGAAGTCGTCCATTATTATTTTCTTTGTTTTTTGTACTACTTTACTCCAATCTTCCTGTGTAACTTGGGCACATGCTTCCTTTAATAAACCTTCCATTTTCTTGACACTGAAGGGTGGTTTTGTGTTGTGTCTTGCTGCATAACCTGTAAAACAATAATGGAACTATTTGATAGCAGACGAAAACCATTGTTTAAATTATAAATGTTAGAAGTACTCGTGTTATTATTATAATATTATAAAATATTACCTTTAACTTGGGCCCAAATCAGTTCAATGGCATTATATTGGCAATGGTACGGAGGAAGTCGTATGACTTTGTGCCCGTGCTCTTCGGCCAATTGGTCAATTACATATGTCGGTTTTGGTGGTTTATGCAATTTCACTAACTGTAATAATTCAGCTTTTAATAGTGACATGTCGGCATCCACTCCTTTTCTTTGCAGCCATGCCACCAAATCTGCTTTCTTATTGGCTGACGTAGGTGCTTTATCAATTTGCACAGAGTGGTATGGGGCATTATCCATTATAATTGTGCTGTTAGGAGGGATATTCTGTAATAAATTTAAGAACCACTCTCGGAACCTTACTGCGTCCATTTCTTCATGATACTCTTTAGTGCTTTTGGATTGGAAAGCTAATAAAGAGTTTTCCACGAAGCCTGTAGACGCTGACCCAGCATGGCATATTATGAGGCGTCCACCTTTTCCTATCGGCACCTTCGAGCACGAAGCTTCAGAATCATCAGTCCATGTTTTCGGCACAGAATGGTTGGAATTTAGCCAAGTTTCGTCCAAAAATATTACATTATCCCAGTTTATAATTTGTTTAACTTCGCGCAGGAATGTTAGTCGCTGCATAATTATGTCATGTCGCTCCATAACAATTTTTCGTTTGTCAACTTTTTTGTATCTGAAGCCAATTCCTGTTATTACCGTTCTCAACGACTCTATGCTTCCCTTATACAGCCCGGCATCTTTTAAAGTTGCACATAACTTTGCCAATGTTGGAAATTCGCCTCTTGTAAAATACCCGTATATATGGTTTCTAATAGCATGACTATCGAATTCATCGATGCCTGTCACAGGTTTATTTCTTTTTCGTTTTTTCGGTGTGTGAAGTACGTTACTGTCACTCCCCGAAGGCCCATATTTTTCACTTAATATTTTGCCAACGGTGCGGCTACCAATACCGAGAGCTTCACCGACGCGATCCCGAACTTGTGTAACTGGCAGTAGAAGTCCACCATTTTGAGATTCACGCTCAAAATACTCGTGTAATTTCACCACCAATTCACGAGCCTGGCTGTTCAAAGTACGTCCTCTTTTCGACATTATTAATAAACACTTGCTTAGTTCGGAGTCCAGTATAAATATTGCCAAGGTAAACGGATAAAGAATGATCAGTCCAGAAAAGTAATAGCCAAGTCACAAATTGTAAAACACAAACGAGAAAGCAAGTACGCGCACAGTCAGCTTCCAAGATGGCGAGAGACTGCTGACGCCGAACCGACCGAGCGGACCGCGTGCGCTTGTAGTTGGCAGTGTTGCCAGAAAAAAAAAATTGTAGAGACTTGGACACCTGCGATTTTGCCTATTGACCTAAAAATAATTAAATTAATTTATTTTAGGGTATCTGTGTATTCAGTGCATTATGCGGTCGCGCAGTAACGTCGTTAATTTATAACATCAGGCAACAACATTTTTGTGAATGGGTTCTACATACCTTATTTTTATTAGTTTTAGACGTAGAAATAAGACTTAGAAGAAAAAATTGTAATTGTAAAATCAATGGATGTGCTTGTTAAAAATTTGTTTATTTCTCTGTAATATGCAAACTCATACTATCATACACAAAAATAAATGTAAAAAACACTATCCCTGACTCCATTTACTATTTCGACAGCGTTAGCGCGAGAAACCCCGACTTATTTGGGCGCGAAAATCAAAAATCGACAAATCGCTTTCGACAACTTTTTAAAGAAGCAAATATATTTGATTTATAAATACGTATTTTTGGTGAATGGGTTTTATCTCATATTTTACGATTACATAACTATTTAGTTATGTAATCGTAATATGTGAGATAAATCCCATTCACATGAAAAAATATTTGTTTGGTTGTCAAGTGTAATTTGTAAATAATACATTCGATTTTTCGTATATGTAAACGATTTTTTTGCATACAAGTGTATCCGAAGAGTCGCAACACTACGTGCAGTGACCTAACTACGTAACTTTGTAATGCGGTCAAGAATATAACTATTAGAAATTATTTACTGTGTAAATATGTGTTATTTTGCTTTGTTTGAAAGTTTTCAATTACATTTAGATATTAAGAATTGTACATTTTTAGATACAATAATGAAATCTTTCTAAATTCATGGTTTTATGAAAAAGGTTATCGAAACTGAATAATGTACGTATGAACAAAGTTGTTTCGGTTTGAAAAATATGAAACGTCAAACGGTACCTCTTAGATTTGATGGACTGTAGCAACCGAAATTATCTAAATTATTAATATTCCTTCTAATCTAACCCCTCCAACTAAGCTAAATTGCTTGTGCTAGGAGTGGGTTCACGTCGGTAGTGTAATGGCCAGGATTCGAACCCAAGACCTCTCGATCATAAGGTCGACTCCTTAACCACTAAGCCACCGACGCTTATGTACAGTCGACAAAGGAGACGCGATTGCATCTTTAATGTACAACTTTATTTAAACTAGCTGACCCGGCGAACTTCGTACCGCCAATTTTGTTCCACCCGCGTGGTGTCAGATCCCGTTCCCGCTGCACCCTCTACTATATTAAGCATGTATTATACATATAAACCTTCCTCTTCAATCACTCTCTATATTAAAAAAACCGCATCAAAATCCGTTGCGTAGTTTTAAAGATTTAAGCATACATAGGGACAGAGGAAGCGACTTTGTTTTATACTATGTAGTGATAGTGTAACCGTATCTCCTTTGTCCGACTGTACATCATCAGCATCAGCCTGCCCTTATTCCAAGTTTATTCGTGGTCGGCGCAATATGTGTGTTTCTTCCATTTATCTCTAGTTGCAGTCATCTGGCGCGCGCCCCCCCATACCGGTGACGAGTCGGGTAGAGAGGAATGGCCCTGGGTCAGCCGGGGTGCGAGGGATATGTCAAAAGACAACCTCACCTTCGGCCTAGCACATCGACCCACAGACGGCGTGCGGTTTAGTCGGTTCGAGTCCGACATAACCCCCCCCCCCCCGCTCCGGAGGGGAGGGTATCCGTGGGGATTTCCCGCATGTAAAAAAAAAGTTCTGTCAGTCAGTCATCTCACTGTTCACTCCCATCTTAACTCTACATTGTACATTATCATATTATAAAAAAATATCATAAATATGTACTAGCTTTTGTTCGCGGCTCCGCCCGCGTGGATTTTAGTTATCGCGACAATTCACACAGCATATTTATAAATTGTAACCTATGTACTATTCTGATGTATAAGCTATATTATTGTAAAGTTTCATTAAAATTAATTCAGTAATTTTACGTGAAAGATTAACAAACATCCATCCATACTCACCAAATTTCGCGTTTATAGTACCTACTAGCTGTCGCCCGCGGCTCCGCCCGCGTGGATGTCGGTTATCGCGAATCGGGGTATGAAAAATAGATGTTGGCCGATTCTCAGACTTACCCGATATGCCCACAAAATTTCATCAAAATCGGTCAAGCCGTTTCGGAGGAGTATGGCAACGAAAACTGTGACACGAGAATTTTATATATTAGATTAGTAGCATTAGTAGGATTTATGAAAAAAAGAACTAAGTGACGCCTAAGTGTCCTGTCTACCCACTATGTAACTGACAATCAATATTGATTCTAATTACGTCTTTATGCCTATTTAATACCATAACATAAAATATGAGTCACTAATACACCGCAGAATTGCTCTCAATGCCTCATGCAACAGAGTTAAAAGTCTATTGAAAAATCAACATTCATCAATCAATCCAACCATTCATTTGAAATTGATATTTCCACAATAGCAATAGAGTTGTAAATATATTTTCACAAATTATTAACTCAATTATTCATAGCTAGCCTTCCCCTCTGCAAGTTGCTATTGTAAATTGTAACTATAACTCGTGACACGTATCTTGGGCGTAGTTTATACAAAAAAGATGTTGTGGGGACGTATGGCGATGGCGGACAATTTAAGTAACACAATATATTATACCTTTTATTGACGGCCTCCGTGGCGTGGCGGTACTGAACGCGGCCGCTACGCAGGAGGTGCGAATTCGATCCCCGCTCGGTGCAAATATTTGTATGCAATATGTATATTTGCATTGGTCTGGGTGTTTCTATGTATAATATGTTTGTATTTACAACAAAAAAAAGTATCTAAGTATGTTTATCCGCATTCTAGATTCCATAACACAAGCTAGTTAAGCTATGCTTACCGTGGGTCTAGATAGCGCTGTGTGAAATGTTGTGGAATGTTTAATTTAATTTAATGTACCTTATGTAGTATACAATAACGTCATTTTTGTCTTAGAGGAGAATTGTGTCCGCGCCTCCAGGCGACGACGTCCCAGTACTAAAGTGACGCACCATCGCATAGAGTGACGCGTCACGTCATTGACGTTTATGTACACTACAGACGGTTTATATTGTGTTACTTAAATTGTTCGCCACCGCCATACGTCCCCGCCACGTCTCTTCTGTATAAACCGCGTCTAGGACCTAAATCGCGAGACAAACGAAAGTCTAGAGCGCGCAAATTGTTTTGTTATGATCTATGCTTATTGAAGTTGAGCTCGTCCACCGTCGCACAGTGGGCGGAAACGATCAAAACTACGCGCGGGGCAGTAAATTTAATCCAAATGAAATCATTTTTTTTTAAATACTCGTCTGCTTTCTTGTAGCTCTGCGATTATTCACTTTTTAGGGGTAGATGCCACCCCTATCAGCCCCTGAGCAGGCTAGACCATTCTGGGTAGAACAAGTTCACTTACACGTTTTGATCGTTTTGATCCCAGTATGCGCCGAAGCATCCCGCGATATCATCAAAATACACCCAAGAAACGCGTGTTGTACGTATACAGCACATTTTAGGCCCAAAATATGTGTCCTGAGCAATAATAGTGATATAGTTTAGTCACAGTACTCACAGTTTTTTTTAATACATTTTATTGGCAACTGGATAGATAGATACAAGTCCTTAATGCCTAGTACTCATAGTACAGTAATGGTGTTGCCACGTGTCAAAATCAATAAACGGCTGATTGTTATTGTGTGGACATATTAGAAAATGTTTACGTATTAGAGTACAATGCGGTGTGGAATATGTAATAATGGATGGCAATACAATAACATTTACGAGTATGTTTCTAGTTGTTATTATATGGACAAAATAAGCTGCATATTAGTAGAAATAATGGAGAACAAAATATCTTTTGAGTAAATGATCGCAAGTTGCTTAACAATTACTTAAGCGACTTGAACGTAAGGTGAACTTTAGTTTGTGTGTACGGCTTTTATGGGAGCGACTGCCGTCTGACCTCTGAACGGAGAGGAGGTAGGACACGACGGTATTTCCGTCCAATTGAGCAGTCCGACTGGGGAAATACCTCCGCCCTACAGAATACCGCGGCCATTATAACCTCGTGTTGTATTCCCGGCGGTCATTATTGTAGCCAGAGCTCACTGGAGAGTTTTTGTGATGTCAGTGGGAAGACCAAAGGCTATTCCTGCTTCGTTTTCTGCTTTGACGGCACAGAAACTCTCTGTGTTTACAGGGTCGGCAGCACAAGTGTTACTCCCCTGGTTGTTGCACACGTCCATAGGCCACGGTAACCACTTTCCATCAGGTGGGCCGTGTGCTTGGCTGCCATCGCAGTGGTATCAAAAAAACTTATTTATTTGAGAATGAATATAGTTCCTGGCAATGTATCGATTAGATTATAAATTGATACTTCTGTACACGGATTTTCCAAGGGCAAAGAGCTAATATGACAATCTAGAACGTAATTTCCCCATTTGGTCCGTTTTATTTTGACAACAACAGTTTTCTTCCCGGGGAACTCCCTTCTATAGGGCAGTTGGTACATAGTCGTAGTATTATCGTTCCAAGCCATTGAATAATGCTTTGACGTCATTAAGTGTCATTAATACAATGGAAACTCATTGTCAAGGCCTGTGAGAAGTAATCTTGCTATTTACGGGACAGCCTCTGAGACGTGGCGGTAGAATTTGACTACTACGCAATGGGTGCGAGCTCCATTCCCGCTTAGTGCAAACATTAGTATGCATGAATATGCTAGTATTTCCATGCCTGGGAGAGCACGTTATGCCGTCGTCGGACCCGGTTATCATACGAACATCTATGGCAGTCTTTTTACAGGAGAAATGGCCCACATAGGACTGATCACCCATCCGGACCACAGAGTCCCCAGACACCACTGGAACTATTATTAGTAGTAGTGTAGTAGTAATATATACGGACCTACCTAGGAGCACAGATATCCGAGCTAGGAGTTTACAAGGTCCTGTTAATAGCTTTGGGCTCAACATAAACTCACCTGCTAGTCGGTACACCGGTCGATTAACTGTAGGTTCAGATAGCAGTTGCTGCCCCAAAAAGCATTGATAAATCACATCAGAAGGAGAAATTTAGAAGATCAAACCCCGAGTTCCCAAGTGATCATGCATGAACTAACGTAAAAAAAACTAAGCACTATGTATTGCTTGTATAACAATATGTATTGCTTGTAAGATATATTGTGTTTTCATGCGATTGCCGAGTCAATATATTTATTTAAAACATTAAAGATATTTCATATTTATCATCATTATCCGAGCGTTAGTCCCTATTGCATCCAAAGTTTTCACTTTGGAGCCGAGAGTACGCTTGATTTTTAATGGGGCTTCATTCACAATATCGGCAATGCTTGGGAGCTACTGCCGTTTGACCTCCCAGCCTAGGGCTGTATATATGCGGTTGGATGTTAATCAGCCCTATCCCTTAGTTGACTTGTACGACACCGCAAGGGAAGAGATGGGGTGGCCCAATTCTACTCTGCCTGGAACCACACGGCTGGAAAATAGAAAAGATGAAAGATATTTCATATTGATATGGTCATTATAAGGTGTTGTTAGGTTAGATTATTGCGTAAAAACAGATGGTCTCTTAGGTAGGGACTGAATAAATTTATTAACCGATTTGGTATTACATGGAGCTTACAACTTTTTACGGTAGAACAACTGGCTGCCTGCAGCAACAGGCTCGCTGCCTTAGTATTTTTGACAAGTATTGTTATTTTTATGGGATTATGTTTACAATAAGTTAACACTGTGATGGTTGAACGAATTGTCTCGCTTTGTTTCTATACTAATTTAATGCATTTGTTTCTGGCCCACTAAATCTAAGGCTTGCGCAGTAGAATGTTGCCCATTGTTGACTACCGGACACGTTTCCAAAATCCGTGCTTGCTATTGTAAATTTTAACAAGTTTGTTACACTTTGCTTGCTGAATAACTATTAAGTAATCTTCGATTGAAAGTATTAAGTAATCTATCTCTTCTACTCTTGGCCTCTTCCGCGAATCGAACTTGGAGTCTCATAATCAAATGTAAACCTCTTAATTATTTGTGGTCGTCGCAACATGTCCATTCTCTTTCATTTTTTTTCTGTCAGATGTCATGTCATTTTTACATGCTGTTTATGGCAACACATTTTGCGTTTGTAAACATTATACAGACATACTCACGCCTGTAAATCCACGAAGGGGTATAGGCAGAGGTGTATTAACACCCATGTTTCGCCAACTATGATTTCCGTTCCCACGTAATAGGGGGTGAGCCTATTGCAGTCCAGTTGGCACTTCGGCTTGGGCTGCATGTTTACTGTTGGATGTAGAACTGCTCTATACCTTAGTCGCCTTTTGAGACACCCACAGGAAGAACTGGGGTTCAATTCTACTCCACCGGGAACCAACACGGAATATTATAGAAAGAAAGAAAGAAAGAAAGAAAATTAATTTATTTACTTTCCTCACAATGTGTTGTTTTTATAGGCACAGTATCATGTTAAATTAGAGCAATTATCATATCTGATTGCTCTTTCTTATTTTGGTTCGCCACTTACTAATTGTGTTTTGTTATCTTTTTAGTGAGAAATGTACCTATGACGTATCTTGGCAGTAAAACTAGTAAACAGTATTTGTGACGACAAAGGTTCATTAACTTTTTTTTTAATTAGTGAACATCCAGAAAGGATACCACTTGGTTATGCATCTCATTTCATCTTGTAGCTGGATACCTACACCTATAAATTGACTGACAAGACTCTGGTGCTACTTTCCTCTTGGAGTTGAAGGGTAAGATGGTACTAAAAACGCCAAAATAGACTAAATTATGGACCGAAGTCCAAGTGCAAATCTTGGTTACAACTTGCATAGAGTTCAGACTTGATAGAAAGAACTTGAGATTGACGTTCGGATACCTTCTAACTGATGAGGCCGTCAAGCTGAGTGCCACCATTGTTAACATGGCACGTGTCTGTAATGCTGGCCCTCTTTCCTGGGTATTTGCCTTCAGCTCACCATCAGGCGAGGTAAAGTCAAATTGAGGTGTCCTGTATAAAAAAAAACCTTCTAACTGTGAAAAAAAAATGGTTACAAAATTTTATCAAAATCCGTTCAATAGTTTTTTTTTTAAAGAATACTCGTATTAGCAACCGAAATTATTGAAATTACTAATATTCCCTCTAACCCCTCCAACTAAGCTAAATTGCTTGTGCTAGGAGTGGGTTCACGTCAGTAGTGTAATGGCCAGGATTCGAACCCGGGACCTCTCGATCGTAAGGCCGACCCGAATGTGACACAAAATTTATATATAAAAAAGATATTATATTTTAATCATTTCAACTTGTACAGAGATGAAATTATCTATTTAAATAACGAAACGAAACTTTCACAAAATTAACTACTAAATAACATTTGATTTCGCTATAAAAACTTTAAATTCCCCATTTAGTCCGCGACAAATAAAAAAGTAACTTCTTAGTCTATGGCCGATCGAGATGCGCGCGCATGGGAAAACAAATTAACTTTTCTTCACATCTCGTTGTCACTTATGAACTTATTAATTAAAATGTATATATGTACTAGTTATGAAGAAAATTGTTTATATTGTGCAACGTCCGATATATGATGTGACTGGTGTGAAGCCCTTAACGTAATGGAAAGTTTACTACCTGAAAACTGCAAGGGTAGGTAAATACACTAAATATCTACTTTAGTATTATTTTATTCACAAGAGTGTTGATAAATATCGTATGATACACATGACTATTGATGATTACCGTCCTCGGCTCTCTTTAGAACTTCACCTAACGGCCCGGGCCTCAATGGCGCCTCGGCGGTAATCACCAACTTTACATACTTGTACCATAATGTACTATACATAAAAAACAAATAAAATAAGTAACTATATGTTAGTTATTTTTAATAACAATAATTTACCAATTAAAAATATACCTGTTATGTATTACATGGCAGAGTGACCTTACTGCAAACTTTTAAAGATGGCTGATGACCTCGACAATGGCGCGTGTTTTGACAACTGTAACCTTCATGTTGGCAGCGTATGAGAATTTGCAATTTGAAAAGAGAACATCATTATTCCATATCAGCACAGAATTACTAAAATAAGTCATATGTAACTAATGATATTATTATGTATTCTGTGTTGAAACTTTTTATTATGAAAAGTTTTATTTGAATAATAATATTTCTTAAATAGCTGAATTATGAACTTTGATCAATTACTATTGTCTCAATATTTGCTCTGTAGTTTAACTAGTTATATCTACCAACTACTAAGTAATGATGAAACGGTGACGACTTTTAAAAATTCGAAATTTTATATAATCTGTTCATACACACATACATACATATAAAGAAAACCGAGGAAGGAAGAAAATAAAATAAAGAAAAGATCATAGATATGTAGGTTAAATTATTTATTAAATAAATATAACTAATCTAAATTAAGGACAACTTTTGTCTCGTTCTGGTTTTTTACAAACTTTTGCGTATTTTAAATAGGTTAGGTACAAATTCAAAATACGCAAAAGTTTTTTTCTAAAAATAGTCTGTAATGTTTTAGACAATGACCTTCCCAGAATATGAGAGTCAAGACCACCGATTACTTAGTAATTAATTTTGATTATCGTTTAATACGTTTATTTTTCATTTTTATATGTATCTACGCATATCATATATATACGTTTTTATTCACCTATCCTCTCGATCGTCTTTTCCTGTTCCTAAACAGATTTATAAACAACATAGCTGTACAATGATAAACCCCCACTCTGAACTAAACACTGACACTTGTAATTAATAAATCTAAATTAAAATTAAATATATTTACTGGCAATATCCGCACTGCGCGATGCAACCGGGTGACTCCACTCGCGTGGATATCCTTTGTAACTTCAAAAGAATACCTAAATCGGGTTTTTTTAAGTAAAAACTTCTTAAGCGGCGTTCGATGGGTAAAAAGTGTTAAACTCGCGTCAGGATTACTTGACCTTTGAACCGTAACCGACGACTGACGTCACGCTACAGACTGTCTATTTTGCAAGATACGATAAGTAGCTTCGTAGCGCTTCGTAGTCCTTATGGTTTCAGATAGTACCAGGTTCGAACCTGGCCTTGTGACACTTTTTGTGTTTTTTTTTTTTTTTAAATGTATTACTTTTGTGATTATTTTTTCTTTTTGTAATTTATTACTTATTTGTAATTATTTTTTCTTTTTGTAATTTCTTACTTCATGTGATTATTTTTTTTTTTTGAAATTTATTACTTTTTGTGATTATTTTTTCTTTTCATAATTTATTAATTCTTCTGACAGATAATTTGTGATAGGTTCTATGATTGGCATATGGTATGGTATGTTCTTTTTATCTTTTTCTATATTTCTTTTTCACTTCTGCCGGCACTCCCAGAGAGAGAGCATCCCGTCTTTTTTTATATTTTTATTGTTAGACTGAAATTAAACTACTGACACAGTAAAGTATATTGAAATATAAAACGTAGCGACCACACTTCACACTCCTGTACTCTATCCCGAATAGTTATTGTTTATCGATTCACTTCACTTAATCGATAGTCCTGTGCATAGAGTTGGGACAGCTATCAAAATATCGTTTACAGTTTACCTACTATCAAACTTATTTCAACCTTTTCAACAGCAGTCGGGTCTTGTATTTTTTAATAATTTTAATTTATAATAAACTTAGTTATGATATGACATATACTTTTTTTTTGTAATCGCTAACTGATTCCCTTCATTTTGATACCCTACTCGATAAACTTGAGAGCAAAAAGTGTCAAAACAAATTTCAGCACCTAAAATCCACTGTATACTTATTGTTGACATTTTATGTACGCTATGACAATCGGGAGATGAATACCTTTATTTGTGACCCCACTCATCGAAATCCGTCCAGACGCTTGGCCTGTAGAGGGGAAGAAAAAAAAAACTATACCAACATACACACACATTATCCTCGCTGGCGCAATCTGGTAAAATAGGTATAAAGCACAGAATAAATAAGCACTTCGGAAAATTATTCAAAAACAAGATTCTGGCAAATATATTCACGAACACGAACAACGAATGAACGATAACGCGTATGAACAAGCAGATTATATGTAACATATCATAACAACAAGACATATGCTACATGTTGTTGAGCTTAAAAGTAACATATAATATTTTATATACTTATGTTAATTTTAAGCTACTCCCACTAGTCTCCAACTATTCGACAATAATTGGTTCTTTGCGTTAGCAACACTGACGCATAATTTTAATGAACTAGAAAAAAAAGATAGCTAATTATAAATTAATATTAAAAAGGTCAAGGTTTTACTCAATAATTTGACCAGTAATTATTGTAACAACGATTTGAATAAAGTAAACGCTTTAAAATTTATTAGACCAATCAAAAGGCTGCTTTTGTCTAATTATTTTATGCCTATGATTTGAATAACTTAAAGAACTAAACTCGGTACTCGGTTATTGGGTCTTTTTAATATGATTTAACAAAAAAACTTAATTTATTAACATTTTTCTGTTTAGAAACTCATTTTAAAAAGTAAAAACCGAAGTTGAACCACAAGTTAGTCAGTTAGTTGGTCTAGAGTTTATTTTTTGTTTAATACCTACGTGTTTTTTTTAAAACCTTGCCACAAGATTGTTTACCTTTAAGTACTACCGAATGGAGTGTAGATGAGCAGCGGGACTGCTCCGCTCCCGTCGCTCCCGTTGATATCGGTAATCGCAACTTTTAATCGTAATATCGCCAATTCTACTCAACCAATTGCAATAAAAAAATGCGGCAAATTTTAAATCTGGTATCTGACCAAGAGATCTTTCTTATAAAAAAAAACCGCATCACAATCCGTTCAGTATAGTTATTGCGTCTGTTGCAGAATAAACAGAGATAAAATCCAAAAAAAATAATTTTAAATCGTTTATTTAACATCACTCAATTTTTTTTTTACATGGCCAATGTACAGACACGACTAACTTACAAATTTATTTTTAAATGGTAGTGAGATATTGTTCATGGTTCTGTTCACTGCTGCCGCGGCAGCGCCGGTCAAGTGAAACTGATTTTGCTGCTTGAGCGCCTACTGTCGGATAGTTGGTTACCGTTTTTGCGGTAACGTTTGCACTGTTAAGGTTACCGAGAGGTGGGGGGGGGGGGGGATAGAAATAACCTTGCGTTCAGAAACAATTTTATAGCTAAACTGTTTATGAACGTGTAATAAATTTGATAAACGCGGAGTGGTTGATGCCTTGTTCACACTGGAATACAAACTGAATGCGTACTCTCAAAGCTGTGGAATGAACTCCCTGCTGTGGTTTTCCCAAGCGACTATAATATGGGGTTCTTCAAGAAGGGCATTAGTAGGTTTCTTCAGGGTCGGCAGCGCGAGTGTGACGCCACTGGTGTTGCACTCGTCCATAGGCCACGGTAACCAATTTCCATCAGGTGGGCCGTGTGCTTGTCTGCCACATAAGAGGTATAAAAAAAATCACACACATTCACCGGTGACGAATAGTCAGTGACCAACTTCGGGCAGGCAAGTTGCCAGACTTGTGAAACATGTTTTGCGAATACAGATCCCTGTTAACTTGTCAGTTTTGTGACCGGTAAATATGAGAAAAACCTCGCACTAGGCACTCTGAAGAAGTTTTTTACTTGCGGTTACAAATTTATTGACATTAGGTGGTATCAGAAATATGGTTTTTATTTACATACTTGTCGTGACACTTGTGTATTTACTTGTACGTATAATTAGTATCTAGTACTTCTAAAATATAAAAGCTATAAAACTTGTTTCGAGGCTTGTTACCTAACTTTGTTTATATAGGCAGTTGCCCGACAACCTGTTGCACTGTTATGCCAATATCACTGACTAGCTGACCCGGCGAAGTTCGTACTTCGTACCGCCAATATTTTTCCGCTCGCGTAGCGTAAGATCCCGTTCCCAATGCACCCTCTACTATATTAAACATGTATTGTACATATAAACCTTCCTATTGAATCACTCTATCTATTAAAGAAAACCGCATCAAAATCCGTTGCGTAGTTTTAAAGATTTAAGCATACAAAGGGATATAGGGACAGAGAAAGCGACTTTGTTTTATACTATGTATAGTAGTGAAGTGAAGATGTAAGCATATACACCCAGGAAGCATTTTGTAGGTTTGAAAATGCGAATACCTAAGTATTTTCCTGCAGTGTAAATAAATAAATTAACTGAGCTTATCAAATTAAGGATGGTAAAAGAGTGGTAAAACTTTGGTCGGTTCTTATTTTATCCTTTTCATTTATTTTTAATAATCCACCAAACCTAAAATGGTGAATGATTTGACTATTAAATATTATGCCATCACATCAAAAATATTTTCTTCATACAAGTTTCCTTATAACGAACAGTTTTGACGTTTAGTAAAAAGTAATTTGAATAGTCAGTGAAATACCCAATAGCCTGTTTGTGCCCAAGTGTGAACGAGCTATTTCTATTATAATTGTTGTAGATTGGAACGCGTTTCCGCGTTCACGGTCATCTCTAATCTAACGTCAAGTCGCAGCGTCAAGTGCAGCCTCACTGACCTTAACAACTAGCTGGTCTGGCTATTCCATAGAAAATTACAGCTTGATGCAGCAATGACGTACTGAGAACTAATTAGTTTCGTTTGCAGCATTGTTCGTGGTTTTTATTTACGCGTTTGCCATAAAAAAATTCTAAAATGGCCATATTAATTTGATACATAAGACCCATCGTTAAAATTAAATTATCGATACCAAGACAATTGTTGTCCATCATTAGTATTAGTTCCAAGAACACTCACTACTGCCTGCCGCAACTATCAGCGCCATAGACCGATCACCAGCCCAGCAAGTGCTATTACAGGTCAGTGTGCAGCCTGCACTAGAACATAGTATTATCCCCAATTAAAACGAAGCACTGCTTGCCAAACAGCGTAGTCGTTCATGTGTGAACTGAACAGCCTAACTGTTTAATTAGTTCAATCTACTATATTTTCACGCTCGTTGCCGACTTGATTATGTTGTTTAACTAGCAAATCGTGTGAGTTGATTCGTATCATAAATGTAACATACTACATATCTTTTAAACGTATTAAACTGCTCTATTCGTGAGCAAGAGACTGTAGTGCCATACGGATTGTAGAAATGTATAGTCGATACAGGATGTACTTAAGAACTTAAGTATAAAGTCGTATAAAAAGGTGCATACCTGTCGTGGACTGACTTTATCTAACAATCAGGATTGTCTCTTGAATAAAACCCAATTCCTTGCTGGAACTGATAGCTTTATTCTTCTAATTACAATTTTCTTCTTATTTCTATTGTTGTAGATCGTATTAGAACTATTCACCGTAACGTAATACGCTCGCTTAGGTACTCCTTTTTTCGTTAGGCCGCATATGGACTTAAGGAGAGATAAGAAATACCTTTATTTATTAAATTTAGCTCTCCATTTTTATTCTATAGTTGGAAATAGCAGTCATAGGCAGTACCGAGTAAGCGTTCGAAATTTCAGGTTATATTGAGTAAAAAGTTGCCACGCGTTTCCCGCTCACATAGCTGTTCTACCCTAATATATTTCTGTGGTCCGTACAAGTCTGTGGTCAGGAATGATAACGGTCGCATCAGTTAACCCTTGCACAACAGTTATTCCCGCCGCCAGCCGGAAGATGCTAGTTTCTTCCCAATCATCCATTGGGATTCTAATTCGGTTGTGTACAAATTCTACGGTCTGTCTCGCCCTTCACGCCATTTGTTCTCTTGTACCACGAGTGTATTGATTTGAATCGCGCGTTGCTGTCTGCAAAAGGATCCATATCCATACTTCCATACTTAATATTATAAATGCGAAAGTAACTCGGTCTGTCTGTTCGAACACGTTCATTGGATCTCGCAGCATACGCAGCTGAATTTTTCGTTGTTGCGTTTATGTTTGTAGCTCACTTAAAACGAAATAGCCGCGAGACATTTTTAATTGTAATATCTCTCGATCATCTGTCAAAATGAGACAAATTATCTCCGCTTTTCGGCCGCTGCCTGCGCTAAGCAAGTGGAGAAATAGTCCCCTATCTACGTCACACCGAGGGAAATAAGTTACCTCCTTTGACGCCATGCTAGCTACCGAGGAGAAACCCCTTTGTCCCCTGTCAATTTGACATTAGCGGTGGAGAAAGATATTTGTGATGCGCCTTCAGGCCTAAACCACTCCACCGATTTTCAAATAATTTGGTATAAAGGTAGATTAGACCGTGAGAAAGGACATAGGCTATGTTTGGCCGCGATAACTCCGGATGGAGCCGCGGGAAACAGCAAGTTTTAATAAAAACTAAAAACGAGTTAAGCTGTATTGTAAGAAGCTGTACAGGTTTACCAGCATAGGTATTCTTTGATCCCAAGTTGCGTGAGAAGCGAGGTCCTGGTCCGCGCGGACAGGTTTGATATATAGCTACCTACTAGTGATGATTGGTGGTTATGAGCTCCTCCGTCTCCGTAGCATCACCTGCTATCTTCAATAGCCCCCCAATAAACATGTACTGCGCATAAAGTGTAAATTTTTGACCTGATTAGGGTCAAAATACACAAGAACTTTACGAATAAAATAAATTATTAAAAAATAAAACCCGACTGATACTTAAAAGAACGAAACAAGCTTTATAGCAGGCGGTACCCATTAATTTTCATCTGGTTTTAGATTTGCAAATGGGTACCGGCTGCTATAAAGCTTGTTTCGATCTTTTAAGCATCAGTCGGGGTTTTATTTTTAATAATTTATTTTATTTTATCCTTTTTGTTATGACAATATACATTTTTGTAAACGTCTTCTAATTTCCTTCATTTTGATATCCCATTCGATAAATTTGAATGATTTTTTTTTACCACTTACATTTTAGCGCCAAAAAATCAACATATAAGGTGCATTGGGGTAATTCCGAAAACGGGTATATTCCGAAAGATAAAAAAATCTAGTAATCGCGGCGATATTTTTCTACTAGTAAAATTTGTCTAGACGGCCAATTTATTACTCTCGCCGCACCAGTCATTTGTTCGTTGCTAGTGTTGCTATTACGTGCGTCGCGATAAATTTTCTGGAGCAAGAAGTTTTCGCGCCAATTCTAGTGATTCGTAATAACCCCAACTTCATTATCTTGGATTTCTGGTAAGTTATTTAAATAGTTGTTTGTTTTTATAATAGACTATCGGCTTTTACGTGTTTGTAATTGGGACTCTACGTCTTAATCCTGTAAAAAAATGTAAAACGGAAATACCCCAATGGGTTTATTACGACATAAAATAGTTTCGCAATAGCCCCACATCGTTTTTTCATAGTAATGGACAGTGATTCTCAATCAATGTAAAACTTTTTACTTTTCAAATAATTAATTTAAGTTAGTAGGTAAGTCAAATGTTAAGCACTTAAAGTATACATAAAACTTTTATGTATACTCTAAGGTTAAGTACGATCGCTTATCTGCTTATTACTTGTCTGATTGTAAATGAGCTAAAATTTGTCATAAATATAGCTGGTTTTATGCATGAAAACATAAAATTATTTAAAACTAGCGGTCTCATGCAGTATCAGCTGCAGTGTACCCCCAACACCCTGAACCCTTCTCTTAATAGGGAATATGCATGATTTAAAAAAAGTATGTTTTTTTTACAATATTAAAAAAGTACATGCATATTCATATTTGGCCTTGTTGCATAGTTAATCCGTTTTATGCTGAGCATGTACATACCATTACCTGATCCTACTTGGACTAATTATACATACTTATACCTACCACTCTTAAAAACAATAATATATTTTGCAGAGTTATCATGCCCCGGACTTACATAAGAACAAATTAAAACATATACTCTTAGCTCTAGCTATTGAAAAGGTAAAAAATGAAGAGCTTAAAGTTATCACGGTGATTTATAATTTTATAAGGTTGATAATTTTATAACATTTAATTCTTTAAAAAAATATTGTTACTTAATAATAAAAGACTAATTTTGTATTTTAATTTTACATTTCTCCACTTATAATGATCCAACTTTCGACTTGTCTACATTTCGCTCCAGCCCATAACCTGTTTCGCTCATTTATAAGTAGAGATGGGTAATTGTCCGAAAAATTTCAAATACCGGAAATTTTTCAATTTATTTTTCTGAAAAATTGAAAAATTGGAAAAATAATGGAAATATATCTTTTTATCGAAATTATTAGTTTAAATGAAATAGTTTATAAAATATAGTTCATAATAAGTTGAAATTCAAATGATTTAATGGCTTTACATGTTGTTTAAAAAAAAAACAAATGATCAAAGTTATATTTTAATACAGATTCATGGTCAATGGTTTATTTTACACATTGTCGTGCGGTGTTCCACAGGGTTCGGTCCTGGGGCCGCTCCTGTGGAACATCGGTTACGACTGGGTGCTTCGCGTACGGTGCCACCGTCCCGTGTTATGCGGACGACACGCTGGTGACGGTGAGCGGGGCTACGCACCGCGAAGCGACCCTGAGGGCCACGACCGCGGTTGCTCAGGTCGTCGACAGGATCCGGCGGCTGGGTCTCGAGGTACACACTCGAGGTGCACAAGTCCGAGGCCATGTTCTTTCATGGCCCTCGGCGCAGGCCAGGCCCGGGAGCCAGCCTTACAGTGGGAGGCACTCCCATCGACATCAAGCCCCGGTTGAAATACCTGGGGCTCGTGCTTGACGGTCGATGGGACTTCGGACAGCATTTCCGAAGTCTGCGCCCCAAGTTGGTGCTCACGGCGAATGCCTTGGGCCGGTTGTTGCCTTACTTGAAGGGCCCAGAGGCCTCCTGCAGGAGAATCTACGCGGGTGTCGTGCGGTCCATGGCCCTATACGGGTGCCCCGTGTGGGCGGACACCCTGGAGGCCAGATTCCTGCCTCTGCTCCGTACGGCGCAGAGCACGATGGCCTCCAGGGCCATCAGGGGATACTGCACGATATCCTTCGAAGCGGCGAGTCTCCTGGCCGGATCGCCACCGTGGATCCTGGAAGCGAGGGCCCTTTCGGCACTATATCAGTTCCGAAAGGAGGCGCGGGAGCGGGGATTCTATCCCGAGCCCGAGGATATTCGGGCCGAGAAATCCCGGCTCCACCAGGTCATGGTGGCCGAGTGGGAGCGACGACTTGGGCAACCACGCGCAGGGCACGCCGTGATTGCGGCGGTAAGGCCCATCATGGGGGAGTGGCTAGAGAGGCCACACGGTAGCCTCTCGTACCGTCAGACGCAGATTATCACCGGGCACGGTAGCTTCGGGCGGTATCTGCATCTGATGGGTATAGAGCCAACGCCCGAGTGCCATCACTGCGACGCGAGCGTGGACTCGGGGCTGCACACGCTCACCGAGTGCCCGGCGTTTGAGACGCCGAGGCGGGAGCTTGTGGCGGCCCTGGGGGTGAGAGTGCTCACGCTCTCCACCCTGCTCGCGGCGATGGGCCGCTGCGCGGATGCGTGGGCGGCCAGCGCCTCCTTCTGCGAGCAGGTCATGCTCGCGAAGGAGACAGCAGAGCGAGCGCAGCGCGATGAGCGAGAAAGGCTCGCTGACATCGCTGCACGCGCTCGAAGGCAGCTCGGGCGTCGGAGGGCGCAAACTGACCTCCGCCCCCCATGAGCGCGGGCCTGAGGGTGACGGGTGGAGCCGCCCGTCACCCTAGCAGAAGCAGGCCACGGCGGCGGCGCGCATCGTAGGACGATGCGCGCCTCCCCACACCGGGTTTGAGTCGGGGACCGCGTGGTCCCCCCCTTCCCGAGGAAGGCCAGACCGAGAGGGATGGCCCTGGGTCAGCCGGGGTGCGAGGGATATGTCGCATGACAACCTCACCTTCGGCCTAGCACTACGACCCAGAGACGGCGTGCGGTTTAGTCGGTTCGAGTCCGACATAACCTCCCTCCTTTTATGAGTGTTTTTGACTGATCTGACCCACAAAACTGCCATTGTTAGTAGACAGCGATGTCCAAAGGTAAGCACCTAAAACTAATATTTTACTATTAAACAGAAATACCAACAAACTAGTAGGTATCTATCTACTTAATATTGCACGTTCATATAACTACTCGTACACGTAGCATTATAATATATTTTAGACTCAGTGGCTTTGCCTTCGTGTGAGTTTATGTAGGTATGTTTATTTGTTTTTCAGAAAAGATTATACTAGCTTCAGATAGTGAATCAGATACTGAAATGAACTGTAATTTTGACAATATGCGTAATGAATCAGAAAATTTATTCACTGAAAATGCTGATTACATTCCAAGAAAAAAAAAAAGCTTTCAGAAGTCGCCGGAAAAGACAATACTCCAAATTGCAGCTTACCTAGAAGTGATACGTACATATCAGAACCAGATGAGTACAGTCAGTACGCTCAACGTTGGTCTAGTCCAGATTATACAGTTAAAGAATCCCAAAAACAAATCCCAAATTCAGAAAATCAGTTTTGTGATGCGGCAGTGATGACAGAACCAGAGTACAAAGCGGAAGAAAATGAGAACATTAGAATTTCAAACTTAATGATTTGTAAATTTATCTCGCATGAACTTCACCGGTATACCGGTGATGAACGGTATAATCTTATGCAAGAAATCATAAAAGTCTTTAAGAAAAATAATAAATAACAGTCTTAGTAATAGGGTACGGAATCCTAAATATGAGAAATTTTAGTATTTTGATAAAAAGTAACAAATAAAAATTTGTTATCTTGTTTTATTTTCTGATCTTGGTCGACTCCCCATTTTTTCCAATATTTGAAAAATATTTGAAAAATTGAAAAAATTTTGGAAATTTTTCATTTTTTCTTTTCTTTTCATTCCGAAAATTTTCCATTATCCATCACTATTTATAAGTATATTTTTCATGCTAAATACTTTACGAAAATGTTGAGAACCGTTGTAGTTTCTTGGGGTTATTACGAAATATAAAGTCACAAGAATCGAGAATAGACAAACTACCTACATAGTGGCCGTTCTTTTGATTATGGGGTAATAACGATCGAAAAAACAATGTAAACCTTCTTTCAAACTGCAATAAAACTGAATTTAAAATGATTTCGCAATTACCCCAAGGTATTTCGTAATTACCCTTGTTTCAGCAATTTTTGAACACATATTTCTAATGCGATATTTTAAATTCTTATTTATATATTCAAGTATTTAATATATAATTATCGTAAGTGTGTTCATAACGTATTGGTTGATGTAAAAATAACGGCAGTAAATGCAAAACTAATTAGAGTATTAATTCGAATAGCAGATCTTCAGTCATCTCATAGAAATTTCAGTCGGAAATACCCCAATGCACCTTATAGCTTTTGTTCATATATTTTATGTACCCAAGAACACTCGGGCAAAAAATCCCTTTCATATGAGATATGAATCATTGATATGCATACAGTGGTTCAGAAGATATGAGGCAATAAAGAATATTTACAAACATATATACCTATACAAGACACGCGCGAAAAACATTACGCTTCTTGGCAGTCGGGTAAAAACACAGCGTCTTCATCCTAGCAGCAATCCCGGTCGCCTGTAATGAACGTCCAGAACGTCCTGCTAAACAAATTAAACCTTTATCGCAAATAAAACGAACTGTTGTTCCAGAATTCCAGACAAACTAGGTACTTAGAATTTCGCTTTATGCACATACTAGCTGTTATCCACGGCTCCGCCCGCGTGGATATCAGTTATCGCTATGATATCGATTATTGTTATAATTTGTAGCCTATGTGTTATACTGATGGATAAGCTATAATATATTTCTTAATAAGAGTAACAAACATGCGTCCATCCATCCATCCATCCATCCATCCATCCATCCATCCATCCATCCATCCATCCATCCATCCATCCATCCATCCATCCATCCATCCATCCATCCATCCATCCATACTTACAAACTTTCGCGTTTATAATATTAGTAGAATTCGTCACATAACCTAAATGTTTGTAATTCCGCGACTAAAAGTCGAAAGCTCGCATCCGCCGCGCGCCGGCTGCGCGTGAGTTTTCACTTTCGACGGCCGTTGCCCCTTCGGCCAACCTCGGCACACTTCGGCGTGTTGTGTCAAGGTCGGAAGACGGGGCTTCGTGTCATGCTGCGACCTTCGGAATTAGGACATGACATGCTTGTTCTGGTTTCGTTGATTTGTTTCGCGACAATTTCGTGTAGCAAGGCCGTGAGTGAATCTGCATTGCAAGTTCAGGTAAGATGACGTAGTATTAGGGGTTAAAGTATGAAATTGCCGATTTGTACTGACAAATTGAAATTCGTTTATTTTTTTAATTTAACGTATTTATTTAATCAAAATAATTACCATTATTATCTATACATTGCTGCCATCTAGTAGGAAGGTCATTTATGCCTTTGCGATAGAACTCTGGTGATCTAGATTCGACAAACTGTGTGAAAGCATTTTGTACTGCCTCCTGAGAAGAAAACTTTTTATCACATAGAAAATTGTCCAAATCACGAAAAAAATGGTAGTCTGTTGGAGCAAGGTCTGGCGAATACGGAGGGTGACGGATAGTTTCTAATTGCAGTTCCTGTAGAGTTAATTAAAACTGCTGTATGAGGTCTCGCGTTATCATGGAGCAATAATGGTGAAGATCGATTCATGAGTCGGGGCTGTTTCACTGCTAGTTTTGCTATCATTGTTCGGAGTTCGGCACAGTAGACATCTGCCGTTATTGCTTGACCAGATCGTAGAAAGCTATAGTGAATAACACCATGCTGAGACCACCAAACAGTTACCATTACCTTTTTATTGGTAAGCTTTGCTTTAGGACACTGTTGTGGCGTTTCACCTGGGGTCAGCCATTGCATTTTTCGCTTACGGTTATCGTAAAGAATCCACTTTTCATCACATGTCACAATTTGATCCAATATTCCTTCATTTCTGTATCGATTCAACAAGGCAACACAAGTTTCAACACGCATTTCTTTTCTTTCTGCAGAACAGTCAAATCATGAGGTACCCATTTTTCACATTTTTTTATTTTATTGATTTGACGCAAATGAGTCAATATTGTTGGTAAGGTAACGTTAAACCATGCAGCTAATTCCTGGGTAGTTTGGCTCGGATCGGCTTCCACCATGTCCATGAAGGAAAAGTGATAAGTACAGTACAGTACAGTGTTGCAACTGTTAATAGGCTTCAGTAGCTTACTCTCAGGCGAGTGCTGGATTGCTACTTTACTAAATACCTACCTAGTATTTTAAAACTAAATTATCCTCTAATTAGCCGTACATACATATATACTCTCGCCTCTTTAACTGTAGTACGGAAAAATATCATTAACGTGTAATTAACACACTTTACTAATTATTAGGTCTCATAGTTTAGGTACTTACAACAAACAAACACTTCAGCTGTATAATATTACTAATTACTGTAGATTTAACGTAGATAAGTTACTAGACCAAGAAATGATAGCCAGGTCGGTCTTATGATGGGTAACAGAAACCAACAAGGTTGCAGACAAACACACGGTCCACCTGATGGAAAGTGGTTACCGTGGCCTATGGACGTGTGCAACACCGAGGAGTCACACTCGTGCTGCCGACCCTGTAAACACAGAGAGTTTCTGTGCCGTCAGCGTAGAAGATAAAGCAGGAATAGCCTTTGGTCTTTCTACTGACACCACAAAACCCCTCCAGTGAGCTCTGGCTACACTACTCACCCCCGGGAACACAACACGAGGTTATTATTATGGCTGCGGTATTCTGTAGATCGGAGTTACTTCCCCAGTCGGTCTGCTCATTTGGTCAGAAATACCGTCGTCTCCTACCTCCTTCAATACTACGGGTGATAAAAAAGCCCGGATGTTTCCAGGAACAACTCTGAAATGAAGATGTTGATGAGGAGCGATACTTCGTTGTTGTTTTGCCAACACTACACGCGTGTTATCGTTTTCAACTCGAGTTCATTGAATCATTAATGTACCTAGTTAACACACTTTTGGTGCCTTTGATTGTTTTATGTTTCGATAGTACTCTATAGGTATATGGATACCGATTTTCCTTCGTTTCCTTAGGTGGGAGACAAGCACAGGACCCATAAATAAATAAATATATCACAACATACACCCATGGTAAACATAGCTGAACTAGCTTGTGTAATGGAATCTAGAATGAGGATAAACATACTTAGATACATGTTTTTTCGTAAATACATACATATACATAGAAACACTCAGACCAATGCAAATATTCATATTCATACATACAGATATTTGCACCGAGCGGGGATCGAACCCGCGCCTCCTGCGTAGCGACTGCGTTCACTATCGCCACGCCACAGAGGCTGTATGGACGTGTGCAATGCTAGGGACTGATCGGATTTCGCATGTAATATTATCAAGCTCGATTTAACTGGGTTCTCACGATATAGGCTGGATTTCAATAGTCAATAATATAATGCTGTTGTATTGTGTGAGTCACACAAAACACAAGATACTACCATATGTGTAAACACTAGTATACACCTATATGCTACCACTGCCAATTCTCATTGGTTTATATGTACAGTATGTACAATGCATGGGCTTCAGAACTGCCTGGACAATTTGAAACTAGAATAGGGGTTTTTTTTACGTGCGGGAAATCCCCCACGTATAACTCCGGATGTCTCTGTTGACTCGTCTGTGGTTCGTTGTGCTAGGTCGAAGGTGAGGTTGCCATTCCTCTCGGTCTGGCCCTCCTCGGGAGGGGGGACCACGGCCTGCTTCTGCTAGAGTGACGAGCGGCTGTACCCGTCACCCTCAGGCCCACTAGAATAGGGTAGTGTTCCGAGTCAACGGATCGTCATAAATTTGCTTTATGTCATAGTTTTTTTTCCCAACGCATAGTAAACTAAGAAATTGCCTTACTAAACTGAAACTAAGACTTTTCAACCAATCAATCAAATAACCCACTGCAGTCCACTGCTGGACATAGGCCTCTCCCAATGTGCGCCATTCCGTACGATCCTCCGCCTTCCGCATCCAGTCCATCCCAGCCACCTTTTTCAGGTCATCGGTCCATCTGGCTAGGGGGTGTCCTACCCTTCGTTTGCCTTCTCGCGGTCTCCACTCTAGGACTCGTCTGCTCCAACGGCCATCGGTCCTTCGACAGACGTGGCCAGCCCATTGCCACTTCAGCTTGCGTATTCTGCGAGCTATGTCGGTAACTTTGGTTCTTTGTCGGATCACGTCATTTCGAATTCTATCCTTCAGAGAAACCCCAAGCATAGCTCGCCCCATAGCCGGCTGCTTCATTATTTTAAATTCCCAAAATAGGTCAAAATATAAACAATCGGAATAATAAAGAATTTACAACTTTTTAGATTCTTTATCAAACGAATCAATCTTGTCAATGTACATGTGTAAACGCAACGTGGACTGTCATACATTTATGCTGTGACGTCACAGTATGCTGCGATTTTGTATGAAGCGTTTTCAGGCGACTCGAGAAATTGTATTTTCAAAATCAAATATCTTTCTAAAAGAATATTTCGATAATACACAACCATATTGTATGAAGTGACTCCACACGCCATCTGGTGTACCTATTATTATTAGTACATATTATGTATTATGATTTATGAACCTGACTGTACGAAAGTAGAAGAAAACCGGAACTGAAAACTGAGCCATTCAGTTTTCAGTTCCGGTTTTCTCTTATTAATCAAATTACGTAATTACCTATTATTATCGTATTAGATTATCACAATCTATATAATAATTAGGTAATAGTATAATAGAATGCTATTGATTTTTCATAAGCTAATACAGTATACAAAAAAACTAATGACTAGATTGACTAGTCCAGTGTTTCCCAAACATTGTTCTGCCATGGCCCGGTAATATTCACACTGCCCCTTCGTGACCCACTGAATACTTTTTAAACCAAGCTGGTTCCATTAATAATACACATTTATTAATGTAGTAAAAATGTTTTATTAATACTAGATACATACAATATTTTGATATCACTCTAGTCACTAAATTTTAGTGCGAAGTATGGAGCTAGCTTCATTTAAATTAATATACAGATAGCAGATATTATTTTTTTTAAAAGGGCGGGTGTGGTGCGCCTGGTACCGGGTCGCGGCTCGGCAAATGGGAAACGGTGGACTAGTCTATAACACATTCAATATATTAATCATCGTTATAATACGATTTATTATGACTTAAAAGTATATCACCGGAATATACCACCTACATGACACAGAAATATTATTTTAAAGAATTATTTTAGTGCTGAATTTGAAGAAATATTTTACTTTCAAGATATTAAAATATTTTAAGCTACTTTTGTCGTTGACTGTAACATCTCAATTTCAACCCTCATTATTTATTGAAGCCTTGAGTAGACCAAAGTTGTACAGTACACCTATCCAAACTATCTCATGTAAAAATGTCCCGAATCTTCACATGGCCTCGTCCTGACCTGACTCAAACTGTAATTCTGTGCCAAGTACAGTATTATAACTTCATCAATTTATGTAGAACCTTCGACTGCTACGATGTGTCTTCATTAATGTTGCCAATGTCAAGTAAAATGTATTATAAAATTATTTATTAAATGGCGAGACGCTAATTTCAAGTTTTTTGTCTTGTCTTTCTATTCTATATATCTTTGTATTGTCAAGTTAGCCACGCTACCAAATTGGTTTCCGTGTGTCCGCCCCCCACGAGAATCAGGTGGTCGATTAGTTCCCATTGCACAAAGTACTATCGTAATCGTATTGAGAGAACGAAGCAACGCGATTGGCCTCCTACCTACTGTTAACCTGTATGTGAAGCCGGCCAGTCACAATGCTCCGTTCTATCAATACGTTGACGATAGTTGTTCGTGTAAGGGGTAAAGTACATTCAGTGAGCAAATACCGTATTGTCACTTGTCAGTTACTATGTTTCGAACTTGTGCACTGCAACTACGGAATGACAGTTTTGAACTTTTTATATAGAAATTAATATGTTAAAAAATTGATGAGACGGCTCTCTAGTTTAGTTGATTATAAGGCAAGCATTCAGACGGTATTGAAATGCGAGCAGCTTCGAGCCCCGTCCTAAGTGTCTACATTTTTAAACTTACAAAAATATTATCAACAAAATTTGGTATACCTTTTCCAACTAAAAAAAGCAGAACTTTTTGGAAATGGACCAAAGGAAAGCCATTGTGAAATAAATAATCGTATGTCTAACAGTCAAAATATAGTTGAACTGTATGTTGTATAACTATAAGATTGGGATTTCTTTGCCACGGAAGTTGTTTATCTTGGGAAGTATGAATGCACATATTTTTGTTTTTAAGCGGGTTTGATTGTATTTTGATCAAATAAACCTACTAATTTTGACCACAGTCGTCGCATTGCTTCATTATCTTGACATAGTACCCATTTTACTACGCCGGAGTCTGGCTTCGTGGACAACAAAGAAATGTGTAACATGTCACTTTCACTGGTTCAAAAAAAAAACTATGGCTTGTTATCAATTGGTCACACTACCAGAGATGCCAAACGTGCGGAGGGGAGAAGTATAAGCTGGAAAGCAAACCCCAAGCTCCAAGGTGAAAGCTTCAAATGGCACCGATGATATAACTATGAGATGACTATCGATAGTGATCAAATTAACTGTGGCTCATGCAGCTCCGTAGTCAGAACATACTGGTGGTAGGAATGTGATGGCACAAATTTGTTACAAATTTCGGCCGGTATGGGTACCTACCACCGTGCACGATTGCGAAAAACCCTCCATAGTAATCCAATCTCAAGTTGATTGCGTTCAGGGGTCAGCAAGTGCATAGCCGGGCAGGAGGGATTGTGATTGCAGCACTAGTGGGGCCGGTTGGTGTCACGCGGGGCTGCGACGACAATCCTCTTTTGATGACGCCGTCAAGCTAGGAGGGTAACATTGAACCCTTGTAAGGAACTGGTAGCGGGTCCGCGATGGGCCGTTTTGAGCATTTACTTTTTTACTTTATTTATCCTAAATCGATTTAACTGGAACTTTTATATACTCGTATGTGTAATTAATTCATTCTTATCAGTTTGAAGAACGGGCGAACTTCAGGCTGACATAGAATAACATAATTTATAGTACTTGTTTTTGTCGAAAGTCTCTAAAATTCAAATGTGCTCAAAATATAATGATTTATAGTACAAACTACAGTCACAGTGTATACTGTGCTACAGTCATGTTAAACAATACTCGTACTGAAAGTTATTAGGTGACCCAAATACGGGATACCCCGACAGTGAATCCTACCCTGTCAACGCGATAACCAAATTATCCGGTACTCGGAAAAGCTCGGTATCCGGCAATATGATTTAGAATGAAGCTACCGGTATTGTAGTTCTTGGCATCACAAAATGTACTATTTTTGCGCGGATTTGGGTATTTTTTTAGAATAGCACAAGGTGCTATACGTCGGTGAAGCAACTCAAATCCGCCATCATATATTATACCAAACCTATCCGCCAGTGGCCTTCGTTTCTATCGCGACTCGATGTCCAAATATGCTGGTAATTGGGGTCTGGCCAGGCGTCCGGATAGCCGAGCCAAAATTAACGGTGTCCGGCTTTTGTTAGGCTTTTTACATTTCGCAAAAGGATAATCTAGTTCTAATCTACACACGAAGGGAATTAATACGGATTCCTGTTCTCTTGAGTTTCTGGCTGGTCTGGTAAGCTAGTAGTGAAATTATCATTTTCAACTAGTTTATTCACTTAATTTAATATTTTAACTTATAATAATATTTCTTAACATAATTATATAAAACTTTTAAAAACAAGCTTTTGTTTAAAAAATCTGTTGTACTGAAACGAAAATTATAATTGTATGTAAAGATTATGCTAATTTGACAAGCCTGTATCGCGCAAGTTCTTTTTCTGTTTACTAACTAAATAACTACTATAACACTTTTTTTCAGATTTTATCATGATTTATTTGCCATAATTTACTTTTAGCTCTAGAATCCGTTAAATTTAGCGATAGAAATCGTTAAAAATGGTTTTATTGGAATGAATGATTTTCGCATTAACGTCAGAAAGTATCATGTAGCTTGTTTTAAAAAAAAATCGTTATTATTAATTAAATTTGTCACTTTTTAGCTAAAGTAATATCATATGGACCCAGAACCAGAACTGTGCTCACGAAGACCAGCCGAACCAACCCAAACACAACTAGTCCATTTTATTTTATTTATATTGTTGATTGATGGCACTTGCAACATATTATTTAGATCCTTATATATATCTGGCAATAAATAACTTCAGTAGTAGTATCACTCTATATGTCACAGAAAATTGTATGTTTTGCATCTTGGTGCCAAGTAATGTGATAGAAAGAAGTAGGGTTCTTAATGCACAAGTTGAGCTCCAACATTATCCTGCGTATTAAAGGTGGTCATGGGATTTCTGTGCTAAACATAGTTGAATAATACTCTTTGTATTTTTCCATAATATTTTATTTTTCAACCGGATCAATTTCACTTCAACGCATTCTTAAAGGTTTCTTGAAACTGGGTAGGTTGAAAAATATTAAACGTGTATACGAAATTTTGTTAAAGTCGGTTGGTGATATCTGCTTCAAAATCAAATTGCAAGGTTAGTCTCGAAAAAAATACATACAAACATTCATTAATACAAAAAAAAGATATTGAAACGCAAAATCTTGGATAATGTAGGGTGTCCGGCATTTTTATCCATGTCCGATTTTTTTATCCAAATGTCCGGCCTTTTTATCCAAAGGTCCGGCCAAACCGACTGGTGTGTCCGGCTATTACGTTTGGCAACCTGGTAACCCTAACGGTACTATACGCACGTCCATTCCTTGTTTGAATGAGCTTTGTTGTGATATTCGTGCATAGTGCAAGAATATCACTTAAAAAATATAACGGATCTCTGCACATGATCTGATATACTTCCTAAGGCTTTCTTCGTGGAGTTAAGGGGTCGGACAGTAGCTATCTGCCGTAAATTATTCACATATTCCCTCATTCGCGGGCCCCAAAGGAGCTTTGAATGCAACCGGATTGATAATTTTAAGAAGCTTATCTTATTTTATCATTCGCAATTACCTATGCAATGAATCAATCTTCGATAGTAAATCTGAAGTTAACACAATAATATTTATGAATACAACGATCATCGACCTCTTATCACTATCGCGTTATCACCTTAGGAAATATTGCACTTGGCAGAGGCACTACTTGATATGATAACGAATTATTGTCTCTGTGTTATAGTTTTTTTTTTACTTAAGACTATACTTAAGGCATTAGATAGGTAGATCGGTTAGAGAGCCGTACAATGAAAATCGATAACAGACTTGCAAATTGTTTAAAATATCATGGTCAATCGCATTACTTCGAAATATCGGGTTATTTATCTACCATGTTCCTCCGTGATCATGGTACTTGTAACAGTGCTGAAATATCGGACACTTCAAACAATATGTACATGGTAAATATCATGATAGCTCCAATAGTAAAAACTTCCACCAAGTGATGAGAATGTTGTTAAAGCTAAAAAGTGGTAAAGGTCAAAAGGACGTAGAACACGACGGTATTCCGTCCAATTGAGCAGTCCGCCTGGGGAAGTACCTTCGCCTTACAGAATGCCGCGGCCATAATAACCTCGGGTTGTATTTCCGGCGGTGATTAGGGTAGCCAGAGCTCACTGGAGAGTTTTTGTGCTATCAGTGGGAAGACTAAAGGCTATTCCTGCTTTGTCTTCTACACTGACGGCACAGAAACTCTGTGTTTACAGGGTTGGCAGCACGAGTGTGACTACCCTGGCGTTGCACTATTTTGCCTATAGGCCATGGACCGTGGCCTTGTTTGCCAAGTGGTAACTAAAAAAAAAACTAAATATTCTGAGACATATTGTACAGCTACACCCAGGCTATGCAAGTAATATGGGTACTAGAATGCGATAAACACAGGTTTTATTGCAAACAGAAAAACCCAGAGGATAAAAGGTTTTTTTTTATATATGACACGTCAATTTGACTTTTCCTCGCATAATGGTAAGCTGAAGGCAACGTCCCAGGAAAGAGGGTCACCATTACATACACGTACCACGTTAACAATGTTGGCACTCAGCATGACGGCCTTATCAGATGCTATTTCCGCTGCCCCTTGCTTGCCCCGCTTAAAGGACCCGGGATTGTAGAAAGAAGGAAACACGTGAGCAGGCAAGGAGTTACATGTTTTACTGGCAGATTATACCTAGTTCTACATATAAATCATCGACGTTCTTGCGTTAATCCTGATCGCAAATCTGACTTCCAAGGCCCTACCTCGGAGTTCAGATTCCGCTTCTTCCAGTCCAATGGCTACAACTTCGATATAAAGTTTAGTTTAACATATTAACTTATAAATATGTTGCTCTAAATAGGAATCCAAACGCCATATTAAACAGGTAGTTTTTTTTTAACGTGCGGGAAATCCTCTCGAAAACCCCCCGTCCTCCCTCCGGAGTTGTAGGGGGAGGTTATGTTGGATTCGAACCGACTAAACCGCACGCCGTCTATGGGTCGTTGTACTAGGCCGAAGTTGAGGTTGTCTTGCGACATATCCCTCGCACCCCGGCTGACCCAGGGCCATTCTTATCGGTCTGGCCCTCCTCGGGACTAAACAGGTAGTCATTAACTTAGTTTTCTATTGTTATAGAACTCCTAATGCGAATTACTAAACTGATAATCTATTATTTCACCATTAATATCCTCTTAGTGCCTAATTACTCATTTTACTTAATATATATTAGATGTCATTCTAACTTTTCGGTCAGTGCTACATATTATAATCAAGATGTCTGTTGTATTTTTATCAAACTGTGCATAGAATATCTTCAATTCTATAAGCGGGTGTTTTGTGAAGTGTTTGTTGCCTATATCAATGGAAATAGTGTATGGTGGACTATGAAATATCGTTATGTCATCTTCCATTCAGATCTTTAACAGCAAGATGTAAGTCAAACCACTTGATCTTCTGTCATATTTTTGTTATAAAATACCTAATAGTTATAAAGTACCTAAGTCCTGCTGCTATCAAGACGAAAGATGCAACCCGAAAGTCATTTTTGTTATTGCCTTTATTAATGTTCAAATATGCATTATATTTGAAGATTACAAAAAGACGCTTCATTGGAATTAATTATATAGATTTTCGCGTATCTCGGTTTAAAACAATTGTTGGGTATGTTATGGTATGTACTTGCCTAATTTTCATTCTTGCAAAAACTCCAATATTACCCCTAGCACGAACAATTATCGTAATTGTATCGTGAGAACGGAGCATTGCGATTGGCGGCGTGACACACACACAGGCCACCGATTCTGCTAAATTTATGACATATCAAAACCACTATCATACCGCTGACATTGCAAACAATGTCATTAAATTTTAGACTTTAATCCTGACTAATAAAGTTCAAAATAAAAAGAGAAAGAGTTTATAACATTTTTTCATTCACTCTACAAGATTGTCATTTAATTTTAGACTTTAATCTCATGGCAGTAAAGTCCAAAGTTAAATGGCATTGGTTACAGTGTCTGTGGTACCGCAGTGGTTTTGCTATGATAAAAATAATAGCAGAATCAGGGCCCAGGTTTACAGTAGGTAGGCAGCCAATCGTAATGCTCCGTTTTCTCAATACGCTTACAATACTTGTTCGTGCTAGGGGTACACTATAAGTTAGTCTACTGTAAGTCATAAACCTTTATTATCAACACTGTAGTTCAGTTAATATTTTGACGTTTATCTTTATTGACACGTGTCAAAAAGGATTAAGGTAACTGGCAACACGTTCAACGGTTGTGTAGAGGTGAGGGAAAAATAAGTGCCGTTCATGAGGCACGTTATATATATATTTGCCTGTTTAAAAAAATATTTTTTTCATTGTGATAGACAGGGACCACTTCTTTCTTCTTGTAACAACGCTTCTTGGGTATTCATAAATTGTTTTCATACATACCCACCGGGTGCAGGTATCATTAACCTGGCCATTGCTCTATAAATATAAGTCTACTAAATCTTGCAGATTTGAAATAAATAAAAATAGGGGAGGGGATGTATTTGCTATCGGATAGCTAGACAAAAACCGCAGCTCTTTAGTCGCCTCGTAGGTACGCTGTAAGGGACATGATGGTTATTGTATACAAAAGTGTATTTCCTTTGTTCCAGATAGTGTAGTGCCATGCACGACCAGGAAGGTGAGGGCGAGCCCGCGCACCACGCGCGCCGCCCGATGAACGCGTTCCTCATATTTTGCAAGCGCCACCGGAGCGTCGTCAGGGACAAGTATCCCAATCTTGAGAACAGGTAAATATAATACCCTAATTATTGTATTCACAGTAATTTCCCAGTTCCATCCAAATTTTGTTCGTTGGAGCCTAGGATCCGCAATTTTTTGTCGGTATATCGGTTTTTTCGGAAGTGGCTGTAGTGTGATTTCCTAATTCTGAGAGGATATCTTCAGGATATCTTCAGGGTCTCTTCCGTAGTTTGGCAGGTAAGGTTGGCTTGGATTTCTGAGGAGGTGGTAATACCTTCCACTCCCGGTAAAAAAGCAGTACCATATTACGCAAACTGATGAGATGTTAAAACATGTAAACTGCTGTAAGTTTGCATTTTGAAAACGACATAAGATGTTGTCTACCTTTTCGTGAAAAGAGGACAGGAGTTTCGCATCCATTAGAATACGATTGTCGCAAAGATATTACAACAACTTTTGAACCACTGATGGAGAACACTGACAAGGAGTGCTTGTCTGCCACATCATTGGTGTTCCAGGTTCCAGGTTCCACCTGATGGAAAGTGGTTACCGTGGCCTATGGACGTGTGCAACACCAGGGTAGTCACACTCGGGCTGCCGTCCCTGTAAACACAGAGTGTCTGTGCCGTTAGTGTAGAAGACAAAGCAGGAATAGCCTTTGTTCTTCCCAACTTGAGCTTAAGGACATCTCTTTCCTAAAATAATCTGTACCCGATTCACAGATTCTGATATAACCCCTTTTATGATTGCAGATCAATAACGAAAATTCTCGGCGAGTGGTGGGCCAACTTGGACAAAGAAGAGAAAGCCTGTTACACAGGTCTTGCTAAGCAGGTACGTTATCTGATGCTTGTTAAGAAATTAACACTTATGTCGTTTAAAGAAGCATTAGAACAACAACTGACTTATTTATTTTTTCTTCTCCAGTACAAAGACGCGTTCTTCAGCGCTAACCCCGATTTCAAGTGGTACAAGTTGCCCGCGCCACCGCTTCGCACGCTGTCATCCCGACCACGAGAAAACGACAAGCAGGCAGAGTCCCCAACTAATGAACATCAAGAGATCGAAGTAGAGAAGACCAATAACAACTCTACTAAAGTAGACTTCAATAAACGGTCAAGAGATGATATGTTCGATCATCCCAAACCACTCTCAATGTTCACCCCTGGCAAACTGGCCGATGAAGCCCAGATGGGAGGCCTCAGTAGCCTCCTCGAAACGAAGACTGAAACTCACACTACGAACCCTTACTACTCACCCCCGTGCTTTAAGATTAACACGATCTCAACCCCAAACGAATACAGATCTCATAACTTTATAGAAAGGGCTAAATTGAAACGTCCCCCTGGAGAGGACAGCATACGCGAGCTTCAGAACGCTCTCACGGAAACTTCTAAAGTATTTGAAGAAGAGTTTGATGATGAGAAGCGGCGGATATACTACGGGATGCCGAATGACGGAGGGTACACCAACCAGGATGTTATAGACCAAATAGTTGATAAGAGATATTCTAGAGATGATGAGTACGCTTTTCAAAGGACATGGTCAGACGATGAGAAAAATATGAGATCTGGGAGGTCGTGTAAGGGTAAGAGATACCAGGAATTTATGGCTGTTGGAGGTCTCATTGTTAATAAACGGCAGAAACGGGATTCTGATAAGCCAGACGATAACTACAGCGCTGCCTGTAGCTGGGACACTGGATGCGCGCGCAGCGACGAGTCCTACACCTCAATTAACGATGATCCGAAACAGAGCTGTTCTTTCTTCGACAAGTCAGCTGATGGCGAAGACAAAATCGATACACTCGATGGACCCGAACCAGACAATAACGGCAACAAAGCCTTCAAAGCTGCCGACTTCGATTTAGACGCCAAAATAAGAGCCTTACCCTCGCTTAGCCTAGAAAAGTTCCAACAAAAGAAACGCGAAAACAAACGCAAGAAGAAGACCATCAATCTGAAACCAAAAGCGCCTGAATCTTCCCAAATCGTGAACTCGGTACCTCGCCCGATGTTGAACGATAGGCGGAACATGGCTGAGAATTGGCGGGACACCGTGATCGGTAGTCAGAAGCGAAAACCCCGTAAGATAAGCATCACTCGCTTCGAAGCCAATTGTATGGTTTCGAGCGTCGGTTCGAACGAGGCGCATAATATAAGTCCGGAGATAAAGTTCGCCATGGAAGCACCTTGCACGGACGTTCAGAATATGGAGATCTGCAAACAGTCCCATCACAGCGTGGACCTAATGGCCTTAGCCACTCTCGCTGAAGTCGCAGCCAATACGTCGAAGCTGGACGATCCGTCTATCATGGATTACATGTCCGCGAACGCAGGAGACCACGCCTCCGTGGTATGAGATACCAGCAACTAGCCTTAAAAACAAATTCCAAAAATTATTTACTTTGTAATCAGATAATATTTATATATAGATCTAATTTTACATTGTACGCATAAAGAAATAATATTATTGTATACTTTTAACGTAGTTTTTATAACGTAGATATAGTAACTATTTATATTGAAAATAGAAAAAAAAATGGAAACTATATGTATACCTACTTTTAGCTGTCGGTTAGAAGGCTACATAATGCTTTGTTAGGTCTAGAAGTAATAAAATAGAATTAAGGGGAGCCTATAGTGGGGTTCGCGTTTATAGCAATGTAAAAAACGTATTTTCGTTTTTATTAAAAATAAACAATTCAGAAAGGAATTTAGTGAAGATGTTGAAGGTAACAACAGACTTTGAAAGAGATTTGAGCAATTTTGCAACCAGTTGAATACTCTTCAAATAATGTTAAAGTTACAAAAATATCCAATATAATATTATTTTTATTCACAACTGTATTCCAATTTTGTAGTTACGAATATCTTTGTTGTATGGCAATATTTTTTCGGCACCCTTAATGTCTAAAAATAACTACAAAGCATAATGTATTTTACTATGATAAGAAGAAATACAAATAAATTAATATTATGTTATCTTTAGGATGTATTTCTAGATTAAACAAACGATCGTATAATCTAAAATGATGCGCCACTCCTTGTATTTCTAGCAGTTGGTATTATTATCCAGTTTTTAATGTAAAACATTTTTCAACACACATGTTTGTAAAGTGGCCCATGACCACAGAATTGTCTAAAATATGTTTTTTGTTGACTACACTCTTGTCGTATTATACACCCTGGGCCTATTATGCTTAGGCTGCAATTCAGCCTCAAGTATGCCTAAATCAGCTCACTTGTATCGTAACGTTCTGTTATAAATAGTTTCGAGGCAAACATTACTCAACACTTGTGAACATAAATTATGAACAACCATAACATTCGTTGTCATTAATTGCCAGAATAATAAATACAATTTAAACTATAGTGAAAAAATAACTGAAAATATTGGAGAGGTCCATTCTAAAAGTGCAAAAATCAATAATGGTGTACATTATTTTAGTTTAAACGAAGTGGGCGATACATGGCGCCTTGTGTGTGACAGTCGCTCGCGCAGGTTTCATGCCAAACAGTCATAGAGATAATTCCTAAACCTCATTATGTATAAAGTTAGGTAATTAAATCGCCTTAATAATTTAGAGATTTAAAAGAACGAAAACACCATGCATATAGACTGCATTGCATTTTTAAGGTGATTCATTATTTTCGTTGGTAACGTTGCACACGTGCAATTATCATTTACTTATACATATTTATATTATATACTTAGTGACAAGAGTCACATGTTTTTTTGTATAAAAGCGAATTTATCACAATTAACGTTATGGCAACTTCAGGACTCTAAAGTGTTGGAACATGATGCTGGGATAGTGATGTATCAATGAGCTTATGGAGTATCGATAATATTTTATAGGTTTGCAATACTTAGGGCATATGTAATCACGCACCAACTGTCTACCTAAATTATTTTTCTTAGAAATTACTCAAGTCTGGGTGAAATGCAAAACAACATATCATAATATATGTAATAAAAATAAAAATTACACTATTTTTTCGTGGGAATATCGTTTCTCTTTGCTAACATAAACATTGACAGTAAATGTAGGTGATTACATGTGTCAGAGAGTAAATATAATACCTTTAAGATGTCAGTAACTCGCTATTTCAAGGCCAAGATTGGAATTTCTGTTTAAGCTGTTTTATAGAAAAAAGTTTTAAGAGTACACTATAGCTTTAACAAAGTGCTAAAAAGATAGCTGATCAAGAATTCCAATCGAAATAAAATAAAAAGATTTGTAAAAGATAAAATCTATTTATCTTTTTTATAAGAATTTATACTTAAGGTAAAGTAACCACTATTGGGTGAAGAAAGAGATCTTTTGTGGTAAGGATTGTGATGTAGGATAAGAATGGAAAAGCAGAAGTATGTGTGTTGCTACTGAGGGCCTCAGAGTACCGGCCGAACGTCACTATGCGAGTCAAACTCGCATTATTTTCTTTGTGATAAAAACCTTGACTGGTGTTAGTTTAACTCTAAAGATATCTTTCTTTCACAATTATTAGTTATCAAATTCATAAAAAGAGATCATTTTACTCATTTCAAATGTCAAAAAAGACGTTTAGATAATGCGTGGATTAGATTAATCTTGTCCCTATTAGGTACCTGATGTTTATCGAAAATTCATGAAATACATGTGTGAAAAAAAAAGAAAAAATATATCATCGCATTATATAGGTATTTTGAAACCATTTTTTTTAAGTTAATCATTAATGTCAATAGTAGATATATAATTTACGTGTATTTGAATTAAGAACAGTGTTTCTCAAATGTTCGTTTTTGTTTTATTTTTGTAATGGATTTTAAGGGTTTCTGTGATTTTATTCTATCTTATGTTAATGTCGCCAGACGTAATGTTTTAGTTGCAGGTCTAGTCTAGATTAGGATTTACAAAGGAAAAAAATCAAGTACTAAATTCGAAAAGTGCACTTATATTTTTTAAAGTTACAAATGATGACACAGGCCATAATGTGACATGCTCATCCAAAGACCAAATGTATTTAGAATAGAGAAGCTAGGTTGTAGATATCGTATATGTAATATATAGGTTATATATAAAATATTATGTATGAGAAATATAATTACAACACGTCAATAATGCGGCATTTAAAATAATGTCAAAATTTATCATGTTACTCTTTAATTTCATTTGTAAATTTGTTGCACATTTTTGTTTCTTTTTTACCAACAGTCTTACTCGCATAGATTTTAAAGTAAATAATTGTTGATTTTATGTAAAGTTTAATTGATTGTTACGTTTTATTAGACGGTTCCTAAATGTTTTTTAATAATGAGCTTTATGAAGCTTTACAATATCATAATAATATTTATCTTATGAATAAAAAAATATATATTTTGCCTTGTCGACATAGAGCCTTATTTTATATTTGAAAAAAAAAACCTAGTATTAAGGTTAATAGAGAAGGGGCCAGTCCATTTATATGAATCACAATTTGTAAATTTTAATTATATTAAACCTTCACAATTAAAATATTTATTACCTATGGTATTTTGAGATTAAAATGTAATCTCTCTCTAGTTTAACCTGTAGTATCCGATTAAGAAAATGGTGCTGGAAGATCTGTAAATTATTTTAAGTGAGCAGTCCATTGCTTGTACTCATTATTGTCAATGGACGTTAAGTCAAACGTAGGTACTGTAAAGGATTATTATTATTTAAGATATTTCGCGATCATTTTGTGCTATATTATATTAAATATTTCCTGAACAAACAGTACATTGTTGAGCGCAAAATGATTGTTGATGGTTTTTATCGGTACTGGCAAATTTTAAGTGATTTGAGAAGCACTGGTCTGTTAAATGTTATATATTATAAGTTAGGGCATAATATGTCGGCACCCAAAGTGTTTACCTGTTCGGTTCCAAAGTATATTGTTGAATGTTTTGTTACAGACGTCGTCGAGTCCGTTCATTCTATATCCTTTTATTGTAGTAATAAAGTTTATTCATATTAACAAAAGCTTGGTTTTCTTTCATATTTTTTTTTTTTTTTTATGCCACTTAGGCGGCAGACAAGCACACGGCCCACCTGATGGGAAGTGGTTACCGTGGCCTATGGACGTTTGCAACACCAGGGGCGTCACAATCGTGCTACCGACCCTGTAGATACCTTCTAATACCCTTCTTGAAGAACCCCATATTGTAGTCGCTTGGGAAAACCACGGCAGGAAGTTCATTCCACAACCTGAGCGTGCGTGGGATGAAGTTCCTTTCAAAACGCACGGTGCGTACCATTGCCGGTCGCAGTGTGTGAGGATGAATTCCCTGCCTATGGCGAGTGGTGCGATGATAGAATGCAGCGGTGGGCATCATGTCAAACAATTCATCTGAGCACAAACCATTGTATAGGCGGTAGAACACACACAGCGAGGCAAAGTCTCTTCTGAGGCTGAGAGGTTCCACATCGCCTGTGAGTATGGGATTGTCGACGAGCCTCAACGCCCGTCTTTGCAATGAGTCGAAGGGGCCAAGCTGGTATGCAGGCGCTCCGGCAAAAAGGTGACAGCAGTACTCCATGTGGGGCCGAATTTGTGCCTTATAAAGCAGAAGTCGTTGCCCCGCAGTGAAGTACTGCTTCGCCCTGTTGAGCACTCCAAGTTTCTTTGAGGCCAGCTTGACCTTGTCCTCCAAATGGTTGCGGAACTGAACGTCGCTTGAGATGTCGACACCTAGGATCCCAATACTCGAAGAGATGGAAAGTGGTGTGCCCAGGAATTGCGGCGCTACAATAAATGGGGTTTTCTTAGCGGTGAATACACATACTTGTGTCTTAGTGGGGTTAAATTGGACTAGGTTAAGTCGACCCCAATCGGATACTCCCGAGAGAGTAGTCTCGATTTCAGACACAAGTTGTTCGCGTCTCTTCTCCACCTCGAATTGAGGGATATTTGCACGACCCGTGTAACACGTATCCCCGGTACTGTCGTCCGCATAGCAATGAATAGATCCATCAGACAGCATGTCATTGATATGCAGCAGAAACAGCGTCGGGGACAACACGGAGCCTTGTGGGACACCAGCGTTTATGTCCATGCGGTCCGAGCAGCTGCCATCGACGACGGCTTGGATACTTCTGTTGGACAAAAAGCTGGCAATCCATTCGCAAAGTCCCTCGGGGAGTCCGTAGCGTGGCAACTTCGAAAGAAGACCTCTGTGCCAGACCCGGTCAAAGGCCTTTGCTATATCGAGGCTGACTGCTAGTGCCTCGCCCCGACTCTCGATAGCTTGCGCCCATCGGTGTGTGAGATACACAAGAAGGTCACCAGTGGAGCGACGGTGGCGAAAGCCATACTGTCGGTCGCTCAGTAGGTCGTTTCCCTCAAGGTATCCCAGGAGCTGTGCGTTAATCACACGCTCCATTACCTTCGAGAGAAGGGAGGTTATAGCAATAGGCCTGTAATTGGACGGGTCTGTCCTGTCGCCTTTCTTAGGCACAGGATGCACGAATGCAGTCTTCCACGAGGCTGGGACTTGTCTCGCGGAGTAAGAGAGCGCGAAAAGCCGTGTAAGTACTGGGCACAATTCGGGGGCACAGTGCTTGAGCACCATCGCCGGTATACCATCCGGCCCACTTGACTTCCGAACATCCAGGGACTTGAGTTCCCGCCGAACCACCCGTTGCGTGATTTTAATTTCAGACATGAAAGTACCACAGTCGGGGACAATAGGTGGCTCGGCATTCCCGTCGTTCATCGTCGAGTTTGACGCAAAGAGATTACCTAAAAGATCGGCTTTCTCCTTAGCGCCATGAGCTAGGCTACCGTCGGGTTTTTGCAGCGGCGGAAGGCAGGAATGGCAGAAGTTTCCCTCGGCAGCTTTGGCGAGTGACCAAAATGCTCGACTACCGGATGGGTAACGAGTAAGCCGCTCGCCAATTCCACCGATGAACTCAAACTTCGCCCTGGCAGTAGCTTTTTTACTGGACCTCGAGGCGGCATTCAATTTCCGCTTCACTTCAGCTATGTTAGGATCCTTATTGGCAAGTGCCGAGGTCCAAGCCTTATATGCAGATTGCTTGCGGTCTCTAGCTTCTCTGCAAGGCCTATTAAACCACGGCCGTTTGCTCGCTCCTGTTGCGATCCAACGGTTGGGAATATAGCATTCCATGCCCGATAGGATCGTTTCAGCGACTGCTGTTGCACAGGAGCTTGGATCCTTAGAAGTGAAGCAAAGCCGCCTCCACGGGTACGACGAGAAGAATTCTCGCAGTCCGTCCCAGTCTGCCGACTTGTAGTGCCAGACATGCCGCCACTGAGGTGGCCGCGGTGGTTCTGGCCGCGCGAGAGTCACTTGCGCCCGGATGACGCTGTGGTCCGAAGTACCGAGAGGTGCTTCCACAGTTACGGAGTACTCATCCGGGCGCGTAGTCAGCAGAAGGTCCAATAAAGACTCTCTGTGGGTCCCGACATCTGGTTTTCTGGTGATGGAATGCACCAGTTGCGAGAACCCATAGGTCAGGGCAAAGTTGTGAGCAGCCCTTCCCGCAAAATCAGTCCCGTGAGACCCCAGCCACTCCACGTGGTGAGCATTGAAGTCACCCAAGAATACTAAGTCCGCGGCAGGGTACTGCTCAATTACTCTGTCCGCCGACCGCTGCAGGTGCTCAAACAGTTGAGCCGTGCCCAGGTCACCGCTATGAGACCTGTAGACGCACGCATAGATACGGGTGTGGCCACCGTAATCCATACGTACCCATAGTGTGGACAGGTCCCTGTCTTCAAGGCCGTTTAGACGGCGACAACAAACGTCATCCCGGACGTACATGCATACCCCGGCTTTACTCAGGAAGTTATGCTCGAGTCTGTACCCGGGGTACATAAGGTAGGCTGTATCGGCCGGGCATGATATTTGGGTCTCCGTCAGAAAGAATAGGGTCGGCTTTGCTGTCTCAAGATGGTGGTGGACCTCGTTAAGATTGGAGTGGAGGCCCCTGATGTTACAGAAGTCCACTTTCAATGTGGACGAAGGTGCCGCTGTATATACTCTATTTCTTTTCCTTTTTACTGCCATGATAAAGAAGGGGGGGGGGAAGGTATAGAGAGTCTCTGTGCCGTCAGCGCAGAAGACAAAGCAAGGCACCCCACCACTGCAGACGAGCCAGGGTTTCGTGACTTGCTGGCGCGGCGGGCGGAAGGGCCCCCGGTCCCCTCCCAGATACTGTAGCCGAGTCCACTCCGGTTTCCTCCTCCGGCACGACTACAGCACCGGGAACTTTACACAGGCTTCAGGGTTCAGCCTCCTGGGGCGGAGATTATGTGATCCCCAGGTTCGGGAACCGTGCAGCCTGCGGGCGGCCAGCGGATAACCGTTTCACCGGGTCTCCCTGACCGCCGCGCCAACATTTCACATCCCCACTAGTCAGCAGTGGCATCTTAAGCCTTTGGTCTTCCCACTGCCAACACAGAACCTCTCCAGTGAGCTCTGGCTACCCTACTCACCGTCGGGAACACAACACAAGGTTATTATAACCGCGGTATTCTGTAGGGCGAAGGTACTTCCCCAGTCGGACTGCTCAGTTAGGACGGGAGATACCGTCGTGTCCTACCTTCTACAAATTCAACAATTACAACACTCAAATTTATATCTATACAAATATTATGAATGCGAAAGTGCCTGTCTGTCAGTCAGCTCGGAAGAAAACAAATAAGGTACCTTTTACTGCGAAGATGGGGTTAAAAACCTGATGAAAGTTATAAGAGCTTTTTAAAGGACAATGCTATTTTTGATCACGATAACCCATATCCACACTGGCAATGGCTAGTTTATTATATATTTAGAAATCCTTGAATTACACCTGTAAGGGTCATTCTTCTCCCGTAGAGTGGTTTGTAATATAAAGCTTCAAAAGGTCACTGCGCGCCGCTACTCTTTCAGCGGGGATTGACCCTAAATCTCTTAAGAGGCTGATGCTGTCGCATCCACTGTGCTAGCTGCTAATCGGAGGGATACGTGGAAACGAATTCAGCAACCCTCAATCGGGCCTCATCCACTGAGGTCAGCGTTCTTGTCTCCGTTGCCCAGCGTGCTTGGAAGTAGAGGTCCCCAACTCCCGACCAAGCAGCCTTTTCTAGCACAGACATGCACCTATATTATAGGATAGACTTCTTGAATAGTACGCACAGACTTACCAAAGGGAATATTCCTAGAATCAATATATTATTGTAACATGTTTGGGACAACGGTGACCACCGTTGACCGCTGCTTACCCCACCGACGCGACCACAGAACAGATAAAACTGTGACGGACTCCCAGTTGATGCTCACGGAACTTTTGCTATGCCATTCAGTTTTGCCGAAAACATGCTTTTCGAACGTACCCAATATTGTCAAGCTCGTCAAAATGTCAAACATCTGTCACGGCTGTCACCTCAAAACTTGCGGGCCGCAAATTCGTTACAATATTGGCCAAATAACGAATACATTAGGTGTATATTGTGTTAAAACATAGGTATACACAATTTTATGCTCACACGTGTGTGTTGTTAATAATTTTGTTTCAAATCTGGATGAAGATACTATGATCGCCGCGTCCGAGCCTCTGGTAACTTTTGTTTTTAATTTTGTTCATAAAATTTTCTGTTTGCTGGGTTCCCCAAGACGGTGTTTCAACCAAAACTTCTACAATAAAAACGCTATTACTTCATCTATTCCAAGCAAATTTGTTATAATTTTTAAGCGTTTAAATCTCGTAGTCAAAGTGCTATTATCTAAGTGTTCTATTATATTTGTCTTTTATTTTTGAAAAGTTGTATATTCTAACTACGCTACTGCTTATATGCTTTTATAGATAGTCCTGGATATTTATTGCAATCTTAATAATTATATCATCAACATCATTCATTATAATAATTTTGAAGTAAGTTAAATCATGTTTATAGTTTGTTTTCTTATTGTGATTATTTTTTATAGGAGTTTGTGCCACATGGCAGAACAGTGTTAGCGAGGCACCCGGGACAGATATACAGCAAGCACAATACCTCAGCCTCGGAGAACTCTCTTCTTTACAAACTCACCAACTTCGGTATTAAAGATGAGAGTCTATTGGGAGCTAAGGAAGAGAAGGAGTGGTGGTGCATCAGAGAAATGTATTACAGGAGCGGAGATGGTTAGTTGATTGTTTGACCATTTTAGTGGTTAGCCTATTGTTTCCATGAAAGCCAATAGGTACCAAATTCTGTGTAGGAGATGTAGGAGAGCTTATCCTCCTATCTGTAAACTCGAAAAGTAACCAAGAATAACACTCAGATGAAGAAACATACTGTATTTCTGAGGCATGGTCCATGAAACATAATTGTAAAGATTATTTTTCTAGCCATATTAAACTACCATACATGAACCATGTCTTAAAATAATTGAATGAAATATTCAGATCATAAATAAATAATAATAATAAAGCATATTTATTCAAGACCTGAATTAGATTTTCTTACAACCTATTTTGAGTTAGTATGTTTCTTAAACTATGTTAGTAGTTAAGTTATTGAAGCCTTGACCCCATCCGGGTATATGCCTCCTCCATCTCATTCCAACCCTATCTGTCCTTTGCTTTATCTAGCCAGTTTGTGCCTGCCACTTTGGCAATGTCATCCATCCACCTCATTTTTGATCTGCCCCGATGTCTGTTCCCTGGGGGGCCTCTCCATTTTGTGATTTTGAGAGTCCATCTTTGGTCTGGGACCCTGGCTACATGTCCTGCCCATCGCCATTTCATTTTTAAAGCATGTTTGAGTACGTCTGTAACATTCGTCCTTTTCCTAATAGATTTGTTGCTAACTTTATGTATCCTCCTTAGCATACTCCTTTCCATGGCGTGTTGTGTAGCAAGCAATCTGTTTCTGGCCTTATTAGTGTACACCCATGTTTGGCTAGTGTAGGCTAGGCAAGGTAAAATACAGACATCCATTATGGTACCGTAATGGATTCAAATCATAACTCTCATTAAATAGAACCTTTTTTCCAGATTTTGAAGAAGAACCACAACAAAACAAAGATTCCAAATTTGAATTTAACTCGGAATCTTTTCGTGCTCCGAGCCGGATGAAAACCGACTTCAACATCTCCATTAAATCTGAACTTTTAAACAGTATGAAGAAAATGGAGTCCGAAGGCGTAAGCTCTGCGGGTCCTTCACAAGGGAGTTCCGCTAACAGCTCTAGTAATATGTCCAAGAAGTTCAACTTGACCGGTGGAACGAATAAAGGAGTGAAGAAGAAACCATTGAATCCAAAGACTGATTGCTCTTATGAGGAGGAGTTGTATGTAAAGGGTTGTACTGCTGTGTGGTCTAAAGGTATGATCTATATGACCATCCGAAGATTGTTTGCTTTAGAAATAAATTAGCAATTACGGTTTTTGTACCATGAAGAGCTGGCAGTTTAAATTACTTATGTTTGGCTATTTACTTAGGCTGGTGAAAACTGCTTTAGCTTTTTATAGGACACTAAAAGAATTCAATTTACCGATTCCAATAATGACTGTTCCTATCTGATAATGTGCCTCTCTCTTACCATCGTCAGTGTTAGAGTACGTGTTTTTATGAATTACAAAAGCTATTTCTTTTTCAGGCCTCATTTCAACACCAGCTACAAAACTATCTGACCCAGAGCATAGAGAAACCATAGCCTGTTACACCATAGATAATCCTATAAATCACGCTGCCTTTTGCAACTTCCATGTTGATATTAAAAACACCATGCTTATAGACGCCTTGAACTCTCAGATAGGTGATGTGAAGAAAAATATAAAGATAGAAGACACAACAGAACACATACAAACTAAAATGATGCCTGCGATACTGTTGATTGATAACAAATGTATGAAAGTTTATGCCAATGATGGACGGGAATACATCACAAGTATTCCGTTCCAAGTCAAGAAAGTCTGGCCAATGAAATATGGAGTGTTATTAGAAAAGAAACCTACAACATTGTCCCGTAACTCAATACTACGGAACTCCTTTTCAAGACTGAATGAATCCCATAACAGTTCATTTTCAAAATCCAAAACAAATTTTCCTTTTAACTTAAGCAGCAAATTACGCGCTGAATCTGTATGTGGTTTCGACCAAGATGTGACCTTACCAACTTGTTTTTCTGTTACACATCCGTTAGACGAAGTAACGCCTATACTGATGAAGTCACCATCCCACGGACTTCAATATTACAATGATGGAGATTTACAAATCATATTTGTCAGCTCAAATCCAAGCATTATACTCTTATATGATTGGAAATTAGCCCAACACTCACTTTGGAGGATAAGAAAATCTGTACGGGAAGAATGTCTTTCAATGTGCCCAAATATGAATTCATCGACAACAGTTTTCAGTCAGTCATGTGACTATATTGGTAGTCCGATGCAAAGCCAGAGAAATTTAACCAGTTGGGCAACCGGTTTAGGCAGTCCGTACCAGTCTAAAAAAGTTCCTGGAACTCCGACGCTGTCTAGATCAAGAGTTAACAGTCCGATGGCGAATATGTTTCACCAGCAAGGTTTATCACCACACGGATCGATTGGTCAAGCATCATATCTGTCAGTGATGCCAAATACCATTTCTCAGAACCCACCATCTTTGCCATTGTACCCGGACATTTGTTTAGATCACATATGGACGGATAACCTAACAATCAAACGTGATTGGATAAAATCTGATAGTGATATGAAGGCTTTTCTACATACAGATTTAGTTGGGCTGGATTATTTATGCTTTATTGTCAAGGTGGAGGCTGTATCTAAATTGCAGATAGTGAGGTTACAACGGTCTCACTCACACGGACAGACTTCTAAGACTAATTTAATGGTGGGAGCAGTGTCAACTGTGTTGGCAAAAGATGCAGTTGTGTTGGAGCATCTCAATATGATAGCCTTGATCGATGAAGCTGGAAATATAATACTGCAGTCTGGGAATAATGTTGTTGGAAAGGTTAGTCATTTAGGTAACTTTTTATGATTTTTTTTAGATAGTTAATAGCCTAACTATCCTTTAAATTTAAATAGATACAAGCCAAAATACTGGGCAGGACTTCAACACACGATCAGTCTCTTTTAGGGAGATTATTGTGACCAACTGAGTTAACTGCACCCTTTAGAGGTATTTGAAGTTTTCCTGTACATATACATTTTGGAGAGAAGCTGGAGCCATCTACCAATTTTGTTACAGACTCTAAAAGAATAATTCAGACGAAAAGCATTGAACTGGCGTGTGAAGCCGCGTAAAGTAGCATCATTTCAATCGCAATCGTGCCTGCGTACACATAATGCTAGCCAATAACCATCTTTCACTGACCTCTTTAACTAGCTGGACTGGCTATTCTATAGACAATGACAGTTCACTTTTTATGTCAATTTGAAGCGCCACCGTGAGTTTACTGAGAACTAGATGTTATTCATTGTTTTTATTTATGTGTTTACCATAAAAAATGTCAACAAATCCAACTTCTATGGTTTTTTTTTGTGTACGAAAAAGACAACATTTAAGCTAACAGCAGCTTTTATTACATTTTTGAAAAGAAACAGCTTAAAAAAAGTAATACGAAATTTATCATCAAAATGGATAGCATTTAGGAAGTACTGTTTTGAAGATTAAATTTAATTTATCAAGCGGCAGTATAAATAATGGAAATAGATATTAAATTACAGGAACTCATGAATGTGTAAGAAAATTTCGGCAACTCTATATGTAACGACCAAATATATCAATATCATTGATCTAGTTATGTAATGGTTGAATAGGGTCAATGTTGCCAATTACAAAATTTTATTAATAATTAGTGTATAGATCGTTTTTTTTATATATACCGTAGTTACTTAAAGGAAATTAAAATATGTCTAACAATATATTATATTTAGATACATATTTAAATGAAATTAAAATTGTCTAAAAAAGAATTTATTTTCTTCTTTATTTTCCTTATTATTTTCCTTATTATTTTTTTTTCTTTTTTTTTTTCTATTACTTTTGTATCTTCGTCTACGTCATGTTGTGAATGATTTATAGTAAAAAGCTGGTGTCTGCGAAAATTTCCTCATCTGTGAACTACTTCTCTCTTCCAGGTCCACGTAGGAGGGGTACTAGCCCGCCTAATAGACTCGCCGTATACTAAACGGGCCACTTTACAGTCGCCATTCCCTCGCCGGAGCAGCTTGTTGCCAAGCAGAGTGAATGATGCCACGTTCGACGACTCTGCGCTTCATTTACTGTCACCTGTACCTCACTCCTCGGCGTCGAGGCTTGAGCAAAAGGAAACATCAGGTAAGATGCTTGAATTAATTAAAGAAGAGTAGCTGTTGCTTGAGGCTCCGCCCACGTGGATCTTGGTTAACGCAACCAAATAAAGCAAATGTCCTTTCTCAAGGTCTAATCTACCCCTATACCAAATTTCATCAAAATTGACTCAGTGGCTTGGACATAAAAGCGTGTATACTATACCGCTAACCTGAAGGTTCAAATCCAAGCTATAAATTAACAAAGTGTTATCGCAATCGGATCACCATTACTGCGGCTCATAAAATACATGCACACATTTCAGACTAAAAGAATGAAATAGACGGAACGTACAGAACTAGCGAGCGAAGTTGCATAAAGTAATACCAAAGTAGTATCATCTTGCTCGCACTCTTTTTGTGCACGCACTAGTGCGAGCGAGAGCATACTACTTTAGTATTACTTAATGCGGGTTCACTCTCTAGTATTACACGGTTCGTCTATGTTATTCCTTTATTCTGAGACATACAGACCGATGTTCTTAGCAATCCATGGATTCTCCGCGCGGGTCCATCGCGTTGCTGAGTTGGAAACTCGGGACATTGCCTGGGATTTACGACTCAGGTGTAGTTTTAGAAGGGGCCCCTTTTGTTGATGTACATCAACACTCACCTTCTCTACCCAAGTTCCCCTCCCTGCCTAACCAAATTTGATGCGAACCTACTAGTGCCGCTTTAGACATTCGTCCTAGTAATGAGCTTATTGTAGCTCTCGATAAGCCTGGATCTTTAAGTATCATCCTATTTGCCTTCCGGGGATGTAGAGAGGTTCCGCCACGTGCATAAAATACGAACAAAAAACGATTATACTTCAAATGTATTCTCAATAGGTCTATGCGGTCTTTGTGACGCAGCAGGCAACCGTCTCACCCTCCAGTTCGAAGCAGGCTCCATGTACAGAATATCGCTACCTCCTCTGACTTGCTCCACGCTAGTCACCCGCTGTTACACTGCGCTTAGAGCGATTTTACCTAAAGATGTTACTATGCAGGTATGTTTAAAAAGTAATACTTAATCTGCAATCAATAATTAGTGTACGGAATTGATCTTATTTTATGAAAATGACAATTTGTACCTTAAAATCTCTGTAAGAATGAACATTTAAAAATTATCCTAAATATAAAAATATTTGTTTTCACATATAAGTCTTCATTTTTTTTTAAACCACTGTGTGGCCTATGGACGTGTGCAACCCCAGGGGAGTCACACTCGTGCTGCCGACCCTGTAAACACAGAGAGTTTCTGTGCCAACAGCGTAGAAGACAAAGCAGGATTGGTCTTTGGTCTTCCTACTGACAGCACGACACTTCATATTCGTCCGTTTGCATCAAAAGCTTATACTTTGAGGTTCCGTTTTCCTACAAGCTAAATTTTTATTTTGGCTTTTACGGTAATGACTACCTTCGGTCACCTCCAATTTGGGAAGAAAGATAGAACCAGAACCTTGCCCATCACTCAAAAGGTGCATCGACTTAAAACGAGATTGATCAGATTACAGAACATAAAGAACATCGTGGGCCCCCATATACACCTTACCACTTTATCACAAACTAGCTGACCCGGCGAACTTCGTACCGCCAATATTTTTCCGCCCGCGTGGCGTCAGAACCCGTTCCCGCTGCACCCTCTACTATATTAAACATGTATTATACATATAAACCTTCCTCTTGAATCATTCTATCTATTAAAAAAAAACCGCATCAAAATCCGCTGCGTAGTTTTAAAGATTTAAGCATACAAAGGGATATAGGGACAGAGAAAGCGACTTTATTTTATACTATGTAGTGATAAGTATAATCCACAGAAATATATTAGTATAGAACGAAACGTATGGCAACTTTTTAGCCAATTCCAGTCCTATGAGACCTGAACTTTCGAACGCTTACCAGCTACTGTTATGACTAGCTTGTGATAACATCGTTAACAATACCTTTAATAGGCCATTATATATGCTATTTTTAACTGTAGAATAAAAATGGAGAGAGCTATTCGAAAAATAAAGATATTTCTTGTCTGTCGTGAGTATATAATATTTACAGTGAAAAAGTCGCCACGCGCGACATGTAAGTGAACACTGCGTATAGCCGTTCTATCCTAATATATTTCTGTGGTATAATCTATTGCATTTTTCTAACAAAAATTCCAAACCGCTATCACAAAGCAAGTAAAGACTCACAATCATTCACAGGTCATCACCAAATGGTACGGCGTACGCAACGCTCCCGGCACACAAGACCTCACACCAGACCAAGAATGGTCTATGTTTTCTACACTCTTATTCTCATTAATAGGCTACGATGTCGAACGTTTAAACAAACAACACGACGATTCAGACAACCCCGAAGTAGCAACAAAAAAACAAAGAACCTCTAGTGATGGGACTATAGACGATTGGGACTATCTATTAAACTCAAAAATGCATAAAACCATAGGCCCTTCACTAGCAATGCTGAAATTACCTATACCGAATGCTGATTACCAAAAAAAGAGGCGTTCTAGCAATGAAGTGCAAAAAATTGGACAATTTAATACTAATTCTTTGTTATTCCCATATGTGATACAAGTTTTATATTCTCTACACTTAGTGTATGAAGAGATAAAGTTAAATACATTGTTATGTAACAATCTAAAACCTTTAGCAATATTTTTGTATCAAATAGCTAAAGATTTGAAATTAGATTCGTATGTGGATCATTACTGGTTAGATTTTCCGACGGATTTGAACCTTGAATATGAGGAAGAGTCTCAGATCACGCAAGAGAATCGGAGTATGATATCTGAGCCATCGCACTTCACTCGAGAACCGCCGAATATTTATTCGTATTTGAACCAGATGCTGAAGAGTATTGATGTAGACCAGTACCCGTATTTGGTTGATGTGAATAATATGTCCAGGGATATTATTGAGGTGAGTTTACTCATTATTATTCTTATTATAGATGCAAAATTTTGTGTAGTTTGTTTATTAGTCACTAACGACAGAACGGCTGAACGAATGTAGATGAAATTGGGTGTAGAAGTAGATTATACTCTGAAATATATTTTTGTCAGTAAAGTTTATATTTTGTCATCAAACGTTGGTCAATCAACTTAAAATGGTAAATCTTCCGTCAAAAATTGTCCGCAGAATATGACGCGTGCGCGCGCCTCGACGTGGATATAAGTCCGCAAATCTCTTGTAACTTCCGCCAATCTCTTCTAATCTCCGCCAATCTCTTCGTGTTAGGTTACTTTCATGATAATGCAGGAAGATATAGGAGCCAAGCTTGACAGGGTCACATCGACGTCGCTCCGGACTACGTTGTAAATTGTATAGATGTACTATTTTACCGACAAACTATTATTTTGATAATCGGGAAATTTCACGCTTACGCCTTGAATGCTCCAAATTCTCCTATATAACTATCCTGGGGTGACAGTATCGTTTGGATGAAGTAATCAAAACACAATGTTTAAAAATGATTGTAACATCATTCATTGTTTCCGATAGTTCGTATGAATATAGGTAGTTGATATAGGTATAGTTGAATTCGGAGCGCTCAAGGCGTGGCTCAATAGCTTAGTGGTCGGAGCTTTCCCCCTGGGACTTCGGGTTAAATACCCGCCGGCGTCGGTTCACTTTTTCCTATCCTAATAGACCCAACTGTATGCTATAATTCCAGATCCTAGCGATAGTAGGGTGCGGCAAGAGTGCGGGTGTGCGAACCATCTCTCGCCGGGACGCGGTCGCGGCCAGCAGCACGCCGCGCGCCAGGAGGGACGCGAACAGCTACACGTCACCGTACTGCCAGGCGGTCATCTCCGCCGTGGACAGAGGTGAGCAGAGAGATTACTTTAGTTTACCAATCTGGGCTTAATTAGCACTTCTGACTGGAACATCAGAATCGCCAGATACAAAAAAAAATTAGCACCTCGCTAGCACGAAAAAAGTGCTATTGCTTTAATCATTCATTTTCAAGAATTCGTTTTATTAAATTAATGTCACTTTCAACAATGCTCCTACTGAATTTATAAATAATAGGCATAGGCATAAATAATACATTGACTGGTAGATAGTGCCTACAGCATTAAGTTGCCTATCTACTTGTGCATAAAGTTCAATAAATAAAAATGTGTGTTTGCAATATTTTTGGTCTCAAATGAAACCAAGCTTAGTGGTCCCTCAAGTTTGACGCCATAATAATAAATACTAGTGAGGAGAAGCTCTAACGGAAAGTCGTATTTTTTCTTCGGCCGGTTCTTTCAATTTTGGGCCAAAATGAAGGATGTCCTTTCATATATTTCACACGAAAGCAATTTCTAACACACAATCTTCAATAAGTAGGCTTGCTGTGGTCCGTTTATAGATCAAATAGTATCTTTGCTTACTTGTTGAATAAATACCATATTTTTTCCTGTCTTCCAGGTATAACCCTCCGCGACATAGACAGCCTCCCGCCAGCGTTAGCGCTCCTACTCCTCACAGTGCTATCTCGCTGCAAGAGCTCCCCTCCCGCCGACTGGCCCCCCGAGGCCTACAACCTGGTGATGAGAGAGGACCTGGCCCACCAGGCCAATGTGGCCCAGGCCATGAGCACTGCTAATGATTATATGGAGTGTAAGTATAGCGTGGCTAAAATTCGTAGTAGTAAACAGTAAGGTTGTGTACTGATATAACAATTGGTTTGGGATGAGTATAAAAATAACTCAAAATAAAATGGCGATAGAATCCGTTTCAAATGTTTTTATTTCAAAGTATACAAGGGTGTACTAGTAGAATAAGACGGTGTGCGGTTTTAGTCGGTTCCAGTCCGAAATAACCACCTCAGCCGGCTGCGGCTTCTCCAAGCGGATTTCTACGCTATGGAAAAAGGGTACACCAATAAGCGAAAAAGTGACTCTCTTCCACAGCGCATATCTACAGCTGTATATCTTTCTAGAATAGTTAAAACTGAAGCCATAAATATATTGTAAAATGAACCATCACCTTATTTTATGAATATATTTTATTTTTTATATTTTATTTTTTATATTTTATTTTTTATATTTTATTTTTTATATTTTATTTTATTATTGTCTACAGTCATAGCACTTGAAGTCCTAGAAAAAGATACTGTGTACACAATGGCGAAACGAGTCGTAGATCCTCCTAGAACGAACCCGGAAGACGCTGACGTCATCACTGGCTGTGAACATCTTAATACGCAACTACTTAGCTTGCTGTATCCTAGAGATCATCGGTACGTAAAAATTTTGCATTACATTGGTCCTTTAAACCTGGTGGGGAAATGTTCATTGGTCCTTTGAGCCGGTCGAGAAGTGTATATTGGTCCTTCGAGCCGGTATACACAACATTGATTCGTAGAAAATTTCCTTTACTATTTTTATGATGACGTTGATGGACAGAGTGAGAGGAATGAAGAGGGTGTATGGGGCACCAGCGCACCTGCAGATTTACGGACGAGGCTCAGGTAATGGCTTTCTTCTCAGTGTTGGGAGGTCAGACGACAATCGCTGTAATAAATTTTTTATAAGCCAAACCAATAAAAGGAGTAACTGGACTCCGAGTTTCAAAGTGAAACTCTAAGGTAGTGAAAAGTATGTTAGATGGCTCAGATACATGGAGAGGATGGAAAAAAGGAGATCCACATTACAGATTTATCGGCCAAGGATATATGGCCAATCCGGTATGGTCGAGTTGGGCGTATGGCCTATGCTAAATAGATCGAGGATCGATTAAGATAGGAAAAAGTGAATCACTCAGGCGGGACTCGAACCCGCGATCTTTCCCTTACAGGGGGAATGCTCTGACCAATGAGCCACCGAGCCACTAGCCTATACTACCGTCTTAGGGATTAATCGATTTGAAAAGTAAGCATAGTAAAAGCTTCAAAATTTCATTCAGATCGAGGATGTTTTAAAGTAGGGCCTGGGGTTCTGCCATGAAGCACCCAACTCGGTACCACAAGATATACGACGTAGCATTTATCAATTAAGGTGCCAGTAGTGTTGGGCAAATTTTAATTGCAATGACAAAATATGAAGCAACTAGCTGTTGCCCGCGGCTCCGCCCGCGTGGATGTCGGTTATAGCTTAGTGTTGATCCGACGCTATTGAGCTTTAAATTCGCCTCCCTACTCAACTTTGTCCCCGACTATGTACTCACCTCTGTTCTCGACTTTCTACTCGCCTCTATATTCGACTCTCTATTCGACTTTCTACTCGCCTCTATACTTGAACATATACTCGACTCTCTACTGACTTCTCTGTTCCCCTCTCTACTCGACTTTGTAGTCTTCTCTATTCTCGCCTTTCCATTGGCCTCTCTACTTGCCCATCCATTGGATTCTCTTTTCGCCTCTCTACTTGACTCTCCCCACTCGCCTATCTAATCGCATAGAGGTGCAATCAACTCTCTATTCGATCTCTACTCGCCACTACATTCATCTTTCCACTCGCCTCCCTATTCGCCTCTCTACTCAACCCTTTACTGCATTCTATTTGATTCAATAGTCGCCTCTCCACTGGCTCTCTAGTCGCAGATATGCGACTCGCCCCTGTAGTCGACTCTACTCGACTTTCGATCTTTACACGCCTATCCACTCGTCTCTATAACAATCTCTACTCCCCTCTCCACTCGCTTCTATATTTGTTTCGCTACTCGACTATGTCCGTTCCGAAGCTCTAATTCACCTTTGTACCAAATTTCATGAGGACATCTTAAAAGAAATTCGTTTTTTTTATATGTAGGACACGTCAATTTGACTTTACCTCGCCTGATGGTAAGCTGAAGGCTCAGGAAAGAGGGCCACCATTATATACACGTGCCATGTTAACAATGGTGGCACTCAGTTTGATCGCCTCATCAGATGCTTTTTCACGCCCCGCTTAAAGGACCCGGGACTGTAGGAAGAGGGAAACACGTGAGCTGGCAAGGAATTCCAGGTCTTAATAGTGCGACAAAGGAAAGAATCACCGAACCGCTTGGTTCTTGAAGATTTTTTTTCTATTTTGTTATATTTATGGCCATATTCACCCTTTTTGTGCCATTGAAAAATTCGAAACTTTAATTCAAATCGACCTATTTCCCCTTCACCCTTCCCCCTCTATACATTTTTTCGCGATAAGGGGTAACCTATGTCCATTTCCAAGCTCTAATCCATCTCTATACCAATTTCATCAAGATATCGTCAAAATTGTCAAACTTACATACCCTAGCCCTATTCCACCCCTTCAACTCCCTTTTTCGCAATAGAAGGTAGCCTGTGTCCATTTTCGAGCTCTAATCCATCTCTGTACCAAATTTCGCCAGGATATTTTCAAAAATGACAAACTTTCATACTAACTATCTAGTCCTTATCCCCCCCCTTTTACCACAATATTCGCGATCAAAGGTAGCATATGTCCGTTACCAAGCTCTAATTAATCCCTTTACCAAATTTCATCAGGATATCTTCAAAACTGTCAAACTTTCATCCCAAAGCCCTTCGCCCCCCTTCAACCCCCTTTTCGCGATAAAAGGTAGCCTATGGCCGTTCCCAAGCTCTGAACTATCTCTGTACCAAATTTCATTAGGCAATCTTCAAAATGACTAACTTTCATCCCAAGGCCCTAGTCCCCCCTTCTATCCCCCTTTTTTGTGATAAAAGGTAGTCTATGTCCGTTCCCAAGCTCTAAACTATCTCTGTACCAAATTACATCAGGAAATCTTCTAAAACGATAAACTTTTATCCCAAGGCCCTGATCCCCCTTCTTCCCCCCTTTTCGCGATAAAAGGTAGCTCATGTCCGTTCCCAGCTCTAAACTATCTCTGTACCAAATTTCATCAAGAAATCTTCCAAAATTACAAACTTTCATACCAAGGCCTTAGACCGCCCTCCTTCCACCCCCTTTTCGCGATAAAAGGTAGCCTATATCCGTTTCCAGGCTCTAAACTATCTCTGTAACAAATTTTATAAGGAAATCTCCAAAAATGACAAACTTTCATACCAAGGCCCTAGTCCCTCACTTCTACCCCCCTTTTCGCGATAAAAGGTAGCCTATGTCCGTTCCCAAGCTCTAATATACCTCTGTACCAAATTTCATTAAGATATCTTCAGAAATGACAAACTTTCATAAAAACTTTCATCCCCTATTTCCCCCCTTAAACCCCATTCTCGTGATAAAAGGTAGCCTTTGTCCGTTCTCAAGCTCTAATATACCTCTGTACCAAATTTCATCAAGATCGGTTCAGTGGTTTAGGCGTGAAAGCGTAACATACAGACAGACAGACAGAGTTACTTTCGCATTTATAATATAAGTATGGATTGAAAATCCCGATTGCTGTCTAAAATATCAAAACAAGTAAACCCGACTGCTGTCTAAAAAATCGAAACATGTTTGACAGCTGGCTCTACCCTTGTGGCAATCATAAACCGAAAGAGAAATTCATGGGTGCCTTCTGTCAAACTTGTTTCGGTCTTTTAGGGAGCGGTCGGGTTAATTGCAAGTTTAATAGCAGTTAATTTTATTGCAATTAAAATGTGCCCAACACTGTCATAATATCACATAGGGTTTTCTATTAACAGAAAAGTCACGTAAAGGATATAATTTCGAAATAAATGTATTCTTTAGAACCGTTTCCCTTATCGATCCGCGACCGCGGATATTTCATGTTACGTCTCCAGACCTAGAATACCTGTAAACGCCAAGCTTGTGTGTGAAAACAATTTTGAATGTGTTTTTTTGTATAAGACATGTCAATTTGACGAGGCCTGATGGTAAACTGAAGGCAAAATCACAGAAAAACTGACGGCACAGAAACTCGGCGCTCACAGGGTTCGCAGCACGAGTGTGACTCCCCTAGTGTTGCACACGTCCATAGGCCACGGTAACTACTTTACAACAGGTGGGCCGTGTGCTTGTCTGCCAGCTAGTGCTATAAAAAAGAGGGTAACTATTACAGACACGTACCATGTTACAATTGTAGCACTCAGCTTGATGGCCTCATCAGATGCTTTTTCACGCCCCGCTTAAAGGACCCGGGACTGTAGGAAGAAGGAAACACTAGAACTGGCAAGGAGTTCCAGGTCTTAATGGTGCGACAAAGAAAGAAGTCACCATACCACTTGATTCTTGAAGGAATATTCTGCATATGGGTGATATCTAAGCCCTGCTCGTGTTGTACCCGTGACTGTAGGAAGAAAGAAACATGTGAGCTGGTAGAAGTGAAAATTTATGCCAGGATCGTAACAAGCGGAAAAATTTGGCGTCTGCCTACTCTAATGGGAAAAAGGCGTGACATTGAGTCATCTAGAATACTCTTTCTCTTTCAGAATAACAGAAGTAATAAACCTACTCCAGTCTTCTATTCCCGTCACAATCACGCTGACGCAGCGGCCGGAGGTATCCGACCACGATTTCATTGAGGAGCAGGACAAGTATCTGTACGCTATCAGTACAAGGACTATGGCGCTGCCGATAGCTAGGTGAGAACTTACGCCATTTTCTTTTATAATCTACTGTGCCATTCTCTAATTGTACGGACCAACTGCAGAATCAGCAATAAATTGTAGGTCATTAAAGTATGCGCAAATCAAATGTACTTCACATCATCAGTTCTCGTTCACAACCGAAAAACGCGTTCTCAATGTTTGCCAGGCATTTGTTACCCACCGTTGCCGCAAGATGTGGCCATACCAGCGAAGGTGACACTATGACGACGTTAAATTCTTCGAGAATTGTACAGATGCTACTATATCGATTGGGACTTCGTGAGAATGTACTAGGGTTGTGCAAAGCGTGTATTCAGGTCTCTTTGCGGGGTGTGACGGCGGAAATGCGTCATTCAACGAATTAATTATACATTCATTTGAATCATTTTTGCTGTAGCCTTGGTCGCATCTGAAGTCTGAATACCTTCGGACCTCAAGGTCAACTTAAGTCCGGGATCCTTTTGCTCAAAGGACACGTTTCATTAGTTGATCAGTACTTTTATTGCACATATTGATTGTGCCCTTGTAATTTTCCCAGATATTTATTAAGAATCTTACCTTTGAGAAGCCGTAGGTTGAAATCGGTCAGGTTCTTAATAAATATTGTGGAAAAGTACAAATGCATTATCAATATTTGTAATAACCTTTAAGGTCCTTTTATTGGTTTGGCCAGTTAGTGCGAACTTTTGGACGTTTGTTCAAGAAGTTAGCCGGTAAGAGTGTGCGCGTTCGCAGGGGCATGGCCACGCTGCGCACGGCGCCGTGCGGCGCCACGCGGGGGGCCGAGCTGCCGCGCGTGTGCGTGTGGGGGCGCTGGCGCGGGCGCGGCGCGGGCGAGGCGGCGCCGGCGCCGCACGCCTGGCCCTCCTTCCACAACGGCGCCGCCGCGGGGCTGGCGCTCGTGCCGCTCTCCGGCCTCACCATCGACTCCGAGTGGGTCATCTACAACAAGCCGAGGGTGAGTCACTTGAGCCTCTGGTTGCCGCGCGTGTGCGTGTGGGGGCGCTGGCGCGGGCGCGGCGCGGGCGAGGCGGCGCCGGTGCCGCACGCCTGGCCCTCCTTCCACAACGGCGCCGCCGCGGGGCTGGCGCTCGTGCCGCTCTCCGGCCTCACCATCGACTCCGAGTGGGTCATCTACAACAAGCCGAGGGTGAGTCACTTGAGCCTCTGGTTGCCGCGCGTGTGCGTGTGGGGGCGCTAGCGCGGGCGCGGCGCGGGCGAGGCGGCGCCGGCGCCGCACGCCTGGCCCTCCTTCCACAACGGCGCCGCCGCGGGGCTGGCGCTCGTGCCGCTCTCCGGCCTCACCATCGACTCCGAGTGGGTCATCTACAACAAGCCGAGGGTGAGTCACTTGAGCCTCTGGTTGCCGCGCGTGTGCGTGTGGGGGCGCTGGCGCGGGCGCGGCGCGGGCGAGGCGGCGCCGGCGCCGCACGCCTGGCCCTCCTTCCACAACGGCGCCGCCGCGGGGCTGGCGCTCGTGCCGCTCTCCGGCCTCACCATCGACTCCGAGTGGGTCATCTACAACAAGCCGAGGGTGAGTCACTTGAGCCTCTGGTTGCCGCGCGTGTGCGTGTGGGGGCGCTGGCGCGGGCGCGGCGCGGGCGAGGCGGCGCCGGCGCCGCACGCCTGGCCCTCCTTCCACAACGGCGCCGCCGCGGGGCTGGCGCTCGTGCCGCTCTCCGGCCTCACCATCGACTCCGAGTGGGTCATCTACAACAAGCCGAGGGTGAGTCACTTGAGCCTCTGGTTGCCGCGCGTGTGCGTGTGGGGGCGCTGGCGCGGGCGCGGCGCGGGCGAGGCGGCGCCGGCGCCGCACGCCTGGCCCTCCTTCCACAACGGCGCCGCCGCGGGGCTGGCGCTCGTGCCGCTCTCCGGCCTCACCATCGACTCCGAGTGGGTCATCTACAACAAGCCGAGGGTGAGTCACTTGAGCCTCTGGTTGCCGCGCGTGTGCGTGTGGGGGCGCTGGCGCGGGCGCGGCGCGGGCGAGGCGGCGCCGGCGCCGCACGCCTGGCCCTCCTTCCACAACGGCGCCGCCGCGGGGCTGGCGCTCGTGCCGCTCTCCGGCCTCACCATCGACTCCGAGTGGGTCATCTACAACAAGCCGAGGGTGAGTCACTTGAGCCTCTGGTTGCCGCGCGTGTGCGTGTGGGGGCGCTGGCGCGGGCGCGGCGCGGGCGAGGCGGCGCCGGCGCCGCACGCCTGGCCCTCCTTCCACAACGGCGCCGCCGCGGGGCTGGCGCTCGTGCCGCTCTCCGGCCTCACCATCGACTCCGAGTGGGTCATCTACAACAAGCCGAGGGTGAGTCACTTGAGCCTCTGGTTGCCGCGCGTGTGCGTGTGGGGGCGCTGGCGCGGGCGCGGCGCGGGCGAGGCGGCGCCGGCGCCGCACGCCTGGCCCTCCTTCCACAACGGCGCCGCCGCGGGGCTGGCGCTCGTGCCGCTCTCCGGCCTCACCATCGACTCCGAGTGGGTCATCTACAACAAGCCGAGGGTGAGTCACTTGAGCCTCTGGTTGCCGCGCGTGTGCGTGTGGGGGCGCTGGCGCGGGCGCGGCGCGGGCGAGGCGGCGCCGGCGCCGCACGCCTGGCCCTCCTTCCACAACGGCGCCGCCGCGGGGCTGGCGCTCGTGCCGCTCTCCGGCCTCACCATCGACTCCGAGTGGGTCATCTACAACAAGCCGAGGGTGAGTCACTTGAGCCTCTGGTTGCCGCGCGTGTGCGTGTGGGGGCGCTGGCGCGGGCGCGGCGCGGGCGAGGCGGCGCCGGCGCCGCACGCCTGGCCCTCCTTCCACAACGGCGCCGCCGCGGGGCTGGCGCTCGTGCCGCTCTCCGGCCTCACCATCGACTCCGAGTGGGTCATCTACAACAAGCCGAGGGTGAGTCACGCGAGCTTCTGGTTGTTGTTGCCTTCAAAGCTTCGTTATCTGACTTTTTATATTTTCACTAACATAATGTTGTCTTTTATTCGAGGAGGACTTTTCGAGAAGTATATGTATATTGGTCCATCGAAACGGTCGTGAAATGTTTTATTTGTTCTTCGAGCCGGTCGAGAAGTGTGAATTTGTCTATTCAGCCGGTCGAGAAGTTTACATTTTTCCTTTGAACCTTTCGAAAAGTGTACACTACTCCTTGGAGCTGGTCTAGAAATATACATTTGTCCTTTGAGCCGTTCGAAAAGTGTACATTAGTCCTTCGAGCCAATGCACAGCATATTTAAAAATGTATATATTTCCTATCCAGGGTACCACAGAAATGTCGATAGAACACGCGGGATTCCTTATGGGCCTGGGCCTAAACGGGCATCTGCGGGATATGCCATTCATGAATATATATGAGTACCTTGTCAAGTGCAACGAGATGATCAGTGTGGGATTACTTCTAGGACTTGCGGCCACATACAGAGGTAGGTAAACTCGTATGTCAAATATGGATCCTTTCAAGAACATTTGTAATGACTATTTCACCATTTACATATACACATTTAACTGCTACTATGAACCTGTTCACTAGTATAATTCCTACAGGAATTTCAAATTCAAATGAATACTGTTTTAGAGACTGTTTTTTTATTAGGTTTGGTTTCTGATTTCCGTTAATAAAGGAATTGGGGGTAGAATAGTACATTACTGCTGCGGCCGCCAAGTGTAGTGTTGCCGGACGATCGTGAAGTATGCGGGCCGGCACGCATTACGGAGTCCGGCAACGCCCAGTTGTGGCCAAGGCTTGTATAGTGCTTTTCTCAGACAATGCGCGGAAATTAAAACTAAGTAGTATCTAGGCAGAACTTTTTAGTTACCAACTTTTCAAAATCAATGACGAACGGTCTGTATTTAAATAATGCCTTAGATAAGTTTCCTCCTTGGTTGCCATGGTACGGAGTAAAAGATGGTTCCATTTTTAAATTACACGACAGATATGAGTTTACATAGTAATTTATTTGGCCGCTGCTAACTGTTCTCATAGGTTAGATCGGAAAACTGAAAATCCACAACACGGGATACATCTATAATTAATAGTACATTACTGCCGCGGCCGTCAAGTGTAGTGTTGCCGGACGATCGTCCGAGGCACGCATTAAGGAGTCCGGCAACGCTCAGTTGTGGCCAAGGCTTCTATAGTGCTTTTCTCAAACAATGCGCGGAAATTAAAACTAAGTAGTATCTAGGCAGAATTTTTTAGTTACCTACTTTTCAAAATCAATGACGAACAACGCACAACAGTAATTTTTCACGCGGCGAAATTTTCATTGGTTTTTTTTTTCTTAATAAACAGCATTCTATTTGTAAGCCAGTTCTATATTTAAATAACGCCTTGGATAAGTTACCTCCTTGGTTGCCATGGTTCGGAGTAAAAGTTGGTTCCATTTTTAAATTACACGACAGATATGAGTTTATATAGTAATAATTACTATTAGATATGAGTTTACATAGTAATTTATTTGGCCGCTAAAACACGACCGATATGGATTTTCATACAACTTTTGCCGGCCGCTGCTCGCGTGTACAGCAATTTCGATTTATCTCGAAGAAGGTTGTCAAAATAATGTTCACATTTCCAAGCATGTTTGAGAAAAAGATATTTTTGCAAAATTTAAGTTGCAATTATAGCAACTATTGCAATTTGTATTTTACTGATCAACTATTTAAACTAATGTAGCATAATATAGAGTTTATAAAATCTACCTGTTCTTATCAAACATTCATACGTTCCTGTCAGATGTTATTTCTACATTAAATCCCTTTTTTTCCCATATCCTCTTTTTTTACACCATGCATGGACACTATATTTTACTGAAATATGAGTTCTGACACTCAATCAAGGTCATAAAAGGTCACGTTAAGGTCACCCAATTATACTACAAATCGTCCCCAGGCACCATGGACGTCCAAGCTACGAAGATGATGAGTATCCACCTCGAGCCCCTGCTGCCGCCCACGTCCATCGAGCTGGACATACAACAGAACATCCTGGTCGCCGCGCTGCTGGGCGTGGGGCTCATATACCAGGGCACTGCGCACACGCACTACTCGCAACTGTTGTTGCTCGAGATAGGTAAGAATGGTGTGATTGTTTTTGTATTTATACGTTTTTATTGATCCACTTTGTAGTATGTACACAGCTGGTATTTATGTATGGTTACGGTATGGTAAACTTAGCTTGAGTAAAATTATTATTGACGTCGATTTAAATAGAAGAAATATAATCGGTCTAGGTAGGGTTTGAACGCGCAATCTGTGCCTTACAGTGGCTCTTTGATTCTTTGATTCTTTGAATGCTTTGACCATTAAGCTTCCAGTCCTCGCCCTAATCAATCCAACTTTCTTCTTTTTTATATCCGTCTTTGAGGCGACGGTGGAGCATCTTCCGACATTCTTACGAACTATCGGAACCAATATATCGAAAAAAAAAATTGATGTCAATAAAAAGCAACTATGTTGTTCTATATTGACTAATAAATCTATGACTAATGACTAATGAGAATTAACTCGTTAGTTAGCTACGCATTGAATATTATTGAAAATAAATGAGTCCTAAAAAATGTTCTATAATATTACAAACAATCCAAAATAAATAAGCTACGTTAAAAATCTTTTTATTATCCCACTTAGATGTCGAACAACTACACGTCCCACACTTTCTACTTATTATCTACTTTACATCTACTACAACAGACATCTAATTATTTCTCTCTAAACACAAACAAAGTTAAACCCTAACTCAACCACAATAGTAGTTTATGATACTGTTGCATAATAAGGGTTCTTATAACACGAGTGTTATAAGACCAAGTTATGTACAGTGTCATACACTACTTTATCTACTCTCATACTATAATACATAAACTAATTTATTTTACAAACAAAACCAAACTTTGTTTAATATAAATGTAAAAAAAAAAGTTGACGCCAAGACATGGCCGCAAACATCGATTGCGCATGCGCGTTTCTTTTTTTTTTCTTGCGAATTGGCCGTTTTTTTTTAATGTAGAGGTTCAGCTGTGCTATTCCGAACAGTCATTTAACAAACTCGATTATGAATCCGCGGTGAGATTCAAGTTTCGTATTCCGAACACGTTGGTTAATGAGTGAGTTCGACACTAGCGCCACCGAATGATGACGGAAGTGAGAAGAATTACTCCAAGTGAATATTTTGACGTTTTTCACCATTTGGTATTCCGAAATAAAATTAACGCGCCACTTCGAAAGACATCTCGAACTCACACACGAAGTTATCTGTCAAATCAAAAGTTACTAATCCGCGAGTGAACTCTACAGAAGACATCGGTGAAAATTGATTTTCCTGGAAAAATAAGTATTAATACCTGTCCTATATAAACTGTAGGAAATTATTAAAGTACCCTTTTTACTCTACTAACAAAACCGTGGTAGCCTAGTGGTATGGGTAATGGACTGCTGAGACGAGGTCTCGGGTTCGATCCCAGGTTGTCCATGGCACACACCAATGACTTTTCGATGCTTTTCGAAGTTATGTGTGTATTTAAGTGCCCAGTTAATAGCAATAGGCTCGCCACCTATTACATTGGGACCTAAAAACATAAACCGGTGAAATGTGGGTGCTAGCACCTCTGCCTACCCCTTCGGGGATAAAGGCGTGAGTTTATGTATGTTTTTACTCTAGGTGGGTATTCATCCAAGAATTGTTTATTTATATATATTACAGATGTCTCGTTCTTTTTTGTTGTTGAGCTTGTTAAAAGAAGCTGATGTGCTAGTAACTATGTAGTGGTACTATCTACGTAAATATCTAATAATCTCTAAATAAATAAAAAAAAAACTAATATTGAGAAAGACAACTTAAATAATAATTTTTTTAAATAAAAAATACAATGTTGAAGTAAGTAAGTAACTATTGGAGATGCATGCATAGCAAATCGTGAGATCGTAATTATCACATAAATTAATAGGTACTCACTTCATCCTTTCAAAGTTTCAACGAAATTATGGAAAATTAACACACGGTTAAGTACCTATAGCGAAGCATACACACAACTTTACAAAAACCGTGCCTTGCGACGACCATAGACACAGTTGGGTATTTTTTTTGAACGACCGACCGTCTCCAAAGACAAAAGCCACAGCTTTTCATTCAGCCAAATATTTTCATTTATCATTTCTGTCTAAAATTAAATATTTATGTAATAAAATGTATTCAACAATGCTTATACGGCTAAAATTAAATGAAATTTATTATTTTAAAGGCCTAATTCAGCCAAAATAAGCGAGTCGATATAAATCGTACAATATCGATATTCAGGTGCAATGCCTAGTACCATAGAGCAATCTCACGCGTATTCTCGATAGTCACTTCACTTCACTTGGCCTTGGTTTTATCTTGAGAATACCAAAATAATCATAAGCGAGGTGAGTATCGAAGTGAGAGTGACTTGCGAGATGAGTTGCGAGATGACTTTCGAAGTGAGTTTACGTTTTTCGGAATAGCATGGTAGTCCGTATGGGGATTGTATAGGTGTATCGTTATGATTAAAAAGTTATTTTATGATATAGGTAGGTATAAAATAACTTTTTAATCATAACGATACACCTAACCTCCATATGGACTGAGCCTCTACTTTAAAAAAAAAACGGCCGATATGGAAGAAACAAAAGAAACGCGCATGCGCAATCGATGTTTGCGCCTTGGCTTGGCGTCAACTTTTTTTTTACATTACATTAAACAAAGTTTGGTTTTGTTTGTAAAATAAATTAGTTTATGTATTAAAGTATGAGAGTAGATAAAGTAGTGTATGACACTGTACATAACTTGGTCTTATAACACTCGTGTGATACTATAAAAAAACTCGCCTACGGCTCGTTTTTTTAAAACACACTCGTGTTATAAGAACCCTTATTATGCAACAGTATCATAAACTACTATTCCTACATCATGTTGGTCCTCCGAGACGACGCGTACTCACTATAATATTATCGTTTACATGCATTAGCAATAAAGTTTCTCAATCTTATCAATTAGCTTTCTTACTGCCTCTGATCCTGTCCCCTGACCGGCTCGAAAGACCAGCATGATTCACGGATAACTGTTTGGTATTTGATGGATCATGTAGGTCCTTCGAGCCGTTCAGCCAATATCATTTAGCAATAAACTTTCTTACTACCTCTATCAAGTATTTGGTGCATATTGGTCCTTCGAGCTGGTCAACCAATATCATTTAGTAATAAACTTTCTTACTACCTCTATCAAGTGTTCAGTACATGTTGGTCCTTCAAGCCGGTCACCCAATCTTTCATGTGCTAGGTAAGCCTCCGGGCCCGGAGATGGAGAACTGCGTGGAGCGCGAGGGCTACGCGCTGGCGGCGGGCCTGGCGCTGGGCTTCGTGTGCGCGGGCGCCGCCCGGGCGGGCGCGGCGCTGGCGCCGCTCGCGAACAAGCTGCGGACGTACATGTTGGGCGGGGACAAGCATCCGCTTACTGGTGAGTAACAACTTATTTATGTTGATGATGTTATGATGTTTGGTGTATTTTATTTGTAGTCTGGGAGTCAGCAGATTTGCATGATCACTTTCTTCTTAGATCTCAGTCATTAATCTACCAGCCTATCGCAGTCCACTGTTGGACATATTCATCTTCCCAGTCCCGTCAAAACTATAGGCCAAAGCATCCCGCTATGGCTTACTGTTTCCCCGCTGGTCCGACGACCAGTTGGCACATGGTTTTATTTTGGGTTTTTCTTCTCTCGCAGTTGTATTGTCAGCGTATTTTTCCGATGGAGATGAGGGTGGTGATACTTGTATTCTTTTTCTGTCACCACGCGGTTTCTAAGACACAACTCTAACGTACGGTCCTCTAAAAAAAATCGTAAAATGCACAGAGCATCATAATGCAACTTTGAAGTATTTCATGAATTATCCCCCGAGAGAGAATGACTGACAATCTAACTAGAAAACCTGATTTTCATGTCTCTATCTACTGTAACTTTTCTAAGGTAAATACTACATTACTTGAATTTCACACGTCTCGTTCCACCCAGGTTCTCAAAAGGAGAAGTACAAGCAGGGCTCGTTCGCGATCCGCGAGGGCGCCACTGTGAACCTAGACGTAACGTCACCCGGCGCGACCCTGGCCCTGGGCCTCATGTACCTGCGCTCGGGCAGTGCGGCCCTAGCGGCCTGGCTCGAGCCGCCGCGCACCGCCTACCAGCTAGACTTCGTGCGGCCTGACCTGCTCATGCTCAGGGTCATCGCTAGAGGTACCTACACTCAGTATGTCCTGCTGGACGCGACGTCACCCGGCGCGACCCTGGCCCTGGACCTCATGTACCTGCGCTCGGGCAGTGCGGCCCTAGCGGCCTGGCTCGAGCCGCCGCGCACCGCCTACCAGCTAGACTTCGTGCGGCCTGACCTGCTCATGCTCAGGGTCATCGCTAGAGGTACCTACACTCAGTATGTCCTGCTGGACGCGACGTCACCCGGCGCGACCCTGGCCCTGGGCCTCATGTACCTGCGCTCGGGCAGTGCGGCCCTAGCGGCCTGGCTCGAGCCGCCGCGCACCGCCTACCAGCTAGACTTCGTGCGGCCTGACCTGCTCATGCTCAGGGTCATCGCTAGAGGTACCTACACTCAGTATGTCCTGCTGGACGCGACGTCACCCGGCGCGACCCTGGCCCTGGACCTCATGTACCTGCGCTCGGGCAGTGCGGCCCTAGCGGCCTGGCTCGAGCCGCCGCGCACCGCCTACCAGCTAGACTTCGTGCGGCCTGACCTGCTCATGCTCAGGGTCATCGCTAGAGGTACCTACACTCAGTATGTCCTGCTGGACGCGACGTCACCCGGCGCGACCCTGGCCCTGGGCCTCATGTACCTGCGCTCGGGCAGTGCGGCCCTAGCGGCCTGGCTCGAGCCGCCGCGCACCGCCTACCAGCTAGACTTCGTGCGGCCTGACCTGCTCATGCTCAGGGTCATCGCTAGAGGTACCTACACTCAGTATGTCCTGCTGGACGCGACGTCACCCGGCGCGACCCTGGCCCTGGGCCTCATGTACCTGCGCTCGGGCAGTGCGGCCCTAGCGGCCTGGCTCGAGCCGCCGCGCACCGCCTGCCAGCTAGACTTCGTGCGGCCTGACCTGCTCATGCTCAGGGTCATCGCTAGAGGTACCTACACTCAGTATGTCCTGCTGGACGCGACGTCACCCGGCGCGACCCTGGCCCTGGGCCTCATGTACCTGCGCTCGGGCAGTGCGGCCCTAGCGGCCTGGCTCGAGCCGCCGCGCACCGCCTACCAGCTAGACTTCGTGCGGCCTGACCTACTCATGCTCAGGGTCATCGCTAGAGGTACCTACACTCAGTATGTCCTGCTGGACGCGACGTCACCAGGCGCGACCCCGGCACTGGCCGTCATGTTAAAGCACAAGACATCATTTATATCATGACTAAGAGTTCCTTGTCTTAACTGAGCAATGGTAGAAAGGACCATTCTTCTATTTTTGGTGCGAAATATTTACATAATGCGGAATTAATTGTGTTTTACAGGACTTGTGCTATGGGACGATATAGAGCCGACGGAAGAGTGGGTGGAGAGCCAAGTGCCTGAGACTATAAGGCCGTACTGTTTCGTCAAGCCCACGGAGGACAGCATCGATTACGAGGCTATGAAGTAAGATAACTAACATGGCAAAGTAGTATAGTTTTTTTTTTAGTACAACTTCTCTACTCACGTCAAGTTGAATGCGTGAAGCGTAACGAAAACTGATCGGGCGAGGCAAACGGAAGTTGAGCGGGCGCGGACACTCCGTGAACCGCCTAAGACTACCCGAGACTCAAATGTTTGTACGTTTGAGAATCCCTAAGTAAAGATCTATGTAATAGTAGTTTATGATACTGTTGCATGATAAGGGTTCGTTTTTTAAAGTATCACAAGAGTGTTATAAGACCAGTGTCATACATTACTTTATCTACTCTCATAATATAATACATAAACTAATTTATTTTACAAACAAAACCAAACTTTGTTTAATTTAAATGTAAAATGTTGGCGCCAAGGCGCAAACATCGATTGCGCATGCGCGTTTCTTTTTTTCTGAATCGGCGGGTTCTTTTTTAAACTATAGGTTCAGTCCAGATGGAGGTTGTATAGGTGTATCGTTATGATTAAAAAGTTATATAATGATATAGGTGTCCATACAAGACCTGTATCGTAATAAAACTTTTTTTGGCCTGTGCGTAATCTTTGTCATAAGAGTTTTGATTTCAATTTTATAATCTTTGTATTATAGTATCAGAGTAGATAAAAACTTTTTTTGGCCTGTGCGTAATGTTTGTCATAAGAGTTTTGATTTCAATTTTATAATCTTTGTATAATAGTATCAGAGTAGATAAAACTCTTAACCGCACAAATATATTTAAGATACCCATGTGTCTGTGGTGTGGCCCTAGAATAGCACCACCCCATCTCCTCCCGTGGGTGTCGTAAGAGGCGACTAAGGGATTCAAATACCGGAGGATGGGCAGCAGCATCTTTCCGCGTACTAGCCACCAAACTGCGATCGCCAACCCGCCTGCCAAGCGTGGCGATTACGGCATAACCCCCCATGATGAACGAACCCAACAAACGGCCCCTAGTCCCCGGCGGCCCCGCTATTCCAGGCTATGGTAGCGGCCATGGTAACGGCGGGGCAAGGGGTGCGAAGAATCCCCGGCAGATGCCAGGCTACCAACCCCGACGACCTTTGGCCCTGGCAACGTACAACACGCTCACACTGCGAACCGACGAGAAGCTCGCTGAACTCGAGGAAGAATTGAGCAGGTTACGGTGGGATATCGTAGGATTGTGTGAAGTCCGGAGAGAGGGGCAGGACACCATGATCCTCAAATCCGGTAACCTGCTCTATTTCCGGGAGGGCGACATACTGTCCCAGGGTGGTGTCGGGTTTATCGTCCACAGGTCCCTTGTCAACAACGTGGTCCAGATCGAGAGTGTTTCGACGAGGGTAGCGTACCTTATACTCAGAATCACCAAACGGTATTCGCTGAAGGTCATACAGGTACACGCACCGACCTCGAAACACCCCGACGACGAGGTGGAGACTATGTATGAGGATATCTTTAAAGCCATGCATAGCTCTCGAACACACTATACCGTTGTGATGGGGGACTTTAACGCGAAACTGGGCAAACGAAGCGACAATGAGCTGAGATTGGGGCAATTTGGATATGGAAAGAGGAATGCACGTGGCCATCTGCTGGCCGGCTTCATGGAGAAGGAGGGCCTTTTTATGATGAACTCCTTCTTCAGAAAGCCGGAACAGCGTAAGTGGACATGGCTACACCCTAACGGTGTCACAAAAAATGAGATTGATTTCATCTTGTCGACGAAGAGGCACATATTCAATGATGTCTCCGTGATCAATTCAGTAAAAACAGGAAGCGATCACCGGATGGTAAGAGGCACATTGAATCTAAGAACAAAGCTCGAAAGATGTCGACTGATGAAGTCTACGCTCCGACCAGCACCTATCCAGTTCCAGAACCCTGAGCATTTTCAGCTCGAGTTGCAGAATCGCTTCGAATGCCTGGGAGATTGCGAAAATGTGGATGATTACAATGACAGATTTGTGGAAATTGTCCAAACGACTGGGTCTAAGATCTTCAAAGCCCGTCGTTCAAAAGTAACCAAAAAGATTTCGGACCTCACCAACAAACTCATGGAACAAAGACGAAATTTGGTTCTGCAGTCCTCTGAAGATGCTACTCAGTATCGGCGTTTAAACAGACAGATCGCCAAGTCCTTGACTCGCGACCTACGCCAATTTAATACGACTCGTATTAAGGAGGCGATTGAGAGCAACAAAGGCTCAAAGATTTTCGCAAGGGATCTGTCTGTTGGTCAAAGCCAACTGAATAAGCTGAAGGCGGAGGATGGCAGAATTATTTCGTCAAAGCCGGAGCTGTTGGAAGAGGTCGAGAAGTTCTACGGACAATTATACACGAGTGTACGGCAATCTATTAATAATCTGGCCAAAGACCCAAGAGCCAGATTGACCCGACACTATACCGAGGATATCCCGGACGTCAGCCTGTACGAGATTAGAATGGCTCTCAAACAGCTAAAGAACAATAAGGCACCGGGTGATGATGGGATCACGGCTGAGCTTCTAAAAGCTGGTGGAACACCGATACTTAAAGCTCTTCAGAAGCTATTTGATTCCGTCATACTCGAGGGACGAACGCCTAAGGCATGGCACAGAAGTGTGGTGGTACTCTTCTTCAAAAAAGGTGATAAAACCTTGTTGAAGAATTATAGACCCATCTCGCTTCTGAGCCATGTCTACAAGTTGTTTTCGAGAGTCATTACGAATCGTCTCGCGCGCAGGTTCGACGACTTCCAGCCTCCCGAACAAGCCGGTTTCCGAAAAGGCTTTAGCACCATAGACCACATACATACGCTGCGACAGATTATACAGAAGACTGAGGAGTATAATCAGCCACTCTGCTTGGCGTTTGTGGACTATGAGAAAGCCTTCGATTCGATCGAGACCTGGGCTGTGCTACAGTCTCTCCAACGGTGCCAAATTGACTATCGATATATCGAAGCGCTGAAGTGTTTGTACGAAAACGCCACCATGTCGGTCCGCCTCCAGGATCAAAGCTCAAAACCTATCCAGTTGCAGCGAGGGGTGAGACAGGGAGACGTTATATCTCCGAAACTGTTCACCGCCGGCCTGGAAGATGTTTTCAAGCTCCTGGACTGGAGAAGACTCGGCATCAATATCAACGGCGAGTACATCACTCACCTTCGATTCGCTGACGATATCGTAGTCATGGCTGAGACCTTGGAAGACCTAGGCACAATGCTCGAAGACCTCAGTAGAGCCTCCCAACAAGTGGGCCTCAAAATGAACATGGACAAGACGAAAATTATGTCAAATGTCCATGTCGCACCCACTTCTTCTTTAAAGGTTGGAGACTCTACACTCGAAGTTGTCGACGAATATGTTTACCTGGGACAGACAGTCCAGTTAGGCAGGTCCAACTTTGAGAAAGAGGTCAATCGTCGAATCCAACTCGGCTGGGCAGCGTTCGGGAAGCTTCGTAATATCTTCTCGTCCAAAATACCGCAGTGTCTCAAGACTAAAGTCTACGATCAGTGTGTGTTGCCAGCGATGACCTACGGAACTGAGACTTGGTCCCTTACTATGGGCCTCATAAGAAGGCTCAAGGTCACCCAAAGGGCGATGGAGCGTGCTATGCTCGGAGTTTCCCTGCGTGATCGAATCAGAAATGAGGAGATCCGCAGGAGAACTAAAGTAACCGACATAGCACACAGAATCGCCAAACTTAAGTGGCAGTGGGCGGGGCACATAGCTCGTAGAACAGATGGCCGTTGGGGCAAGAGAGTTCTCGAGTGGCGACCACGCGCCGGAAGACGCAGTGTAGGCAGGCCTCCCACACGGTGGACCGACGACCTGGTGAAGGTCGCGGGAAGGGCATGGATGCGGAAGGCGCAGGACCGGTCACTGTGGAAATCCTTGGGGGAGGCCTTTGTCCAGCAGTGGACGTCTTTCGGCTGAAATGATGATGATGATGACCCATGCACAATATAACAACGCACGATAGATTAAGAACCTTTGTAAAATACTGTTCAGCGATTGTGTAATAAATTTGATTTAACCCTAAAGTGACCGCTCCTCGCCTCTTTCAGCCAGGCGTACTGCAACATAATAGCGGGCGCGGTGTTCGCTATGGGGCTGCGCTTCGCCGGGTCGGGGGACGTCGAAGCGCGCGACACTGCGCTGCACTTCACGCGCCTGTTCGTGGCCGTGGGCGGCAAGAGCGTGGCCGAGCTGGCCGGCCGGACCACGCTGGAGGCCTGCATGTGTGTGTGTCTGCTGGCCGCCGGCATGGTGAGTGCAGCGAGTTGTTAGTTATGTGCGCCGGACCACGCTGGAGGCCTGCCTGTGTGTGTGTCTGCTGGCCGCCGGCATGGTGAGTGCAGCGAGTTGTTAGTTATGTGCGCCGGACCACGCTGGAGGCCTGCCTGTGTGTGTGTCTGCTGGCCGCCGGCATGGTGAGTGCAGCGAGTTGTTAGTTATGTGCGCCGGACCACGCTGGAGGCCTGCCTGTGTGTGTGTCTGCTGGCCGCCGGCATGGTGAGTGCAGCGAGTTGTTAGTTATGTGCGCCGGACCACGCTGGAGGCCTGCATGTGTGTGTGTCTGCTGGCCGCCGGCATGGTGAGTGCAGCGAGTTGTTAGTTATGTGCGCCGGACCACGCTGGAGGCCTGCATGTGTGTGTGTCTGCTGGCCGCCGGCATGGTGAGTGCAGCGAGTTATTTCAGAACACGCAGTTTCAGGAACCTGATGATGCACTCCAGCAGTTTCAGAAACCTGCTGATTGGTAAATAAGGATCAGACAGCACACTTACGGACTGAATTTCGACAGTACAATACTTCGACATGTAGTGAACTTCGAAAACACAGATCGACAAGTCACTGCTTCGACAGACAATACTTAGACAAGACACATCTTCCAATGACCACTACTTCGACAGATTTTTTTTCTAGTCTTTCGTTGAATTGTAACTTTTTTTTCTTTGGTTTTTACGCCTCAAATTACTTCATTATGATTAACACCTCAACTCAGAGCACCCCGACTCGGATAGGTTAGGTTAGAAGGCTAAGGCGGGAGCGAAGCGGAGCCGAGCTCCCGCTTTAGCCTTCGTGGTTTTTTTTTATACCACCCGGTAATAGGAGAATAATAAAAAAAACTGTCGAAGTAGTGGTCATTCGAAGGTGTGTGTTGTCTAATAATTGTCTGTCGAAGCAATGACTTGTCGATCTATGTGTTTTCGCAGTTCGCTACATGTCGAAGTATTGTACTGTCGAAATTCAGTCCGTAACTCATCAGACAGCAGTTTCCAAATCAGCTGTGCTCTTAAGCATACAGGGTTTGGCGTTACGACAACCTTCATAGAGGTAGTCATTGTTCGATTCCCAGTGACGTCACCCAGTCAAACCAGTGACAATCTCTATTAAGGCTGTCACAGTGCTGTGCTCGACGTAGAATAATTGAAGTATTGCACCGCAGACGCGCTATATCTATGTACAAAGATGTCAAGATTCAATAACTCAGGCCGCAAATACCAAATTTTGAGTTTATGCTCGCCTTATCCAGGAATTATATTTGTTCTGAATGTTTGAGAAAAAATAAATTCTTCAAGAAAGCCTGACTGATGCTACCCATTAATTTTTATCTGATTTTGCGTACATAAAAAGACCTATACTTGCGGCACGCTATGATATATTAAGTTACGATACTGACCGAGTTGAACGGTCTATTCATCTGTAGTTGAGTTGATAAGGTAGCAGATAAGGTGGTACTTAATGGCCGTGTAAAAAAGAGAGAGAGAGCGAGCAAGCTCTGCCAAGTTCTCTAAGTACTTAACGGTCATTTTACCGTGCCGGTAGTGTAGTTGTGCAGTAACAATTCCTCCCCCGCCCACAGATAATGGCGGGGCGCGGCGACCTGCCCGTGCTGCGCGCCTGCCGCCGCCTGCGCGCGCGCACTCCTGCGCAGGCGCCGCGCCCGCACGCGCCCGCGCTCACGCACGGCGGACAGGTCAGTGCTCCCACTCTCCTCCCCCCGCCCACAGATAGTGGCGGGGCGCGGCGACCTGCCCGTGCTGCGCGCCTGCCGCCGCCTGCGCGCGCGCACTCCTGCGCAGGCGCCGCGCCCGCACGCGCCCGCGCTCACGCACGGCGGACAGGTCAGTGCTCCCACTCTCCTCCCCCCGCCCACAGATAGTGGCGGGGCGCGGCGACCTGCCCGTGCTGCGCGCCTGCCGCCGCCTGCGCGCGCGCACTCCTGCGCAGGCGCCGCGCCCGCACGCGCCCGCGCTCACGCACGGCGGACAGGTCAGTGCTCCCACTCTCCTCCCCCCGCCCACAGATAGTGGCGGGGCGCGGCGACCTGCCCGTGCTGCGCGCCTGCCGCCGCCTGCGCGCGCGCACTCCTGCGCAGGCGCCGCGCCCGCACGCGCCCGCGCTCACGCACGGCGGACAGGTCAGTGCTCCCACTCTCCTCCCCCCGCCCACAGATAGTGGCGGGGCGCGGCGACCTGCCCGTGCTGCGCGCCTGCCGCCGCCTGCGCGCGCGCACTCCTGCGCAGGCGCCGCGCCCGCACGCGCCCGCGCTCACGCACGGCGGACAGGTCAGTGCTCCCACTCTCCTCCCCCCGCCTCGTACCTATCTCCAAATATTTAGTCATAGGTACAATGACAGTAATCTGTAACTTCTGTAAGCGTGCCTCTAACAAAGAAACTAATCCTTCTTTTGATTCAAAGTCAAAGATTTTTATCTTATCTAGAACAACACGGTTATTTGTTATCAACGTCAATAATAATTCTACTAAACCTAAGTTTTCAAGGCGCTTCTGAACAAGAAACGGTACAACAAACTCAACTGCAGCATTTTCTAAGGCGTCAACTTACAATATTTATATCCTTAAAGTTAAATGTGGACGAATCTACTTGTCTCATGTCTGAATCAATAAATAAAACAATTTAGAATATACAAATTTTATACGTGTGTGTATAATGTTGCTTAACTTTTGAATACCTTACGAACTCGTCGACAACAATATTCCCTTCTCACCCTTCATTGACATGTTCCCCAGATGGCAGTTCACTGCACCATCGGTCTCCTGTTCCTGGGCGGAGGGCGCGCCACTCTAAGTACATCCCCCACGGCAGTAGCGGCCCTCTTGGCTGCATTCTTCCCCAAGTTCCCCACACATAGTGAGGACAACAGGTAAGACAGTACCGTTTGTAGTTCATGAAAACTGAACCGAATGAAACCACTTTTTAATGGATTCCATCACGACTTTTTTAGATAGAATTCGCGATAGACGCAATAGAATTACCGAGTGAAACTGGGTGAATAGTGATCAAGTGATAAATAAAAGAAACCCATAGGAATCTAATCCCGGGTTAAAAGTTACCTATGTATTATTCCTGTACCATATTTCAGCCAGTCTGTTCAACCTTTAGAGCGTAATTGAATAACAAACAACCAACGATCTTCACAATTTTCTTATAACATTAATAGGATATTAGGTTTAAAAGTGTTATTATTGTAATATAGCAAACGCGTATTCCAGGTTTTAGTTATTTGTTTAGACGTTCGATTTTGCAAATTTCGTATATTTTTTTATTTTCAGATACCATCTCCAAGCGTTTAGACATCTGTATGTGTTAGCCGTGGAAGCGAGGTTGATATTGCCGAGAGATCTGAGCACTGAAAAACTCTGCTATGCCCATATACAGGTAACTAGAAAGGCTGTCTAGTTTTTGAGCACATTACTTACAAAAACACAAATATTTTCTAGTTTCGGTCTCGTCTCTCCCCTGATATCCCCCTAGGGGAGACGTCAGGATTTCTTCAGTCCTATTGTCTCCCCTAGGCTGGGGAGATATCAGAACCCACTTTTGAAATTATATTTTGGGTACTCATGTCTCCCCTGCCACAGTTCTATCATGTTGGTACATACTAGCTACTTGCAAATAAATAAGTATTAATGTAATATTTTATTATGAATAAGTTGAAGACCTATGCTATCTTTCAATGTCAAGTTCAAGAATTGACAACTATAGTTTCTGTTATGGTTTCAATGTGGGTTTCTGTACGAGGGGAGACACGAGTATTCAAAATATAATTTTAAAAGTAAGTTCAGATGTCTCCCCAGCCTAGGGGAGACAACAAAACTAAACAAAATCTTGATGTCTTCCCTAGGGGAGCCAACAGGGGAGACACGAGACCGAAACCTCTTTTCTCTATATAATTAGTATAGATGAACATACCATAATGTATTTTCACCCAGGTGATAGACCTACAAGGCGTAGTGAAAGAAATGAAAGCACCCTGTATAATCCCCGAGCTGAACACGCTGAAGGAAGTAAAGATCAATGACCCGCGGTACTGGCCCATCACCTTCCAGAGGGATCGCAACTGGGACCAGTTGAAGTAAGTATAGTTATCTTATATGGCGACAAGTAGGATAGAAGAATGCCCCACGTCAAAAAAAAACACCTATTACTCTCATAATATCGTTTTGCCTTTGAATCATCCGTTTTGTCTTTGACTTATCCGTTTTGTTTTTCACCCAACCGTTTTGTCTTTGACTTATCTGTTTTGTTTTTCACCCAACCTTTTTGTCTTTGACTTATCTATTTTGTTTTTCACCCAACCGTTTTGTCTCTAAGTTATCCGTTTTGTTTTTCACCCAACCGTTTTGTCTTTTGACTTATCTGTTTTGTTTTTCACCCAACCGTTTTCTCTCTAACTTATCCGTTTTGTTTTTCACTCAACCGTTTTGTCTTTTGACTTATCTGTTTTGTTTTTCACCCAACCGTTTTCTCTCTAAGTTATCCGTTTTGTTTTTCACCCAACCGTTTTGTCTTTTAACCCACCCTTTTGTCTCTGACTTATCCGTTTTATTTTTCACCCAACCGTTTTGTCTTTGAACCAACCGCGTTTTGTCTTTGACTTATCTGTTTTGGTTTTCACCCAACCGTTTTGTCTTTGAACCCACCCTTTTGTCTCTGACTTATCCGTTTTATTTTCACCCAACCGTTTTGTCTATGAACCAACCGTTTTGTCTTTGACTTATCTGTTTTGTTTTTCACCCAACCGTTTTGTCTTTGCACCCAACCGTTTTGTATCTGCCCCACCCGTTTTGTCCACGATCCAGCCGTTTTGTCCGTAACGCACCAGTTTTATCCATAACCCACTTAATCAAACCAAGACTTAACGACACAGTGAGTTCATTCTGTTTATATAGTAACACCAACAATTCATCATGATTCGGGTACTTGAGATAACTTACACTTCAAACTATATGACAACTCCCATCCATAGTCAAACCGCGAACATGGTTATTGTAAAGTAGCCGAACGTTTACTTTTAGAACGACTGGTTCTAAAAGTAATTAATAACAAATAAATTGCGATAGAATCAGTTAAAAATTAGTTTTATTTCAACACTTGTACTTTTCTCACAATATTTATTATTGAACCTGACCGATTTCGCCTTACGGCATTCTCAAAGGTTTACATTGACAGTTACCAGTTACATTAACTGTGGAAAATTACAAGTGTTTTCTCAATATGTATAACATTAAATTGCATCAAGTGCAATCATCCAACAGTACAAATACTCTAAAATATGAATATCTTTTTATTTTCCAGACTGTTCTTAGAATACTCATGGTGCATAGACATAAAGCAACGTGCCGGATGTCTATCTTACCTAGACGATCCACAAGGCTTCCTCACAATATTGGCCCAAACGTTGACGCTCGACAAAGCCAACATTTGGTCCAACTCCGCCGACAACATAGAACTGTTCACGAACGACGACAAAATACGGAACTTCGTCAAACAATATTTAGTAAAAGATGTAACCACCAATGTTTGTGCAGATTGTTTGGTAGATTCTAGAAAGAAGAAAGGTTTTAAAGAAGTCATTTTGAATAAACAGTGTTTGTGTAGAAAGTATACGAAGGAAGAGAAAGAGCATTTGCAAACATTGGGCATGGTGACGTATGAATGTGTGGCCAAGGATATTTTGTGTGCGCTGCCAATTTGGACTACGTTTTTAAAGGTAAGTTTTTGATTCAAATAATGTACTCGTAACTTATAGACAGCGTCTATTTCGTAGCGTTAGTGTCTTCGACTGCTACGCAGGTTCGGTTCCCGCTCAGTGCAAATTATATATATTTGCATGAATATAGTCATTTGCATTCGTCTGGTCGTGCCTCGGAGAGCACGTTAAGCCGTCGGTCCCGGTTGTCATACGAACATCTATGGCAGTCGCTACGCGTAGTTGGAGCCCTCAAAAATCCAACAACTGGTCTAACTGCAATACTTCGACATCGTCTTTGGGTTGTGGAAGTCAGATGGCAGTCTGGATTAGCCAAATCTGCAGTTAGACTGGAAGAAGTGGACCTCAGACTCCGAGGTGAAAACTTCGGAAGCAGAATAAATCCTAGGATGAAGAGGAAGAAGACGACAAATTGCCCGGGTAGGTTTTGGTCTATTTCGGTTGTAAACATATCCTCTGGGTATGATGTCAGAAATACTGATTTATATATTAACTTTATTTACACACATTTTTTTTTTTTTTTTACGTGCGGGAAATCCCCACGGATACCCACCCCTCCGGAGCCGAAGGGGTAGGTTATGTCGGACTCGAACCGACTAAACCGCACGCCGTCTGTGGGTCGATGTGCTAGGCCGGAGGTGAGGTTGTCTTTTGACATATCCCTCGCACCCCGGCTGACCCAGGGCCATTCCTCTCGGTCTGGCCCTCCTCGGGAGGGGGGACCACGCGGTCCCCGACTCGCCCCCGGTATGGGGGGGGGGGGCCGCCGCCGTGGCCTGCTTCTGCTAGGGTGACGAGCGGCTCCACCCGTCACCCTCAGGCCCGCGCTCATGGGGGGCGGAGGTCGGTTTGCGCCCTCCGACGCCCGAGCTTTATTTACACACTAACTTTTGCCGGCGACTCGGCCCGCATAGTTGTCGGTTATCGTTATAAATTTTAGCCTATGTGTTATTCTGATGTATAAGCTATATTATTGTAAAGTTACATTAAAATCCATTCAGTCGTTTTAACGTGAAAGCGTAACAAAAACATCCGTCAATCCATACTTACAAACTTTGCGTATATAATATTAGTTGGATATATCCATTTGAGGTACTTGACTAAAGTAAAACAAACTTACAGCGACTTTTTATAAAAACACATATTAAACAAATAAACTGCCCTAATCTATCTGACTAGTGTTCCGATATTGGATTTTAGTCTTTAAAGTAAGTTTCTAAACAGAAAAACGTTAATAAACTTAGTTTTAAAATAAAACATATTAAAAAGTCGCCACAAGATTGTTTACGTTCAGTTAAGTACCTAACTGGATGATTATTGGTATATTGGTTGAACTCAACGGCCCTAAGGCTGCACACTGTAAAATAGTATTTAAATCACCGTCCTCCATACTGGTAATTTAATCAGTTTATATTTAATCTGTGGTAATCACATTAAAATATCTCAATTAATTAATCTTAACGAACTTGATATTACAATTAGATATAATAATGAAGATAAAATAGTGAATTTTAAATAATATTACAGTGTATTTACGGGCCGAAGCCAAACTCATCTGCAAGCCAACACAACTGCAGCCCGGTTCACTTGCAAGCCGGTTCACTTGCAAGCCGATTCACTTGCAAGCCGGTACACCTGCAAGCCGGTACACCTGCAAGCCGGTATACCTGCTAATAAATGAATCAGACTCTGGCGCAGGCTTTCCTCTCAGGGCTGGGAAGTCAGACGGTAGTCGCTCCCATAAAAAAATCGCCTGATGGTAAGCTGAAGGTAAAGTTTCAGGAAGCTTGACGGCCTCATCAGTCGAGGGTTGTCGTCGGCGCATTGCCCCAACTAGTGCTGCGCCCACACCCCCCTGCCAGGCTGCACTTGCTGACCCCTGAACGCAATCCAACGGAGATTGGATTACTATGGAGTGTTTTTTGCAATAGTGCACGATGGTATCCACTCGGCCGAAATTTGTGACGTGCCATCAAATTTCTACCACCAGTATTGACATTTGCTGACCATCAGGCGGAGTAATTTATACCTCGGTTAAGATTGGAAAGACTGAATTGCTCAGACTAGACTTGAAACCGCGACCTGTCGCTTTTCCCTCCATTTTTCTGATCTTAATTGATTTCAATAATTATCATATTAATTGTTTATAAATTCCAAAAAATGATTTACTTACACTGTTTAAAATTAATTTTATTCAATAATTTATGCAGATATATTTATTTTACAATATGTACATTAGAATAGTTTAAATAAAAATATAAAAACAATTCAAAATATATACAAACCTGCAGGTTCAGGCGTCAAAGAATTCCTCCCCATTGACGTCAACTGGGAGGGTGGGGAGAAGGCTGGCGGCATTGCCACGTTGAATGGCAATACCGATCCTTTGCGCTAGGAATAAACCAGTCCTCTGGTCATGATATATGTATGTAATTTCAAAAAGACCTTAACCAATAAATAAACCCTTTATTACAGATAATAAAATCAATGAAATCAGACCCATCTTCATACAACATGTGGCAAATCAAACTACTCCTATCTCAAATCGATTACCACAACAAAAAAATAATGGACGAAATGAAAATTGATGGTCAAGAATCCCAAAACGAGCCTCTAATATCGAGCGAGTTCACTCTAGCCATTAAACAAAAGGTGTGCAATATATTCGACTTGTGGGAACCGAAACTTGTACCGTACACTAGGAAGTATCTTGGGTTGCCTAGCAGTAGGAGGATCAGTACTTGTGAAGACGACATCAAGAAGATCTTGGCCGGGTTTCTGGTGTACCATGATTTACCGAAAGGTGCTCTGAAGGATTCAACAGGTAATTTAGTATTTTAATTTAGGCGCGAAATATCATTTATGGACTAACGTCCACATATGACGTTCATGATGTTACTTTTTAGCAAAAGTAATATAATGAACGTTTAACGTGTAACATTATGAACATCAAAATGTAACAATTACGAACGCCAAAAAGTTATAATTATCACATATATAAGTATGAACATCGAAAAGTAACACGTTTGAATGTCTAAGTTACATTAATTGTGAATGGCAAAAATTAACACGTGTGAACGTCTTAACTTACATTAATGAACGTCAAAAGTAACATTTAAGACAAGTTACATTTGTAACCGTCAAAAGTAACATTTTGAACGTCAAAAAATAGCATTTATGTCCGCCAATAAGTTATATTATGAACGTCAATAATTAACCTGTATCAACGCCTAAATTTAATGACCGTCAAAAGTAACATTTATGAAGTCAAAATATATTTACTTTATCTATTTACAGGTGACGGCGAACTCCAAATACTTCTAAACTTGGATAGTCATCTATCCGCGGAGGCCCAAAGTGCGGTGTGGCAGTTGTACAGATGATCGCAACTCATGCAGTGCGGATACATGACGCGCTCGCGCTGTTCCGGCGACTGTGTGCATGACTGGTGTTAGTGTGGCCACGCCCGGTGTTGGTGTGGCCACGCCCGGTGATGGTGTGGCCACACTCGATGTTGGTATAGCCACACTCGGTGTTAGTGTCGCCCACCCGGTGTTGGTATGGCCACGCCCAGTGTTAATGTTTAATGCCCGGTGTTAGTGCTTGACGTACAGAAAGCTGGAATAATTGCTGGCAAGGCAAGTGTTAGTACGATCGCGCCCGGTGTTAGTGCTGGTAAGGCCAGTGTTAGTTTGGATAAGGACAGTGTTCGTATGTACAGTCGACAAAGGACGGTTGCATCATTATATACAATTTTATATATATATATATATATATATATATATATATATATATATATATATATATATATATATATCTGGCCATGTACCGTCGACAAAAGAGATACGGTCATACTTTTTCGTATAATATTGTATATGGTGTTATTACTGGCAAGGCAAGTGTTGTGCGGGCACAACAAGTGTTGGTGTAATCAGAACTACATCATTTGTGTACATCTGGTACCACTATTTTTAACAGGTGATTTCTGTAATTTATATGTAATGTAGGAATGAACTGTGTGCATATTATTACAAATAATATACTAAGTGATAAGCCGAATGAGATATCTTAAATAGCTTAAGTTATTATTGTTACTTCTTAATAAAATTTGGTAGTACCTTACGGGGATTATTTATTAATCACTCCTTTCCACAGTAATATTAGTAATTTTCAAAGAGATTGCAGAGTCATCTCAACGTTAATATGTGTTCTCCTATCGATATATTATGTTTATATGGTATATGTGTAAATAGATATATAAATTGTTTAGGTATTGTGTATGTATGTGTACATATTACTTGTATGTACTTGTATGTATGTATTGCTTGTTGTGATATTATTGGAACACAAACTGTAGAATTATTTTATGCCTACCTCGTTTAAGCTCTGCACCACCTTAAGGTTGACTGGTAGAGAATGCGTGGGCGGCCAGCGCCTCCTTCTGCGAGCAGGTCATGCTCGCGAAGGAGACAGCAGAGCGGGCGCGGCGCGATGAGCGAGAGAGACTCGCTGACATCGCTGCACGCGCCCGAAGGCGGCTCGGGCGTCGGAGGGCGCAAACTGACCTCCGCCCCCCATGAGCGCGGGCCTGAGGGTGACGGGTGGAGCCGCCCGTCACCCTAGCAGAAGCAGGCCACGGCGGCGGCGCGCATCGTAGGACGATGCGCGCCTCCCCACACCGGGGTTGAGTCGGGGACCGCGTGGTCCCCCCTTTCCCGAGGAGGGCCAGACCGAGAGGGATGGCCCTGGGTCAGCCGGGGTGCGAGGGATATGTCGCATGACAACCTCACCTTCGGCCTAGCACTACGACCCAGAGACGGCGTGCGGTTTAGTCGGTTCGAGTCCGACATAACCTCCCCCTCCGGCTCCGGAGGGGTGGGTATCCGTGGGGATTTCCCGCACGTAAAAAAAAACAAAAAAAAAAGGTAGAGAATGCCTACCGCATTAAGTTCGCCATTGTGCAATGGCAGAAAGTTAAATAAATAAAAAATACAAATAATAATAGCACATTATTACCTAATAGTTGTTAAGAGTAACATTATTACGTAACATTTTGACGTTGTATTATGATTTTTAATAACTAAAAGTGACCATAGAGGGCGCAACATACGGAGAGGAGATAGGAAGTACGTTCAAAACAGGCACTTGACTCAAGATGGACTCCAGATATTAATGTAGGGATGGATCCAACAGTAAACTATAATACGCACGCTGAATCATGATCCCTATGACAGTTCGTTAGCGCTTAACATTGTACTGACGTCCTATCACATCAAATCCTTTAGAGGTCCATTAAAAAGACGAAAAAATCATAATTGTGTACAATTGTAAATTATAAAAATGAATATTAAGAAATTATTACGTAATGTTCGGAAATAATAGAAAAAACTCAATGCAAATGTACATGGTACGTGCTGCAAAAGTTACGTCGTCAAGCTGTTATCGACTAAGAAGGGACACATCGATAAACAAAATATCGATAATTTGTTGGAAATATAAAACAAATGCTTTGAGTTTGTATTTTATTTATATCAATCTGAATCTGATACAGGGTCAATCGGATCTTCAAAACTGAGTCTGAACTGCAGCTATCCGTGACGTTTATTATTAACGGTTGGTCAATGATATTGTCGTATTGTACATCTCGATCCCAGTCTTGTAAGCAAATTTTCTTCGTTCTTTCGACCACTTTTCGCCAATCGTCAGCTGTCACTTGAGCGCAAGCTTCTTCCAATTAAACCATCATTTTATTTGCCGCAACAAACAGCGAAACAGAAACAAAACTCAGCTAACAAAGAAAGACGTGGCGCATACAAGGCGTTAGAGCACTCGTATGACGCGATGTGATGCGGTGTGACAAGAAGACAAAACAGACTGACAAGACATGACATGACTGAATTAAAATAATACGGTAGGTCTATGGCCTCCTTTTAAATACTTTTCCATGTAATCCATAATTGCCAGCTAATTATGAATTCTTTAAAATTCAATTCAAAAAGAATTTTAAATTCTTTAAATTATGCAATTTGAATAAAAATTAAAGTATAGTAAAATAAAATATAATAAGGCTGTTACTTTTTTATCTAGTGTTTTATGTCCATCAATGCGCGTAGTCTTTTTTCAAAATAAATAAATATTGCTTATTAATTATTATGTTGAATGACCTGGCTGAATGACATGACATTTGCCTGAAAAAACAGTATTTTATCGAAATTGTTTCGCATAACTAATACAACTGTCAGTTAAAACGTCATACGGATCATCATTCGGCGTGCGTAGTATAACGGCCTATGACAAAGTGTCCACTTAACGACAATAAGCTCTGCCCCTACGCGAGATCGAAAATCATATTTGGTGAAAAGTGGGGATCAATAGTCTTCCCTTTCATGGATTTTTTTATAATACTGAGATGGTAGACAAGCACACGGACCACCTCATGAAAAGTGGTTACCGTGGCCTATGGACGTGTGCAACACTAGGGGAGTCACACTCGTACTGCCGACCCTGTAAACACAGTTCATGTGCCGTCAGTACAGAAGATAAAGCGGGCATAGCCTTTGCTCTTCCCACTGACAGCACAAAAACGGGGGGATGTACAGGCGTGACTATATGTATATAATAGATCGTTACATATGCAATTGCTGTTTTATTGAAGAAATTGGAGGAAACCCAATTTGCAGTACTAATATTCTTGCATTTTTTTTAAGAATTACAAATCCATATTTTGTTTTTTTTTTTTTGTGTATGAATGAGACAACATTATGCTAACAGCAACTTATATTACATTTTTGAAAAGTGACAGCTGTAAAAAAAGTAATGCGTGTGGCGGTGGCTTTCCGCTTGGGATCTAAGGTGTGCGAACCCCATGTATGCACCTGCGGTTCCATGGTGGAGGCGAACGGACATCACGCTCTGAGTTGTCGGCGGTGCATTGGGAGGTTTCCACGTCACCACGCTCTGAATGATATCATCCGCAGGGCCCTCGTATCGGCAAACGTTCCCTGCGTGCTGGAGCCTCCAGGTCTGAGCAGGTCAGACGGTAAGAGGCCAGACGGGCTGACTTTGGTGCCCTAGAAGAACGGCAAGTGTCTAATTTGGGATGCAACTTGCGTCAACACAGTAGCCGCCAGCCACCTCAGTCGCACCGTTCACTCTCCGTCTGCCGCGGCGGAAGAAGCCAGCTCAAAAAAGACCATCAAATATGCCGAGTTAAAGCCATTGTACCAATTTGTGCCGATAGCGGTGGAGACCTTGGGGTGCTGGAGTAGGGAGGCCAAAACCTTCATAAAAGAAGTCGGAAAGAGGCTCATAGAGGCAACTGGGGACTCCCGCTCCGGAGCGTTCCTGATGCAGAGGCTAGCCATCGCAATCCAGCGTGGCAACGCGGCGAGTGTGATGGGTACTTTTGCGCCGGGAACGGTCAGGGGCGGGTTATATGATTAATTTTTAATTTATGGACTTGACTAAATAGTATTTTGTATTGTGTATTTTATATTATATCTGATTAAATGACATGCGAAATTTATTATCAAAATGGATAACATTTAGGAAGAAAGTTTTTGAAGATCGAATTTATCAAGCGGCCAATAAAAACAAAATTTAACACAGAGTTGTAAAATCTTGAAATCAACTTTCAAACAAAGTAGATATAAATAATGGAAATAGCAGCTATTAAATTACAGGAATCAATAACGAACTCATGAATCTGTAAGAAAATTTTGGCAATTCCATATGTAACGACTTAATATTGTAATTATAATATTACAATCGTCTGTAAACGATTACGATGTGGTGCCCGGCAAAGTAGAATTTGGGCCAACCCTTCTCTTTCCATGTATTGTGGTGTCGTACAAGGCGACTAAGGGATAGGGCTGATTAACTTTAACATCAGAGATACGTACAGCCCAGACAGCCTCAGATGCACGGCTCGAGTCAACAATAGTGCCCGGAATACGGCAATAGGCTCACCCGCTGTTACGTGGGACCGAATACAGATTGGTGAAATGTGGGTGTTAATTCACCTCTGCCTAACCCTCCGGGGATAAAGGCGTGATTATATATATGTATGTAAACGATAACGAACGTAAAAACCGGTAGTATCAGATTCAAATCGGTACCTACGTATTCATAAATATATATTTTGCATAAGATAACGATAACCAACGATATCCCGTATCAAAACACGTGAGACGATAAAAAAAAAAACAACACAATTAGGAATGAATTGTGACAATAAACTCTACAGCCCATGTGCGAAGGGAACATTTGGATATAGTTACTGTGGTTTTTCCAAGGGTATAGGGTTCTTCAAGAATGTTTCTACAGGGTCAGCAGCATGAGTGTGACGTCCCTAGTGTTGTCCGCAGGCCACAGTAACCACTTTCTATCCCATAGACCGTGTGCTTAGCTTACATCTAAGTGATAAAAAAATATTGACGCTTCGCTTGTTAGCGTCGATTTAAGCTAATAAAAAATTTTGCTTGTCATGAAGATATACAGGGTGTATTTTTGAAACGGGGCAGTAAGGGCAAGTACCTTAACCGTTGCAGTTACAGCAAAACGTTCTTAAAAGACCTTCCCTAACTTTTTGGGACATTTTGAACTGCATTCACAGATTTTATAAAAAACTTACAGTTAGCAAAAAAAATGCAAAAAGTTCAAATTTTTTTTTTATGCCAATCGATTCTATTTCATGTGGGGATCAAAAAACTCTATGGGACCATTTTAGCTTTCAGTACTAGAAAAGACAGAAATCGCCAAAGACCTTTTCCATACATTTCGTACGGAAATATGATAAATCAACTCGAAACTCATAGGTCAGGTAAAATTTTGAACTTTTTTAAATAAAAAAAATCATTTAAACATTTAAGAAATTGGTTTATGAAATAGATTGCTCAAAATGATTTCCATTTTCACGAATACATAAGTCTATCCTTTTTTGCACTGAACGAATGGCGGCTAATAATGTTCTGGGATGAATATTACGTAAAATGGTCATTAATGCATCCTTGAGCTCTTGAACACTGGCGTACGTCGTCTTATACACCTCGTTTTTCACGAAGCCCCATAAAAAAAAATCAAGTGGTGTTAGATCGGGGCTACGAGGTGGCCACTGTGTTGGACCATGTGTACCTATCCACTGTGTACCGAATAGGCGGCTCAAATTGGAACGTGAAAGGTGACTGTTATGTGGCGGAGCACCATCTTGTTGAAAATGAACTTTTCGCAATTCCGACAGGGGCCATTCGTCCATCTCGTTTTCAAGATGGTGTAAAATGACTTCATTATACATGGCAGAATTCAGTTTCCCTTCATAAAATTCCACCATTATGACTCGATTGGACATTATACCACACCAACAGTTGAATGAGAAGCGAACCTGATTATGACTTGCCGTAACTCTTAGTGGATTTTCTTTGGACCAATAGTGGTGATTTTTTCTGTTGTACATACCGTTATTGGAAAAATTCGTTCCGTCTGACCACAGTATGTAATTTAAAAATTCATGATCTCTGCTTATTTTTCCTCTTAGCCATCTGCAAAAAGTAAGCCTTCGAACATCATCACCCGGATGTAACACTTGAACTATGCGCCCATATCGATAGCACTTGTAGCCGTATTTCTTCCATATCTTTATCACAATGGAGTGGGATACACCTACTTCAAGGGCGACTTGCCTGGACGGTACCTCTGGATATGCTTCGACATAAGTTAGAACCGCAATCTCCGTGTCCATGTCCACACGAGGCTGCCGCTTTCTTTTGAAAGAACCCTGCAATTCCAGGTCTTTCAAAAGATTTGTAATAACCTTTCTTGTTGGCACATGCCGCAACGGATACTTATTGCGGTACCACACTAATGCAGCTCCCGCATTTCGATTATTGACAAAATACGCTTCTAATAAGTCAATTTTTTCACGATTAGAAGACATTTTAGCGAAAATCCTTAATTAATAACTCATACGAAGTTTCTCAGCTGAAACTAAGAATAACACACAGAGTTTCGAATCAAATTCGAAATTTGAGGGTAAAAATTCTTTTTATTTACTTTACAGTCAATTCTACCCACTTCCTGGCCATAACAAAAAGTTAGACCATCGTAGAAATTTGTTTCTGTTGCCGAAATGTATGGGAAACGTTTTTGGCGATTTCTGTCTTTCCTAGTACTGAAAGCTAAAATGGTCTCATAGAGTTTTTTGATCCCCACATGAAATAGAATCGATTGGCATAAAAAAAAATTTTTGGACTTTTTGCATTTTTTTTGCCAACTGTAAGTTTTTTACAGAATCTGTGAATGCAGTTCAAAATATGTCAAAAAGTTAGGGAAGGTCTTCTAAGAACGTTTTGCTGTAACTGCAACGGTTAAGGTACTTGCCCTTACTGCCCCGTTTCAAAAATACACCCTGTATAGGCCCCATGCGCATCGCATGTGGCGCCGCCCTCGCGGCTCAATCGGTAAGTTAGTAAATGCCCGTTTGGCCATGTGGTGACAACAGTCGTTCGGAGTTATGAACAAAACAACACAAAAATTATGTTTTTAATCACACAAGGACCAGACCATCAGTGCCATACATCATGCTTTGAGGAAAACGAAAGAGCAAAGCATTAATTTATTAGTGCAAGAGGCTAGTGAAATTCCTATGAAACTAGAATCGACAATTACTCTTAAAATACTTAGTTAGTTAAACTGTACGATCCTGCATATTTGCTTCAACGAGTTGTTATCTTTATACAAGTAACTGTAAAAATTCATGATTTAGTGTCGTTTACATGAGATCTTAATAATACAATTAACAATAAAAAAAAAATCATATACCTTCAACGTAACATCGTACGGAGGGTTTGTTACCCTAGTTTGTGGTAAAACTTTTCCCTCGATGATACGTTTACCATCTACATCGATAATTTCTCTCACGTTGGAGACATGCCTGCTTTCAAATAGTTTTTTTACCTAAAATTCAATTCAATAATAAGCGGCAACACATTCACTCGGAAGGGTTGGATTCCTAATTTTTTTTGGTACATTACTTACCTTTTGATATCGATTTTGCACGAAAAAAATGTAAATAGATTGACTGAAAACCACATTGGATTATCGTCGTGGTCATAACGTTAATTATTGTTAATTATTTTCGATTAACAATGACCTCGAAGTGCGTATGAATCATATACTACTTGGGAAGTCGCCAGTCAGCTTGGCATCTACGTACTGTCACCACTGATCCGCGAGATGGCGCAACAGTAGGCGCATCGCGATACGCACGGGGCCTATAGTGCACGAGCATCTCAAAGCTCAGTATCTTATGGCTATCTTAGCCACTCACGGCATAGGGAGAGGCCCCTTGCAGTATGGCAACCTCCAGGCTGTCGCTACGCTTTTCAACTGATGTAAATCTAACCGGAATTTAAACCCCTAACCTCTGTGGCTGAACTTAAATTGTCAATCAACGTTTTTCTTTAAGTATCGACCTTTAATCAGTAGGTGTACCCGTTTCCAAGTGAGTTTGATACCCCACGCCTGTGTTCGGTGACCAGCCCGCCTCTTGCTTGCTTTCAACTGTACCCTCTGCCAGTCAGAGGGACATGAGGAAAGCCTCTGAGCAGCCCTCTATAAGGCCTCTTCTTCTTCTTTATTTGCCATAGATGGCAGCGCTTCTCACCTTCTCAGTCTCTTGCCGTCTCCGTTGCTCAGGATGCACCGCGTGGAGGTTCCCGTCCAGGAACCTAGACTGTAATTGCGTTGTTTATTGTTTAATAACTCCTCTTTTTCTATCCGGATGATGTTTCTACAGGTATACCCGTAAAATTAATGAAGTACCTGGTGTTAAACCACCTAATCAAAGAGGTAATTATAGGATTATATGTCTGATCAAGATACGGAATCTGAGAAATAATACGTGGGCACTTACGAAGTTAGTTCCCTCCAATATATCATAAGTGTCTTGTCTGTATGTATGTCATGATTTAGATTTTTACGCGGGACTGAAAATCATATTTGGCGAAATGTTAGTGTTAAAATACATCTGTTTACCCATTCGGGGATTTACAGGCGTGAATATAAAAATATGAATGCATTTTTACTCGACTACCCAAAATAAGAATAATGCGATTTGCCAATTTCCTTCGCTTTAGTTTTATACCTCAATAGATTTGGAAGTATGGGGTCTCATTACTAACTTTATATTATTTTAAATGTAAGATAGATAAGATACGATATTCTTTATTGAACGCCATAAAAGTAGGTATTATAATATAACAATTTATATAAGTTCAAAGTTATTTATTTGTTGAATATGGTACAAAAAGTGATGTTTACATTATAGGGTAAGATCACATATTCTGCCGGTTCTGGCGTACAAATTTAACATTTTAATTCAATGAAATAATTATTAAATACATTACATGCAATACAATTCAAAATAATTCATGTCAGTGTTGGAGTGTCATTTAAAAATTCGTCAATACTATAATAACACTTCTCACATAGCATATCCCTTAAATTCCTTTTAAACATGTCAGTACCCAAATTTTTCCAACTATTAGGTAGGTATCTTATTGTATATTTTTGGAGCTAAGCAAATTTCATGTAAAATGGGCGTCCTTATCGCTAATAGCGATTTCTTCCAGGCAACCTTTGAATAAATAGCTGGATATGATGATGTACGCTGAATTATTTCATCATAATACGTGAAGCCCGGTTTATAAAACCAAGCATCGCCGGTATCACACATACAGCAACCGCTAATTAGGGTATCCCTATCGCAATTAATTAATCAATCATAGTTAACAACGATTTGGCAACTGATATACCTATATAAGTATGTAGCTTCACGATAGACAAATTCATAGTCTTCGGCGCTGTTTAACATGGACTACAAAACAGGGATTCTGTTGTTCACACTCCTGGTGGGGAGCTTTGGTGAGTATATGTTAATAAAATATCCTTTAAACTTAGACTCTATACTTAGACGCAGCAAGTGTCACTTAAAGTGGCGTTAATGACTTGGCATAAGCATATCCCATGATATGCGGACATTGACTGTTTAAAGAATGTAATGATTATGTGGATTTCAAGAGAAAAAGAACTGAGTATAGCTTTTAGATTCATGCCGTCGTGAGAGAGTGGGGCAGTTCCTCAAGAAAACCCGCGTTGCGCACTTTTCTATATATAACATAAAGTTCGTTCGGAAACATTCTAACACTACAAAGAACAATATTGACATTTGCTTACTTTTTTTTAGTTTACTTATACAAATACGTTTTTCACGCCGTTTATTGCGATGCATTTTGTTAGCATGCTGTGGTCTAAGAATTTAAATGACATTGAATGGTGGTCCCTATCATCTGAATCCGATTCAGCTAATTGTTTAATTTAGTGGCATCTTGTAGAGTGACTGAATAAATGTAAAGAACTCTTTTGCATTTCATTTTGAACTTTAATCACATACTAACAAGGTCTAAAGTGTAATAACATTGTTTGTAGTTCAGTGATATTATGACAGTGATTGATATCTCAGATTGATAGATCAGCAGAATCGCGATCCTGGTCTTTAGCTAACAGGGTGAAATCAATTGACAGGCTGAATTTAAAAAAAGCTATTTCCACCCGTGAGAAATGCTTTTTGCAACCCACAGTAGCCTATACGTATAGATATGTATATGTTTTATAGTGCCTTTCATCTATCCGTTCAGATATCGCGTTAAATGTTAAAAGTCCTAACCGACAACCGGATTTGGTACGGTCCGAGCATGTACGCGGAAGTCCGGTGCTATACCTATGCCTAATCTCCACAAAATCGAATATGGTTCAGATACTCTGACCTGTAATAGTACTCGCTGGACTGGTGAACGGTACCCATATATTGTGTCCAATTGAAAATCGCCATATTGGCGCTGATAGTTGCGGCACGCAGTAGTGAGTGTACTTGAAACTAATAGGTACTAATGATGGACAACAATTGTCTTGGTATCGATATAATTTAATATAAACGATGGGTCTTATTTATTAAATTAACAATATGGCCATCTTAGACATTTTTTATGGTAAAGCATAAATAAAAACAACGAACAACGTCCATCTGCAAACTAATTAGTTCTCAGTACACTCACAATGGCGCTTCAAATCGACACAAAAGGTAATCTGTCATTTTCTATGGAATAGCCAATCCAGCTAGTTATAGAGGTCAGTGTACGGATAACAAGTTCAGTATATAATTAAGAAAACGGGAATTAACGCGATCATGTTATAGGTACTTACATACCTTTAATTGCCTGATGTTTCGACCAGGTTTCACCGGCCGTGGTCACAGGCTGACTGGCTCAGCGGTGTACGCCCGCTGACTTTGAATCCGTGAGGTAGTAGGTTCTTCATCTACCCGCACATTTTCAATATTTCAACGCGAGAGTTTAAAAGTTAGTTTAACAAGTTCAGAAGTTCGGCCCGTACCAATTCCGGTCGCCTGTTAGGACGTTAACTGTGTTGTTTCTCGGTGGAGTTGAATAGGACCACTCCAGCTCTTCAAGTGGGTTTTTTTTACGTGCAGGAAATTCACCCCCTTCGGAGCCGATGGGGGAGATTATGTCGGACTCGAACCGACTAAACCGCACGTCGTCTGTGGGTCGATGTGCTAGGCCGAAGGTGAGGTTGTCTCGCGACATATCCCTCGCACCCCGGCTGACCCAGGGCCATTCCTCTCGGTCTCGCTATCCTCGAATCTTCATGTGGGTGTCGTAGAGCTACTGAAGGATAGGGTGTCCTCCATCCAACAGTAGGTAAACAAATAGCCCAAGCTAAAGTAGATGTCAATAGTACGTGGAACCGAGAATCATGGTTGGCGTGATGTGGGTGTCCTCTGCCTGCCCCTTCAGGGATTTACAGGTGTTAGTATATTGTATGTATGATAGGACTTTAAAAGCGTTTAAATTTTTCAAATCTCGAATTCAAACTATTTTGAAATATTTATTTCAGCTCTTCCAGCTCTTCCAGCGTCCGAAGACATTGAAGCCTACTTCTTCCGCCACGATGTAGGCTCCCGCATCGTGGGTGGCACGGTAGCCGCTGCTGGCAGCCATCCTCACATGGTGGCAATGTCCAACGGCTTTCTCATTAGATCGCTAGTCTGCGGGGGTTCCCTTATCTCGCAGCGTACTGTCTTGACCGCCGCTCACTGCATTCGGGCTGTGCAGAGTGGTAACAACTTAGACAGGTTAGTAGATACCTACCTTCTTATATCCGTTTCACATTTTTCCAACAATCTAGCTAATCAATCCAATTCATGCTGGACTGGATGAGTGTTTACGTTGTTCCAGTGTTTCAAACGCGTTTGAAAAATCCACTGGACTGAAATCACTCACTGAAATGGGCATATTCCAGTGATGGTTCACATTATTGCTGTAGCATTTCAGAACTGGTTTCGCTCGCTGGACTGGAATGCTGCTGGAAATCCATTTGGATACCCCAAGGTGGGGTACTCACGTCAGACTCTGCCAATTGGTACCGCCCTCTCCTTTCCTACACAGGACAACACGAGCAGGGCTTAGATATCACCCATATGCAGAATATTCCTTCAAGAACCAAGTGGTATGGTGACTTCTTTCTTTGTCGCACCATTAAGACCTGGAACTCCTTGCCAGTTCTAGTGTTTCCTTCTTCTTACAGTCCCGGGTCCTTTAAGCGGGGCGTGAAAAAACATCTGATTAGGCCGTCAAGCTGAGTGCCACCATTGTTAACATGGTACGTGTATGTAATGGTGACCCTCTTTCCTGAGACTTTGCCTTCAGCTTACCATCAGGCGAGGTGAAGTGAAATTGACGTGTCCTACATTTAAAAACAACCTGGCACTGTAGATTCGTGTGTTAGGTACTTTTGTCTTTGATCAATAAAACGAGTAGTTCTGCTCTTGTGGCAGAACATATTTATCATTTAATTTTATTCGTCTAAGAGATAAGAGTCTTAGGGTGATGACTCGTGGTCCCACCAATTTTGTCCCACCGTGCTCGTGGACCCACTATCATAAAACTAATGACTCGTGGTCCCACTATTTAGTGGGACCACGAGTCATACGTGTATTGCTTGACTCGTGGTTCCACTAAATAGTGGGACCACGAGTCATACGTATATTGTTTGACTCGTGGTCCCACCTTCTACCGTAGATACCTACTTGTAATCCCACTATGCTAAAAAAATCCTCCACATAACATAACATAAGCTCACGCCTTTATCCCCGAAGGGGTAGGCAGAGGTGCTAGCACCCACATTTCGCCAGTTTTATGTTTAGGTCCCAATGTAATAGGTGGCGAGCCCATTGCCATTAACCGGGCACTTATAAACCTGCGATAAATACACACATAACTTCGAAAAGCATCGAAAAGTCATTGGTGTGTGCCATGGAATACCTGAGATCGAACCCGAGACCTCGTCTCAGCAGTCCATTACCCATACCACTAGGCTACCCCCCAACCGACTTCAAATGCTCTTTCATACCTATAGGCACAGAATAGATAATAGTACTATAGGTACATCATATTCAAATGAGGTATAAAGTTGTAAATGGTGAGTACCGGCCGCTTACAAATATATCATTATCTTTGGATGGTAGCTGTCACATAGTTTGAAGTGTAAGTTATTTCAAAGTACTTGAATTGGATTGAGTGATCTTTAGTTATAAATCCTATAGGTATTTTCTTTATTATCTAAACAAAAATATGGATACATCATTTACAGTAATTAAGAGAAAGCGAGGAAAAATATTATTGCATGGGGGCTATCAATATTATCGACATAAAACTTACAAGAATGCGAGCACTATCTGGAACTGTAGTAAAAAACGTCTAACGAAATGTCCTGGGTCTATTACTGAAGTAATTATGTTTTAGATTTTTTCAACACATTTATCGCTTATTCCCAACGGACCCCGGGTATTTGTCCCCTCACGGGGTCCGTCGGGAACTGAAGATAATTTCATGTCCAAGGGACCCCCTCGCCAAGTACATGGGGTCCGTTGGGAAAAAGAATTCCCTAGAGACCCCCACTCTCTTCCCCGTTACTAAAAAACAATAGAGAAATGACTTATTTCTGCACGGTTATAAAAAAAATAACCACGAAGGCTTAATGCGGGAGCTACGCTCCGCTCCCGCATTAGCCTTCTAACCTAACCTAACCAAGTCGAATTGCGCAGCTATCACAACGGACCCCACGTACTTTTCCCAACGGACCCCATGTACTTGGCGAGGGGGTCCCTTGAAATTATCTTCAGTTCCCAACGGACCCCGTGAGGGGACAGATACCCGGGGTCCGTTGGGAATAAATCACATTTATCTACTCGCATTTGAGGTTTTTTAGGTACAATTTAATGTAGTCGTTTAATTTATATTTTAGAGGGGGGAGATTTTGAAAACAGTTATGCATGAAAGAGAGTGTATTCCAGATGAGCCTAAAAACAAAGTGGCATTGATAATGGAAAAAATTAAGCAAGAGGCATCTACATCCCCAGAACCAATTCCAAAAATTTTTAAAAGGCATTTCGACTCTGTGTTGGATGACGGTCTCCATTTCGTTACTAAAGTACCTAATTTTGAGAATACGAAATGTTTGCTGTACAAAAAAAGAAAACAACAACTTCAAGTTAATAAGTTAATTTACAACGATATCCACGATGTAGAAGTTCCTACCACTTTTCAAACATTTCTGTTAAGAGATTATAGTACTGATGAAACTCGAATCATAGTATTTTCTACTAAAACGGAGTTATTACCGGCTATAAATGAATATTTTATAGACGCAACATTCAAAAGTACACCAAAGCCTTTTTATCAGTTGCTGGTTATACACGGAGACGTGGGTAGTACTACCGAAACAACAAAAGTCGTCCCATTATTTTTCGCTCTCATGAGTAACAAAACGGAAAACTCATACACTGCATTATTTGATATGATACACACCAGAACCCCGGAATGGATTCCAAAAAAAGTACATATTGATTTCGAAGTCGCAACTTCTAATGCTCTAAAGAAGATATTTCCTACTGTTATTATTAAAAGATGTTTTTTTCACTACAAGCAAACAATATATAGAAAATATAAAAAACTGAATCTCAAAGGAAAAATATATAACCGAATAGTTGGCTTATGTTCTGTTCTCCCACTTTTACCTTATGACAAAATAGAAGAAGGTTATATATCCATTAAACAAAAGATTTTGATTTTAAATAATAATAAAATTAACGAATTTATGCAATATATGGAGAATTACTTTTTTAAGAGTGAAGAATTTGTTAAGGAATGGTCAATTGCAGATGAACGTCATAGAACTAATAACGTATGCGAAGGATGGAATTCTAAACTTAACAAAGCTATAAATAAAAACTATAACACAGTATTAAAATTTCTTACAGTCATCAGAGAAATAGCAAACGAAAATATTAAAGAAAATAAAAGAGCAAGAACACAAATAATAACAGACGAAATAATATTACATGCACAAATGCAACTGGTAAAAAATGAAATGAGTGTTGGCGGTTTCTTAAACGAATTAAGGTAAAATAATTAATCGTAACCTATGTAAGCTAAGTATTGATTATTCTGACCATAATTAACCCGTACCACAATCAAATGTGTAGATCACAAAATATGGCTTTTTCTTGTTTTGTTTTTGTGGTAATAAACAATTATTATAATTATTATTATCTTTTTATTGTATCTTAAAACAAAGCTACCATAATATATATATGGTGCCCGCGGCTTCGCCCGCGTGAATGTCGGTTATCGCTTAGTGTTGAGCCGACGCTGTTGAGCATCGAATTCGCCTCTCTACTCAACTTTGGCCTCGACTATTTACTCGCTCCTGTTATTTGACTTTCTACTCGCCTCCATATTTGACTCTCTACTCGACTTTCTACTCGCCTCTCTACTCGCCTTCCCACTTGCCTGTCTACTCGCCTCTATACTCGCCTCTACTCGACTCTCTACTGGACTCTATTTGATTCTATACTCGTCTCTCCACTGGCTTCTCTAGTCAAATATCTACTCGCCCCTGTATTCGACTTCACTCGTCTTTATATTTGACCTCTACACGCCTATCCACTCGCCCCTATAACGATCTCTACTCGCCTCTATATTTGGCTCATTACTCGACTATGTCCATTCCCAAGCTCTAATCCACCTCTGTACTAAATTTCATCTGGAGATCTTTAAAAAAATCATACTATTTATCCCCTATTTACTCATTTTTTGCGCGACTTAAAAATAACAAATTTTCATACTAACTTTCATGCCCAATTACCCCTCCCTACTTTAAACCCTTTTCTTACTATATAATGTAGCCATATCCGTTCCCAAGCTCTACTATCTCTGTGCCAACTTATATCAGTATATCTTCAAAAATGTCAATCTTTCATCCTCTAACCCTATTCCCCGTCCCCCCTCTTCTATCCCATTTTTCTCGATAAAAGGTAGCCTATGTCCGTTCCTGAGCTCTAATCCACCTCTGTACCCAATTTCATCAGGATTGGTTCAGTGGTTTAGGCGTGAAAGATTATTATGGATTCCTCATTTAATAAGCACCCACCCACACCCATTCAATCCCCATACACACAACACACACACAACCACAAAACCCATTCAATAATAGCATATTTACACATTGAGAACCGTGGTGGGACCACGAGTCCAGACTGAAGTTATTTCTGTTAGTGGGGATTAGTAGAGGGACCACGAGTCCAACGGTAGTGGGTCCACAAGCACGGTGGGGTAAAATTGGTGGGACCACGAGTCATTAATCGAGTCTTACTGTACTGAGGGCCGCTGGAATTATTTTTTTTAGTTCAGCCACCTCGCCCAGCGGTATAGAATAGTTCGGCTCCATCTTTTCCCATAGGTGTCCTAGAAAGCGACTAAGGGATAGGACGTAGTAACTATTTATTAATCTGTGGGCTAAGGCTGTACACCAACCGACAGTTGACATACAGACCAAGACCAAGTGCCCGCCCGCAATAGCCTCGCTCCCCATTGCATGAGAAATCACAGTTGGCGAAATATAGCAAATCGCTTCGAGATTTACAGGCATGAATATAACAACTAAAGTAAATAATTTCATTCAAATAGCAACCTACGTGTGACCACCGGAACCAACGTATGGAATTCTGGCGGGCAGATCTACACTCTACAGCGTGGTGTGAACCATCCACAGTACCACCACCAAACTATCAAGAATGATATCGGTGTGCTCATCACCACCACTAACGTGGTACTGAGTGCTGCGGTACAAATTGTACCATTGTCTTACGCACAAGTCGGCGGTGGAGTGCCTGTGCGCGTTGCTGGATGGGGCAGAACTAGGGTGAGTGTACATTTGTAAATATTTAGGTAATTTTAAATTTGGCGAAAGATACGTCCGATGGAACAGTCCGACTGGGGAAGTACCTCCGCCCTACAGAATACCGCGGCCATAACCTCGTGTTGTGTTACCGACGGTGAGTAGGGTAGCTAGAGCTCACTGGAGAGTTTTTGTGCTGTCAGTGGGAAGACCAAAGGCCATTCCTGCTTTGTCGTCTAAACTGTCGGCACAGAAACTCTCTGTGTTTACAGGGTCGGGCAGTACGAGTGTGACTCACCTGGTGTTGCACACGTCCATAGGTCTGCCCGTGGTATCCCTTAGTGGTATCTATTATCATTCCATTTGTGATTTGCAATCTACCTGATTAGTTTTCTTGATTTCTTCTTTCAAAAATTCTGCTCAAATAACGTCAAGTAGTATAACATAGGTAATAATCCGCTAAATGGCGCGCATTGGGAGAGGCCTATGTCCAGAAGTGGACTGATTGAAGCCAATTAAAATACGCACTAAAGGTGCAAAGCCAAATATAAGAATTGTAATATATTATCTGTGGCCAAACAAACGTAATTGTTTTGATTTGTAAGTTGCGTACCTAATTTCGGTTTTTGTATTTCCTCCTGGATTCCGTTTCATAGAAAAGTTCGATCGACAAACAGAAGCTTTCTATGAAATCGAATGAAAATCGGCCAAAATTACGCGACTCACAATTTAAAAATTATGCTCGTTTTGCTTCAATCTAAAATATTATGCTTTTATTTAGTACTTACATATGAATCTTGAATTTTCCAGGCCGGTGGTCCCATATCCAACAGCCTCCTGTTCGTGGATCTGACAACCATCACAGGGCAAGACTGCGTCGACCGAATGAACCGCGCGCGCCCTGAGCTCAGCCCCAATGCACCACCGGTAGACCCCGCGGTTGAACTCTGTACCTTCCGCGCTGTCGGACATGGTACTTGCAATGTAAGTACACTCACCCTTTTCAATATAAATAATCTTCTTCTTCATTCAAGCGTTAATCCCAGTTGCATCTAAAGCTTCCACCTTGGAGTCGTGGGTCCGCTTATACCTGTTTTAACTACGAGTTCGGTTTACTTTGATATTTTCCGTGAAGGGACACAACAAATAGATGATAGCGGACTTCTGTAGTTTGATAGTCGGACTTATTGAAGGCTCTTACTACCTGTAACGACTGCCATAGATGTTCATAATGGCAACATAGATCTAAGGCTTAACGTGCTCTCCGAAACACGGAAATATCCAGACCGATAACAATCGAACAAATAACTTATCGAAGTCCACTGCTGGTCATAGACCTCTCCCATTGGTGGGAGACTTTGGCGTACGGTTTCCACGCTGGCCAGGCTGGCCAGACCAATGTAAACAGACATATTCATATTCGTACTGCGGGGAAACGAATCCGCACCTTCGTGTGGCAGTCTAAGTCACAACCTCAGTAGCGTGGAAGCCAGGCCGTCTTCGACTTTAGTTTAGGATATACACAGCCTCCTGACAGTCTCTGTGGCGAGGCGGCATTTACTGAGGTCGCTACGTAGTACGCGCGGGTTCGATCCCCGCTCAGTGCAAATATTTGTATGCTTTTTTTTTTACGTGCGGGAAATCCCCACGGATACCCACCCCTCCGGAGCCGGAGGGGTAGGTTATGTCGGACTCGAACCGACTAAACCGCACGCCGTCTCTGGGTCGTAGTGCTAGGCCGAAGGTGAGGTTGTCTCGTGACATATCCCTCGCACCCCGGCTGACCCAGGGCCATCCCTCTCGGTCTGGCCCTCCTTGGGGAAATATTTGTATGCAGTAATATGTATAATTGCATTGGTCTGGGTATTTCTATGTATAATATGTGTGTATTTACAAAAAAAAAGAATCTATGTTTATCCGTAGTTTAGATTCCATAACACAAGCTAGTTAAGCTATGCTTACTATGGTCTAGGAAGCGTTGTGTGAAATGTTGTGGAATATTTGTTTGAGTTATATTATGTTTATCCCACAGGGTGACTCCGGCTCTGCCCTACGCCGCAACGACAACGGCCAACAAGTCGGCATCGTGTCCTGGGGCCTGCCCTGCGCCCTGGGAGCCCCTGACATGTTTGTGCGTGTCAGCGCCTTCCAAAGCTTCATCCAGTCTAACACCGTCTAACTGCTCCTGTACGCAATAAGAACTGACAAGAGAAATATATCTGTGACATAAATGTATTGAAAATTATATTTCTGTTTTTTTTTCGTGTGTGTGTGTGGAAATATCTCAAAATATTATAAGTATTCGCAATAATTTACTTGCATATTGTTACCCGACTCCTGCCAAAAAGAGTTATGTTTTTATTATACAACCTGGTTCAAAAATGATTGTGTCATCATTAATTGCTTCGTTTCGTAGGTAGGTATAGCAATATTCAATACGTATTCAGGTTGCTCAGTCGTCAAAGCTCCCTGTAAGGGAGTGGCTGTGAGTTCAAGTCCTGTCCTGTACGTTAACTTATCATACTGAGTAATTGCTTCAAAATTTCTGTTGTATAATCATCTAACTAAAATTTCATAAATTAATCACTACATAGTATAAAACAAAGTCGCTTTCTCTGTCCCTATATCCCTTTGTATGCTTAGATAGAGTGATTCAAGATGAAAGTTTATATGTATAATACATGATTAATATAGTAGAGGGTGCAGCGGGAACGGGATCTGATGAAACGCGGGCGGAAAATTATTGGCGGTACGAAAGTTCGCCGGGTCAGCTGGTATATTAATAAAAGAACCTAATTACCTCAATCCGCATAATGAATTAGGCAGCTAAAGGCTGTGATATGTATAAGTACCTACAACCAACTGTGCAGTCAAAATAAATAATTTATTATTATCATTATCATAATACAGTTCACTGATTACTTACAGTATTGTAATTAAACAATCAGATATAATTATTTTATAATCCGTCTGAAGGTTAATATTACGAATAGCGGTGACAATATTTTGGGTTCGTCTGTGACTATTAGTGTAACAAACTTTGAGGAGCGGTTTCATTGTTGCTGACCTTCAAGTGTGACCTATCGACTTCTCATTAGCTTAGACTGAATTTAACAAAAAAGCTTTCCACAATGTGATTGATGTATATAAATACATTATATTAGAATTATTTAAATAAAAATATGAAAGCAATACATAATATCTATATACAAACCTGCAGGTTCAAGCGTCAAAGAATTCTTCCCCATCGACGTCAATTGGGAGGGTGGCCAGAAGGCTGGAATGGCACCGATTCTTCGCACAAGGAATAAACCAGCCCTCTGGTCACGGGTAACGTCTATTAAGCATTTGGAAATATCTTTAAATAATAAACGGGCACTCGGACCGTATGATCCCAGCGTTTCGATCACAAACGGCTCAAATATGTAATTACAACTTAAACTACGATATTTGTGCTGTTTGAGGGTCTCTGCCGAAGCAGCAGCAGCGCAGACATAGGCAGATATTCTGTTAAGCCGCACTGTTTCTCATAAGGTTCTTGGGAACATCGACAGCCTATAATTATGCTAAAGCATCTGTGGATTAGCATATAGGCAGCATTCATCGCATAGGGGTTCCGGACCAAGCATTCGTGCTTGGTCCGGAACCCCCATGCGATGCCCCCTGGGCAACAGAGACGGTAGTGCCCCTCTCACGAAGGGAAGACGGTCGACGTGGGAGCGACCATGTAAAGGATTGCTCGGAGGCTTACACTCTGGTGATTCAGACCCTAGATTACGTGCAGTTTATGCCAGTTCTAGACCGACATAAAATATACACCTGCGGGGCTAGTATCCGAGTAGGTTTTAACATGAAAAAAAGGGTAAGTACATAGTATATTCGCTGCGATGTATATTTTCATTTCGGCATCGACAAGGAGCTCACACTATCTGTAGAATATAGATTCTATAAAGGGTCATTCCCTTGTACGTGCGAATTTAGTAAATTCGCTATTGCAGTAAAACAATTGTTTAATAGGTAACTTTTTTATAAGAATAGAATATTGCTTACTTGCTGGTTAACAACATCTGTGGCGTGGCGTAGGGGGCGCGAATTCGATTCCCGCTCAGCGCAATTATTGTTTACATTGATCTACATACTTTCCGTTTCTTGGCGAGCACGTTAAGCTGACCCAGTTGCCATACGAACATCTTTGGCAGTCGTTACGGGTAGAAGGTGCCCTAAAAATTAAACTATTGTAGTAACTGCTATACTTCGACATCGTCAAAAGGTCTAGAGGCCGAATCGATGGCAGTTGCTACACGGAAAATAACGAAGCTCAGCCAAATACGCAGTTAGACGGGAAAGGTGGACCCCGGACTCCGAGGTAAAAGCTTTTAATGCGACCAGGATTACCTACTTAACGCTGGGATGAAGAAGTGAATTGCATAATTACTTGTAAGTATATAATAATATAACAACACACATGTTGCTCTGACAAATACCTACGTAAGAAGTTTAATCGATACAAAATGCTTCTTTCCATATCGTGTCGATCACAATCTCTTGGTTGCACTCTCAGAAGCGCTATGGCAATGCAAAATGCTATCGGTCAAAGATGTTTTGACGAGAATCCGCTAGCTTAGTTGTTAAATCGTGTCAGATAGTGGACAACTTCTTCTAGACACCCCTCCGACTTCGTCGAGATAACCTTAGGTATTTAATACGGAAGTCAATAACCCTTTACAAATTCAATTCCGTTCAATGAAATACGCCGTTTGAAAGTCAAAGGACAGTTTCCTATATTATCAATTACCTAATCTAAAATTGAATCACAGAAATATATTGAGCTATTATAAATAGTAAAAATATTTAGTAATTGAGCATCAGTTTTACTTAACAAGTTATCAAGAGACATCGACTGTCAGTAAAATGCTCTTCATAACTATTTCTATGCTTTTCTCCGTCTGCGCTATTGGACATGGTAAGAATTACTGTATATAGCCCCAATCTTAAAACAGTTTTTGTTATAAATTACAATTTCTAAAGGTTAAATACATTATATCGGACGTATGGAGTCCTATGAATAGGTTATGGGCCCAAACCAACGAAACTCAAATCCTCTAGGTGTAGGGTGAGTCAATCAGCAGCTGTTCCGCCATAGCGCCATAGAAATAAATCAAATAATAAACTTAACGAAGAAGGATAATGGACCCCGGGCTTCGAGGTGCAGAGCCTTAGATGCTACATGAACAAATAATTAAATCCTGAACAGAGTATTACTTGTACAGTACATTGTACTATTAGTTCCCGTTGGATTAGAAAAGGGACATCTTGTCTCTTCCGATGGGCGTTGTAGAAGGCAAATAAGGGTTAGGGATGTTTTCCATTCTACAGTAGCCCACAACAAAGTGCTCGCTTGGCGGCAATACGTGGGACTCTACGCCCTCTAATACGTGGAACTGAAAATCATAGCTGAAATGTGGATCTATTAATATACCTCTGCATGAAATTTAACATTTCAGGTGTATCATTAAAGAAGATACCTCTAAGAAACTCAACAGAGAACTTGACACAATACTTCAATCCGCGTATAGTGGGAGGTACTGATGTTTCAGAAGGATCTGCCCCATACATGGTAGCATTAGTGGTAGGAGAAAGTGTCACAACCTTGGCCTGTGGGGGGGCCATAGTGTCGCCTAGACTGGTACTAACTGGTGCTCAATGTATCGACAGATATATTATATGGAATGAGTTATTACCGTAAGTTATATAATGCTTTTTTCTTATTTGTATGATACTAAGAGATTTTGTAAGTAGCTGCTCATTACAAACTTGATCTTGTGACTGAAAGATCTCTGGTTCAAATCCTGGATGTACACTAGATACCATCGTATATAAAAAAATTGGGATGTTTAATATTCAATAACGCTCTTAAGGCTGGACGTATTTTAACCTGGGAATAGATTTCCGTGGGTAACGAGAAAGGGATCCAAATTTCACGAAGAGGAGCCAATTTCAGCTAGTCATATTTAACTTTTTCTTTCCAGATCCTACCACGGTGTGGTCGGTACCAACCGCTGGCATAGCGGTGGTTACAATGTCTACTTCAAGGGATTCCATATGCATCCTCAGTGGGACAGACCCAGTCTCCTGAACGACATTGGGTTTTTACCGCTCGACAAGGACCTGACTTGGAGTAGTACTGTAGGAATGATTGGAATAAACTTGGACTTTATTGAAGGAGGGGAGCCTAGTTATGTCAATGGCTGGGGATTATTGAATGTAAGATTTTATGTAAGAACATTTCTATATATCGATTGAGACAAATGTCTGGTCATGTCACCGATGGACCCCGGTAGGTGAGGTAAACACAAGAAGTTCTGGCTTAGTGTCGTACAAGATTACATGCGTGATATTGGTCAAATTATCAAGGATGCTTGAGACCTTTGCTTTTGCTTCAAATATGCTTTAAGGGAAATAAAAATGGGCAAGCGGACCCCGGATTTGGAAAGCTACAGGAGACATTTACGTTGATTTAAAAAAAAAATACATCGTTCAATGTTTACGGTAATAAGAACGTTTTGAACTATGAGTCCAATGAAAGTTTATTTCAACGTGACTCTTGTAACCACTTGTAAATGTTTGGTCCAATTTTTGTCAACATTTGCGAAGTGCAAAGATACTGTAGATTGTTTCGATTTCGAAAGTTTCAATAAGAAGTGAAATTTTGTTTTTAACTTCCTTCATTCTCTTCATTTCAGCCTTTTACCTTAGATGGTGTACTGGCCGAAAAGCTGCAGCGTCTCAACGTCAATACATTATCAGATGAAAGCTGTATCGCTAGTTTTCAACAGTTCGGCATTCAGATATTTCCTGCAGTCGAGATCTGCGCTTTTCACTCTTTCGGACATGGCTTGTGTTATGTAAGTAGCTACTGAATAACTACTGGCCCTGTAGACAAGTGGCAATTCGTTTAGCCGGCTTATCGTCTAATAGTTTGATAGATGTATGGGATTGACACGTATTTTCTCGTTTATGACATGGTTGACGACTGTCATAAGCGTGATAATCCCGTATTAATCCTATGCTTTCATTATTGTATTCTACGCCACTTTTGTCAATAGGAGTTTAAGAATAAGTGGAAGAATTTGGAGGAACGCTTTGCACAGGAGTGAGACGGGATGGGTAAATGTAAATTTGAAGGCCCCTTTAGCTTGAAAATATCCAGACTCTTTGTTTATACTTAGTGAATGTTTACTTCCAGACTTATAAGCTACAGACTATAAAATTAGATATAATGCAGCTCAGCTTATTATGCCACAGAAGACCCTTTATTTTCAAACTCAAGCTTCCGGTTAGGTTTAGGAGGGCAGACAACAGCCGTTCCTGTAAAAACAGAAGCGAATCTAGGGCTCCGAAGTGTAAACTTTGGACGGAACTGGGCATTCGCTTCAATTGCAGAATCGGTAATGTTGTTGACAATGTTTTTATTTTCAGGGTGACGCCGGTAGTCCCCTAATATCAATAGCTAGCAACACTATAATAGGACTCGGAGTCTGGGGGGTCCACTGCGCCATGGGACATCCGGACGTGTACACCAGAGTGAGCGAGTTCAAAGACTTCGTACTGGATATCAAAGAACAATATAAATAAATAAATATTCTAGGACATTCTACACAACGCTACCGAGACCCAAAATAAACAGCTTGTGTTATGGATACTTAAATTCTCAATACCCTGACCAATGCACGAAGGTAACTGTTCATGCATACACAATACAAATATTTGCACTGAGCTGGATTCAAACGTGCACCGTTTGCTAGCTTTCCCACTACGCCACGGAGATCGTTGGTGAAGAGCTACTTTCAGTTTGTTGTTTCTGAATTTTATTTTACTTAGGTATAGAACTGTTATAATCTAATTTTAAGGCAAATAAAATGTTGTTTATAATTTACTCTCTATTATTATTGTAATTACCATTTCGACTTTTACCTGCAAGCCACATTGCTGATATCGGTACAGCAGATATATACATATTGCTTTTGGGTACACCACTTAGGTGGCAGACAAGTTCACGGCCCACCTGATGAAAAGTGGTTACCGTGACCTATGGACGTATGCAACACCAGAGGCATAACACTCGTGCTGCTGACCCTGTCAACACAGAGAGTTTCTATGGCGTGTAGAAGAAAAAGCAGGAATAGCCTTTGGTCTTTCTTTATGTAAGACTCAAGGAAAGGCACACTTTAAAAAGTAGGTGACGCAGAGGAAATAATAGTCAGTAGTCCAATACCGCCTCTGTCTTTAGACATATGGAACAAACAAATCAGGGTTTTACAAGCCTTTATTTAGCTCGCCTTTCCCTGGGTCAGATCTTGGAAATTCAATTGGAAGTTCGATGTTCGATTCGGTTAAAAATTTTTATGCACATCTTCGATGACAATGTGATAATATGGTAATTACCATGGAGCTAGTTTGGTAATGGAGACAAAATTACATAGTAACTACTAAATTACCAAAATTTACTAAAATCTTAACTTAAAAAGATAAACCCATTAACCGTTTGGGCTCGAGACTATGGTGCGCGCCATGTTCTCCAGCGGGAGTAAGTGGGACTGCGCCGCCTCTTTCTGTGAGCAGGTCATGCTCGTGAATGAGATGGTGGGGCGGAAGGGGTTTTACGTAAGGATTTTTTAGTCGGTAGGAGTCTGGGATAGCACCCATGTTCCGTCACGTTAAAAAAAACGACACTTATTTTACAAATTGTGACAATTTACATAGTTATGATTAGTTATGCGGATTAGCTCGTGTAAGTGGCAGGGGGCGGGACACATACCGCGCATACCAGTTGGCCGATGGAGCAAAATACGTTCTGGAATCGCGACCACGTACGGGTAAACGTGGTGAAGGACGCCCAACGGCCAGGTGGGATGACGACCTCATCAAGATCGCCGGGAAACGCTGGATGCGGGCTGCTTTAGATCGGTCGTTCTGGAAGTCTATGAGAGGCCTATGTTCAGCAGTGGACTGTGTGCGGCTGATATGTCGATGATGATGACATAGTAATGACATAGTTTTCACTTCTGTTGGCATTCTCGGAGTATACCAACCCTGCCTGGTAAAAACACACAAAAACAAACCACACGTTCAAGCAACGGTTATCAATTTACCATCAAGCAGGCACTTTGTCATGGGCATAGGCTATATATTTGCTGTCGAATGAAGAACTGTCCTATAACTTAGTCCCTTCTATACGACACCCACGGGCTGAGATGGGGAACAGCTAAACGTTATTACTAATTACGATGATACTCCATCATCCTCATCTTCATTTAGACGTATTATCCTAGTTACATCCGAAGCTAAGAGGCCCTCGGAGCTAAGGGTTTGCCTTCCGGCTCTTATCCTCCTCCATTTCGCATGATCTTGGTCCTATATGGTAGTGAGACCATTTGCACGCATGTCACCCTCCACAATGTCAAGCCAGGACTTCTTGGGCTTACCCCTTCTGCCTGGACACGACTTCAAAAGTATAATGCACTGATTACTTCGTTATTGTAACTAAATAATCAGATACAATTATTTTAGTATTATTCTGTAATATAATTGTAACTTATCAGAAATAAAGTTGACTCAAACAATAGTTATTTATAATGTTTATTTGATTCGCTTGGTGATTGATTTGCCTTATTTAATAAAACACACGTATTATTTTATAATCCATCTGAAGGTCAATATTACAACAGTGATGACAATATTTTAGATTCGTCTGCGACGATTAGAAACAAATTTTGATTAGCCGTTTCATTGTTAATGACATTCGAGTGTGACCTAATGAATTCGAAGTCTCAGTCATTGGACTCCACTCTTACGTAGTAAAATAAACAATGTGATCTCCAGGAAGCTTGACAGACTATACTTCATTATTTCGAACAAATCAGATTGATGACATTTTTAAAGAAATGCCAAGTCAATAGTATCTACAATCGGTGACAATATGTATGAAAACAGTTATGAAAGTAGAAGTAGCGAATGGCAGCATCAGAGAAATACCATTATCATACTGTGAAGATTTTCCTAATTTAGCTTGTGTAGACTTTCAGTCTACAATGCGGCTAAACAGTGATATTTTTCTTGAAGTGACTGCCTTCACAACGTACTGGTTAAATCGAAACTCTGTATTGTTATTCTACTTAGCTGCCATTAAGCTACGAACCCGTGTAGGAATAAAATACCTCTATCAACAATGATTCCATGAAACATAAGTTGGCTTACTAACTTTATAGATTAGTACCAGCAATTTCGAATAGATAACCTCAGGACTGTTTTTTATTCAGTCAATAACCCTTTCCTAATTAAATTTCGTTCAATGAAATAGGTCATTTGAAAGTTAAAAGACAGTTTTCTATTTTATCAGTTAATCTAAAAGTGAATCAAAGAAATATATTTTAGTATAAATAGTATCGATGTTTAATATTTATGCATCAGTTTCACCTGAACGAGTTACCACGAGATATCAATTATCAGCAACATGCTCATCTTAACCATTTCTATGCTTTTCACCATGTGTGCCTTTGGACATGGTAAGACTTTGTCATTTAATATCCAGTTTAGTACAGTATAATTTATCCTTGTGAACCTTTTAAACGGGACTAATGCCATTAGTTTCAATTACTGTAACTCCTGTAGGAACACCAGGATCAACATTAGGGATCCACGTACACTACTAATGACATTCGGGGAAAGTTAAAACTGTCTTAGGACCTACACTAAATTAATCAGAAGTAAATTGGAGGTGTTAGAAGAATGGTTATTCCACTTCCCTCCTTAGAAAACGATCGATTATCTTGTGGATAATTTAGAATGGATTTTATAATACAATTAAATAAATTTTAAATTCAATTTGATTAATTTTATTACTGACTGCAATTTGGATTTTAATTTTCATTATAATTTTAAATAATGTTTGATAATATAATGAATTATACTTAACTAACATAGATTAAGTAAGAAGATATTGTGATTTACCCTAAGTATTAGCCTATGTTGCTTTTTAAATAAATAATTTAATTTCATAATTTACTGTTCGCCAAACCACAAAAAATTCGAAAAGTTCAGATCATGACAGGTAGTTCATCATTCAGATTATTTTTCTTATATCCTGTGCCTGGGTCTGCCTGGGAGGTTTGTGAATGAAGAAAAATTTTTCTTAATAATAATAATAATAATATAATAATATAAATCTTTATTGTTCACCAAAATACATAGACTACAAATCAGAGGTAGGTACAATTTATGTGGTACACAATTGGCGGCCTTATCGCACTGAGGCAATCTCTTACAGGCAACCATAGGATGGAGAAAGAAATAGTCGTAGAAATTTGGGGCAGTTTGGTGTACTTTTATTAATATATAGAGTGTAAATGATTACATATAAATATTGTAGGTACGTGGATATAGGTACATTATATGATAAAACAAACATACTAATAATATTTTAGAGGACATCAGAAATATATAAAGTAGTACTTAATCAATTATATAGACTTAAATATTTATATACTTCCTATACATATAATAATTTGTAGAGTAGTAAATAAATATCACATGCTATAGGACATAGTTAGGGAAGAAAGAGAGAAAGGGAAAAGTAGGTAAATATTGAAATGGACATTATTTCTCCTGCAGATAGTGGGCCGTGACCAATCTTTTGAAGACAGGCAGGGATTGCGCACGTCTTATAGTGACAGGTAAGGCATTCCACAATCGGACAGCTTGTACAGTGAAAGATTTGTCCATGAACATTGTGGAGTGTCTAGGCATTTTCAGTTTCAGATTCACTGACGATCTCAGGGTTCTTGAATGAGAGTCACAAAGGAAAGTGAAGCGTTCTTTTAAGTAGACAGGAGTAAGAGGATGAAAAATAATATTATAGAGAAGTGAAAGAATATGAACATTTCGGCGAAGGCGTATAGGTAACCACTTGAGTTTTTCACGATATTCGGAGATGTGGTCATATTTACGAAGTCCAAATATGAACCGGATACTGAGATTCTGGAGTCTCTCAAGTTTATTTAGTTGGTCTTCGGTGAGATCTGGATAGCTGGCATCGGCATAATCAAGGGTGGGAAGAAATAGAGATTGAGCTAGCGCAGTTTTCGTGGTGATGGGCAATAAACTACTGAGCCTACGCAGGGACCCCGCTGTGGCAAACATTCTGCGGCTTAGTTCCTGAAGTTGAGGGCCCCAGGAAAGACTACTGTCAATATAAATCCCTAGATTTTTGACTTTGTCACTATACTGCACATTGGTACCATCACAGGAGATGAGAGGGATAAGCGACCAGTCTATTCTTGAGATAGCGTGAGGGCTACCAATGACTATAGCTTGAGTCTTACTTGGGTTCACTCTCAGGCCAAATGCTTTACTCCAATCGCATATTTTATTCATGTCTTCGTTGATAGTGTTGACGGCGTCCCTCAGTCTATCCTGGGTGGCCCTAGTGTAAATTTGCAGATCATCTGCGTAAAGGTGGTAGGAAGAAGTAAGATGGTTAGTGATTGAGTTTATGAAAACTGCGAAGAGTAAAGGAGATAACACGCCACCCTGTGGTACACCAGCAGACGTTAAGCACCATGCGGAGACAGTGTCTTCGATGCAGATACGCTGCCGGCGACCAAACAGGTAACTTTGAAACCAGTCAATCACTGCTGGAGATATGCCCAGAGAGCGCAATATGCCGAGTAATACGTCAAAATCAACGTTATTAAAGGCGTTGGTGAAGTCCAATAGAGCTAAAACTGTTAACTCGCCGTTTTCCATACCTGCTCTGATGTCTTCCGTAATATGAACCAAGGTTGTCGTAGTGCTGTGGCCAGGACGAAAACCTGACTGGAAAGGATTTAGGAGAGAATTTTTAGACAGAAAACTAGTTAGCTGAGAGTGAACCAGTCGTTCGAGCACTTTGGAGAGAAAGGATAGGATAGATATGGGTCGATATTCAGAAAAGGAGGAAGGGTTAGTGTTTTTAGGGATAGGTGTTATTTGGGCATCTTTCCATGTACTTGGAAAGGTACTGCTTGCAATCGAGGAGTTGAAGATATGACAGATTATAGGGAGGATTTCGTCAATAATGGGTAGGATCATATTTCGGCCTATAGAGTCAGCTCCCACAGCGTTGGACGTAATCGACATTATGCCTCTCCTAACATCACAACTAGTGAATTGAGTGAAGAAAAATGGAGAGCAGTCGGGAGTAGCAAGAGATGAAAGATAATTTATTGTTTTAGCTTTGGTAGCAGCGTCAAAAGTGGACGGAGCAGAAAAGTGTTGATTGAGAGAATTAATATCTATGTTATTTGAAATAGCGTTTTGCCGAGACTTACCGACTCCCAATGACCTCAAGAACTTCCAGACATGAGCTGGGTCTCCGTTTTCAACAGAGCTGTGGATATGTTGGCGTTGAGCATTCCTACACACCTTAGTACAGTGATTACGGATGGCTACATATTTGCACCGATTCACTTCCGTGGGGCGACTTCGGTATCTGGACTTGGCTGCAGCCTTTTTGGAAATTAATGTTTTTATGTCGTCTGTCAGCCAAGGCGATGGCAGGTGTTTAACCTTAATTTTGTGCAGGGGTGCATGCAAGTCGTACAACTCGATCAAGTACGATGTGAGGAGTTTTACCTTCTGGTTCACGCAACTGGAGTCAAGGAGTGTTCCCCAATCAATAGCTGCGGCATCCCTGCGCAGGGCACAAAGGTCCATCTTACGAAAATTACGTAGCAAGAGGATTTTAGGTTTAGGTTTAGGTGGACGGAGTTTGTAAGACAAGTATAGCAAGTCGTGGTACGAGAACTGGGTTGCAGTGCATTTTCCATGTTTTGCAACACGATCAAGAGAAGAAACAATTATTAGATCAAGTAATGTGGAGTTACAGTGTGGATAATGGTGAGTAGCATCAGAGGGAAGAATAATCAAATTGTTAGATTGGATGACGGAGTTCAAGGTGGAGGAACGAGAGTCGTTCTTTAAGAGACAGGTGTTAAAGTCACCCATGATTATGGCTTGACTGTACGAGGGAACTAGGTTTTCTAATATAAGCTCGAAGGAAGAGAAATAGTTAATTTGAGAAGAGGGACAGTAGAAAACACCTAGAAGAATTTTTGAATGTTGGAGTTTAATTTCCAGAAAAAGATGTTCCCCAGAGTCAGGTGGTTGTGGAGATGTGCTGATGACGGTGAAAGGGATCTGAGTACGAAGATAGATAGCAACACCGCCACCCTCACCAACTGCACGGTCATTTCTGATCAGGTTGTAACCAGGTAAGGAAAATGAGGCAGTGGCGTGGTGTGGATGCAACCACGACTCCGAGATAAGAATTGCGTGTATATTTGTACAGTCAAACGCTGCCAGCATATCCGGGAAATGAGCCGAAATACTCTGTGCATTTATATGGACCACGTTGAAATTCAAGGGAACGTCAGTAAATTGAGATTCAAGGATTTCTGCAAGTGTAGGTGTTGATGGGATACTGTGGAAACTTGCATCACTACCAGTTAGAGAACAGTAATCATCACTGTCACTACCACTATGTGAGAATGACATACGTCTTTAAGTACGTATATTATAAAAAAAAATAAATAAATGAATTTAAATATGTAAAATTATATAAATGAAATATACAATATAAATAAATATTTGACTAGAGCGTTACTATTTATCTCCATCTGCCGGTGGCATGTGGTAAACAACAACACAATAAAGATTACAAATTACAACAAAGAAAGTGAGCAGCAAATTTTAGAAAAACATACAAAGCTAGTAACAGCATCGTATTGTAATATGACGCTGTCAGTCCAGGTTAACATCACTTAATCAATTTGAAGTTTAGACCATAGAAATCTATGGTTTAAACTATGTAGTATGCATCTGACAAATGCACAGATCCCGACATGCTACATATATGAATAATTAAATATATGAGACTGGAACGAGCTATCGACATCAGCACGTCGCTGACATCTACGGTTATGTCATGAATAACTGTCAATGTCAGCGTCTGTCAATGCAATGAATGTCAGTTGAATTGTTGTGTTGTTAGTTTTTCATTAAAGTAAACAGTTCAATAAACATAATAATATTAGTGATAAATACCTCCATGCTTTCAAAAATTAAGTAGACAGTATTTATATTGATTGGAGGTATTTTGTGTAAACATTGGATTTTACCTGGACTGAGACTTAGAACAATTCGACATGCAACCTCACTTTTTGGTCGTCACAGCTCGTCGGGGTTTTGAGGCGGCTGCTTTGGGGGCGGCGGTGGGGCTTGGCTGCGATGACTGCGGTGGAATATCTGGAATCCCGCTCAATTCTGCGAGTGATGTCACGCGATGCCTCACGTCGCCAGAACCGAGAACATATACGCTGCCGTCCTTAGTCCAGCTCCTAGATAGGCCAAAGCGTTCACGAGCCGCAACGAACACATCGTGTCTGGATTTTATTAGAAACTCTGACATAGTGTATCCCGAACCCTTGAGCTTTGTTTTACTGAACCACAGTTTGTCGCGTATGGCATGGTTCTGCAGTTTAAAGAGCAGAGGTCTGGGCTTCTTGGAGGATGTTGCTCGACCCATCCTCTGGCAGCGCTGTATGCAGTCAGCCGGAAAATCTGCCATACCGAGCTGCCGCTTAACAATGTTTGCCACTGCCAGTGTGGGGTCTTCGTCCTTTGTTTCTTCAACACCATGAAGCAGCAGGATTTTTCGGCGTCTCTGTATCTCAATGCCATCCACAGTACGAGCCAAGGCATCCATCTGCTGCTGCAGCATTTTAAGTGCCTGTGTGACAAAAGCTCTATACTCAGAGAATTCAGCTGCCAGACTGGATATCGAAGTTGGCCCACTTGAAGCTTTTAGTTTGGCCTCAAATTCCTCCATCTTCCTATGTATGCTGCTGCTCATTATGTCCATTGTGGCTTGCATGGTGTTCATGTTGAAAGCTGAGAACAGTTCGGTGAAGTTTTGTGTTTGAGTGAAGAGATAGTGTGAAGAATATTATTGCACCCGGCAGGTAGACACTTTATCTACTATTTATAAGCATAAATTGAATTTCAAATACAATATATATAATTAATAATTTAAAATTTAAATGGAGCAATAATTTTTCTAACTTGTTTTTTCAACTACCCTTGTTACAAACTTTGGTACTTTATAATTTATTTGAGCGAAAATAGCAATGATTGCGGCACTTAATTACCCAGCTTTTGATACAACTTGAAGTTACTATAGTAAATTATCACAAGCTTGGGCATTAAGTTGGGTCCAGCTCGTCAGCTAGGAAACCAGCTCCAGCAGCTACTGCCCCTGAAGCTGTGTCAGTTGCTACACCAGCAGCTGCCAAACCAGCCCACGTTTTTGTGTCGTGTACATAGTTATGTACACGACACAAAAACGTTTGAGCTAATTTTTTAATTCATGCAAAACTGTAACTTTTCTCTCGATCCAATTAAGAGCTAGGTATTGTAAAGGATGTATAGACGTATAGAGAAGATAAACTTAACATTCCAGGTGTACCCCTGAAGAATTCAATGGATAACTTGGCACAATACTTCAATCCGCGAATAGTTGGAGGCACTGATGCTCCGGAAGGATCTGCCCCATATATGGTAGCATTAGTGGCTGGAGAGCAAATCGTCCACTTGGCCTGTGGAGGGGCCATAGTGTCGCCCAACCTGGTACTAACCGCTGCCCACTGTATCGACATTTATGTCATATTTGATGTGTTGATGCCGTAAGTTCACTATATCTTAATTTTGTTGTATCTTAGTTTTGTGTAATGTCTTTAATCACTGCGTTAGTCCTGGTTGCATCCGAGTCCTACATCTTTTAGTGCGGGATCCTGCTTTGATAATTAGATAATAGGTACACACATAGATGTAACATGTTTATAGGTAAGGTGGAAGACAACCTCATGTGCACGTTGGTCCACCTGTCGGTCTCAAGAAGGAAGCCTGCGATAGTCTCGTTCATCACTCAGCAAGTGTATCTGCCTGCTTAGGCCTCGAAGACCTTATAGGAGCCCACCCGGTCTAGTAGGGTATAGAGAAGTTTAAAATCTAAAGTAATAGTATAGAGTAATTAAAACCGATCTTCCCTTAAGAATACATATATGTAGTTCTGTAGCTAACGTTTCTCTTTCCAGATCCTACCACGGAGTGGTTGGCACCAACCGCTGGAATGACAGTGGATACAATGTATACTTCAGAGGATTCCATATGCATCCGCAGTGGAGCTGGTCTACTCTCGAGTATGACATTGGCCTCCTGCCTTTGGATAGGGACCTGACCTGGAGCAGTACTGTGTCGATGATTGGAATTAACTGGGAGAGAATTGAAGGGGAGGAACCTTGTTTTGTCAGTGGTTGGGGCGCATGGAGTGTAAGATTTTATTTACATTTGATATGATGTTTATATTGTTTCGGTGAGACTGGAGTAATTTCAAGCATCACTGGTATAGAGAGGATATTTTTTGAAAGTTATAACATCCTAAAAAGCTTATTGATATATCCATTTTGAGCATACCTATAATTTCTTCCATAAAATTGCTTATACGAATGCAAATTAACATGGTTACATTGCTCATAATACGACTACCGTTGGATACAATTTTGGTGGTGGGCGTAGGGAATAATCCTAACATATTATTGCTGACGTAGACGTTACCTTTGTTTTTTTTCTTAGACAAATTATGTTTAAGTTAAACTCAGTTTCGATAGCACTTTCTCAATATCTCCGAAATTTCTAATCAATCAATCAACTAGCCCACTGCAGTCCACTGCTGGACATAGGCCCCTCCCAACGTGCGCTATTTTGTACGATCCTCCGCCTTCCGCATCCAGTCCGTCCATGAAATTGCTGAGATGAGATTAATTTTATTGTTGTATACTTATTTGCAATTCATTACATCATTTACTTTATGAATCCTTTTTGTAAGTAAATTTTCATTCTTTTCTAGGCCTGGGCAAGTGACGTAATCGTTCGTCAATCATATGATCCGGCCCAGCTGCAGCGTCTCGACGTCAGTACCATATCTGACGAGCGCTGCAACGCTGCTTTTCGTCCACTCGAGCTGTCCATCAATCCTGAGATCCAGATCTGCACTTTACACTCAGTGGGGCATGGCATGTGCATGGTAAGTAGTCACTGGGTAGCTGCTGTTGACCGGGTTCTCCCCTGTTAGTTGCTGGAATAAGTCAGCAAATAGATTCAACATTCGACTTAAGTTTAAGACAAGGGGCATTGGCTAAGTGATGAGTGGTAACCGAGTTGGTTATCAAATTGGAATGTTTGTTGACGGGTCTTAAGATGGGTGAGAGTTTTTAATACATTGAGACCCCTCAGTGTCTCTCATCTGAGTATTTTTCTTAATCATATGATGTCGTTCAATGTAAAACGGTTGAAATTAACCCGAACGAAGCGACAGCCATTTGGCCTCCACAAACAATTGACAATATGGAAAGTTTGGTGTTAGATCAGTCAGAATTTTAAGGGTTCCAACTACTGTATGGCCAGCGGGACCGACGGCTTAATGTGCACACTTGATATAACATGGTGACGCTATTCACCCATTGTTTTTTTTTCAGGGTGATTCCGGTAGTCCTTTAATTTCGAAAACTACCAATACCGTAATTGGACTGGTGAATTGGGGAATTGCGTGTGCTCGGGGATACCCAGACGTGTTCGCCAGACTCAGCGGATTTAGAGATTTCGTCGTGGGTACTCAAGTACTGTATCGGTGAAGAACTACTTTTAGTTTATTGTTTTTTGATTAAGCTAGTTTATTTTAAGTTTTAAATATTGAGTTGTTATCTAATGTTAATACAAATATAAAATTTGATTGAAAAATATCTTTGTTTTTTCTTTATTGTGGTGCATTCGTCAGTTATACACCTTCGTTCTTCTTTGGAACTTCTTTGTATAATAGGCACCTTTTTTTTACATGCGGGATAATCCCGCCATCCCATCCCACGACCTCCTCGTGAGGTCAGCCGTCGGATTATTCGTCAACAGCCAACAGAACTCCCAAGGTAGGAGTCTGTTAGCCGTTGTCCAGGGTGCACCAGCCCCCTGCTGCCGCTCCCTAGGACCGCGGTCCAAAGGGGGAAGAAACGAAGAAGCCGACGACGTGGAGGTAACTTAACCAGCACCCCTGTATTATAGGTACCTAATACATCAATAACTATTACTACGGAAAAAATTACGTAAAAATTGACGATCAGCAACAAATAATTCGCGTAGTTTTAAAAATTAGTACAAATATTCCCTCAGGTACCCAGATGATTATTCTAAAAGTCCCGTGGGGGAGGGGTTAGGGTAGAAACTAACAATACACAAAATAAAGATTGATTGATTTTGTGTACAGCCTTGAAATAGTCCATAAATAAATAAATATTCTAGAACATCGCCATCTAGACCCATGTGGGAAGCATAGTTAACTAGCCTGTGATAGGGTATATCTAGAATGCGAATACCTACTTTTTCCATAGTAGGTTTGCTTAAATAGCTTGTGATAGGGTTATCAGAATGCGAATAATCACACTTATAATCTGAGCTTATAATAGATACTTTTTTCCCATATTACGAAATTGATTCTTTGATTCTTTGAGTGTTTCAACCTTGTATATTGGCGAGGTTCCCTTTTGAATTATTTTTTAAGCATTTTTCTTGCAAAATATTCTAATCGATTTAAATAGAAAAGATTGAGTCGGTCTAGGCAGGATTTGAACCATTTCAATTCTGTCTATTTAATCGAGAGGTTCCCTTTTTAGTTTTTTTGCTCGTATATTTAAAACTGTTAATAATATCACTAAGGTGACTTCTAAATTATTTATCTAAGCACATTAAATTTCCTATAAATTATGACTTCAGTATTATCAACTGTAGGATCAATACTTTAAAAAATACAAGTGGTCAAATGTCACAAAGCTTATATTTTGAAAAATCCGGCCAAGTGCGAGTCGGACTCGTCCATGAAGGGTTCCGTAGCAGCAAGTAGGTAAATTATGGTTTACGATTTATGACGTATTAAAAAAAAACTTTCATACCAATTTTCGGTGGAAGTTTGCATGGTTATGTACATCATATGTTTTTTTTAAGTTTGATGATTCTCTTATTTTAGACGTTACAGGGGGAGGGGGGGGGGGGGACACATTTTATCACTTTGGAAGTGTAGACGTATGGAAAGTTTCAGTTCTAAGTATGGGGAAAAACCCACAAAGGAGATACGGTCGCACTTTTTCAAATAAAGTAGTATGTTTTGGTGCAACAGTATACCCTTTGTCGACTGAACGTGACTATTAGTAAATATTTAGTGGTAATTCCTCCTCGAAAGGATGAAAATTATGGGTGTGTAACAATTTATATAATAACAAAAAAAATCAGTTAATACATTTTTGTTTACTATTGCGATGAATTGAGATAATGAGTTGTTGATATAATTTCATTTTATCTAGGTGCGCTCACCGAGTGTCCGGCGTTTGAGACGCCGAGGCGGGAGCTTGTGCAGGCCCTGGGGGTGAGAGTGCTCACGCTCTCCACCCTGCTCGCGGCGATGGTCCGCTGCGCGGATGCGTGGGCGGCCAGCGCCTCTTTCTGCGAGCAGGTCATGCTCGCGAAGGAGACAGCAGAGCGGGCGCGGCGCGGTGAGCGAGAAAGACTCGCTGACATCGCTGCTCGCGCCCGAAGGCGGCTCGGGCGTCGGAGGGCGCTTACAGACCTCCGCCCCCCATGAGCGCGGGCCTGAGGGTGACGGGTGGAGCCACCCGTCACCCTAGCAGAAGCAGGCCACGGCGGCGGCGCGCATCGTAGGGCGATGCGCGCCTCCCCACACCGGGGTTGAGTCGGGGACGGCGTGGTCCCCACCTCCCGAGGAGGCCCAAACCGAGAGGGATGGCCCTGGGTCAGCCGGGGTGCGAGGGATATGTCGCGTGACAACCTCACCTTCGGCCTAGCACTACGACCCAGAGACTTCGTGCGGTTTAGTCTGTTCGAGTCCGACATAACCTACCCCTCCGGCTCCGGAGGGGTGGGTATCCGTGGGGATGTCCCGCACGTAAGAAAAAAAAAACACCCCTGTAGTATAGCAACCTCTATATTGGTAGATTTTACACTTCTATCGGTATACCCGTAGAGCCACTGTTTTTATGCCACTTATATAGGCGGCAGAGAATCATTCGGTCCACCTGATGGGAAGGCGTGGCGTAGTCTTTCCTCTCGAGATATCGTCGTAATCGTACGTTTGGCCCATTGTTAAAAAGGTTGACAATATTATAACGAAGGAAGATTATAAATGACAAACGCATAACAATTAAGAACAGAACAAAGTTTTTTTTTTAAACAAAACTTTTATTTGTATTAACATTAAATAACAACTCAATATTTACAAGTTAAAACAAACTTAAACAAGAAACAATAAAGTAAAAGCAGGTATTTCTTCACCGGTACAGCTCTTGCGTACCCACGACGAAGTCTCTAAATCCGCTGAGTCTGGCGAACACGTCTGGGTATCCCCGGGCACAGGCAATTCCCCAATTCACCAGTCCAATTATGGTATTGCTAATTTTTGATACTAAAGGACTGCCAGAGTCACCCTGAAAAAAAAAAACTATATAAATGATGTGTGTGATTGTTATTGGTCGATTTCAAGTGATGTCACCCAGCCCGACCAATGACAATCTCAATCAAGGCTGACGCTGCGTGCCTAGCTGCACAGCAAAACGTTAAACCGTCGATTCCGGTTACCATACGAACACCTATGGCATTCGATACGGGTATGGTTTGTAAAAATCAAATAGCAGTTGCTCATCCCAGACGATATTCAAGTTCGAAATTTCGTAGTAAGGTCAAAAGACAACTCCAACTAAGAATCATCACCCATTCTAAGACTGATTTAGCATCTATAGCTAACATCGCAATGTGTTAAAAAAAAACTTAATTACCCCTGTTGCGGACTACGCACTTCTTTTTATACCTTTTTTCAATATTATTCTAAATTTAAAAAAAGGATTTGTATTACATCTGTATCACGATATTCGGTCATGAAACATGCCTTTAAAAATTTTACGTTTTAAAAGTGCAATTGAAGTATGATTTCACCTGCAGTTGCTGTCCCTGTCCAGATCAGCCTATACACAAACTATAGTTCCTCGTCGTTAAATTAAGTCGAGAGTTTCGATCTATTTGCTGACTTATACCAGCAGCTGAGAGTAGTAAAAAATCTTTAGCGTTGGCTATTTAGCAATTACTTACCATGCACATCCCATGCCCTGTTGAATGTAAAGTGCAGATCTGGTTCTCAGGATTGATGGACAGCTCGAGTGGGCGGAAAGCAGCGTTGCAGCGCTCGTCAGATATGGTACTGACGTTGAGACGCTGCAGCTGGGCCAAATTATATTGTATCGGACGAACGTCTACGTCGCTGTCGGCCTAAAAAATAATAAAATAATACTTCAAAAAGTACACATAAAGTGAATCACTACATAGTATAAAACAAAGTCGCTTTTTCTGTCCCTATATCCCTTTGTATGCTTAAATCTTTAAAACTACGCAACGGATTTTGAAGCGGTTTTTTGAAATAGATAGAGTGATTCAAGAGGAAGGTTTATATGTATAATAAATGTTTAATATAGTAGAGGGTGCAGCGGGAACGGGATCTGACGCCATGCGGGCATAAATAAATTGGCGGCACGAAGTTCGCCGGGTCAGCTAGTGATGTTAAAAATTGTAAATATAAAAAAAAACTATATCAAAATCCATTCATCCGTTCGGGAGCTACAGTGCCGCAGACGGACACACTCACAGGCACGTCAAACTTTGCAATTTTTTTTTTTTTTTGCAATTTCGTGAATATTATATATCGATAAACCGTTAGCAAAACTATACTCGAAGTCTAAATTAATTTGGTCTGAGGCGTCATTTAGACGGTGCGAGGTTTTAGCACGTCTCGGTTCGTTAATCGTATCGTATGCGATAATCGCCCTATCAAAATGTTACATGTATTTCGGACACAATCAATATTCAATTTGAGGTGATTGATATTTAGACAAAGCAACTTATTTCTCTCCTTTCTAGAATCGTATACATACAGTCCTCTATTATAACCTCCAAATACTATCCTCTTTATCCTATCAATGCATCAAATTACCCCAGTTTCACTCAAACAATATAACTTTCATATCAAATGTAAACAAAATCTTACACTCCATGCTCCCCAGCCACTGACAAAACAAGGTTCATCTCCCTCAATTCTCTCCCAGTTAATTCCAATCATCGACATAGTACTGCTCCAGGTCAGGTCCCTATCCAAAGGTAGGAGACCAATGTCGTGCTCGAGAGTAGACCAGCTCCACTGCGGATGCATATGGAATCCCTTGAAGTAGACATTGTATCCGCCGTCGTTCCAGCGGTTGGTACCAACCACTCCGTGGTAGGATCTGGAAAGAGAAAAAGTTCCATACAAGATTATCTATACATAATGGATGAACGCTTTAAAAAAAATGGGGTGTGTCCCTATAAGGTCTTGGAAGGCTAAATCAATGTCACTTTCTGATTGAAGAAGAGATTGGCTTCGGCCCATTCCCATAGGATAACCTATAAACATGTTCTATTTATATGTGCATCTTTTACCTAAATATCAAAGACGGATTTCGGACCCCAAGATAAAGGCCTCGAATGCAATCGGGACTAACGTAATGATGACACACTAGACAAAACTAAGGTACAACAAAATTAGTAATATCGTTAACTTACGGTATCAACACATCAAACATGACATAAATGTCAATGCAATGGGCAGCAGTGAGTACCAGGTTAGGCGACACTAAGGCCCCCCCACAAACGAGGTGGACGAATCGTTCTCCAACCACTAACGCTACCATGTATGGAGCAGATCCTTTTGGAGCATCAGTACCGCCCACTATTCTCGGATTGAAATATTGTGCCAAGTTCTCTGTTGAATTCCTTTGGGGTATCTTCTGTACGGGTACACCTGGAATATTAAGATTGATGAATTTAAGAAACCAGTACCTGCTTCACAATATTAAGCTCATAATTTGACTTCTTTGCTAGTAGCTAAAACAGTAATCCATGCTTTCATACTAGAACATATTTTAAGTGATAAAGTTTATGTGTGTCTGTTTATCCTTCTTTCACGCCTAAACCACTGAATTGATTTTGATGAAATTTGTTATAGGGGTAGATTAGACCTTGAGAAAGGACGTAAGCTATGTTTGGTCGTGATAATTGAAATTCACGCGGGCGGAGCCGCGGGCAAAAGCTAGTGTGTATATAAAATATTGTAGGTAGGTACACGGGCGCACACGATGTGGGCTGATACTGGTTTAGCAGCAGCTTACACAGCTTCAGGTGTAGTAACCGCTGTAGCTGGTGTCTAAGCTAACGACGCAGATTCAATTTAATTCCTAAGTTCTTGATACAATTGAAGTACAGGAGCATCAAATTGTATAAGAGCCTTAGACGTTAAGTGCCGCAATCATATTGTAGACCTATTGCTGTTAATATTCGCTTAGATAAATTATAAAGAAATAAAGGATTTCTTCTTCCAACAACATAAACCTCCCAGCCAAAAATTCACTTAGAATTTATACTGGCTATCGACATCTGAACTTATACGTAGGGTCACAGAACAATGAAATCCATTCGATTTCAATGCTCCAAAAGATAGCTGATCGGTTTCTGTGGAGGAACACGAATTAAATATATTCTAAAGTTTCCAAGACAGTTTCACTTTCCCAATAACATCCCAACTTGAACAAATCTTACTGTAGCAGACGGTATTTTCGTCCAATTGAGCAGTCCGACCAACAGAATAACGCGGCCATAATAACCTCGTGTTGTGTTCCCGGTAGCTCACTGTAGAGTTTTTGTGCTGTCAGTGGGAAGAACAAAGGCTATTCCTGCTTTGTCTTCTACACTGACGGCACAGAAACTCTCTTCGAGGCTTGGCATCACGAGTGTGATTCCCCTGGTGTTGCACACGTCCATAGGCCACGGTAACCACTTTCCATCAGGAGTGGTTACGTGGCCTATGGACGTGTGCAACACCAGGCCATCTTTTCTACCGTGTGTGTAAAAAAGTGGTATAAAGAAAAACTTTGTCAAGTGTTGATCCAGGTATTCCTGGTGTAGTGGGATGTGGGTAGATTTAGTCCCATTTAAAAAGTTCACAGGGCAAAGAATGATTAAAGTTGCTATTAAATAGCAAATTCTTACCATGTCCAATAGCACACATAGTGAAAACCATAGAAATAGTTAAGAAGAGCATGTTGCTGATAATTGAAGTCTCTTGGTAGCTCATTCAGGTGTAACTGATGCTAAATTCCTAAAAATCGTTACTATTTATACTAAAATATATTTCTGTTATTCACTTTTAGATTATTTGATAACATAGGGAACTGTCCTCAGACTTTTAAACGACGTAATTCATTGAACGAAATTGAATTATAAAGGGTTATTGACTGTAAGCAAATCAAGTCTACGCCGTGGTAGGATGGTTATCTCGACTCGAAATCCGTGGTTATTTACAAAGATAGTAGGCCGTATTCATGTTTTGTTGAACCTTTGTTGATCGATTAAGAGGTTCGTGGCTAAGTAATTCCTTCAAAAACCAAGCGGTTCGGTGAATCTTTCCTTTGCTGCACCATTGAGACCTGGAATTCCTTGCCAGCCTACGTGTTTTCTTCTGCTGTCCCGGGTACTTTGAGCGGGACGTGTAAAAGCATCTGATGGGCCGTCAAGATGAGTGTCATCATTGTTAACGTGGTATGTGTTTGTAATAGTGACTACCTTTCCTGAGACTTTGGCTTCAGCTTACCATCAGGCGAGGTGAAGTCAACCCGTCATTATCAGGCCCGCGCTCATGGGGGCGGAGGTCGACTGCAAACTCCGACGCCCGAGCCGCCGAAGCCGAAAACAAAGCGGGAAAACTCACCAGTGAGCTCTGCCTATCCTACTTACCGCCGGGAACACAACACGAGGTTAAGGCCCGTTCAAACATAAGCGGTATTCGCTGCCGCTGTGGTAGGTACGTACCGCGCGAGTTTCGCTCAGGAATTTAGTAAGAAGTTCCGCGGCTAGAGCGGAATCGATTTCTAAAACATTGTAGTATACCTAATTATTTTTCTGCAAATTGGTAATCTGGTCACCGATGAAAGAAGACGTTAAACATTTATGTTTTCAGGGATGGCTGTCACCCTCACACTTAAATAGCAGTGTGCAGCATTTCTTAAGGCGGTACCATAGTACCGCCTAGATAAATTTCGCTTGATAGGCGAAACAGATTCCGCCAGTCAACGCGGCGCGGGAGCAGCGGCATGTATCCCGCCCCTCGCTCAGGAAACGGGGTTGACATTACAATAGTTACGCAGTATGGCCGCGGTATTCTATAGGGCAGAGGTACTTCCCCAGTCGGAATACCGTAAAGTCCTACCTACATGCCCGACGGTAGCAGGTACCCTTGACAAAGCCATTGCGGTACGACAGACACTGTAACTAATGCCATTTAACTTTAGACTTTACTGTTATACATAGTCTAAAATTAAATGACAATCTTGTTGAGTGAATGAAAAATGTTATTAACTCTTTCTCTTTTCATTTTGGTCTTTAAAACTTAGTTATGAAGTCAAAAATTTAATGACATTTTATGCAATGTCAGCGGTATGACAGTTGTTTTGTTATGTCATAAAATTAGCAAAATCGGGGGCCTGGAGATCACATTGCTCAGTTTACTACGTAAGAATGGAGTCCAATGACCGAGATACGAGATCTGCTGATCAGAAGTCATTAGGTCTCACTCGAAGGTCAGCTACAATGAAACCGCTCATTAAAGTTTCTTACACTAATCGTCGCAGACGAACACAAAATATTGCCGTCACAGTTCGTAATATTGACCTTCAGACAGATTATAAAATTATTGTTTAATTATAATTACAATACGGTAATCAGTGGATTATAAGTATTTTAGTAATCACTAGCTGTTGCCCGCGGCTCTGCATGCATGGATGTTAGTTATCGCTTAGTGTTAAAAATAAAAGTAGCCTAAGTTACTCATTATTACATCAGCTACGTGCCAATAAAAGTCCCGTCAAAATCGGTCCAGCCATTTCAGAGAAGAACAAACAGACAGACAGACAGACAAAAATTGTAATAAAATTATTTTGGTGTATGTACCATATTATATTCATATATTATGCATGTAGCAAAAAACTATTATTTCAATACATATTACAAACAGACACGTCAATTTTATTTATTACATATATGTATAGATGTTTAGATAATAACGTTCATTGTGTACGATTGTAAACTACAGCCCATAACAAAGTGTCCGCTTGACGGTGATTGGTTACCGTTGCTTGTACACAGGCTTCTTCTACGTAGTTCCAGATATTTATTTTATTTTTTATTTATTTTTATTTTAACTTACTTACCAGTCAGGGTTGGTATACTTATGGTCTTTAGTTAGTGGGTAGACCACTTTCACAGCTATTCTATTTGAGAAGTACCTAACAGATAAAAGATTTGTTTCATACCTTCTGATGTCCTATTCTTTATTTTTAACATCGTAAATGGGGATGCCGCCTGCGCTTTTATCTCTACAGAGGGCGCCTCGTAATGGCCAATGTAAGCTGTCATTTACGTAGATTTCATTGTTTGTCTCTTCAAATCTGACAGCTATGAGTTTGTTATTGCCACAGAACAGATAGTTATTGTTGTTTCATAAGTCAACACAAGAAAATGATTGTACATACATGACGACGTTTTTTTTTAAAAAGGATTCCTACTGAGTTTTTTTGGCAGTGTTTCTCAGTAGTTGCCATGTCACGCACTGCACGGTAGGGAAAAAAATAATGACGATTCCAAACAAATTTAATATTTTTATGGAATAAATGATTTTTTGAATTTGAATTGAATCTGAATTTGTTTGGTCATATGCTGCTGCCATCTTCAATTAGTATTGCGTCGGTATCACCATTGGAGATCTCGTCTCTTAGATAGTCAATGATCCGTTGTGGTATTTTCTGCTTTTGATTCAATAGCATTCTCTGAGCCTTTCCGATCTCAGTTGGGGCCCGTTTTCCAGTCTAACGTCTAACTGAAGCGACTGCCATCTGACCTTCACAACCAATTGGCGATTTCGAAGTTCTGTAGTTAGATCAGTCGAACTTTTTAGACCTCCAACATACCTATTCATGTTTGTACAACCGAGACCAACGACTTAGTGTACACTCCGAGGCACGGAAACACTCAGCCAAATGCAAATAGACATATTTACGCGTACTTATTATTTGCACTAAGCTGGACTCGAACCTGCGTAGCTGTCTAATGCACTGCGGCCACGCCACAGAGTCAATAACCTCATCCAAAACATTACAAATTTTGGTTAAATTAATTATTTGAAAGTCAAATGTTTATCGCTTAAGTAAGACATGAATCATATCAAATATTGTTTTGTATAAATAACAACATTTGGTAATTATGTCACAGTCTTCATTGAGAGAGTAATACAAACGAAGTAGCTTTTTGAAATGATCTTCAGAACTATTTTTGCGTTTTTCACAATATGTGGTATTGGATATGGTAAGAGTTTATCCTTCGGTTCTTCGCGCGTAAAACACTTTTTGTGCGAAATTTTACTGATTTTTCTAACTACCGTCTTAACTCCCAGCCCTTTACTGAACAGTGAGCGCATCTATGGCCAGGTGGTGAAGTTACCTACCTAGGCGAAGGTTACCATTGGGATGGGTGACCGTTTAGTGGTGTTGCATCTGACCTCTTCTGTGCTTCGGAGGGCACGTCGGTCGGTCCCGGCTGTGGTCAAGACGAAGGCCTATATGGCGACCTGAACAACTCTGTCACAGGTTGGCCAATAACCGCACGAAAAGAAGAAGACGGCAATACACTTCTAAAATTATTGCGGTACTCCAATATTCAGGAGCTTAACATAATACAAGTGTTAACCTGCCTCCTTATATCCGGGAGCCAGATGGAGACACCATGATCTCCACACCTGACGGGGCCATCCCGAAGGATACCTCGAAAGGGGCCAGATCGAAAAAGATGACCCTGGGTTTGCCGGGGTGTGAGAGATGTCTCCGGCAACCGAAGACCCAAAGACGGCGAGATTTTTATTCAGTTTGAGGACGAGTGCTGCGCACACAGTCAGCAAATGTTGCTTTGGTTTCCTACATTTAAGCAGCATTTTTGACATCAGTTGTCAACAAGCATTTTTCTTGATTAATAAATATAATAAATAAATCGTTTATTTCTCACCACAAACCAATAAAACAAAACATGAACAGAAGGATTGCTGTAAGCACATTGGGTTGTGGATCGCTGGTGCCTGTGGTAGGTAATAAGAACCTGAATTACAGGTCACCAGGTACCCACGATCTGATACAATTCAAAACTTATAACTTATACATTGCTGCATTATAAAATAAGAGAAACAAAAAGTTGGTGAATTTAGGGTAAGAAGCGTGTGTGTGCGTGTGTGTGTGCGTGTGTGTGTGTGTGTGTGTGTGTGTGTGTGTATGTGTGTGGTGGGGACGAGTAAAGAAATAACTGCGCTAGGAAGGCACTTCAAGCAGTTCTTCTGTTGTTATGTAATTTTGCTGAAGTAGCCATGCTTGAACCATCTGCTTACAGTTGTAGTGATTGAGGACGTTTAGTGTTAGGATATGGTGTAATCGGTTATAGAGATAGGGTCCAAGAAATGCAAAAAAACTACGGATAAACGACGTGCGTATGGGTGTAGATCTAGCAACCAAGTGATTACGTCGAGAGGATTCTCTATTGTACGGTGTTAGGGAGTGTTGTCTGGCTATTACGGAGAGAACAAACAATTGTCTTACCGTGAGTACTTGACAGAATTTATAGAGTTCCGTGGTTGGAAAGAGACGGGGTTTGAAGTGGGAGACTTTGAGGATAGCCCTTTGCGCACGTTCAGCTAACATAATGTGAGTTTGCGCGGCTCCTCCCCACGTGTCAACGCAATATGCCAGAATAGACTGGCAGAGTGCTAGATACACCATCTTCATAATCTCCGCGTCTGCTGAGTAGCGCAATTGCTTGAAGATGTAGATCAGTTTACGAACTCTTTTGGATAGTTGGACGATGTGTTCCTTGAAGGTAAGATTACTATCGATTACAACTCCAAGGTATTTTATAGATGAAACCTTCTCAATACACACATGAGTACTTGCTGGCGAGCCCGGATTGATTAGGTCAGAGTATCCCTCCACAGTTACTTGTAAGGTGTTGTCCATAAGTGCGGGGCGATTGCGCATACTAAAAGCAACTACTTTGGTTTTACTGATATTAAGAGTCAGTAGATTAGCATGAAGCCAAAATCTGACTGTGTCAAAACCTTCTTGGGCAAGGCGAAATGTATCAACCCATGTGCTTGAAGTGAATACAAGCGCTGTATCGTCTGCGTACGAGAACAGTTTTCCATTTGTCAGACTGATATTACATAAATCATTAATGAAGATCAGGAACAGACTAGGGCCCAAGATACTGCCCTGGGGCACGCCATACTCCACCGACATCTCAGTACTCATATGTGGTCCCAATTTAACACACTGAGTTCTATTTGTAAGATAGCTTCGGAACAGAGATAGCTGGGTTCCTCTTATGCCCATTTTTTCCAGCTTTGATAGTAAAATGGGGGTAGAAACCGTGTCAAAAGCCTTAGCAAGATCAAGGAAAAGAGCAGCGCATTTTTGTTTTCTGTCCAGACTTGTAACTATATAATCTGTAAGGCTGTGTACAGCATCAGCAGTGGAGAGGTTAGCTCTAAACCCAAATTGGTTGTCTGACAATAGATTTTGCTTTTCTAAGTAGGTTACAAGCCTAGAATTTAGAATTTTCTCTAGCACCTTAGACATGGTAGGCAATACCGAGATAGGTCTGTAATTCTCAACACGGCTTCGATCCCCAGTTTTATAAATAGGGTGTAGGAGCGCCTTCTTGAAAAGGTCGGGGAATACGCCGGTAGTTAAGCAAAGATTGCAGATGGAGGTGAGTGGGGGAATAAGTATTGATTTGTGTCTTTTCAGAAATGAGGAGGATATACCGTCCCATCCCGTTGCGGAGCTGTTTTTAAGGGACATTATTAAGCGTTCTACCTCTTCCTCGTCGGTTTCAAGGAGTGCAAAAGAATTCACAAAGTCGGCTGTACCACCGACTGTCAGGGAGCTTGAGGGCAGGTATGCTTTCTGTTTTTCGGCTAGCCGCTTTCCAATGTTAATGAAATAGGAGTTGATATTATCAACGGCACACTGACTACTGATGCTTGTGTCTAAGAGGGAATTAGCAAGACTCGACGATTTAGTAGTGTTGGTGATAGATTTTACCACTTTCCAGACTTGCTTTGAATTTTTACCGGCCTTTTCAAGTTCCATCCTTTCATAGGCTCTTTTACTTCTCTTAAGAAGTGCAGTGCAGTAATTGCGATACCTTTTATAAGAGGTTTGTAAGATCATATTGGCTCGATCTTTCATTAGTTGCCTGTAAAGATTATTCCTATGGCGCATACACCTGATCAAACCAGAGGTGATCCAGGGTTTGATAGGTCTTCGTCGTCTCGATAAAGTGACAACCGTAGTGTTATTCTTTATTGCTAGACGCACAGATTCAATAAGGAATTGGGTTGCCGTATTGGGATTAGTTGCAGAATAAACAGGGTCAAAACTAATGGAACACAAGTCGCTAGCCAATTTTTCTTCATTTATTTTAGATATGAAAGAGCTACCCGCTTTGGGTTTCTGCATAGAGATCGCTATAATTATTGCAAAATGGTCTGTGACAGTGGAATCCAAGACTAGAACCTTGGTAGGGAATATAGTCCTTATGTTCGCGTGATCAAGGCATGTCAACATGTCATGTGTCTTAAAAGTATGACCTGGGCTAAGGCCGTGATGAGCAAGAAGCTCCAAATAATCAAGGGTACTAGACTCTTGACAATCCTCGCAGATGTCGATGTTAATGTCACCAGTAAGTACGACATTCTTATAGGATTTCAATTCGCTGAGGACCGGGTCTAGAGAGTGTATAAAATTTGAGGGACTCTTAAATTGACTAGGCCGGTAGATACCAATTAAAGCTAGATCTGGTCCCACCGACAATATAAGACCACTTGCTTCAGATAAATCTGGCTCTTTTACGCATACATTAGTCATGGTAGATTTTGTGTAAACCACGACACCGTCGTTTTGGTTATGGGTTACCAATGTTTTATACGAATTAAAGCCGTCTAGAAGAGGAATTATCGGGTTTTGAGATAGTCGACACTCTGTCAGCACTATTATATCACATTCTATTTTAATTCTTTGTAATAGTGTCAGGAGACCCGAGAAGTTTGCGCCAATACTCCGAATATTTAATGATAAAATTGTGGGATAGGGGCGCATTGGTTGTATATATGCAGCACATTCCTCAGGACCACACAAGCATGACTCACAGATGGATACGGCGTCGAGGTCGGAAATAATATCATTTATGGCCGCGAATGTTAGGAAAAATGGTATAACTGAGGGTGACCAACATCAACGCAGGTAGTGATAAAACATAACACTTACCAACCCCATGAGAAGCAGCACATATTATTGTCATACAGTGTATAGTTATGGCTGAGTATGCAGTATGAATGTAATACACGTTTGGTATGATTGAGGTTTTTTGAGGATATTGCTTGAGTGTAGTGTGTATTTGCAAGCCTGTGTGTGTGTTTAGATGTATATGCGAACTGAAAATAAGAGACAGAGTGAGAGTTATGCGTGAGGGTTTAATTGAGCGTGAGGTTCGAGGTACAATTATAAAACATCTATAAATTAATTCCAGATTGCACGAAAAGGGTAAATTAATCACATAGCAATATTTGTTGATAATGGAAGGGGGTATAAAATCATGCATTCTAAAAATTGCCAAACAGTAACATGTCCGTTCGATCAATTCCGCTCCTTCACTTGATCTTAAGTAATGTAGTGACGTTAATGTGATTACCATAAAATGGCATGATATTGAGTTTGTTTTTATTAAGTGTATTAATTGATTAGAGTATTTGGGGTGTTGTATAGATGTGATTTTGTTACTTGTATTGTTTATAGAGAATATAGGGGGTTGCACATTAAGTATTGTAATATGACATAGACTTAACCTAGTAGCAGGATATAAGAAGTAACAATAGACTATTGTCACACTGGAATTTAAATTGGAGTACACAACAGATAAAAAAGAAGAGCACTGAGTCGGCATCATCGCAGTAGCGATAAATGCCAAGGTAATACAAACGATATTATAATGTACACCACCAATGAACCCATACTTTCTAACGTTAGAAGTATAAGTTCCCCGATGCACACACAGAATTACTGATAATTTTAACCTAAGATTCGGCTTCTTTACTGTTAGATATCTTTTTAAGACAAGATAGTGAGTGAATTGTGATCGGGTCCATTCCTTCACGCTCCCTGAGAAAAATTTTATTACCATGGCACCAACAGAACTTAAAATTATTTTGCTTGCCGAAATTCCGTGCCTCATAGAATAGCTGACGCAAGCTACCTGGAAGGTGTTCGGTGACAAATATTGGATTGATCGGGCCGCTGAGTCCAATGTGTCCTGTATTGAGTTTTTCAGTGGACGGCAGACCTTTATTAAATGTTCGAATTCTTTTGAGTACTTGGTTTTTCAGGGGGACGCTCAGAAATTCGGCAACTATTGGTCTATTAGAGCCTTTTTTACCCGGTAGCCGATAGACATCACGAAGGTCATTTAATTTTGCCTGCGTCTCCACAGCATTACAGGTCTTGATGACGATGGAAGTCAGGTCATTTGTAGTTTCATTGTCGTTCTGAGGCACGTTTTTTATTTCAATGGTAGACGAACGTGAACTGCGTTGCAGGTCATTAACTTTTTTTTCCAGCTCGAGGATATAGTTACGCTGCTCCAGTTTTTCTTTCTCCAGATTCATGATAGTTTTCTTCAGGTCCTCGTACCCCGCATTCATGAACTCTATTGATTTTTCTATTTCGCTGCTTGTTTTCTGAATATTTCTATTTTGCGTCTTGACTTCGGCCATATCGGCTGTGATTTTATTTAAGATTCGATCTTGGTCCGCTTTCCAGGAGGTGAGCATATCTCTGATCGACTGTTCAAAAGTTTTTAGTTCGATAGGTGAGAAATCCGGACGAAGACGCTTGTTTCTTGACGTTGATGTTGTTGTGTTTCCGTCCAGTCTAGTACGGGTGTATAATTCCGGCGTACAAAAGGCCTCCAGATTTTCCGATTCACCTGTAGGAGGCGGAGTGCGTATCGAGTTGGGCATACTAGTGCTTAGAATTATCAGTGATATGTTTCTCAAGAGCACCTCAGAATAAGTGTCCTTCAGTTGAACAACGCCAACAAAGTTTAAAAATATGAAAGTAATAATTATTATATTTCTGGTAGTATTCTTCCCCTTATATATTTTTTTTTCCTTTTAGTCAAATTTTAATTTTCCACTGGTATCATTTAGTATGGATAGTTTATCTATAGCCTGCTAGATGGCGCTAGTGAGTGGCCAATGATACACGACTGCACCCGACAAATGTCAACAATTCTGATTAATCTGTGTCACAAATACGGGAATTTTAGTTCGGCAACTTGACGTTGCTCGACGCTAGTAGTCTGTTTTTGAAAAATAATTTTCTCAACGACCAATAATCCTACATCAAATAATGGTTTTAGGTAAAAAAATCTTGTTGGGTCGGGTGTAGCGATATCGCTTTTTTGAAGGCACTTTGATGTTTAGGAATTTATATAAAAAGGTAGTGTTTTGGGTTCAAAACTTGAAATTTTGTACCTTTCAGCTGCGAACTGGCCAACCTTCTTCCTTTTACTTTTCCACTGATATTGTAGCCACTACCAATAATTTCACGTAACCAGGATGTTATTTGCTCTCAATTGCACAGTTTTATTCACAGGGTTTGTTACTATTTATAATTTTCCAGATTTAAAATACGCAGACAATGTATAGTCGACAGTGTTGCCAGTGTTGGAAATCAAATGATAATTGTTGTGTGGGCAACAAATGCTGCTTTATTGTGTAGCAAATGCTTCTTGACATTTCTTTGTCAAGGTCTTTTTCTTGGACTTTGATAAGTTATTTATTTAATTCTTGATATACGTTTCAGGTGTACCTTTACAGAAGAAAGATCTAGCAAATCCAACAGACAACACGACAAAATACTTCGATAAGCGCATAGTTGGTGGTAGTGACGCCCCAGAGGAATTCGCCACCTACCTACATGGTGGCGTTAGTGATAGGAGAACGCGTGACTTTTCTGACCTGTGGAGGGTCCATAGTTTCAGCTAGCCTGGTGTTAACTGCCGCCCACTGTATCGACAGCTATACTCTTTTGGATGAGTTCTTAATGAAGGATATACTTAAGTTTTCTGTCTTTGTTTAGTATTTTATAGTTTTTATGTAGAAACCTCCAGGCCCCCAATTCTGATAATTTGGTGAAATAACAAAACACTGTCATACCAGTGACATTGCATTAAATGTCATCAAATTTAAGACTTTATAGCTGAGGTATAAAGTCCAAAATGGAAAGAGAAAGAGTTTATAACATTATTCATTCACTCTAAGAGATTGTCATTTAATTTTAGACTTTAACGGTGTTACAGTAAAGTCTAAAGTTAAATGGCATTGGTTACATTGTCTGTGGTACCACAGTGTCTTTGCATCACGGCCCTGGTTAAGTTCGTAGTTTGGTCTCCGTGATCTGCTCTGCTACACCTACTTTATATATTATATGTAGCTATACAAGAGCGGCTATCGTCTGATCTCCGAATCCCGAGAAGAAACTTTTTTTTTATACCACTCAGGTGGCAGACGAGCACACGGTCCATCTGATAGAACGTGGTTACGTGGCCTATGGACGTGTGTAATACCTTGGGAGTTACACTTATGCTGCTCTGAATGGACCAAAAAGATGTCTGTATCCTAACTATCTTCCACGACATCCTCCTAATCCTACTTCCAACTACTCGTATAAAAGCTAAAATTTGTGAAGTTGTTTGGTATTCAATCACCCTCAAATGGCTAAAGGGATCAGTACCCCTAGCACGAAAAAATATCGTAATCCTAACGTAAACGCATCGAGAAAACGAAGCTTTGCGATTGGCCGTCTTCACACACACACAGGTTTACTGTAGGCAGGCGGCGAATCGCATTGCTCCATTCTTTTGATACGTTTACGTTACCATTACTATAGTCCCGAGGGGGGGGGGGGGGCAGACCGAGAGGAATAGCCCTGGGTCAGCCGGGGCGCGATAGATATGTCGCGAGCCCCCTCCGGCTCCGTGGCGATTTCCTGCACGTAAAAAAAACGATTACTATAGTTTTTCGTGCTCAGGACACTGGTACAGGGACAGCTTATAATCTGAAAGTGTGGTTTCAGATTGGGGCCGGTTTTAGGACAATATTTCATCGTTGGAATACGTTCCCATAATTAACTGTAACAGAATACCAAGCAGTTGAAGCATCAGCTAAGCTTGCCATTTGTAACCGATTTCAAAAAGGGAGGCGATTCTGTTTTACACTAAATGTTTTTTTTTTAATAATTAGTTTTAACCACAATCTTTATTTTCTCTCTAGATCCTACCGCGGTGTGGTTGGCGCCAACCGCTGGAGCGATGGCGGTTATAATGTCTACTTCAGGGGATTTCAAAATCAAAAATCAAAATCAAAAAATCATTTATTCCATAAAAATATTAAATTTGTTTGGAATCGTCATTATTTTTTTCCCCTACCGTGCAGTGCGTGACATGGCAACTACTGAGAAACACTGCCAAAAAACTCAGTAGGAATCCTTTTTTAAAAAAACGTCGTCATGTATGTACAATCATTTTCTTGTGTTGACTTAGAGCTACTTAATCCCAAGCATTTTTATCATTCAAATAGTCTGAAATATTATAATATGCTCTGCTACACAATTTGGCCTTAATTGTTGTTTTAAATTTATTTATGGACAATGTTCTAATTTCATTGGGAAGTTTATTGTAGAATCTAATACATTGCCCCATAAAAGAGTTGCTTATTTTTTGGAGACGAGTAGTATGTAACACAAGATTACCTTTATGTCTAGTATTTATACCATGTATATCACTCTTTTTAGTAAAGGAGTCTATATTTTTATGCACATAAAGTAAATTTTCATAAATAAATTGCGAAATAACCGTAAGAATGTTTATTTCCTTGAACTTTTCTCTTAGAGACATTCTAGGACCAAGTTGGTATATTGCTCTTACAGCTCTCTTTTGCAATACAAAGATGGTATTAATGTCCGCAGAATTACCCCAGAGAAGAATTCCATATGACATAACACTATGGAAATAACTAAAATAAACTATTCTAGCTGTCTCAATATCAGTAAGCCGTCTAATTGTTTTTACTGCATATGCTGCAGAACTTAATTTGCCTGATAATTTTTCAATCTGCGGTCCCCACTGCAGTTTTGAGTCAATAGTGATACCCAAAAATACAGCAGTCCCCACAGGGTCCAACCCAGATCCATTAAGTTGTACATTGGTAGCTACCTGCCTTACATTAGGTGTCGAGAATTTGATTACTTTAGTTTTTTTATCATTCAAAAGAAGATTATTAACATTAAACCAATGAACAACCTTTGAGAGTGCACTGTTAACTTTGTCATAATTGTGTAATTGTCTATTAATTTTAAACGTCAAGGAAGTATCATCTGCGAACAATACAATCTCATGCTTATCCCCTACATAGTAAGGCAAGTCATTTATGTATATTAAAAACAGAAATGGACCAAGGATTGACCCCTGCGGAACGCCCATTACAACTGGGCTTCCTGCAGATCGTTTACCTTTTACTTCGACCCTCTGAACCCTATTACACAAGTAAGAAGTCAGAAGATCGAGAGCCCTGTTTCTGATACCATAGTGGTGTAGTTTTCTGACAAGAGTCTCATGGTGAACACAATCGAATGCCTTAGATAAGTCGCAGAAAACACCCAAAGCATCCTGCGAATCCTCCCAAGCCTCAAAAATACTTTTTAGTAAATTAACCCCTGCATCTATGGTTGAACAACCCCTCGTGAATCCAAACTGTTTCCTGTGAAGTAAATTATGTACATTAAAGTGACTAAGCAACTGGCCAAGCATAAGCTTTTCAAAGATCTTACTTAGAGTAGGTAGAACGGAAACAGGCCGAAAGTTAGAGGGGTCTCCAGTATCACCAGTTTTAAATAATGGAATTATCTTACTATGTTTCATCAAGTCAGGAAACACACCAGATGCGACACAGCAATTGAATACAGCTGCCAGGTATGGAGCTATTACAGTAATAATATGTGAAATAGTTTTAACAGATAAACCCCATAAATCTTTTGTGTTCTTCATATTAATTGATTTAAAGGCATTTGAAACATCTCTAGGGCTAACAGCTGAAAATTCAAACTCTGTGCCGCACTCATTCACGCCGTGCTTAAGAAGCTGCTCGGCAGTTTTAGAACAAGACGAAAGGTTTCTTGTAACGACAATTGGAATGTTGGAAAAAAAATTTTCAAATTCAGTTGCAACCTCAAAGTCTTCTTTAATATCAATATTATTTATTTTTAGGTGAAAATCCTGACTACGTACTTTCGTTCTACCGGTCTCACTATTTATGACATTCCAAGTTGTCTTAATAACATTATTTGAACATTTTATTTTATTTTTTAAATACATTGATTTTGCTCCGAGACAGGCTTGTCTAAATATTCTTGAATATTTTTTTACAAACTCTTGAAATTTGGGACTGTGATTGTAAGATTTCTCTTCATAGAGTTCATATAATTTATTACGGCTTTTGAAAATTCCAGGAGTTGCCCAATCACTAAAAGTTAGCTTTTCACTTATAGAACAGTGTCTAGGAGTAAAAACTGAACTAAACTCACCATTAATCAGGTTGAATAATGAGTTGTACATGTGATCCGCATTTCCGTGACAGGGCAACAATTGGATTCTTTTTGCAATATTACATTTAAATTTTTCTATACGGCTTTCGCTGAATGGTATAATACTTATTTGTTTTCTTACAATACTTTGGGTACTCGGAAAGGAAACCAACTGCCCTGTGTGATCAGATTTAACCTTATTGATAATTGATTTATGTATAGGTTTTACATTACTAAATATGTTATCAATGCACCTTGCACTAGTGCTCGTTATTCTGGTTGGTTCCATAAAAATATTAATTAAATTAAATGATTTAAAAAAATTCAGAAAGTTATAACTATCAGAATTTTTGTCCAATATATTTATGTTAAAATCTCCACAAACAACAACTGTTTTATGGTTATTACATACTTTATTTAAGGCAGCCTCAGCTATGTCTAAAAAAGCATTAATAGATGCGCATGGCGGTTTGTAAAGATTCAGTACAATGAATCGCTCCAATTCAACACAAGAGATCTCTAGAACTCGCTCAACAGTAAGGCTCACAACATCACATCTTTCTTTAAATTTTAACAATTTATTCACTAATATTAAGGAGCCACCACGTTTATAGGTTTTCCTGTTGAACGAGCTTGCAACCTGATGATTATTGAAGCTGAAAATGAATTGATGGTTAGTTAGCCAGTGCTCATTTAAACATATTATATCAATATTGCTACAATTCATAAACAACTCCAATTCTAACTCTTTTCCTATCACACCTTGAATATTTTGATGCACCAGGTTGATACAATTTTTCATTTTTTTATTATTATTTGTAATAAGCGAATGTTGCTTGCTTGTTGCAATGCAAGAGAAATCCTCTGTTGTCTTACTTTTTAATTTAAATTACTCTGAGCAGTTAAATTTGAGCTGTAGCTGTCAGTATTAAAATTACTGACATTACAATTGTCAAATAAATGTTGCTCAATAGGAGCAGTCATTTGGTTAGCCAAGTTCTTGGCTGATATATAAAAAAAATAGGATAGCGAAACAGCTATTTGTCTCACCCAATACTTGGATACATAATAATTATCCTGTGTCAAATAAAAAGATTTACTAACATAATTGTTAGTGTCTATAAAATGGAATTTCTCCTTGTTATTGATACATAATGTATGCAATGTCATATTCAGCTTATATCTAAGAATATTTTCTTCCTGTGACAAACCATCGCTATAAGGGAATGTGAACATTACAATATTTTCTATGTTTAATGTATTTAAACTATTTAGATACTTAATAAGAGAAGATTTGTTCAAATTACCCCTATTTCCTATAAATATGATTAATGTTTTATTATTAGACGTATATTCATGCTCAATAGCACTTTTTACAATATGGTGGTGAGAGGCACCGGGCATACAATAGTTGATTGTTGAATGTCCCATTTCAGATAGTAAACACCCTAAATTTTTGCCAATTTCATCACTAAATATTATTATCTCCTGCTTAAAATCTAATTTTACATTTTTTGTTTTATTTATCAATTTCATATGCATCCTCAGTGGAGCTGGAACACCCTCAGCCACGATATTGGGGTCCTAGTACTGGAGAATGAGCTGACCTGGAGCAGTACTGTGGGACAGATTGGGATGAGCTGGGAGATATTTGGGGGAGGGGAGCCCTGTTTTGTGACTGGCTGGGGAGCCTTGGGAGTAAGTTTTGATATATTAAAAGTTAAAGTTGTTTTTAAAAGTTACAGTAATCATTAGCATAGTGTTAGTCTAATTTGGAACCTCTGGTCCCCTCTTCTACTTTTTCTCTTGGCTTTTGCGGGTGTGACTACTGTCTGACCTACCAACCATGGGAAGAGGGCATGCGCTAGAGCTTCGGTGATTGGCTTTGTCCCCAAGGATCTTAGTTAGGTTCTTTATACCACTTAGTTGGCAGATAAGCACACAACCCACCTGGGCCCTGATTCTGCTATTTTCTTTTTCATGGCAAACCCACTGCGGTACCACAGATACTGTAACCACTGCTATTCAACTATAGACTTTATTGTTATCATGTTAAAGTCTAAAATTTAATGACAATCTTGAAGAGTGAATGAAAAATGTTACAAACTCTTTCTTTTTTTCATTTTGTACTTTAAGCGTATTGCAATAAAGTCTAAAATTTAATGACATTTTATGCAATGTCAGGTGTATGACAGTGGTGTTGTTATGTCTAAAAATTAGCAGAATCGGGGGCCTGATGGAAAGTGGTTACCGTGCCGTGTGCAACATTATGGCGTCACACTAACGCTGCCGACCCTGTAGGAAGTGTGCAAAGCTTTTCTTGAAGAACTTGAGGAACTTATCCAAGATAGAAAATTCCTTTGTATTTAAATGTTAGCCTTCTTCTCTTTGTGAAATTCCTCCGTTTTGACCTAACGACTGTTGAAAGCCAGGACCGACATTTAATGTCTCAGATGTAACATCATTAAACATCCAAATCCAACATCCAAATGGTAATCTTCGCTTTTGTGTGTGTTATTTTTCTTGAACTGAAATGGGCTTTCCTTGCTACTCTGTGTAAATACTTAAACAGTTAAACTTTATTTATGCATTTTGAAGTGAAAACTTCTTTATGTTTGCGTTGGATGGGTAAAAAGTTTTAAACTCGCGTCAAGATCACTTGACCTTTGAACCGTAACCGACGACTGACGTCATACAACATTAGCTACAGATTGTTTATTTTGTTAGGTACACTAAGAAGCTTCGTAGCTTAGCGGTAAGCGCTTCGACTGTAAGTCCTTATGGTTTTAGATAAAGTAGGGACAAGATAATAGGTCACTTTTGACATTTCATCAAAATTCAACAACGTAACCTTGTAACGGCGGGCATAAAATAAGAACTGCACAATTGCTTAACTTTTTTCAATTACGTTTACATATTTATTGTAATAATGACCGATACGAGTAATTTTACGATTTGCTTTCACTAATAAACCATTCTAAACATAATAAACAATTTCTGATCTAAAGAACTGAACGTCGTTACAATGTTGCGTCAGTCAACCCTTTTTCTTTTTAAACACTAGGGATGTTACTCTAAAAATCGAAAGCTGATAGGATTGTAAGTTGAATCGAATGCAATGATTACTTGTGAAGAAAAATCACCATAAATTTATAACCACGTTGTGATTATAATAAAACCTAATTATACATATTTATTATTCTTTTAACTAACTATAAAAATACAAAAAAATAACTAAATAGAAAGGTCATTGATGTTGGGTGCAATTTAGGTGGATGTTGCTGGCAACACCAGTGCCTGTCGATGACGCATGTCATGTCGCCATAACATGATGATGACGCAGTCTTTTGTTGTTGTGCGAAGTGACTGTGCGTTTTTGGTGTGCTCTCTGTTATTTTCTTCTGATCCGGCTTTTTCATTGAACTGCTTACTGACTACGTTTACCTGGCTATAAATTGGACTCCGATTGCTTAACGATTATTAAACAAGAAAAACATTACAGTCTTACTATGTCGAAACGGGGGAAAACTCTAAACAGTCAATCTCGCGAACTAGTGCTGAAATTGTACAATTATTTTGAACGTGAATCAGTTAACGATGGGCCTCTTTTACCATTGAAACCACCGAGAGAACGCGTTGCCGAAGCATTGGGAATAGGGAAGAAGACAGTAACTCAAATTCTGAAAGAGAAATACGGACCATCAGGCTCAGAAGATAATACTTTACGTACACCGAAAAAACGAAAGAGGGAGAAGAAAATTGTTGACGTTGATAATTTTGATGCTGCTGCAATTCGCAACCACATTTATGAATATTACTCGAGAAAAGAATATCCTACACGGGAAAAGCTATTGAGTTCGTTAAAAGGCGCAGGCTTATTTTTTGGAGGCAAATCGTCTCTATCAAAGGTTTTGAAATCGATTGGCTTTAGATTTAAAAAATCCGACAAGCGGAAAATCCTGCTAGAACGCTACGATATTATTTTGAAGAGAATAACATTCTTACGTCAGGTAAATAAAATTACGGATTGGGACAATGTCGTGTTTATTGACGAAACATGGTTGAATGCGAACCATACGGTTGCGCGGACATGGACCGATGATAGCACATCGACCCACAGACGGCGTGCGGTTTAGTCGGTTCGAGTCCGACATAACCTACCCCTTCGGCGCCGGAGGGGTGGGTATCCGCGGGGATTTCCCGCACGTAAAAAAAAAAAAAAAAAAAAAAAAACATGGACCGATGATACAGCGGCCTCCACCTCAAAAGTTCCATCGGGAAAAGAAACCCGACTTATTATATGTCACGCGGGATCAGCTTCTCAAGGTTTTATTCCAGACTGCCTCCTCGCATTCGCCTCTAAAACTACAACAGATTACCATGAAGAAATGAACTTTGATGTTTTTAAAAAGTGGTTTGAGAAGTTGCTAGTCAGCTTAGAAAACCCATCGAAAATTATAATGGACAATGCTCCGTATCATTCTGTACAAGTTGATAAACCACCAACTCAAGCTAATAAAAAGCAAGAAATTGTCTCGTGGCTGGTAAGAAATGGTGTGGAGGCAAGTCCAACTTTATTAAAAGTTGAGTTGTTAAATCTGGTAAAAGCAACTAAGCCGTCCAAGCTCCGCTATGTAATCGATGAACTAGCCCTAGAGCATGGACACGAAGTTATTCGATTGCCTCCCTACCATTGCCAGTATAACGCCATCGAGCTTATTTGGGCACAAATAAAGGGTCATGCAGCGCGGAACAATACTGAACCACCCTTCAGTACTGCTAAAATGATGACTCTGCTACAAACTGCATGTGCAGAAGTCACTACAGAAGACTGGCGAAAAGTCGTGGAGAAGACAAAGGAAATAATTTTACAAGATTTTGAACGAGATGTGAGAATAGACAATATTATTGAAAATGAATTAATAATATCTCTGAGTGCTGACAGCAGTGATGAAGATAGCAGTTCCGATAGTTCAAGTGAATAAAAGCATTTTTTTTGTTAAATTACGTAGGTACTTGTCTTATTTTGCTCCTTTAATTTATGAAAGAAAAAATAATAATGGGACAGGGATTCGCATGATCATTTTTAAAATTCACATATGTTTCAAGTCTGTATCGATTCATTCGATTCATTCATTCGATGTTTTTAAGCAGGTCACCTCACTATGAATATAAAACTGACATCTGTCAAAAGTGACCTATTATCTTGTCCCTACTTTAGTACCAGGTTCGAACTTGGGCTTTTGACACTTTTTGTGATTATTTTTTCTTTTTGTAATTCATTAATTTCTTCTGACAGAAAATTAGTGATATGGTATGGTATGGTACGTTATTATGTTATGGTATGTTCTTTTTATCTTTTTATCTGTATATAATGAAGAAAGAAAGAAAGAAAAAGTTTTACTTCTGCCGGTACTCCCGGAGTGCAACCCGTCTTTTTATTTATTTATTAATATCGTTATTTTTGTACCGTTTCCTCCAGTTCTCGCCAAATAATACCCTTCCAGACCAGCTACAGCTCCTCTACCTGAACACCATCAGTCACAGGAGCTGCAGTGAAGCTATGGACGCTTTCCTCGGTCCCCGCCCCCGACCCCATATTGACCCAGCAGTTGAGATGTGCACCTTTCATTCTGTGGGGCATGTGTAATTAAAACCGTCGGTAGCTTAGTGGTTAAGGAGTCGGCATTACGATCGAGAGGTCCCAGGTTCGAATCCTGGCCATTACACTACTGACGTGAACCCACTCCTGCCAAAAGCAATTTAGCTTAGTTGGAAGGGTTAGAGGGAATATTAGGAATTTGGATAATTTCGGGTGCTAATATTCTATAAAATATATATATATATATATAAGTACTAGCTTTTGCCCGCGGCTCCGCCCGCGTGAATGTGGTTATCGCGACCAAACATAGCCTATGTCCTTTCTCAAGGTCTAATCTACCCCTATACCAAATCTCATCAAAATCGGTTCGGTGGTTTAGGCGTGAAAGCGTAACATACAGACAGACAGACAGACAGAGTTACTTTCGCATTTATAATATTAGTATGGATGCCGCTTGGGAGTAGTAGGGATTAACGGGGACTGGACCACCTCCGAACCTCTCGGGCACCCGTGCTCGCTTCCGCAGCTTCAGCTGGTCGCCTTCGGCGACCAGCCTCAGCCGCTCCACCTCGCACGGGTGCCCGAGAGGTTTGAAGGTGATCCAGTACCCGTGAATCCCCGGGTAAAAGTTTGGTGTGTATTTGTAGGTTTTCGACCATGCCCAGTCAAGTAGGCTAATTAATTTTCGCGTACGACGCACCGTTACAAAGTTAATTACAGATAGTTATCAAAACCAATGTAGATAATTGGTAATGACTTGACCAACGCTCGACCATTTCCTGGGGTCTTATCTCAGGGATGTCATTAAAATTACACTCATATTTTAGTCAGTCAGTCATCTATTTATTTATCTCAGATATGTCATTAGAACGTCGAAAGAATTGGAGATACGGGTGTATAAAAGAGAGTCCTTTCTCATACAAAAATCAGTTAAAACGTCGTCGTCAACAGTGCCTTAGTACGTTTACAGTTCATATGCTGTCTTGAGAAGTTTAAGGTAGAAGTTTGGTGAGCTGAATTCTTCATACGTTACGGTGTGCAGTTCATACATTTCGATTGCAATGGCTGTAAGTATTTTCATATTTCATATAGTGTTCTTAATTACCTTTTTATTCATGTGTTCATGACATTTATTTGTCTATTGGTTCTAGTAGTCAAGTAGAACAACAAACTTAGCAAGTAGTCGTTACCAAAGTACGATCTCTGTTTAGTCTGGAACTAGATGACACTGTTTGAATGTTATTTGTTTTTTGTAATAAACTAGGTTTTAAACATGTTGTTTTATATTGTTTCAGTTTCTTGATAATACATATAAAAGCTTTTACTATCCTGAGGACAACGATGAGCAAAGTGATGAAGAAGGTACCCTTGCGTACAAAGTAAAGAACGCCATTCTAAAAAGGAAGAATGACGTAGAGGAGTTCTTCGAGAAACCGAAGAAGAAGAAGAAGGTGACCAAAAAGTCATCAACTGTTGGACGACTATCAAACGGGGGTACGGCTTACATATCTTCGAATAATGACGATGGTGCTAACGCATCCCATCTCATAAAAATAGAAATTTACGATTTAAAGAAGACGAAAGAAATTGCACCAACGGAGCTATGGAAACATGCCGAGTTGCGAGTAAAATATTACACACCCAATGAAAACGACAAGAATTTGCAGGGTGTGCAAGACATCATATATGACATCACAAAGCAGCTTGCTACCGAAGATTGTAACAAATACTTCATCAATAATTGAACTTCTAAATAAAAAAGTACCTTCTCAATACTAATGTTGTTTATTATTTTCAAAACAATCTTTGAATAACTTACTTAATATGACATCGTTATACAGGGTATTGTTAGTGAACAGTTGTTGAAAATCGGTTAATGACATACCGTAATACTTATGGTATAAATACAATAAACAATATTCGCCACACACTGCAGTGTAATCGTTTTGGATTCGAATGGTATTGTAATTCCATAATCTACAATTTCGATCTAAAAACGAGCGGTGGAAACCTTTGGGCGCTCTACCGTAGGAATCAAAGTATTGACCAACTCCATTCGCATCTATGTGTATAGCAATCCAATGAGATCCAGGTTCATTGTCGGTATCTAAATTGCTTATGATATATGTAGGCTTATCTACATGAATAGGCAAGCGGTTTGCTGCATAAACATTACATTCAATTTTTGAATCTATTTGTCTCAAGTATCTCTGTATTTCCAATGTATTCATGATCGCTGTACGATGTTATCAGACTCGTAGATTGTGAGCAAGTGATCAGATCATCAAAAAACTTTCTGTTTTAACTGTGATATGACAGATGTAAGTACATACAATGCTAATAAAACAAAGAAATACTATGTACGAATATATTTTATTGAAAGGATCAATATACAATAATACATACTTAAATCTAATACAAACTTATTTATAACAAGATGCTAGATAACTACATGCACACTTACACTTAATTCTAATAAGATTTTAGTTAACTACTATAGTCAACACTAATGTTACGGTTTTTATCTATTTCTATAACATTGTCAAATTCTGCATAAACAATACAATTAATAGTTTGTGTTAGAGCCGTATCAAAGCAAACTTCTATTCTTACACTACCGTGTTTTATAAGGTTCCAGTGATTAGAAGCATTCGCTGATAAGTCAGGTGTTAAATCGAATGCTAACAGACAAAAGCCCTTGGAATATTGATCTCTAGATATCCCATTGCCTTCATTAAGGAAATGTATACCTGTACCCGAGAACAACGTGTGATAGCTGGAAGTAAAAATATTATTCCCAAATGATGGTTGCAAAGCTTTTGAAGGTATTTGTTGTCCATCTATGTATAAACAAAATGTACTAATATCAAAATTTTCAAAGGTAAATGGGTTTTTAGAGAGATTTCCATTGAATGCTGCATTATTCACAAAACCAATTATACACCGTTTGGGTACTTGACCAAGGAATATATTATCAAGAGTTTTACCCTGAACCCCTGATGGTATTGTTAAAACTTTAACTTCAGCTCGTGTGATAGGATATTTAGCTGTCGTAGATGATAAAACTTGTTGATGAGCAAGTAACACAGTTGGATTAATTCGTGCTCTACGAACAAGCAGGGTTGCATCTGTAATAGTAACTTTAAACTTAACGTCATGCGAAGAAGCCATGAGATTAAAATTTTCCCTAGAGCGAACTAATTTTACACACATATCAACACCATTAATCAAAAATTTTTCTTGATTAAATATATCACCATGAAGATGTCCAATCATTTCTATTTCTTTACTTTCACTCGCAAATTTTTGTCTCTTTATAAATCCCTCATTTTTATCATCCGTCTCATCCATTTTTCCAGCTGTGTCTTCATACCAAAGACCACATGATAGATGAGAAGTTTTAGCTGCAGGTGCATAGTTCAATAGTGTTTCTATGTAAGCTCGATAAGCATATGTATTATTTGGAGGTGAAACAAGTTTCTGGTTTAAATACACATCAAGTTGACTAAAAAGCGAATGCAACCAATTGTTAACTGGAGCAACAACTGCACTAGCAGCAAGTTTTGTATTATCCTGGGTTAATATTTTCGCTTTTAGTTGAAGTAAAGTATGAGATAAATCAACGTAGTCGTCGCCTGCTCCAGGTACTTGAAATTCAATAGGTCCATCGTCAGCAAGGGACGAAATGGGCTTATAATGTATCCATATTCCGCTTTCAATACTAGTTTGAGTTGATGGTAATGCAAATAAATCTAGTTCTGACTTAACACATTCACAAGATTGACTATGTAAAAAAGACATCGTTAATTCGAAAATATATCTTGAATTTGATGACTTTTTAATTTTTTTGTGGCTTTCACTCTCGAGGTTATGGTAGGAATGAATGCAGAAAGACGTTTACGTTTCGTTATATATCCTGATCCAGACATGTTGATGCTATTTATTTTATTATCAGCTCTGCGTTTTAAATTTGTGCCGACCTCTTTGAGGCGTGATTTAATTGATTCCTCCATAGGACGCGCACTAACCATATCCGACAACAGACCAACACCAGCATTTAGGGCTTCTTTACCAATCGCCTTAGCTCCACTAGATAGTAATGGGAAAACAGATCGAAATAATCCTCCAAGAAAACTTCCAATACCATGGCCTTTTTGATATGGTGCTCCCCTATAGATTACTCCTATACCTGATCCAGCCTGATGGGAATAATAGTGTTGGTAAGGACATGTGATATCGTGTTGAGAATACATCATAATTTTTGAAAGTGTAGTTTAATGCACACTGTCCCGAATTGGAATGGTATCTTCTGACCGGTGTTTGATCTTATATCTATTTCAATGGTATCAAAATCTCTTCGCATAACAGGCAAATAATGAGGTGGAGAAAATACATGCATTTTGTTAGCACCATAAATGTATTTCGAGGGATCTAATGGTATAATTCGCAGAAGTGGAGTCATCACATCCCCAACAATTTGTGGTTCAACTATATCACAATAAACAAATATTTGCGATGGTAAGCCTAAATGTAAATTAGCTGGACATTTTCCCATATTTTTTTCTATTAAGTTTCTATTTGGTTCAAAACCTAATTGAAGGGCTAATCTAGGTGATAGTGTTACGGATTTTATAGTTTCATCTGACACACTAACCACAACAAACTTTGATATTTCATCATAACGAAATTTTATTTTTTCTTGAATATTATTCATTGCCTTTAAAATGTGATTAATATTGTCATAATTCGTTGCCGGAATGTGTGTTTTGTAATATATTAGAGATTCTTTTTGTTCATTAGGCATTTGTGCCAATTTTGCAATGTATATAACATTCTCATGCTCTTGAACCGTAAACATGGTGCATGGGTACTGGAATTCCACGACGCCGACTTTCCATTCTCCTTCTAGTATTATTGGTTTCGGTAATTTTGTAGAAAAAATAGATGTTTTGTTATCTGGAAAGTATTCCATGGAACTATTACTTAGTAAGGTTAGATAAAAACTTTGTTTGTTCATATTTCTTTCAAATTAGAAGCCAGGACCCAACTATTAAATTTGTCTGGATAACCTTTCCACTTCACTAACACTTCTTTTCTAACACCAGAATAACGAGAACGTACTATTTTATCTACTTTAAAATTTGCAGTGGGATCGAAGATGATTTTCTGCAACTCTTTTTCATAGAAAGTTCCTATTATCTCTTCGCCCTCTAAGTCTTTAAGAGTGTATACTAACCACGGAGAACGGTGAATTACTGAAGATATTATGAATACTTCATCACTCCAGTTAGATTCATAACCTTTTTGAAAAATATGTTTATATTTCGTTATTCTGACAAAGTCACCAACGCGAAACTTCGATAAAGCGATTTTAGGTTTGTTTTTGTCTCTCTTATAATATAAATTTTCCCATACAGTCATAATATTATCACGATTAACTTCAGATGGACACATTTTGATACTAGAATGATAACTATGATTATACGAGTATAGCAAATCCTGTAAAATATCAATATATCTATGTGTATTCTTATGTGTGAAATAACGCCACATTTTCATCTTTAGAGTTCTTTGGAATCTTTCAACAATGCTTGCTTTAATATCAGGATTATTAGTAGTGTAATAATTAATATTTTTAGATGTGAAGTATTTTCGTACGTCTTTGGATACGAATTCTGTACCTTTGTCAGATTGTATATGTGTAGGTGTAACCTTAGCTTCGATGAATATACTCTCGAAACATGCTTTGATTGTTTCAGAGTTTTTCTTTTTCATTGGTCTCGCATAGGCATATTTACTAAAAACATCAATAACACAAAGAATATAGTTGAAACCATCATTATAATTTGAGTAAGTTCTCATATCACTTAAGTCAGCCTGCCACAGTTCGTTAATATTAGATAAAATATATCTATTTCTTGAAAAGTTTCTTTGAACAGGTTTATGTAATGTATATGTTTCTTGCGATTCTAACCATTTCTTCACATCATCTCTTTTCAATTTACCTTTCATTGCTTTACTTAATTTGTTAAGACTACTGTACCCTGCAGGATGTGAATAATCATAATAAATCTTATTTAATTCTAATATGGGGTCCATTTTTCCCAATCAATTTTTCTTTTTATCTTCTTGCGAAATTTACTTTCAGTTATTGGTGTAGAAAATAATTCAGCTGTTGGGGTGGATTCTTTATGCTCTTGTGATTGTAATTTTTTAATATATTCAGATCTTTTTGTATTACCAATATATATAAGCGGCACTTTGATCTCCTTTAAAGCTGCAGCAAATTTTTCCCATCCAGTAGGTTCACTATTTTTAAGTGTCCTCAATGAATCATTTACCAAATCAACAATATTGCTTTCAGGAACTTTTTGACCATCTATAACCACAGTGCCTGTTTCATCCCAAGTAATTTTATTTTTACTCAAAGAAAGTAAGTTCAACAGTGATTCTCCCCTTTTAATATAGGATTTTGGTATAAGTTTTAAAATGTTACTGGATGTGTATGGTCCTTCATTAGTTTCTGGCAAACTTACTTCCTTTACCGCTGTGTTAGAAGGGAATGTAGTTTTAAAATCTTCACCGTCAGTAATATACTCCACCGATCTTTTCAAATCTTGATTTATTAATGGTATTTCATAAGGTTGTCGCTCCTCTTTACTGAAGTTTAAATATCTTTGTAGAATTTGTAAATATAAAATACACTTCTTTCGATCATCCATATCGCTATTTAAAATGTTTTGCATATCTGTGTCTAAGCGGGACATTGGAGTATCAACCACGTTAGGTTGTTTTAACTTTTCTAACAGAGATGGATCGATGAGTAACATTTTTTTAGCATTATCCATTTTTCTTAAACCAGTGTACTAACCAAGGCACTTAGAACAGAACCCAGTATTAGAGGTAGAAATGCACCACCTTTTTGTACTATTAAATGTTTTCTAATTTTGTGTGATCCCTTCCGTACTATTTTTCGCAGAATATTTTTGTATTTTTTCAATTTTGACCTCTCTTTTTCTTTCAATTCTATTTTTCCTTGTAAAACGTTATGAATACATTCACAAATACAATTTATTTCTTCTTCATCACAGGCTTTTAAAAGAGCTTTTTGATATTTCGGTTTAAGACTAACTAAGGCGCTTAACAGACTTTTATGTGTCTGCGTGCTTCCAGCCATTATTAGTAACTGATGGATATTTGTTGATTTCTACTATATTTAAACCCTTTTGAAGGTATATAAACAGTACAATATCCATCACATGGAAATATCTTTGTTTTAATACGACACATGTCATTTGTTTCTTGTTTTAAATCTATCATAAGATAACCGTGTGCATTATTAGTAGCATCTTTGTAAGAATCTTCCAAGTATTTTGGATTTTCTGGAAATACTTGTCGTGCTAAGTATCGAATTTGAGTTTTATCTCTAGGATTTTTAAAATAAATTATATAACTTGAATTCAGAGATATGTCTCGTTGACCCTTTCCTTGATGAAACAAATTTTGTGATATGTAAAATACGCTTAAATTTCTATGATGACTTCCTTTTGTGAATATATCAACAATACGTCCATCAGACTCTCTCATTAAGTCATCAATTATTAAAAGTTGAGGATTCTTTCCATTAAACATACTTAGGTCTGGTATACCTTGGATGTAATTGACATTTTGGATATTGTACAAAGGTTGCATTTCATCAAAACACCATGTTATTTGATCAAAATTTGTGTTGCAAACATCTTTAACAAACTTTAAAAAATTTGTTACAAATACTGATTTTCCACATCCACTTGGACCGGCAACTATCGCAGTAAATGGATGATTGAAATGGATCATTTTGATAAACGTCCGAGTGAGTAAGGATTAAGACTAAGAATGAAAAAAATTGTTGAGAGAAAGTATATATATTTTACACATTTATTATACAATGTTATAATGATAAACATTTATAGCACTATTTTATGAACATATTTTTTATACAATCTTGTAACAGACAAACTTATAATGATAAACATTTAAAGCACAATCTTATGAACATATTTTTTATACTATCTTATAATAGACAAACTTATAATGATAAACATTTGTAACATAATCTTATAAAAATATCATACCATGTACACAAAATAATAATGAAATTAATCATTTTTAATTTTGTAATGCCCCCAAGCTAGAGTATTAACAGCGTCTTCTAATATATATCGTTTTGTGTCACTATGTGAAAGTGAAATTTTATTAATTTTTTGTGTATATATGGTATGTTTTATTGACTTAAATCTTAACATTTCACTATAATGTATCTTTTTTTCTAACAAACAGGTTTTATAGTCATTTAGAGTAAATTTTTTTGTTACACATTTATTAACACCCTTTGCTTTAGCTATAAATTTATTTTGTACGTCCATGGCATACATTTTTGCTCGAAGTCCTACAAACTCTTTAAGAATTTTACCATTGTTTTCGTCTTTAAAAAATCCTAATCGCTTTTTGTTTATCAGAGGTAAACCATATATATTATCAGGAGGATAATCAGATGTATCAAAATAATTTTCTAAATTTTCTTTAATGTCATTATAAAAATTATCAGTAAATATTTGGTATACTAGACTATCAGTATCTGTATATAGCAGTTTAATGTTATCATCATATTTTTTTTTCATAAAATCGTAATGAAAGTCATACATTAATGTTTTTGAAATATCTAAAATAGAAAATCCAAGGTAAATGGGTTTGTTGTATAAAACTTGTGTTTTGTTTAATTGTACAGCGATTAAATCCTCTGAAAATACAGATAAACTATGAAATTCAGGTCTTGCTATCAAAGTTTCAGCTCCTTGAGTTTTTCCACAATTTGCCCAATGGTTAACTAATTTTACATTTACTCGTTTTAAAACATTTTCCATTGTTTTACCAAAAACAGAGTTATTCATTAATTTAAAAAAATCTTTTTCAAAATCTGAAGTTGCCAAGGAACGCATGCGAGTGTTTAAATCTATATAAACTTTTAACCACGCTGATTGATGGAATTTAAGAATTTTGTGAACTTTTAGCAAACGAAGTCCTTTTTTTAAACATTGTTTAAGATTCCTATAATGAATGACATAGTTCTTTTTATCATTTAAATTTGGAATCAATTTTTTGTTCTTACTAACACCAAAACATATATTTTCGGGACATAGTGGCAAATCCGAATGAAAGTCATGTAATTGTTTTGGATATTCTAAGTCCACTTCCAAAATGAAACCATAATCAGCATCATCAGGGACATGAAAGTTAGTATTAACATCAACCCATTCAAATTTTCCAGTAGGGAGACATTGTGACATAGCCCAACCGTAAAGGTTATTTGCATCTAGATACATTAAAAAAGAAGATGGTGCAGAAGGATCATATTCTAACATATAAGGATTATTTGCTTTAGCATGTCTGTTACTACATTGAGATATACCACCTCGAATATTTTTTGCAATAAAAGTAATTTGGTTTATATCAGTTAACAGCTCTAAATTTATTTTAGTATGTGCTAACATGGCATCCCAACTCAAACCCGGTGCTGTGTAATAATGGGCTGGGTCTAATTCATATGTTTTAAGACATAAGTCCCTAAAATTTTCAAAAATATCTGCCAACAATAAAACATCTGTTTTTAAATATAAGTCAGAGTATTCTTTCATATTTTTACAATGGAAATGATTCCATACATCTTGAGCATGTTGGTAATCATTTTCAGTAACATGTGTATCAGTTAACGAGCTATAAAATTGATCAAGACTAGGAAGAGATGTTAAGTTTAAACATTCGAATGAAGTCATGTATTCGTAAGGATAAATACCTTTACGCATTAAGCGCCGAAAGTCTTCCTCACATGGAAAATTTAATTTGAGTTCTTTGAACTGATCAGATAATAAATTTTTAGCTAATTTTTCTAGACTACAAGACATGAATTTAAAAGAATCAAGAAATCTTAATTTCATAATACGATTATTAATATTTAATATTTTTGTAAAAGAAATGTACTTCTCTTTATTCTCAGGAATAAGTTCTATATTACCATCTTCTAAATGGAGACCATGAACAATAAAATGAGAATCATAATTACTCAAGTTGTGTAGAAATACGGGTACGAAATTTGGTACTCTATATTTTTCAGAACAATGGGTATGTCCAACTCCTTCATAAAAACCAGTAAACTGATTATAACAAATTTCAGTATTTTCATTTAAGCTATGATTACAAATATAACACACTTTAGTTTGATTAGACATATTAATATTTTCTTCCGTTAGTGGTAATGGACTTTTAACGAATGTAATTTTTTTACAGATATTTATTAAATCTTCTTTTATCATTTTCATAAACATGAGTGTACTATCTTTACCAGTATATGATCTATACTTTGAAAGCCTGTCATCATATGAACATTTAATGTAATAGCCAAAGCTATACATTTCATGTTTTTGAATGTTTTCGGTTGATGAATTATTTGGATTATTGGAACATCCGTTAATAGGATTCAAAAAAGCTTCAAAATCAGCGTATATTACAAATGGTACTCTTAATTTACGTTCGTAATTGTTAAATGAGATTTGGTTTGAAGGTGTTAACTGATTAAACCAATTTTTTTTTCTATCATATTCCGATGGTAATTTTGTTGAAATGTGGAAACAATCTTTTTCTTGATGTTGTTTTAAATTATTATGTGATGTAAAGTTTAACAAACAACCATCACAAATATGAACAGCACATTTTGTTGTTGAAATTTGTTGAGCCACTAACCTTGAAATATTTTTTATATAACAATAATGACCTCTGTTAACTTGAGTTATATATAATAAGTTTATATGAATGCTTTTTTTTTCTTTTGTAAAATATAACGGACCAACCACTATATTTTTCTTTTTTACAGAATCGTAATCTAGACCAAAAACATTTATACTAAGATCATTCAGTTTTTCAAATTTATTAATATCTTTCAGTTTTACAGGAAAGGAAATATTACCAAACTTCAATTTATTTTTAAAAGGAATATAACATGTTACCCTCTCAACATGGGTTCTAGCTGGATATAACGCTGATAAAACTGCCCATCGAAAGCATTCGTTATCTTTATTTTGCACATTTATTACTGCTTTTTTAACTTTTATGTCTAATGGTAAGTCTATGTAGGATGAACCTCGTAGGGGGTTAAATTTATTAACATTCAAGTCTATGTAATTTATTTTTAGTAAACTCCAACCACTATCTCTTTTCTCAAAATTCGAAATTTTTGTAGTTATTTCAGAAGTTATTAAAGAAAAAATCATATCTTTATCATCACCACGGCTGAAAACATAATTTGTTATTTGGAAATCGAACGTATTAAGTAAGTTTTTAGTTGGCTGTGTAAAGTCTGCATTGAGAATAAAATTTACTTTTACAATAAAAAGATCTGTGATACATCGTTCAAGCAAAGTAAATATGACATCTTTATTTTCTTTTAAAAATAATTCAGGTGTTTGAAAAGTTTGGGTCTTGTTGTCAATATTTATATCAGATATAATTCTATACGTTATAATTCTATTTCCAAAAGCACTTTCGACAATTTTAACATTTTTTAAGTCTGAATCGTTCTTTAGCGAATTATTTTTATGTATATTACTTTTCATATGGTTACTCAAAAACTTTTTTTTTACTGATACGTTGCACAGTGAACATTTAATTACATCATTACTTTCTGTACTTACAGTTTGAAAAAACACTGATGATGTAGATGGTGATTCAAGATGTATTCTTTTCGAAGCTGGTTCCTCTTCTGTTGTTGTCATAGATTCTGTTCCATTTTTTCCTTTTCGATTTTTCTGAAATAAGTACAATGATTTGGAATTTTAAGAAAAGAAGAGATAGTGGATGGAGTTTACTAAAAATAAATTACATGGAATTGAATATTAATAAATTGAACCCTCGGAATCGTTCTTTAAAGAATTATTTTTATGTATATTACTTTTCAAACGAAACTCAAAAAAATAAAATATTTCACAGACATATTGCACAGTGAATATTTAATTACATAATTACTTTCTGTACTTACAGTTTGAAAAAACACTGATGACGTAGATGGTACTTCAAGATGTATTCTTTTCGTAGCAGGTTCTTCTTCTGTTGTTGTCATAGATTCTGTTTCATTTTTTCCTTTTCCGGTTTGGGAAATAGTGAATTCCTGGTTGAATTCTGATGATATAAAATCTAACGAGACTTCTTCAGCAAGTATTGCGAGTTCCGAATTATTTAAATCACAGTTTAATGTATCCATGGTGAGGAAGTATTAGTCTCTAAGAAATGTAACACGATATGAACTTTAAACGTACTAACGCACTAATGAAGACGACGTTTTAACTGATTTTAGTATGAGAGAGGACTCTCTTTTATACACAACTATGGGACTGACTGACTAAATATGATTGTAATTTTAATGACATCACTGAGATAAATAAATTCCTTTCCGTTCTATATCTAAGAGGACTCACTGACTAACTATGAGCGTAATTTGAATGACATCCCTGAGATAAGACCCCAGGAAACCATCGAACGTTAGTCATTACCAGTTATCTACCTCTAATGGTTTTGTTATCTATCTGTGATAGTGTTTCTGTAACTATGTAACGGTGCGTCGTACGCAAAAATTAATAAGCGCAATCGACTCGGCATGTTCGAAAACCTACAAATAGACACCAAACTTTTTTTTTTTTTTTTTTTTTTTTTTTTTTTTAGCCGAGGCCTACCTCACAAATGCAGGGTAATAGGGAAATCGCGGGGGGAGGAAATGACAGGGGGGAGATGGGGGTTGGAGGTGGTCCAGTCCCCGTTAATCCCTACTACTCTTGGGACATTCAGTTTTCCTTCTCTGACTTAATCTACTCAGAGTCAAGAAAATAAAGATCCCATTCCTCTTTCTTCTCTTCCCTTGAACTTTCTCTTTACCAAGTGAGCTGACGATGTTTGTCACTGATTTGATAAAATTTGGAGTTAACTATTAATGGGTTTAAAGTCTTTGAGTGATAGAAAATGTGACTGTAATTTTGAGCGAAGAGTTTTACCAGGAAAGTTAAAGAATGAGGCGCTGTATAACAAAATAGCTTTTGCCCGCGGCTTCGCACGCGTGGACTACATGCTTTTCCTTAACATTATTTTAACAGTATGTAGAGAAAAAGAAGAAAATTTGGCTTTTTTCCGAATCAAATATGTGTCTTCAGGCTGCAACATTATTAAAACATGAGTAGGTATAAAAAAATGTAGTCTGTAGTTTGAATATCACTGTAACAATGTTATTATGTACATGTATACCTACATAATTAAATTACAGTATTATTTTTTACTTACGATATTTTGCATGTTCCTAATAATGTCAATATAATATGTTGCACTGCGTACTCCGCTAGAATACGTCCTTGTGACGTAATCGTTGCCAATTAACTGAAGCAGTCACAATCATCATCGCATCTAAGAGGAATGCATCCGCAATGCAATGCTTCTAATTTTTTAAAACGTGAATAGATACAGTACACAGATGAGTTCAACTCGTCTGTATACTCTACTTACCGTGAGCTCTGATTATGATACTGATAGTATGGTAGCCAGAGCTCACGTTAGGCGCCGCGGATTATACCTAGGTACCTACACTTGTAACTACTTAATAAATGTATTAAGTAGTTAGAAACCCATCTACAGAAGTAATTGTTAGGTAATACATTCTTTATAGGATTCATATTTTTGATTTGCTACACTACTGACCCCTTATGTACTTATCAGAAAATGAAATTAAAACGATTTAAAATGAAAATTATTTCGGTAAAATTGTTACACGTCAATGTTTAACATTGATAAGTTAGGTCTATCCCTATCCCGTCCCTATTTAATTCCTATATCTATGCGTTGAGCCATTTTATACTTACCAACAGACTGTAAAGACTTAAAAGTATTTTTAATAATTTTGCCTTTGTAAAGACTTTTTACACAACTTTTCATCCCGCTTGATCCTTCCCCAAGGACAGAATTCCCAAAAAACCTTAATTTGCGTTAATCTTCAGCCCAAACCCAAAATTCGAAGATACTAACTCAAAACTGACCGACTTTTATACAAACTTTCATCCCTTATTTCACCCCCTTAAGGGTGGCATTCACAAAAATCTTTTCTTAGTAGATGCCTGCACAATATAAAGCATATATGTGCAAAATTTCAAGTCGCCAGACGATTTCGTTATTCTCATGACTTCATCCCCCTTTTCACCCTCATGGGGATGTAATAATCAAAATCGCTGAGACACGTGCAATTTATTTTTTAATCTTCAGTCCAAACACAAAATTATAAGATCATTACTTCAAAACTGACGAATTTTCATACAAACTTTCACCCCCCTTTTAACCCCCTTAGCCGTTTGGGCTGTGCGTTGATGGTCAGTCAGTCAGTCACTTTCTTCTTTTATATATTTAGATTTACTACTTGCGTGGTTTATCTTGGATTCTATGAGAGTAAGTCATGTCTATAACAGAAATTTCCCTAGGAACGATATATAGACAATGTCTAACATTATGTATGTAACTTTTTGTTCCCAGGGTGACTCCGGTAGTCCTTTAATATCCAACGTGACAAAGCAGTAGTCGGAGTGGTATCCCGAGGGTTTAATTGTGCTGCAGGAGTGCCTGACGTGTTCGCCAAGATGAGCGGATTTAAGTCCTTCATCCTGCCCCTAATGAAAGAATACCAATGAAGAACATTGACCATAATAAAAATGACTAAGATTATATTTTCTGGTTTTTATTTATCACGATTGCCTGAGAACAATGTTGTGAAGAAACATGAGCAAGTGTTGATATATGTATAATACACCTCTACCTACCTCTTTTCATACCGAATAAAGCTGTTTAGAACAAAAATTGGGTCACTGTTTTTGGGTGAAGCGGGTTAGGCGGGAATGGGTTTTAAAGTTCGAATTTGGAACGGACGCAGAGACTAAATTAACGATCATATGAATTTTAAAACCTATGTGTACCTAAGTGATAGCGCACCTTTTCAAATGTCACCTTCATCACCTTGACATCTACAAAAAATGGCGCATAGTTGCTGGTCAAGTACTGGTCTTAAATTATAACTACCACTATGGTAATTAAATGATAATACTTATAGAATCTATAATAATAAAGATAAAATTGACCAACACTTTTTTTATCGAGCGTGTATCGGAATGGAACAATAAATGTCAATTTCAAAATTGCATTCAAAAATAAAAGAATCTATACCTTCAAGTATTGAAAATAATGTTTAATTTCTCATACAGTAGATACGTCAGCTGTGTATGAAAACAAAAACAAAATAGATTAAGCTAATTAGGATCCTTTTAACTTTTTATTTTATGGGATTCTTAATTTAAATATTTTTTCTTTATTCGATTAAGATACACATCATAATCAAACTAATTACAAAAAATCTGCGATAGCGATCAGCATCTGTTAATTATTTTACCCACATTAGTGCGAAGGATTGAGAGGAAAACTAAAAATGGAGGGTATTTTGGAATATTTTGAAATTACAGTTCAGTTATTTCTACCTCCGGTAATCCCTTTTCGTAGCAGACACCATAGCCGCAAGAGGTAAGACGCCTTCATTTATAAAATTAATTCATATCATTATTATTTTCTACTTTTACCTACATTTACTGAAGTAAGTAAATAGCCACAGCTGAAATGGATTTATTGTGTCGTTCTAGGTTTGAATTTCAAAAATGGAAGGTGAAGCGTGTAATTCGAATTCAGAAGGACCATACCCGATACTGTTCATACCAAAAGTGTGCACAGCTTTGGAGACTAACTGTGAAATGAGTGAAAATGTATTTATACATTTGGACATAAAGTCCCCAGACACAGAAGGGAATGAAACTTTAATATACAATGGCTTCTGCAATTTGAAAGTTGTAGATGGTAACGATTGGAACATTATGTATGGCTCTCCTAACAGTAGTAGTATGTCCAGCAATGAAAACATTCCGGTCATATTAGCCGAGGCTAACCAAATAACGTTTCCAGCATACAATGATTCTCAAGTTTGGATAGACCCTACTAGAAGCCCTTATGTGTACAACCATTGTGATACACCACCGTTAGAGACATACACCATAATGGAGGGTCCAGATAACCATATTACTATAGAACAGCATAACACGTATATAACCCAAAATGTATATAACTGTAATGAAACGATACAGTACTCACCGGTAAATGATGATCAAAAATCTATAAAAAAAGTCACTGAAGTGGTCCAGACTTCAGATGGTTATAATATGTATGAAGAAGATGAATTTGAGTGTGGTGTATTCTTGTCCCAATTGTCTGAAGAGATTATAAATGAGAAGGAGACTCGGGCAAGGGACGAGAGGAAGTTTGTAGGGCTCCAAACAGACAATGAGGCTTTGAAACAGTTGATGTCAACGGACATACAGTCGGTTTCAAGACAGCAGAAGACAATTCTGTTCTTGGGCCATGATTCTGAGTCTGGTCAGACCATACAGAATATTTCTATTAATGATCCGATGATGGAGTGTGCGGGGGCCGATGAAGTGGAAAGTGAAATTATTGTTGGTGAGTTCTATTTATTTTTTATACCACTTAGGTGGCAGACAAGCACACGGGCCACCTGATGGGAAGTGGTTACTGTGGCCTATGAATGTGTCTGACACCAGGGGCGTCATACTATATAGGGCTAGGCAGAGATCATAGTGTAAATACATTTTGTCATACTGTTCACTGTTTAATATTATAGAGAAATTGTCAACTTCGCACTTTTAATAATAAAAGTCTATTACTTTATCCATTTTTGCTACTTAAATCCAAATTTACTATTTACGAATACATGTACCTATTCTGAGTTACCAATGTAACTTTACTTTGTACTTTTTAGACTAAATAATTAAAAGCAAATAACAATTTAAGTAATTTAGAACCATTATTATAATAGTTATAATATTACTCTAAAACGTAAGTCTAGTAATTTCAATTCCAAAATAACAGACTATTTGATAATTTTAAATCTGGAATATGAATAAAGAGGGCCAGCAGCCTTTGATAAAAAACTATAAATTCAATCTCAATGCGCTTGATTTGGTGTATATACACCAAATCAAGCGCGTATATATATAGTTTTTGCGGGAGCAACTCCCGCCTGATCTCCCAACCCCCGGAGAAACGCCCGAGCCGAAGCCTCTTACATCAATCAGCAGGCACTTGCAGGTGAGGTTGGCTTGGGCCCAGAAGATCTTGATGGGCTCTCAAGAATGCCCAGTGTTGGACTTGGACAGATTACAGTGGTCTCAGTTTAGCTTGCCTTACCATTAGGAGAGGTGAAGTCATCAGTGACAGCCTCCCAGGCGTAGTAGTGAACGCGGCCGCTACGCAGGAAGCGCGAATTCGATCCCCGCTCAGTGCAAATATTTGTATGCATGAATATGAGTATTTGCATTGGTCTGGTCGTGCCTCGGAGAGCCCGTTAAGCTGTCGGTCCCGGTTGTCATACAAACATATATGGCAGTCGTTACGGATATTTGGAGCCCTCAAAAATCCAACAACTGGTCTAGCTGCAATGCTTCGATATCGCCTTTGGGTTGTGGAGGTCAGATGGCAGACGCTTCATGGAAAATATCGAAGTTTAGCCAAATCCGCAGTTAGACTGGTAAAAAGCGGACCCCAGACTCCAAGTTGAAAAGCTAAGATGAAGAAGGAGAGGTGAAGTCATATTGATATGTCCTATACAAAAGAAAACCTAAAACTTGTTATGAGATGGCAAAAGTATCTGCTCTGCCCCCCTAGACAAGTGGATATTCGTTGACCGGCGTATTGTAGAATAGAATGATTCATGTATGAGACTGACACGTATTTTGACTTTTATGACAGTTGTGAAGGTATGTCAGTCCCTGGTCAATCTATTCTAATCTACAAACATATTACCACTTGTCTAGACATCACATAAACCCCTCTAGAGGGGATGATGTTATAAACGTTTTTTAGGAAAGGGACATGAGCCCCCCCCCCCCTCCTAAATAGTGAAAAGTCTTCTAAAAAGTAATTTTCCGCACTGATCCCCCTTCCCCAAACTTCAGACTACGATCAAAATGCCTCCACGCCCAAAGGCTACGACCGTGCCTGCCACGATAACCATTCACCATCAAGTAGGGTTCATAGTTTACTGGTACTAGTTTGATACCTTAGTACCTGCCAAATGCGCCATTAGATATCAAAGTAGCAAGTTGCTCAATTCCGTCTCAAATTAAATACTTATCATCTAATCGTCGTTTCAGATGACGCCTCTTCATCAAATTCGAACCCACGCTCTAAGAAATACCAATGCAATAAATGCAAGAAGATTTTCGACCAGCTATCCGCCTTCAAACAGCATATGGTTGTCAACCATCGTTTCTACAACCCATACGACATTTCTGGGAACGTGCGGTATATGTGCAGCGACTGCGGGAAGAATTTGAAGAACCAAGAAAAGTTCGAGCAACACTGTCTTGGTCACGGCGACCCCGATTTAGAATGTAATAAGTGCCACAAAGTGTTCGCGTCGAAATTCACTTTACGCAATCACCGTAAGATTCATTCCAGAATGTTCCCTTGCTGTTATTGTGTGAAGTCGTATTCAGCAGCGTCCGAATTACACTCGCACACGGCGAAAGTCCATGGTGTTTACATGTGTGAGTTTTGTAATTTTTCTTCAGAAAATTTGGAGGATCTTACTTTGCACCAGAAAGAACATACAAATATAGTGAAAATTTCTATGGCAAGTTCTAGTGAGTGCGATTTCGTGGAAGATATTTTCAGTGAGATGAAAAATGATGGATCCACGTCTGAAGAGAACGCAAAAAGTGACGACGATCACGTCCAGCGTGCGGACTCCGTGATAGCTAAAATTATTTCTAATAAGCTGTTTCAGTCATCTGGCAGGAAAAATAAGAAGCAGAGGAGATATGATAAGGTACCTTAAATTTTAACATAATCCTATTAATAATTATTATAAATTTGAAAGTTTGTTTGACGTGTTGATTGGGCACATTTTCATGCCCTTTTCTTCTTTACTTCTAATTTTCTTCTTTTCCGAAGTGACCGTGACCTGATCCTGCTTATATTGGTTTTTTTTTTTTTGCTTTTATAGGAACGACTACCTTCTGACCTCCCTATCCCGAGAGGAAAGGCTACACCAGAGCCTCGTCTATCAATCAACAGGTACACCGGCTTCCAGGTGAAGTTTGCTTGGGCCCCAAAGATCCTTTACTTCGATTATCATCTGATTTTTTTAATAGTTAGCATGCTAAATGCTTTAAAATTTCATTGAATATCCTTGAGTTGTTTTGTATGGTCCTACGTGCAGAGGTCAATACTAATTTATTACTAAATTTATTTTTAAAACGCTTATTATGTTTCAGACTTGTGATGTCTGCTTCAAGAAGTTCGACAGAATCGGGGACCTGAAACGTCACCTTATCGAGCACGTCATACAAAGCACCTTGGCCAAGAATCCAGTAAACAAGTTTGGCGTTCTCAACATACGGTGCGAAATCTGCCAGGAGAAAGTATTCACCAAAATCGACAGGTACAAAGCACATCTCAGAGAACATGCTAAACTAACTCTCTACAAATGCACCTTTTGCGATAAATCTTTCAGCGATTCCAGTAATTTCTCCAAGCATAAAAAGATTCATGGGACAACCTTCTTCCAATGCGACATTTGCCAGAGGAAATTCAACTCTAAGAAAATGATCACACAGCATATGGAATACCATAACAAAAACAATCCGATGCAATGCCAGTATTGCGATAAGGTGTTCCATTTTGAATCCATGTTGAACAAACACATTAAATGCTCTCATGTCAAAGAGAGTACCAGTAAATTTAGGTGCAGGTTCTGTCGGGATTACTTTAGGAGTTTGAAGGAGAAATGGGATCATGAGTGGACGATTCACAATGTTAGGAAGGTGATTGTGGATTGTTTGATCTGTGGATCGCGGTTCAGAAAGTATGCAGAGCTAAAGAGACATTGTACGGATGAACATGATACGGTGATCCCTCCAGCAAAGAGACTTTTGAGGTGGAAGTTGAAGAATAAAGAGAAAGTTATAGAGGGTGAGTAGGGCTGAGCCTTTTCACCGGTTTAATTGAAAGGATTTTTTTTTGTTACTGTTTTTGTTATTTAATACTAGTGTAGGTATAGATAAGTTATCACCATTTAGATGAAATTATTTTCAGAGTTGCTTTGGATCGTATTCTAATGAGTGTTTTGGTTAGACTATTACATGACTCGGATACTGGGTTATGTCAGTTTTGAATGGTTGAGTATGTCATGAATTTAGCCAAAGCAACTCAAAGTGTGTAAATAAAGAAACAGGATCTAAATAAAAGTATTACCAAAAAATCGATAAGTATGAAAGTTTGGTCGTTTTTGATATTTATATTTTTTCTTTTGTTTATACAATAATTTTGTAAGATAATGTTGTTGGCAAGTACCAAGACGGCTGTAGATATTGGTGTATTAGTATTACCCACGTTAAAAGTTTATATGTAATACAGGTGGGTTAAATTAAGATCACATTTTTTGTATAAATTATTATATTTTGGTGGTTTCAAACATATATGTATTGGTATACATATGTTTAAAACCTATAATATAGGTAATACTATGTAATGATGTGATAGGTATCACCAATCATCACTATCCACTGCATCACCAGGTATATTGGTGATCATTGAGATGTTACATTACAGAAGACGAGGCCAATAATCGATGTGGTGGTTCTATTTTTAAAAGTATTATGGTGATGTTTTGCAATCTTAAAACGTATCGAGTTTGCCAGGACTTTCCATTTTCTGCCATATTTGTCTTCCCTTCGCTAGAAAAAGAGATGGAAGATACATATACTTCCTAACTAGTTGAACAAAATAAATAATAGATAATTAAATAAATGGGTACAATGTTTTCAGACACTATAGTCATTATTTAAAGACTTATTCATAAACGCGTAATAGTGAACGACCTTGTACGATGTAATGATTTTTAGAAGCTACGTATCCATTTTTTACACATGGCAACTTTCTATCATTTTATTTTGTTTCTTTTTTGTTTTAGTTTAATGACAGTAAGGGATATTTACCTCACTATCTTATCTGATAATGTGATGAATATTCCTCATTATAGGTTTTTACCTGAAACACTAAAATGTTATAGATGTGATGTCCTTAATATTTCAATCTTTAGTTAACTTTATGAAATGAACACTTTTTGTGTTTTGCTCCTTAAGTTAGTTCTTTTTAAATTCTATTTAGTTTATGTTAAGTAGTTGAAAGGCCACCTCTTAATAGACTGATTTGATAAGTTTGTAAGTAAAGATTACCTATAAGGCTAAACGGAAAATATTGCACTTATGAAATATGTATGTTTTTTGAAGAGATATTTTTTTAATTCAAAGCTGTTTCTATTTTTACTTTTGTTAAGTATTACTTTTAAGTTAAACTGTTTTGTTGTTATAGCCCTTTCTAAATATAAGTATATTATACAAGTAGATATTAATTGATGGCATAGCAAATATAGTGGAGATAGCTTACCTATTTATTAATTAGATGTTCATATCTCGAGTCTACCATTTCGATAGTATCAATATAAGTTTCAATATTATTGAAATATTGATCTCTTAAGTTTAGTTATTTTTCTATTTTTCTCTCACAATATTTAGATAAGATCAGTGACTCACTGAAGCATAATTTTAATTGGAATAGTGGAATTGAGTTCCTGATCTTAAGTTAACTTCAGAATCTTCTTGAATATAATTTATTTATAAAAATAAGTCTTCACACAAATATAGACAATCTTTTCTTGTACAGAATTAGGTGCCTATTTGTTTAAATAACTAGAGTTTTGTGTAATATTAAAGGTATGCAGTGATAATCATCATGTATTACTACAATTACATTACAATGATTACAAAATATTTTTATGAAAAGATTGTTTATATTTTCATTATTTGTAAAATTCATCTCTTGGCAGTAAGACTTTGAGGATATTTTCTAAATGTCTTCTCTTGTCATTATTTAGGCAGGCCGGTCCCGGTTTGCGTAACGACAAAATATTCCTACAAAGTATATAGGTATTATCATGAAGTGGTTACATACTCATATTTATATGTCTACATATCTTTATTTACGAGAAATTTTGTTGGAAATCATGAATTAAGTTTATATATTTTGTAAAATCGGCACCAAGATATGGTAAATAAAGTATTTATTGAGTTTATGTTGACTTAGAGATCTCATTGTTAGAAGTTCAGGCTACGTAAAATAGCCTTCCATTGTTTCGTTACATATTTTTAAATAAAAGTTAAATTATTTTAATATTTAGTTTTAATTATATACAACTGAAGATCACCTCGAATGTCAGAAATTTAGGAAAGGCCAGACGTCAGAATTCCCGGACAGAAGAGCCTAGTCAGACACAGGAATAGCTGGATGACATTGAAGAATGGACTGGCCTGGCCTACCAGGATACTTTTTGCTTACTGTCCTCGAAACTTCACTACGAGGATAGCACACTTCAGATGTTTATCATGTCCGAAGGTATAGATATAGAGCCCCATAAAGATCTTCAGAATTCCTCTCGAAGTTGAGGGTCTGGTGGCAGTCGAAGATGGAGTCAGTGGGTGCATGCAACCAGGATTGGCGCTCAGATGTTGAATATGCTCGTTAAATGTTCAGGTTACAGTGATAAATAGCTACTGTTGCACTTATGCTTGCGTTAAAATAATAGACGAATTATTCTAATTTTGTGTGGCTGCTTCCATATGCCAGAGTCATATTTCTTTAAATATAAGTACTGTACCTACCTGTGTATACATATAAATAGATACGTAAGTGGCTATTAATACATGTTGTAAGTATGTTGTCTTTAAAATGTTTATAAGAATCTCACCAACGATAAATATTTGGAAACAAGTTTCACCTTAACGTTGCGTCATTTTGTTTTCGCCAACGTTTTATGATTAGGTACTTACTTGCATACCTACCTCAACAGTAGGTAACTATTACAGAACTGATTGTTTATTAATATTACGTAGGTAATGGTGACGTCGACTAAACTGAAGTCGCCTCAGATATGACCGTGGTCAGATCTGTGGTGGCATTGATTTTGGTGCGGCCATTGCTAATCTAGTGTGTATATATCAATGGGTAGGTAGGTACCTATCTATGTAATTGTAATTACGTAGTATTAACCATATTATGTCCATGACACATTGATTATGTATTTTGTTATCAGTGGCAGGCTTGACTCTTCTGCAATCTTTCGTGCACCATGGTGGGCGTCGTGATTACGCCCAATTACGCCAGTTTTCTCCCAACGCGGCTGATTTTTTTCATACCACTGAGGTGACAAGCACGTGGCCCCACCTGATGGAAAGTAGTTACCGTGGCCAACGGACGTGTGCAACAGGGGAGTCACACTCGTGCTGCCGACCCTGTAAACATAGTTTCTGTGCCGTCAGTGTAGGAGACAACACAGGAATAGCCTTTGGTATTTCCACTGACAGCACAAAAACTCTCCAGGGAGCTCTGGCTACCCTACTGATAACTTAAGCGTGGGAGAATCTGTCTTTTGGTTGACATAAATCAGCTGTTGCTATACACTGAGGATCGTAAATCTTTTTGTTCAAACATCGCGGGTGCTTCATGCGCAATGGTAGCGGCGTTATTTGTAGTGGTCATAGTTATTGTGTAAACACGGCGCCTGTACACAAGCGTCAAGCGGTATTCTCGCGCATGACCTTGGGGCGCGCGCATGCGCACGCCGCGGCCCGCGCCGGCCCGTCCAACTCGCCACACGGTGGGTTTCGCCGCCACAGTCCGCGAGAGCGCTCCGCGGCGGTAACGTCTCAATCCGCGAAACGTGCATGAACGCGGGCGCGTGATAACACAAAAACCTCACCTCAATCAAATTTTACCATTCTTGTCACTGCACTAGTAAGGACAATTGTTACTGTGTGTGTCGTCGCTCCGCCAGCACTGGATTAAATCATCAGTAAGGTTAGTGTAGCGATAATCTCATAAGCTGTCACGTTTCGACAATTCAATGCGCTGTTAATAGGTTCAATCCATACACAGTTTGTTTGTCTCTGTGTTTGTTGATGGATAGTTGCGATGGAGCCGGGGATCGTTAGTTTTTATTGCACTGAAGTAATGGTGTCTTTTACATCTGCTTTTGTCTAAATAACACTTAAAATTCCACTGAAACTGAAGGATTTCTTTGTCTAAACAACGCTCGTTTTAGTCTACTGTGTACTTAGGTGAGGAATGAACCGGGGTGTAAACAATAGTCATACTGAGTTTTTATTGAATCAAATCGACTGAAATTTTGATTAAAAGATTGGGAAACGCTGGTTGTTCTTAAAAATTTTGAGTTTTGACAGTTCTATTACTCTATGGTTATTGCTCTATCTGGCTCTATCTGTCTCTTCTCGTCTTCTATGATTTTAAATTGACGATTGAATCGTTCCATTTAAATTTATAAAAATTTATAAGAAGTACAGCACTTATAGGTATTATTATTATGGTAAAACTCAAAACATACCTAGTCTATTGATTGGCAGATCGTCGGGTCGTTGCAATTTCACTCATTTTTTGTAGATAGGTAAGTAATTTTTAAATTCCCCCGGGGATCAGGAAATATATTTAATATCAAAGTTCCTACGATGGATATGTAATGGAACACTAGCCAGTTACCGACACAGGAGTTTATCTCTACCGGATAAAATTGTTCACCAACGTTTATATTTTAATGTATAGTAGGTATAATCAATGACAAAAGTAGTATAACTAAAATATTTACAGAACATAGGTATCTACATTAAAATAGGAAATGAACACATTATCATTCATCCTTCTTTATACTAGCGTTAATCACAGTCGCATCCGAAGATTGCCCTCGGAGTCTGGAATCCGCTTTTTACAGTTTAACCGCGGATTAGGCCGATCTTTGATATTTTCCGTGAAGTGGCTGCCTTACGACCTCCACAACCCAAAGGCGATATCGAAGCATTGCAGCTAAGGCCCTTCGCCCACGGCGACTTTTTGTAGCGATACTGTCGTGCACCCGTATCGATACAGTCGCGAAGCGGTCGCTAGCTGTGTGCCCTCGCCCACAGGCTCAGACGCAGTCACGATGCAAACGCGATACTGTCGCGCTTCTGTCTCGATGCAACGCGATTCAAGTAAAGGCACATAAATACTTACGACCACCACAGTTGCAAGATGGACTCCATTGAGGCAACATTAGTCACTTTGCCTTTGGTGCTGCTTTTACGTAAGCAGTCGAAGCGTCGGCAAGGAAAGCAGCGTCAATATTGGAAACACCCATTTAATGAAGAGAGATTACTATGTGGACTATGTGGTCATCCGACACGGTCGCGCGTTTGCATCGATAGTTAGTAGCGATGCCGTCGCGCGTTTAGTAATCGAGCGACAGCATCGCTACAAAAAGTCGCCGTGGGCGAGGGGCCTAGCAGACCAGTTTTTTAGGGCTCCAACTATCCCTAACGAGTGCCATAGATGTTCGTATGGCAACCGGGACCGATGGATTAACGTGCTCTCCGAGGCACGACTATATTTATGCATACAAATGATTGCACTGAGCGGGGATCGAACCCGCGCCTCCTGCGTAGTTACTGTAGCGTAGCGTTCCTACTGAGTTGGGGAAAAACTCATAGAATGTTAATGACGATGAAAGGTTTCAGACAGTGGTTTCAGAGCCAAGGTGCTAATTTGTTAAACTACTTTTATCGTTGACTGTACCTAACGCTATAATTGTATACGTCTGCTAAATTTCAATAATACGTACACAATACACACATTTATCGAAACAATACATTGCCTCGTCGAAATATACCTACTAAGTTTGTATTGAAAGGTATTATTGTGTACTTACCTACCTACCTCATTGTTGTTCCACAGTAGTCAAGAATAATGTTTATCATTTTCTGAGCCTTCTTCCCAATGCTGTTGGGGTTCACTTTCTTGTCTACATACATAAACATATACATTCATACAAACATACATACATATAAATAAAATTGGAGTGTCTGTTTGTAATAATGAAATAACCGTTTTTTACTACTTGAATAACTCGAATAGTCTATGAGTGATATTCGTGAAACTCGAAGAACAAAATTATGCCAATATTGCATACTCTATTTAGGTGACATAACTACCTATACCATTTTCATTTCATATCAAAATCATATTCATTCATAATATAAAATATGTAAACCATTTTATGTATTTGCATACAAAACTGTTACATATTAAAAATATGAAATCAGAAAACGAAAAATGCAATGGCCTTTTTATAACTAGCTGACCTGCACAACCAACTGGCAATATCGCAGATCTATACTACCCGTAACGATTGCCATAGATAGATGTTCGCATGACAATCGGGACCGATGGCTTAACGTGCTCTCCGAGGCACGACCAAACCAATGCAAATAGCTGCCATATTCACGCATACAAATATTTGCATTGAGCGGGAATCGGAGCATTGCATTGCTGAAATTCATTCTAACACTTCGGCAATCAGTGTCTTTCCTTCAGGTAGACCGCATGTTTGTCTGCCACCTAACTTGAATAAAATATCTCTGAACTAAATGCGGTAATGTATTAAAAATAATACCTACCGTTGCTACGTTTTTAGAGTTGTTTTATCTACAAATAAGATATATTCAAAAAACCTTTTTAAAAACAATCTTTTTTTTTTTTTTTTCTTTTCTTGCATTGTCATCCGAACTGAACGTGCATACCAAATTTCAGCTCAATCGGTTGAGGGCAAGTGCCTTAAAATTGAGTTGTAAGATTCCACCCGAACAAACATACATTGCAAGTTAAATAAAAGCTTGTAAAATACAAAGTACGAAAAATCGAACCATGAATATTATTTTTATTGACAAGAATAACAAGCTACAATAGCATTGTTAGTATTGTGACTTGTTATTCTGCGTACAAAAGTGACCGAAATGGAAATTCATCAATGTGAATTTTGTACAATTAAGCATAGCCAAAACTATTCACGAATACAAAAGGTTATAAGCCTCTCTAGAGAGACAAGTGGCAATTCGCTGGCCGGCGTTTAGTAGAAAAGAATGACTAATGTATGGGATTTGACGACGTATGTGAAATCCTATACATTCGTCGTTCTATTCCATCAAATGCCGGTCAACGAATAACCACATGTCTAGAGGGGAAGGTAGGTATCTATGGGGCCCCACTGCTCCAGTCCCACCATTCCGCTTAACTTTGTTTGTAAGAGCGTTTTCACACTTACCGATACCCGATATCGGCAAAAGTCAAATGTATGACATAATTATGTATCTGTCTGCCACATAATCCGACCCGATATCGGTTATCGGAGCCACCTCAGTGTTGGCCCGATATCGGATCACAAAGAGACTAAAACGGCGATGGCATGCAATTTTCGACCTTAATGAGATTTTCTTAGTTGCGTTGTCAATAATGTCGAAAATTGCTTGCACCTGCTTTTTCATCCCCTATTATCCCTAACTAGTTTGTGCTTTCGAGCAAATGGCCGTTACGGGCCGATTTTATCGGATATAGTTATGTGAAAACAGTATATGGTGTCCGCTATCGGAGTCGGTCGGATGAATGTGAACGCTCTCAGCCAGTACGTCATGCTAATTGATAGACGAATGTTTAACGCAGGCTTTTCCTATCGGCTTTGGGCGGTCAGCGACAGTCACCCCCGTAAAAGGTAACAACCAATGAAGGCTATATATAAAAAGTAGCGTATTGGTAGTCGACTGCTAAGTCAGAAGTCGCAAGTTCGATTCCTTCGCAATATTTATGAATATTGATCTGGTCTGGTACCTATTATATTGATATTGTTGTATGTTTATCCGCACTATAGAACACATAATACAAGCTGTGTAGGATGTCAAAATAACAGTTACTTTTAATTTATTTTTATACCTATACCGCCAATATTTTACCGCCCGCGTGGCGTCAGATCCCGTTCCCGCTGCACCCTCTACTACATTAAACATGTATTATACATATAAACCTTTCTCTTGAATCACTCTATCTATTAAAAAAACCGCATCAAATTCCGTTGCGTAGTTTTAAAGATTTAAGCATACATAGAGATATAGGGACAGAGAAAGCGACTTTGTTTTATATTATGTAGTGATATAGGACACGTCAATTTGATTTCACCTCGCCTGATGGTAAGCTGAAGGCAAAGTCTCAGGAAAGAGTAACAGTGGATAAATAGTAGTGAAAAATATCAATCAAAGGGTTTTAGAAGGTCAGACAGACGGTAAACGTTGGTTACGTAAAAAGAACACTGAGTTGATCGTAAATCTGAATGTTATAATAGCTGCCAGTTCCATTTTACGTGCGGGAAATCCCCACGGATACCCCCCCCCCTGCAGAGCTGGAGGGGGTGATTATGTCGGACTCGAACCGACTATACCGCATGCCGTCTGTGGGTCGATGTGCTAGGCCGAAGGTGAGGTTATCTCGAGACATATCCCTCGCACCCCGGCTGACCCAGGGCCATTCCTCTCGGTCTGGCCTGGGAAATACAGTCGTGAAATAATATCAATCAAAGTTGTCAAATTCAAGTGGAATGGTCTAATCAGTCTTTTCATTTTCTTTAATGTCAATTAAACTCGTCCGCAGAGTTTTGATATTGTAATGAAATTTTTCCAAATAAATATTTTGTCTAATGAGTAGTTTATTAAACAATAGTTTGTGAAATAATAAGTTTGTTAACTATAATTTGTTATTCGTTTTTTTGTAAAATGATTGGATACCGAGCGAGAGATAAACTATAATTAGAATTATTAGGAACAGGACGTGAGTACAGAATTTGTTTTACCTGTGGTATTACGCAGTTTCCTCTTCTGAAACAGTCACGGATGATGAATTCAGATTATCTACTATTATTTTTATCTGTGCAATAACACTCGACTCGAAGTGTGATTCTTGATTTGTTTACATACAGTACCTAGGTACCCGGCGATTTGACATATATCGGGAAAAGAGTGTTCGGATTGCTATGGTTTGGAGTTTGGATCTTTATAGAGTAGTTAAAATCAGAAATACCTAACTACCCGGCGACTTGACATATATTAGGAAAAAGAGTGATCGGATTGCTATGGTTTGGAGTTTGGATCTTTATAGAGTAGTTAAAACCAGAAATACCTGACTACCCGGCGACTTCACATATATCGGGAAAAGGAGTGATCCGGATTGCTATGGTTTGGAGTTTGGGATCTTTACAGAGTAGTTAAAACCAGAAATTATAGTTTTAATATGGTGTGTAACCACTGACCTAGTCAGGTGGATACTCACCGGCTCGCTCAGGGGCTGATGCAGAACTCTTACCCAGGGCGCCTTCTCCACAGAGCTAGAGAGGTGCGTGCACAGGGAAGCTAGGGCTCCAATGAAAACAGCTGGTAGTTTAGGTGTACACACATATATTTGATAGAATAGAACACAGAGTTACACACAGAGAAATATATAGTAGTGAAGTAGGTAGATACAGGTGACAGAAGAATATGTACAGACAAGTAGGTAGACAGACAGGCACAGAATACAGAAGATGCGTAGTGATAAGTAGGTAGACAGACAGGTACAGAATACAGAAGTGTGAGACAGAAAGAACACACACAGCAGGCACAGATAATAGGCTGATGAACACACAATTTGCATACGAATTTTAGCACTAGCTACACATTAACAGGTACGTGAAATCTAGCACAGGCTACTAAGCGTACTAAGTTTTACAAATGGTACTACACGGCTACGGCTACACAGGTAATAGGCACACAGCGGCAGTGTACTGGCCTTAGGTGATTGCTGGATGGCCTCAGGGATGTTCGGAGTAGACCTTTCTCCGCTATATGCAGCTCACAGCAGCCGATGTACCACGAAGCACGCCGTACATAAATGTAAGGCAAGGGCGGATTCAGAGGGGCACACGAGCTTAGACCAGCGACCCTGTATAAAACAGACCACTCTTAAGCCGTGAATATACATACAGGCCCGTAATGTGTCCCAATAAATAGAGGAATACGACTTACCAGAATATCTGGGAACGAGGTTTTCACCAAACAATTTTATTACGAGAAATAGACACAGATTTTATTTACTCAGAGACAGCTACGAAGATTGATATAGAAGTCCCTTTTGAGGATCGGCGCAGGCCTATTTATACCCGAATCCATCGAATATTCGTGAACAAACCTCAAAATTCTGCTGGTCACGACCTAACTCATTAGCGGCCAATAGACAAGCAAACTAATCAGCCGCTGATGGCCACAGACACGACTAGACCAAATATGACAAACATTTATTATAATTATGACTTGTTCACGAATATGTCACAATTTCTGAGAAAGTAAGTATCATTTATTTATTATTGTTAAATTGTAAATAAAATGATAAATGGGTGCAATAAAAAAATGGATATATGCTGTAGGACACCAGCGCCATCCGCCGGTCGAGTGTGAGAACTAGAACACACCTAATCGAAGATTAGAAGTTTCACTGCCAAACAATTATGCCTAGTTCCCGTGAGACACTATAGGTGGCTCTGGAACAAAGAAATCTATATTAGAAAACAATAAGCAACAGTGAGAAATATCACGTTACACCATCCCCCCCCTTAATAGTATTTCCTGCGGACACGATACGCTGGAAATACACAACAAAAAAAACAGAAAATGCTTACAATAGATATAGACAAACAGCTGGGTACTTCAAACCCAAACTGACAACTATAATTACAAAACTAAAGAACATTCCTCCCACACACCTAATTATACACTGACTCGCGCAATGGTTAGGTTACATAGCTAGAGTCAAATGCCCTACTAAGAAAATGAACGTTCCCTTTACCCACTACAGATACACCAACACTACCAACACCTACAAGGAGTTGTGGAGTATTGAGGTGCGAAATGAGAGAGAAACACTCGGCACGGTGTATGGTGGAACCTACAATGTGACAAATTATAGTCACATAGATACTCAGAGAGAAAACAGATATTATACAGATTAAGCATAACATAGCGCTGGTTTTATAGACTAGATAAACAGTGCTATGTAGTGGCAACATCGCTGACATTAGGTACTGGAGACGGCTCCTCCTTATACTTCAGGATGTCTTTGATATGGTACTCACCAAGATCCTTACCGTCTAAATCTGACAGCCGATATACCAGAGGGGATTGCTTGGCGGTTACCACACATTTAAGGAACTTAGGGGCTAACTTGGAAGTGAAGTTCTTTGCTTTGTTTGACAGGTAGAACGTGCGTTTGTACACGATTTGTCCTACTTTCAGCTCCACATGCCTTTTTCTGAGGTTGTAATACTTTTCATTACGCTGGTGGGCAACGTTCAAATGTTTCCTCACCTGGTCGTAGATGCGTTGTATTTCTCTCAGTTTGACACCAAAGGCTGATGGATCGTCCACAGCGACAGAAGCCGGGTGGCACGCAATGTCTGACTGCCTGTATAGAACTCCATCTCCAATGAACTCCCTACCATGCACCAGAAAGTATGGGGTGAAGCGAGTTGCTTCGCTAACCGCAGTGTTCAGAGCGCACTGTACTTCAACCAAGAACGAGTCCCATGCTTTGTGTTGTGACTTCACATAGCACGAGATCGCTTGGACAACATTGCGAATAGCTCTTTCCGCCTGATTAGTCTGGGCATGATACCTAGGGTTATAGTATACAGGGTGTAATCGTTAAGTGTGTCCAGGCGATTATTCCGTAACTATTACAGATATCAAAAAACTTTAAACTGATATCGAAAGTACGTTACCTAATGAGTAAAATGACATCAATAACTTTTTTCAAATCTAACGGGAGGTATCTAACATTTTGACATTAAACACTCCCATACATTTAGTATGAGATTAGTAGAAAGGTTTAAGGTACGTACACCAGAAGGGACTTCTCTATCTGTAGGCGATAATGGCCGCTCTTTTGTTACAATCATATATTATTTGTAGTAAATTTTAGCATATCTCTCTTTTCTCTTTTGGAATATGCTATTTTGTAATCAATAAATGAAACAATCACGACTATTGACGCAAATTAAAAAAAAAACAACGGTAAATTGGCGGGAGCAACAACCTGAGATAAAAGTTTTGAATTTAGAACGAACACCAAAGAGTATCTTTTTCTTGTAGTGTGTTGCTTTTCAGTTAGCTCAAATTACTTAATGCGATATTGAAACACGGTTTATTACTAATTTGAAGTAGTAAGATAATTAATACACACGTGTATCTACTTGAAAATCATCATTGTCATATTATACGTAATCATGAAATATGATTAAGGTAAAATGAGTATCACTTAAAATAAGGAAACTTAAACCTTTCTACTAATCTCATACTAAATGTATGGGAGTGTTTAATGTCAAAATGTTAGATACCTCTCGTTTGATTTTTAAAAAGTTATTGATGTCATTTTACTCATTAGGTAACGTACTTTCGATATCAGTTTAAAGTTTTTTGATATCTGTAAAAGTTACGGAATAATCGCCTGGACACACTTAACGATTACACCCTGTATATTGGGTACATTATATTTAGTTAGTAGATCCTTAAAAGGCTTACTTACGAACTGAGGACCATTATCCATGTAAATAGTTTTACATACTCCATGAACAAGAAATACACTCTTCTCTATGAATCTCGCGACCACAGCGCCTGTGGCAACCCGAATAGGGCACAACATGACGTATTTACTAAAATAGTCGGAGACCACGATCAGGTGCACGTTTCTATTACTTGAAGTAGGAAAGGGACCAAGTAGATCGACAGAGATAGCTTCGAAAGGCTTCGACACCCGCTTCGGGCTACCCATGAGGCCAGGACGAGACGTGTTTACGGGTTTGTACTGCTTACAGACTTCACACTTCTCGACATATTGTTTGACGTCCTCGTACATTTTGGGCCAATAATAATTTAGGGCTAACCTTTTGTGTGTCTTCCAAACACCACCATGAGCACTAAGTGTGTCATCATGGTACTTAACAGGGACAGGCGATCCTCCTGGGGTACCACCAACTTCCAGTCGAAATCTGAAGTCAGAGAGTATTTATTCTTAGAAAATCTATATAAAAGGTTGTCACGAATGTCAAAATTCGGCAACTTCCTAGGGTTCTTCCGCACACTGTTCATGGTGTGGATATACCAAGGGTCTTTAGAGGAGGCAGCATCTAGCGAATCAATCGTTATACGAGACAGAGCGTCAGGTACAACGTGATCTTTACCCTTCCGATGTTCAATGTCAAAATCGAATTGACTTAGCCTCATGCTCCAACGCGCTAAACGACCCGTAGGGTTTTTCAGCTTATGGAACCACAGTAAAGAGGAGTGATCCGTGACGACTGTACACTTCTGGCCCTCGACGTACTGTCTGAATTGTTCTAAGGCGAAAATCACGGCCAGAAGTTCCCACTCAATTGTGCTGTAGTTCACCTCGTTCTTGTTGAGAGAACGGCTGCAGTAGGCGATAGGGTGTTCAACTCCATCGTGAGTTTGTGTCAGCACAGCAGCAACTGAAAATGCGGACGCATCACTGAGAATACGGAAAGGCAACTCAAAGTTAGGCATCTTCAATATAGGGGCAGAGACCAAAGCTGACTTGAGAAGATTGAAGGACTGTTCCGCTTCAGGTGTCCATTCGAACTTAACATTCTTAGACGTTAGTTTACACAGAGGTTTACTAATCTTAGAGAAATTATTGACAAAACGACGATACCAGCCGGCCATTCCCAGAAACCTCTTAACCCCTTTGGGTTAGTAGGTGTAGGATAGTTGAGAATAACCTCAACTTTACCAGGGTCAGTCCGAAGGCCGTGTTTGTCCACATAATACCCCAGGTATTTGAGTTCACTCCGACAAAAGTGAGACTTTTTCATGTTAATAGTTAGGCCAGCATCCTTGAGTCGCTGATAGACTCTATGTAAGAGCTCTACATGCTCCTCAAAGGTACTGGACACACAGACTATGTCGTCCTGAAACGCAAATACCCTATTGTCGAACTCAGGACCAAACAGACGGTCCATTAGGCGCTGCATCGTGGTGGCAGCTCCAACGAGTCCAAAACACATGGTATTGTAATGAAACAGCCCCCTACGGGGAACTGTAAAGGCAGTCTTCTCGGCGGACTGCAGAGAGTCGAACGGAATCTGCCAGTAGGCCGCACTCAGATCTACAGAGGATAAATATTTAGCATTATTCAGATGGTCCAAGATTTGATTAATGTACGGTAAGGGATAGGCGTCACTTTTTGACACAGAGTTGAGCTTGCGAGAGTCCAAGCACAACCTGAGTTCGCCGTTCGCCTTCTCCACCATGACCACTGGAGAATTCCATGCGGACTGAGACGGGGACACTACTCCCATCTCTAGCATTCGGTCCAACTCGGCTTCCAGGGCTTTCTGTTTGAGAGGAGAGAGCGGGTAGTAACGCTGTTTGATCGGCTTACTGTCACCAGTGTCAATGACATGATGTTCAAGTGTAGTCCGACCTAAACCCACCTTATCCGTGTTCAAAGAGTCAAACTTTTCAATGATCTCGTTGATTACACCCCTTTGTTTAGTAGTCAGGTTGCTGTAATCCTCGAGGCCACTGTTAAGAGACACAGACTCGATAGGATTATTGTCACTAAAACCATCAAGACTAATATTTTGTGAAATTAGTTTATCACCTAACTTAAATTGCTGCCAAAAATCCACTCCAAATATCATGGAGGTGGTGATTCCCGGAACAACATAGAATTTGATAACTCGGATAACCGAATTATACTCAATAGGTAGAGAAATACAACCCAGACATTGCATCTATAATTAATAGTGCATTACTGCCGCGGCCGTCAAGTGTAGTGTTGCCGGACGATCGTCCGAGGCACGCATTAAGGAGTCCGGCAACGCTCAGTTGTGGCCAAGGCTTCTATAGTGTTTTTCTCAAACAATGCGCGGAAATTAAAACTAAGTAGTATCTAGGCAGAATTTTTTAGTTACCTACTTTTCAAAATCAATGACGAACAACGCACAACAGTAATTTTTCACGCGGCGAAATTTTCATTGGTTTTTTTTTCTTAATAAACAGCATTCTATTTGTAAGCCAGTTCTATATTTAAATAACGCCTTGGATAAGTTACCTCCTTGGTTGCCATGGTTCGGAGTAAAAGTTGGTTCCATTTTTAAATTACACGACAGATATGAGTTTATATAGTAATAATTACTATTAGATATGAGTTTACATAGTAATTTATTTGGCCGCTAAAACACGACCGATATGGATTTTCATACAACTTTTGCCGGCCGCTGCTCGCATGTACAGCAATTTCGATTTATCTCGAAGAAGGTTGTCAAAATAATGTTCACATTTCCAAGCATGTTTGAGAAATAGTGCTTTTCTCAAACAATGCGCGGAAATTAAAACTAAGTAGTATCTAGGCAGAACTTTTTAGTTACCTACTTTTCAAAATCAATGATGAACAACGAACAACAGTAATTTTTCACGCGGCGAAATGTTCATTTGTTTTTTATTTTTCTTAATAACCAGCATTCTATTTGCAAGCCAGTTCTGTATTTAAATAATGCCTTGGATAAGTTACCTCCTTGGTTGCCATGGTTCGAAGTAAAAGATGTTTCCATTTTTAAATCACACGACAGATATGAGTTTACATAGTAATTTATTTGGCCGCTAAAACACGACAGATATGAATTTTCATACAACTTTTGCCGGCCGCTGCTCATATGTACAGCAATTTCGATTTACCTCGAAGAAGGTTGTCAAAATAATGTTCACATTTCCAAGCATGTTTGAGAAAATGCAATATACAATTCACACTGATATTCTCTTAAAATTTCTAAGATTATGACATTAACAGGAAGTCATAAACTGCTTTATTATTAATCGCCCGTGTCAAACGCAAGAGTCATAAAATCGTAAATTCCGGCTTGGTTGCTACCGAGTCAAGGTTAGAAGGGTGATAATGTAACATGTTTGTCATAAAATAATAAATAATATTTGCGACATACCTACTGCACAGCGAAGCGCTATCAATGATATAACATAAAGCTTGTATAATGGATACTAGAATGCGGATAAACAAACTAAGATAAATAATTATTACATAATTAAGAAAAGTAAACTATATAAATGGCATGAGTGGATAACAGAAATTGAATAAAAATGCACTGGTATTAATTACACGAATAAAAATTAATAAAAATCATATTAATCATATCAATTTTCGTAGTATGAAGACGGAACAACCCATTTTTAACATAGAAATTCCCTATCGATGCAAATAGTATAACAATGCATACAAATATTTGCATTGAGTAGGAATCGAACTCGCGACTTCAGATGTAGATCTACTTGTAACACAAGCACATTTGTTTAGCTGGAGGGGTTAGTACGAATACGAGTATTAAAAAAAGCGGACTCGAGCCGACTAAACCGCACGCCGTCTGTGAATTCGTTGTGCTAGGCCGAAGGTGAGGTTGTCTCGCGACATATCCCTCGCACCCCGGCTGACCCAGGGCCATTCCTCTCGCCCCCGGTATGGGGGGGGCGCGCATCGTCCCGCGATGCGCGACGGTATAAAAGTTCTTGTAGTTCGTTGTAACTTTGATCAATGTTGATTAAATGAAAGGTAAATAAATTGCGGTTTACGATTCATGACGTATTAACAAAAATTACTTTATAGATCTCGTTCAAACCATTAGGCGGTGGATATTCATCATATATTTTTTAGATTTGTCATTCTCTTTATCAATAGACGGGTTTTGATGAATTTTTTTTTTTGAGATTCAGTTCTGAAAATGGGAAACCCTTTGAATTTATTGTTTATTTTCTATTTGAAAACCTTAATACGGTTCACAGAATACCTCTACCTACCAAGTTTTAACAGCATAGTTCTTATAGTTTCGGAAAAAAGTGGATGTGACATACGGACAGACAGACAAGACGAATCCATAAGGGTTCCGTATTTTGCCATTTACTGTAGTCAAAAAATCTTTGTAAAGGTTGGGTGAAAAGTACTAGAAACGGAAGGCTTGTATGAAAGTTTTATCGGCAAAAGAGGAAGCTATCAAAAGATCCATGGCCGTTGAACCCGACGAGTTCTAGATTGGAGACCGCGAGAAGGCAAGCGTAAGGCGGGACGCCCCCTGGCCTAATAGACTGACGACCCTTAATAGATGGCTGGGGTAGCCTGGATGCGGAAGACGGGGGATCGGGAGAAATTGCGCACATTGAGAGAGGCCTATGTCCAGCAGTAGGATGCGATAAGCTAGTTGATTTATTGATTGAGAGGACACGACGGTATTCCCGTCACAAATGAGCAGTCCGACTCGAACCAACCTCGTGTTGTGTTCCCGGCGGTGAGTAGTGTAGCCAGAGCTCACTGGAGAGATTTTGTTTGTGATCAGAGGCTTGTCCTGCTTTGTCTACTGCACTGTGGGCACAGAAACTCTCTGTTGTTTCTGGGTCAGCAGCACGAGTGTGACTGTCCTGGTCTTGCACACGTCCATAGGTCACGGTAACCATTTTCCATTAGATGGGCCGCTTGCTTGTCTGTAACCGAAGTGGTATAAAAAAGGAAGGTTATGTAGTAGGGATAGAATTCGATAACGAGCTGTTTTTTCTGTCTCTAGCTACCCTATATAAAGGTAAACGTTTGACTCGTTTTGAGGTAATAAAATTAAAATAATGTATTCAGAACGATGTTCTTTCGGGTACTAACTTTCATCGGCTTGTAACACTACATAGACAGTCTTCAAATAAGTCGGGTTACATATTAATAGAGGTATTAAATCGAGGTGAATCACCGCATCTCAATACAAGTGTACAATGGAATTAAGGGATGAATTATAAAGGGAGTTTCTCTACGTTTGTGGGATGTGGTTTTGGGATATAGATGTTTTGGATGGAGCCCATTTATACATTAATTTCATTGCCTATTCTAAAAGCGTTAGAGATCTCAAACCTTATTGTATATTTGTGAATGGTTGTCTTATGGTCTATGATAAAAGGTGTTCTTTCTTAAACTTGTATGTTTCAGACGAGCGAATGCTCATTCTGTCCCTTGTCCGTCAAATTCCATTAGTGTTAACAGAGACAGAAAATTCCTTCATTGTTCTTTCTTATATTAATACTAGCTGTCGCCCGCGGCTCCGCCCGCGTGGATGTCGGTTATCGCGAATCAGACTATAATTTGAGATTTAAACTATCCTATCTCTCAAGTTGGATCGAACTGCACATGGTGTGCGAATTTTATTATAATCGGTTAAGTGGTTTAGGATTCCATTGAGGACAAACATTGTGACACGAGATTTATATATATTAAGAATAAGTTATATAATTAGGCAGAGGTGCTAGCACCCACATTTTACCAGTTTATGTTTAGGTCCCAATGTAACAGGTGGCGAGCCTACTGCCATTAACCGGGCACTTATAAACCTGCCTACCCCTTCGGGGATATAGGCGTGCGTTTATGTTATGTTATGTTATGTTTTTATATATGTAATTAATATTCCAAGAATGCTCGCTCACTTTATGCTTCGTTTATTTTTGTGTAAACGCTGAAAACGAGGTTTCATTTACACTAAAAGATTAAAAGACAAGAAGAAAGAATGATCTTGTTCCACCTCTAGCTTTATGTTCGTTTGGTCTAAATCCACCTTACGAGAATACCTTTTCTACCATTTAATTTTATTTTGAAACAATGTGACTGAATTTTAAACATCTTTTCATTGGGAGAATTGATATAAAATGTCTGGGAAACGTAAGGAAACGTAGATCTCTAATCAGATACACTGGTATTGGGATGTTATGTTAATAGAGAAACATACTGGTATTTGATGAAGCCTATTTTCTAGATAAAATCTTTTGGTAATATTTTCGAAAGTAACGTGAATATCATTCATTGAAATAAGACCACTTTTTAACGAATATATGACAACTACCTTCCCTAGTCAAACCGCGAACTTGGCTGCTGAAAAGTAGCCGAAACGTCGGTCTAAAAGTAAATAATAACAAATAAATCGCAATAGAATCCGTTCGAATCCGTTTTATTTCAATCTTTAGGCAAATCGGAAGTATGACTGATTTGTGGAAACAGGTTATACTGATACAAATATTCGAAAGATAAGCTGATAACAGCTGATAATAGGTAGATATAATGTATTACTCATAAGTAGTAGTAACTGATGCTTTCGCAAATGTTTGTTTGATCATATACCAAACCGCATACAGTTTCAACTTATAGAACTTATTTTGCGACTGTTTTCAACTGTCAACAAACTAACGATTTTACCCTGTGTGTAGTAGCGGTACAGCGTTCCACAGCTATGTCAAAGGTCGCGGGCTTAATTTCTGTTCAGTGAAAATATTTATATGCATGTTATTTATGTATATTTGTATGGGTATGACTGTTTTTATGTATGAACATGTACGTATCCACATTCTGGAACCCTTAACACAAGCTAAATAAACATTGCTCAATGTGGATTTAACAAGAATACAGCTGAGTATCGGGAGAAATGGCGTACATTTTTTTTTTAAAGAATTTTAGCAACTGAAATTATCGAAATTACTAATATTCCCTCTAACCCCTCCAACTAAGCTAAATTGCTTGTGCTAGGAGTGGGTTCACGTCGGTAGTGTAATGGCCAGGATTCGAACCCGGGACCTCTCGATCGTGAGGCCGACTCCTTAACCACTAAGCTTCCATTCCATTCTAATAATACAATACTATGTCCAGCAGTCGAATGCGATTGGCTAATTGATTGGAAACGAATAAAAAACCTACATAATATAATCACGCCTTTATCCCCGGAAGGTTGGGCAGAGGTGAATTAACACCCACATTTCACTAATCTGTATTCGGTCCCACGTAATAGGGGGTGAGCCTATTGTCGTACCTATTCCGGGCACTATTGTTCTGAGTTCTGAGTCTGGGCTGTTAATATCTGTCTGGTGATAAAGTTAATCAGCCCTATCCCTTAGTCGCCTTGTATGACACCACATGGGAAGAGAAGGGGTCGCCCAAATTCTCGTTCGTCGTTTCTCGAAAAAGAAAATGAAATTCAATTAACTCCATAGGTGCCTATTTCGTTCTACAACTCAGTTGTTGTAGACAAATTCACTGATTCATAAACCTTATAGATCAGGTGTCTTGATGTAATCACAAGATCTCACGGTTCACTCACTTAAGATTAGTCGAATGTGCTTGCTTACTCACCGGATAATTCGATCTAATGTGACACGACCGGTTCCCTGTCCCACCTATCTTATTAGATGCTTTAGTACTGAAGAGGTGACAAAATGGAATTCCGGTGTCAAATATCGAGTAGGTACAGTCACCATCAGATCAATCTTGACTACCAAGTGAAGCCAAAATCAAAGTCAAAAATCATTTATTCGGACCATTAAAACGGCACTTACAAAATATCACATAAAATAAAAAATCTACACTCGTTTAGCAAATGGACCACACCGCTCCGGTTCAAAACGCGGCCCCGACCTGAGAAAACTCCGGTAAGACTCCTTTTTTGGTCTATTTATAAACATCCTATCCACTCCTAGCACAAGCAATTTAGCTTAATTTCAGTTTCTAATATTCTTAAAAAAATAACATTTAAATCATTCAAAATCATTCATTCAATTTGCTTACTCTACTTAGTCTAAATACAATAGTTTGCCTAAGTAGCATAGTTGAGCGAACAGCTCATTTCCAAGCTTGTTTATCATCTAAATATTCCTGGATTTTATAATAGCCCTTTTGGCACAGTTTAGTCTTCATTACATTTTGCGCAAAATTATTTCAAAACTCTCGTAAAAATCAAACTTTTATTGATTTAAATTGTATTATTGTCCGAACTAAAGGTGTGTGCCAAATATCAGAACATAAGTCAACAAGAAGGGAGAAATCCAAGGCATTAAGATCATTTTGAGTACTTTGCTCGACAAGATCTACCTATCTGATGGTCTGTGCCTATTTACGTATATACTAATAAAATAAATATTCTTGCAGTTTTCAGTGTTGAATTCAAAGATACAACGAGAATTTTTACAAGCAAACATATTTTCTTCATTCTACAGTCCCGGGACCAAGCTTGGTGTAAAAAAACATATGATGAAGCCGTCAAGTTGACCATAGAATAAGTAGGAAATCTGGAAACCCCCACGGGCTTCACCCCATCGGTGCCGACGATGGGGTGGGCGTGTCGGAATCGGACCGACTAAAGCCACACGGTGTCCTTCTCAAGTGTCCATTGCTGGGCACCCCGGGTAAGCCCTCGAAAGGATAACCACAGGGGAGAGCTGCCCCTGGGTTCTAAACTGAAAGCTTTGGATTCAACTGGGTCTAGAGCTGTGATCAAGATGATGATAATGATGATAGCTTTGTATGTAATTAATATCCTCGCATTCTAAAAATGGTATTTATCGTAGGCGGGTAAATAATGTTATTATGCGCATACCATCTGACGTCATAAGCATAACACAGTATTAATAGACAGGTGTCCTTTACAGAAGGGGACCCCTCAATTGCGTCAACAATAGATCTTTTTTACAAATATGCTAGATAGGTAGACAGGTACTGTGATATCCGCCCTCCGTGGCAGATATTACTAGTAGTTGCCTGGACATCATGTGTTAACGATTTAAAAATAAATCATAAGAATTAAAAATTAATATTGAATTTAGAAGATATGTAAAAAACTGAACGATCGGTACAGTTCCTGACAGTTGACGGGAGGTTTCTGAAGAAGTCAGTGAGGCTCCGGAAGTTCAAGATTTGAGGAGAAGTGTTCTAACTTCCGCGGTCCTCTAAAAAGAGTATTGTATAAAATTAAAAAAAAAAACCTCGCGTAAAATCCCCTTTTAAAAAGCTCGTATAGGAATGATATGGTTTTTCCCAATAAATATCAATATTACAGCAAAAAGTTGTTTCTCTTGAAGTGAGATAGTGAAGCTGTGGAGATCAAACCCCCCGACTCCACAGTACTTCAAGATGGGTGGCCTTGGTCAAGAACCTTCACGCGGTGTACCCTGGGAAACAGAGATGGCAGCGCCTCTCTCTGCCAAGCTGGTCTATGCCACCTACGGCAAATACCGGCCGCAGCAGGAGCGGCCCTTTAAAGGGCTGATCAGAGGCTTTCCACGCGTCCCACTGATTAGTAGAGAGCACATCGGAGAGCAAGCAGCCGGTGGGCAGATCGCCTGAGGGTGACTGATATGTCCACCTTTTCACCCCCATTTTTTACTGCAGATAGCTAATGTTATATTATATTACAAAGCATATTACATATACTGTTATCTTAGACAATAATAGTAAGGTCCGCGCATAAAATTTAAACCAGTGGCCCGAACACGAATAATATTCAAATTCGGAACGTAAACGTATTGAGAGAACGAAGCATTGTGATTGGCCGCCTGCCTACTGTGAACCAATCGCAATGCTCCATTCTTTTGATACATTTACGTCACGAATTCGAATTCGTGTTCGGGGAAGTCGCGAGCACAGGTTGTGGAAAATAAGCAGGTATTGTACTATTATTAGTGGCCTACTAGATTGTAAGCTATTGCACGCCAAACTACTTACCTAGATAGTGTACCTACCTACTTGAAATTGGGAAGGTAGGAAAATTGGGAAGAAGGTAAAAAGGGAATGTAATGTACCTACATCTACACAATGTAATGTTATAAATTTTAGACAAAAATGTAAGTAATTATGTAAATTGCTTTATTTAACGAGTTTAATTATTTGTTTTCTAAGTGTAACTACAATAGTTTTGATGTCAGTTAACGCGACTTTGCTCGATTCATTCCATCGTTGCGATCAAATAAACGTAATACCAAAACATTTCAAATAAAAAAAGACTGCATTGAAAACCGTTTAGGCTGATGCATCCATCGCAGACAAAAAGACAAGTTTCTTAAAAAAATATCTACAATAGCATTTATATAACATAGCCCAAGTAGGTACCTATTTCTTTTTAATATCTCCAATGGAAAAACAGACACGACCACTGTCATTACACGTTTATATGTTCAGATCTTCAAAAAATTGTCGATAACAAACTAACAATAAACACACTGAGCTTATGCTACGTAATCTGATCACGTATGACTAACCACACACACGTCCTCTCATCCGAACGCACTCTCATCTCACCTATCGTACATTAATAAACGAAATAGCTAGTGACCCAAGAAATTGTATTAACACGGGGTGACAGAGGGAAAGATATTATTTATAGGTGTATGTGCACGGGAGGGTACACATGCTCTTTTGAGCGGAGACACCTAAAGGCTGAGGTGACTCTTTTTGTCTTAGTTCTAAGTTTGAAGCTAAAGGTTTAATGTTGATTATAATATTAGTGAATAGTGTGGTCTGTATCAGAACGTCATCCCTTGCTACTGTCAAATAAAATTGTATTTTCTGCATTTACTGTTCGCTTTTTAGTACATTTAGTTTTTGAAGAAGTTTAATATTTTTGTTAGCTTTTAACTGCATGTAAGTGAAGTCTAAAGAATGATAATATGTGGTATTTATTTTAGCTCTGTTGAATCGTGAATACAGGCTTATCCTAATGTATCATATCATTAAGAAAAACCTAGATTCCCAATCAAAAATCCATCAAACTATAAATTATTCGTGAGACATTCACGAATAATTTCTATCTAATTATATCTAAATGTCAGAAGATCCTGTGCTTTGCATCTGTTGCAAATAGAAACTTAGTTCCAACATGTTTCGTGCCTCGGAGAACACGTAACACTAATCATTTTCATTAATGAAAGTAGCGGAACTTACGCCTTAGCCTCAGCAGTAAAATAATAATATTGTAATACGTATTTTTTGGGTCTGTTTGACTGTCACACACACTTTGAATGTCCACAGTGGCTGAACAGATTTTAACGCGACTTTTATTGTAGATAGCTGATATTGTAGGATGTATCTAAAGCTACTTTTATTTTAGCATAATTGTTAAAATAAAACTAAAACCAACATCGAAGTCCACGCGGATGAAGTCGCGAAGACAGCCAGTATTTTTTTCTAATAAATAAATAAGTTAAGCAAGAGATTGTAATAAAAACTTAACTAATATATAAGTTCACTTACCGCATGAATCTATTAATAATAATATTAATTTCCTCCTGCACGTCCAAAGTCGTAGTGATTAAAATGATATACCTTTATTTTTATGTGGTAATATCCATCATAGAATATCGAATGCGGGTAAGAAATGCTTGTTTCAAAGGTCATAAAGTGATTAAGCACGTAATTTCTTAGAATTTTCGATATTATTAGTCAGAGGCACACGGCAACTGTCGTGTTCGTCTCGACATAATTTTTTTTCGTAACTTTATCATAATCTTAGCGTTGTCCCTGGCTGCATCCGAGGCTTTTATCTTGGAGCACAGAGTCCAGTTATTCCTCTTAATTTTCTGTTTGACTTATATGGTTTTGACGGGAACTGAGTCATGATTTCCAAACACCAGGAACGCCTGCACCAGAGCCTCGTCCATCAACAACTGGCATGCAGGTGAGGTAATAGATTACCCGAAGATCTTAGTGGGGCCAAAAACACCCAAGTTTTTACTAACTTGATGTTAAAAAAGTATAAATTCATTATAAAAAAATCTGAATACTAATTTACATGATTATAAATTAGTAACCACAATAGACAAACCACTACCATTGATATAACATATTAAGTATACCTTACATGATGACGTCAGCACAACATTAGCTAATACATTTTAATGACGCTAGCAGTTAAGTCTCCACTATGGCACGCCGTACGGCTACGGTCGTAACCTGGTATTAGTAAATCGTACGAGAGTTGTAATCAAAATTTTATAGCCGAATATATTTAGGAGCTGATCAACTTACAGCCTCAATTTTCATGCGGCACCTATAACCCTGGCATTTCAGAGCAGTTTATTATTATTGCATCCGGAGTTATTAAGCTTCTATGGAACTACGGATGGAAGATCTTATAAGCAATCATAGCCAGTGATAAAATTGATCTGTAGATTTGTCTCTTACAGCAATAATCGCTAAATTTGTTGCTATGCTCAATGCTTGAGAGCGGCTCCATCGATTTGGATTATAAAGAAGTATAGATGTTTGAATGATTGTTAATCAATCACGCCTAAACGGCTGCATGGATCTGGCTTAAATTTTGGTATATGGATGGAATACAGTCTGAAATAACGCATAGGCTAATTTTTATCCCTGAAGTAGGTTTCCTTGGGTGGGTGTAATCGAATTTCCATGCGCTGCAAGCCGCGGGCAAAAGCTAGTACAAAGTAATTACAAAAACATTCATGGTCACTATAACTGATAACATTGTAGTATATTACATATATAATAGTTTAGTACAAGCACGAGACTTTTTTATGGGTCTCTCATCTACTAACTGCGATAACTGTGTTTTTCCACGCTGATCGATCGATAGCCGCTTTGTTTGATGTTGTGTTATGAAATCGTCTAGCTAGTTACTGGAATAATTGACTAAAGTAAATAATTTCATGTTTACTAGTGTACCTACCTGTGGTGTGCATAGCCGGGCAGGGGGATTATGGTCGCATCACTAGTGGGACCGGTGGGTTTCACGTGGTGCTACACCGACAATCCTCTTTTGATGGGCCACCATTGTTAACATGGTACGTGTATGTAATGGTAACTCTTTCCTGAGAATTTCATCACCATCATCAGGCGAGGTGAAGTCAAATTGACGTGTCCTACATAAAAAAAACTTATATTTATATTGAGTTTCAAACATGGTCCATAAGCTTACCGACTATTTTTTTACTTCTAGCTTGTGTTTAGAGGGGTTTAATGATACTTATATGAAGGGTATTCGGACATATTTGATTTAACTATTATGATAGATTACTTCATGTTTCAACGTGAAATAATCTTGAGAACAAGTGATTTTTTGAAACAAAAAATTCTGAATGAATAATTTCAATTGTATTGTAATTTAAAGTTTAAAATATTTGAAAACAAAAATCTCTGTCGTTTAGCAGATTTTCTGTTTAAATATAGGATCAAAAATTTGGTTGCCTGTAAAGTCGGTATACGGGCGAAAGTTTTACGTGACAACGACTTTGAGTGGTAAAATAATTTTAATGTGAATATTCATTCGTATAGTAGGAAGAAGGATGAAATAATAGTAACAATTTAAAAATGTCTGTCTCTCTCGCTCTTAGGCGGGCTAACCATGCCCGAGTGGAAGGGACGCGTGCCTCTCACATTGTGAGAGCATAACGTGGGAGCGTAACGCAGTTTCTTGAAGTGTCACCCGGCAAACCAATTTATAAGACGTTGTCACGTCAAAATCCATTTTAAAGATCTGAAAAATAATCATCTACTTTTGATGTTAAAATAGTAGTTTTAAGCTACAGTAAACAAAGGAGAAACGGTTGCACCTTCACATACAACGTTAAATGAAAAGTGCAACCGTATCTCTTTTGTCCACTGTACATAGTGGTTAAAAAAATAGTTAATCTTTAAAGTACCTAAATTATATTAGATCATTAGCTTATAGTTATCGTACTTTTATTAATTTCTATAATAAAATCTACGAAGGCCTTAAGGCGCCCACTCACTAACAGCTTACCGGACGATATAAATCTGTCAGTTAATCGCAATAACCCACACACTCACAGTTTCGTAAACGATTTTGGACTGACGACTACTACGATCCGATAGTGTGTGGCCGCCGAACGATTCCGGACAGTTCTAAGCCGGACAGTCTTAGGCCGTCAGGGCGAACAAGCACATGTCGAACGGCGGCCTGTCGATCGACGTTTCGTGTCAGCTTTTTTACGTAATAAACTTAGAATAAAACAGTGAATTAATTTTATTCTTTTGTCTGAAGTATTAACATTATGATGACATGTACCTACATCACTATTTTTTACTAAGATTTTATTCATTTTTGTACATAATCGTGTATATTTCTTATGCCATAGTCCATAAGATTCAAAATGGCTAACACCTATTTCTCACAATGATTAGCACGTACTTATATAAGAATAACGTAGTGCAAGCTAGTTTCAACCTTATTGACATCACAACAAATATAGTTTTTTTTCTTATATTCGTGATCAGCAGCATTTATTTATGCGAAAAAACATGTAATTAAGAAAATGTCAATAAGGTCGAAAATCGCTTGCACTTGTTCGTAGTCTATGTAACTGATATCAGACCATTACCGGCAGGCGATCGTACGACCTAAAACTGACGACTCGCAACTACTAGTGTGTGGTCGCAAAACTGACAACAGGGAATTGTCGGCAGGCCAAAATCGCTTTAGTGTGTGGGCGCTATCGGCTTAGCACTGCAGGCCGCCGGACAGATCAGGAACTGCAGGTGGACTGCAGGCGGACTGTTAGTGAGTGGGCGCCTTTAGGTATTTAAAAAATACATTAATTATTTTCCTTCCCACCACCAGCTTCAAACTAATATCAAAGCAAAGGCAACAAGAAACCCAATAAATTATTACTCAACTCTAATCCGGAATGACGTCACGGCCACGACGTAGTGTAAACTAACAATGCTATAAACGCGGGCATTGAAATAATACTGACCAAATAACATTTAAGTAACAAGACAAATACAAAACGGCCACTGCCAGTTAAACAGTGGCTCTGTGAGTCTGTTGACTTAAGACCCTGGTAGGTAGACGCCAGAAATGTTCTATGGGTACTATTTGTTTTATAAAAGTATAGCCACCAAGGCTCTTGGCGTCTTTGTTACAAATATTTGACAAATAAAGGTCTGGCGTAGAATTTAATACCGGGATTTGGAGGCGGTCGTTCCCATGTGAGGCTAAGCTGCAGGAGGAGGAGGTGAAAGCCTTAGGGTGACGACTCACGAAGCGGTTTTCACCCGCGCCCGCCACGGTTGCGGGCCCGCAGTCTTTGTAGAATATAGATATTTACTTTTCGGTTCGCACTCGGCGCTCGGTTGGTTTAACTAGATACGGACATTCGAAAATTATTAAAGAACTTTTCTTCACCCTTCTTCAACTCATTAATAAGAGTAACAGATAATCCATAACGATCTCTTTCCTTAATCAGTGGATGTGTCCAGAACCTTTTAGGCCTTCTTTTTTTAATTCTTATCTGTGAAGTAAGTATAACGCAACAGCTCGTTTCTGGTATGTGTCCATGGCGGTCTGGATCTCAACTGATCGTTGATTCGCCCGTCTTGCGATAATCAACCGTTAAGATTGCGAGCAATAATCGCAACCGCGACGGCTGCGTAACCGCACAAAACACCGGTCTCATGAGTTTTGAAAATAAAACTTCATTCCGCCACCGCAGCGGGCTCGGGTAAAAACCGCTCCGTGAGTCCTTAGCCTTAGATGTAACTTGTAACCCGGTTAAGATGATGTTGATGATATTCTGAGTGAAGATATCTTAGATTTAGCCTTAACCCAGGGTTGGTTGTTAATTACGTAGAGAAACTGGATTTGATGTTCCTTGGAAACAAAAGGACACTTGATGAGTTAGATTGAAGTGATGTGCGGACAAATATTTGTATTGTTGTTACTAATATCATGAATGGGAAAGTTTGTGAAGATTTTTTGGTTTATTCTTCAATCAGGCTTTAACGGCGGAACGGTTCTAGCTGAAATTTGTCACAGGGATATAGACTTATTATCCCGGAAATAAGAGTTACGGGAACGGAATGAAATTCCGTTTACGCAACCTATGGAACCCCTTTAATTTTAGTCGGTTTTAAACAGTTCAAACAGTCAGATTTGTACGTAATTTCCGAAACTCGTAAAAGACAATAATCCTATTTGGTCCTTTCCTTACAGAGTCGACCATAATAACCTATTTCCTTATGTCAACCTCGTTCCTTTGTATTGCAACAGGGTAAAACGGTATTTTCATTATATCTCTTATCTTTTATGTCGCCATTGCAAAACTCAAAGCTATCCTGCTATTTGATTATACAACACATAACATTTTTGTCACAAAATATCATAACGTTATTATTTTATATCATAAATAATTCTGTCTTCAATTAAATTCGTATCTTCGGTACATTTTCTAAATGAAACAAAGGAGTTTTCCCGCCAACGCAACGTAACGCCGGCGCCATGACACTTCCCTTATACGTGAACTGACAGCCTGTATTGTCCTTTAGAGGTTCATTTCAACACAGACTCTACAAGTGGGTAGATAATATAGATATAAAACCCTTTTCTCTCTCGACTTGAATAGACTCGCAGACTCGTTTCAGCACTTTTGTAATGCTGACGTCGGTGGATGGCAATTCACAAATAAACTAGGTACTTTGCCTGTTGTAAGCATTTCTTCTGCGAAGCGTTTCTTTGATAAACTGATTATGAACGTTTATAATTAATAAGAATATAGCTATTCAGTATCTTTTGCCGTACAATCAGTGTGTCATTTGTTACATATAGTTGAAAGCCTAAACATACAACAACCTAGTCTACAACAGACCTTCGAAATCATCAGTGGATTGGAAAGTGGAGCGCAGAGGGTAATAAACAGTAATAAATTAATTAGCGTATTGTAATCCACTGCTTGGCTATGCCTCTCCAGCGCTATAGCACCTAATTTTCCAGATGATCTGAAAAAGTTTGGATAGATTTATTAGATCCGATTGGCCGTTTCAAAGTTGACTAAAACCAACTATAGTTAAGTTAGGAAAAGGTTTGGAGGAGATGTAGATTAAGGCTCGTATTCTAAAACGACACTAAAGTCCTTTTCACGTAAGAAGTCCCGCAGACGCGTCGATAGCGGCGCGCGACGGAATATTGCCAGCATTTACTACTTTATTAATTTAATTTATGAGTGCTTCGAAAATACATTGTAGAGTCCTGTTGGTCCTGTCCTGTTTCATAACCAATTGAACACAATCATAACACTTGACAACGTCAATATAGCCGTTCTATCAAATTTAGGTCTTCTTTCGTGAAAAGGACCTAGTTCTGAACCTCGATTTGTCTGAGGGCAGATTGACAAATTTGACAGATTGTCTATACAACGGATACAACCTGTCCTCATATATGTCGAGATTCAGATTCCCGCAGACGCGTCGCTAGCGGCGCGCGACGGAATATTGCCAGCATTTACTACTTTATTAATTTAATATATGAGTGCTTCGAAAATACATTGTAGAGTCCTGTTGGTCCTGTCCTGTTTCATAAGCAATTGAACACAATCATAACACTTGACAACGTCAATATAGCCGTTCTATCAAATTTAAGTCTTCTTTTGTGAAAAGGACCTAGTTCTGAACCTCGATTTGTCTGAGGGCAGATTGACAAATTTGACAGATTGTCTATACAACGGATACAACCTGTCCTCATATATGTCGAGATTCAGATCTGAGTACCATTCTTAGCTGAACCTTAGGGTGCCTAGCACAAAAATTAAAATCGAATCCGAAGTCGCGAACAGAAGCTTGTATGAAATAAATATAGTAAAAATATTTTCTCATTTTATCCATTTCTATTTTTAGAGATCAGGCAAAGTAATAAGAAATTGTTCAACCCTCGTTGCGGATTACGCGAGGCTTTCATTGATTCTTGTTCAAGCGATAACGTAATGGTTTTCTAGATTGATGAGGTACTAACAGATTGAAAAACAGCTGTCACTGCTCTGTAACATATTACTTTCCAATGATGAAGGTTGTGGCGAAGCTCATAGATTTTATTTAAGTAAATCAATCAACAATTTTAGTTCTAATTGTATTTTAATTTTGTTTTAAATGTAAGGATTTAAAGAACCTAAGTAAAAATTTGCATGCCATTGAATGTAAGATGTGCGGAACTGTAATAACCTTTTTTTTACGTGCGGGAAGTCCCCACGGATACCCCCCACCCCTCTGGAGCCGGAAGGGGAAGTTGTGTCGGACTCGAACTGACTAAACCGCAAGCCGTCTCTGGGTCGTAGTGCTAGGCCGAAGGTCAGGTTGTCATGCAACATATCCCTCGCACCCCGGCTGACCCAGGGCCATCCCTCTCGGTCTGGCCCTCCTCAGGAGGGGGGACCACGCGGTGCCCGACTCGTCCCTGCCCCCCTAGCATGACCACATGTCGTAGATATACGATAAAAGATATCGTATCATATAACACTAACATTTTTACCGATTTCGCGAGCATGACCAAAGTAGCGATATGATATGATAGGATATGATAAAATTTATCACGTGTTATGAAATGATAAGCCTCGCGATATGGAATAACAATGCTGCCAGTACTAATAAAACTTTTCAATCATCATTCATTGGCACTCACTCTTTTTTTGTCTTTTTTGCAACTTTTATCACCTTTTTTGACGTGCGTGTGTAATCTGTGGACCTGTCCGACCTGTCTTTTGTCTGATCACACCTAGTTTATTTACTTTTCTTGGAACCGCATCGCCATAACACAAAAAGAACCGTCAACAGAATAAAAGTTTATTTACCTATTTGTTTGATGTGTGTTTCATCACAATAATGAAAAACACGGGATGTTTCTTTTAATTGCCTCGCCGTTTAGAACTTAGAAAGTTTGCATTTTGAAAATTACATATACTTTTGTCTGTCTCTCGGTTAACTCTGTTCAAATTCGTTGTCTTTTAGAACTCGCAATACAGCGCAGCAGCTGAAGCTACTGTACTGAGTACATGCAGACCCATCCCCGATTGGCGCATGGGGAGTTTAGTGCGCCACAGGGTCGACTGACAGAAAATCGTCAGTGGGAAGAACTCCGGGCTATGTTGAGTGAACATGGCTCGGATAAGTCTATTGACCAATGGAAAGTGGTAAAGAAGGTGCCTCTGATGAGTGATAGGATAGAGTCAGTCATTGATTGTGATATTAACCGAAGTTATTATGGTATAAGTACACTTTATTCCATTTCATTTCTTCTTTTTTACGACCTTAAATATATTGACCTAAAATATATAGAAATTCGTTGCTAATTTCTCTAATTAATCGTTGCTAATCCTCTCTTCCTTTTTCACTTCTTTCTCCTCCGCGGCAAGTTAATTAATTCTTATGTATGTTCTAGCCATATTAAAAGATTTTAGGTGAAGCTTAACTTGTGAAGTTGTAACTGAAAAAAGGAGTTGTAATATCTTATTGTTTTCTGTATTTTTTCATATACATTTACACAACAATCATAAAAATGATTCTTACCTTTTAAAATCAGTTAATGACTAGTGATTGCAAAATAAAATGATGACTGTTATATTTTATCGAGTATATCACGCACTCTAAACCTCGTCGATAAAATAATACGACTAAATGTCAAAAATCGATAAACTTAACTTTTTATATCGACCAATAGTTGGTCATGCTCGACTTTTCGATAAATAACCGACTGTCGTGCTCGCTCTTCTATCTATTGTAACATATCATAACACGTGACGTCACTGGGCACGGTTATGCTCGCTGTTTCGAGAAAAATTCAACATGGCGGCGATATTTATCATATTTTGACAGTTGGCGTGGATAAAACGCTTTATCATATCGTGTTATGATGGTCATGCTAGGGGGGCTGGTGTGGAGTGGCGCGCATCGTCCCACGATGCGCGCCGCCGCCGTGGCCTGCTTCTGCTATGGTGACGGGCGGCTCCACCCGTCACCCTCAGGCCCGCGCTCATGGGGGGCGGAGGTCGGTCTGCGCCCTCCGACGCCCGAGCCGCCTACGAGCGCGTGCAGCGATGTCAGCAAGAGTCTCTCTCGCTCATCGCGCCGCGCTGTAATAACCTTATGTAACATCATGTATGACCACGTTTCTGCCAGTATAGGGATACCGTTTTGACCGGACGGGTAATTTGCCCCTCTGTGTCCCCGTTTCACTTGTTATGACTGCTATAGATGTTCGTAGGTATGGCAATCAAGACCGACACCTGTACGTGCTCTCCGAAGCACGATAACACCCAAACCAATATAAATAAACATATTCATGCATAAAAATATTTGCACTGAGCGGGGATCGAAACCGCGCCTCCTGCGTTAGTAGTCGCGTTCTCTACACCACAGAAGCCTTTAGTAGTAGCAATAGCATTATAGGAAAGTGATCTATGCATACATACATACATACGTACATACATACATACATATGAATAAAATTGGATTTTCCGTTTGTAATATTGAAATAACTGTTTTTTCTACATGCATATGAATACGAGTATAATACGTACTACACCAAAATAACATGTTTTTTACAATTTTTGTATGTCTGTCTGTCTGTTTGTTCCGGCTAATCTCTGAAATGGCTGGACTGATTTTTGACGGGACTTTTATTAGCAGGTAGCTGATGTAATAAGGATTAACTTAAAAAAAAATAATGCTCAATAACGTTGACTTAACACTAAGCGATAACCGACATCCACGCGGGCGGAGCCGCGGACAACGTCTAGTTTGTAATATTAATACATTATAACCATAACCTCAGTAACATATTCATTTTGACATAACCAACATAGCCCCAAGAAACCACAACAAAGGCGTGTCTGTATCGAATGATATAACACAGCCATAATAACCTGAAAATCATTTGGGTAGTGTGGCGTATTATGTTCTATCCAATTTGTCGGAGCGTAAGCTGAATATTTCATCATCATGTCTATCGTTATTTATTAGTGTTGTTATCGAGTTTATTGAATGACGACTTTACTAGATTAGAAGTTGCCCTCAGCTCCGCCCGCGTGGATATTTATTCCCGTTGCCACAACCCATCCCACAAAATTAGACTAGCTTTTAAAGACTAAAATCTATTCCTGTACCTACCAAATTTCAGTCATATCCGTTCTACCGTTAGAGTGATTAATTAACAAACATCTTTACAAACTTTCACATTCATAATATAAAATGTGTATACTATATACTATGTATATACCTACATTTTTATAGCGAACTAGCTTTTGCCCACGGCTCCGCACGCGTGGATGTCGGTTAACAGACACACACATACACAACACACACACACTTTCCCATACACATACGCACATCTATGGCAGTCGTTACGTGTAGTTGGAGCCCTCAAAAATCTAATAACTGTTCTAACTGCAATGCTTCGATATCGCCTTTGGGTTGTGGAGGTCATATGGCAGTCGCTGCACGAAAAATGTCGAAGTTCGGCCATATCCGCAGTTAGACTGGTAAAAGCGGATCCATGCCTGCAAACTTCGGATGCAACTGGGATTAACGCTAGGCTGAAGAAGTCTGGGGTACCAACACTATGAGGGTGACGATGCTATGGGCATCATCATCTGAGTCTCAATCCCAATTGCATTGAACGCTTGTAAGCACTTAGCTGCTCTTCTTCATAAGTGGTTTATTGGCTTTTATGACTCCGAAAGGAAAGCATGCGTTAAAGCCTGCCACCTAACAAGTTCGCTGGAAACTTGGGAAAATAAAAATTTGAACTCGGTGGATTCCTATAAAATTCGTACATGTGAGCAGGATCACAACAATTCATTTACTAAGCATATTCTAATTTCGTGTAAATATCGCCGCATGACAAAATTTTATTCTAATACGATCCCAATAAAGTGGCCTTTTTATCCGACTGCCAAAATTGATTATTAGAACTGCATGGAAGGTACTGCTTCCGGGCTGTTTGGCAAGTTTCATAAACGCAAGTTTCATATGGACAGCGACCAAACATCCCGGAAACAGTATATTCTACATGCAACGCCAGTCGTGAAAGCATATATAAAGACTTATAATCAGCAAGTGCACAGAGTCCTGAGGTTGACTTAAGACCAGAAAACCCTCACGTAAAAAGTATAGATAATACCTGTGATATTGTATAGGGTTATAGTTTCGCATCGGCGGCATATAGCTCATTTAGTTGTCTACATAAATACCAAATTTTATTATTTATACCAAACAATCTTTTACCTATTTTTCTAATGAATATGGATAAAATATTGACACACGTGTTTCTTTTTAGGAACTAAATTCAACTAAAATAATGACGTTTTTCCAACACCCCCAATATAAAATTTCAACTCCTATTTTGCATAATGAATTTCGCAAAATATTTTGGAATATTATTGCTTTAGTTTTTGTGCTGTCAGTGGGAAGACCAAAGGCTATTCCTGCTTTGTCTTCTACACTGACGGCACAGAAACTCTCTGTGTTTACAGGGTCGGCAGCACGAGTGTGACTCCCCTGGTGTTGCACACGTCCATAGGCCACGGTAACCACTTTCCATTAGGTTGACCGAGTGCTTGTCTGTCTCAGTTGTATTAAAAAAGTCCTCCAATTGATTCCCCGGTTACTGATTTTAGGTACTATCCCAGTTTAGGATTTCTTTACTGTTTTTATATTTTTATATGGGGTTCTTCAACAAGGTTATTAGAAGCTTCTTGCAGGGTCGGCAGTGAATCATTTGGTTGTTTACCGCCAAGTAGTATAACAGTAGATTTAAGATTTGTATCATGTCCACGAATTAAATCGTAGACCGTAACCTTGTCGATTCACTGATGCGTGATGTATCACACATGTACCTAGTGTACAGTGTACATGTATGCATGTCATACAATACTTATCCCTAGCTGTCATTCAAATGTGCAAGTGCATAGAATCTATACACCTATTAATGCACTGAGCGCAATCTTGTTGAACCGTTTTCTTCAATTTTTTTTTTTTTTACGCCGACTATATTATAGAGCGAAGACGACTCGGTCGATGGAGGTCGTCGAACAACCTCTGTCCTCCATGAGCGCGGGCCTGAGGGTGACGGGAGGAGTCGCCTGTCATCCTAGCAGAAGTAGGCCGAGATGGCGTTGCAATACGCACCCGACTTTTTCTGGGGAACCCGTTGGGGCCTCTGATGGCCCTGGGTCAGCCGAGGTGCGAGGGACATGCCAGACGCTACCTCAGGTGGCTGCTGCCTCACGGCAAGTGATGGCCCGAGAGGTTTTAGTGGGTTTGAGTCCAACATAACCACACCCGCTGGCTCCGGCAAATAATCCTATTTTTTTTTCTATCCGACAGAATTGATCATTGATTTGACCGAGCAATTCTGTGTGTCCTGTGAAAAGTGATACAAGTCAACTTATATCGAATTTGATATTATTTTAGTACCTTAATCAGAAAAAAATACTCTTTTTCCTAATCTAATCAACATTTTGATACGTCTATTAGTTTCTGAGATCGTGTGGTACATCTAAGACGAAATGGCGCGATTTAATAAATTATGTTTGTGTAAATAAATACATGTTGACATATATCGTTCATAATATTTAAGTTATGAGATAAATATTTGTGTGTAAAGATGTATCTCTAGTCATATTATTATTCACATATATTTATTACCTTCGAATAAGGTGTCATCTGATACATGTTTAGTTATATCAATTGACACAAAGTAAATTTGTACACTGCATTGATACAACTAAAGTTGTATTATTGCTCACATACCTACATAGGAAAGTAATATTTTTTGTATTAAGTAATTCAACTATAGTTATATCAATAATCACGCGAAAATTAAAACGGTTTTGATCCAAAATATGTGCAAAGTAATACATTTTGCGAACGCGAGCGGCGCGCGGGGTGCCGGGGGCGGTACTGCGAGACTACCGCCGCCCGCGCGGTGTCAGTGCCGTAAATACTACTGGACAAGGTGCTCGCCCGCGCTGTCTGAGCAATCCAACATGGCGCACAATGTACGTATTAGATGTATCATTTTACACTAACTCTATTTTATTTTTCGTATATTCATAATAACAAGAACTAATAACCATTTACACAAAATAATTTACTCCAGCTATATCAAAATACATGAAATCTATTTATTATTGCTTAAAAGTAAAAACAGTGCAATTCACGTAGATGCGCCCCAGTATTGCTCCTAACTACTTATAATATGTGCGTATGCTTCCGAGTGTTACCAGTACACCTACACTAAGTTTTATTTACGAGTGCACGCGCACACAAACCGCTGACAGTTGGCGAATGACGCTAGTGTCAAACGAACTGTACCCCGCGATACCCTCAACCGAAAATTGGAGCAACGCGTCTTCGCGGATTGCACTATCTGTAAGTAATGAATACTAGTTTATGATACTGTTATTATTTTACTTTGTTATTTATGTTCTATGATGGTCTATAATGTAAAATATCATTGTTGCAGCGTCGTCCTTGCCGTGCAAAACGCATGTTAGACATGTTAAGTTACAGGAGGGGGGGGGGGGGGGGGGGCGGAACATTTTACCACTTTGGAAGTCTCTCGCGCAAACTATTCAGTTCTAAGTATGGGGAACCCCCAAAATTTTTTGTTTTTTTTTTTCTATTTTTGTGTGAAAATCTTAATGCGGTTCACAGAATACACTTACCAAAATAAGTGGCTGTGACATACGGACGGACAGACAGACAGACATGATGAATCTATAAGGGTTCCGTTTTTTGCCATTTGGCTACGGAACCCTAATAATGATTTAATTTCATTATTGCCATACATTGTTAATAGTTATCATGATTATTATAAAAATTTAAAAACTAAGGCTAATATATAAGAAATATTGATCATCATTTTATCTCTAGTGATGAAGACTGAAAAATATTTAATTATATTAGAAAAATATTTAATAGTTTAGAAGTTGTTGATTTATTAAGTTCTACATGTTATTTGAATGGCCATTCATAATTGGTTTTTATTTACAATATATACATTAGAATTATTTAAAAAATATAAAAACAATAAGTACATAAAAATACAAACCAGCAGGTTCAGGCGTCAAAGAATTCCTCCCCATCGATGTCAACTGGCAGGGTGGCCAGAACGTTGGCGGCATTGCCACGTTGAATGGCAATACTGATCCTTTGCGCAAGGAATAAACCAGCCCTCTGGTCACGGGTAGCGTCCATTACCCGTTTAGAAATGTCTTTAAATAATAGACGGGCACTTAGACCCCATGATCCCAGTGTCTCGACCCCAAACGGCTCAAATATGTAATTATCACTTAAACTACGATATTTGCGCCGTTTGAGGGTCTCTGCCGAAGCAGCGGCAGCGCAGGCACAGTCTCCAGTCCCTGGAAGATGTGAAGGCGCAAGGGTGTCAGCACATGTTGCATCCCACACCAAATACCTTCCCATCTTCCAAGGCACCAAGGACATTCCATCCGGCTTCTTGCCATCATCGCGCACCAGACCAGCAGGTTCTAAAACGGCTGGGACCCCGGCGGTGACAAGAGCCCGACGGATTATGTCATTGATGTACGCGTGCCGTGAAAGCCGTCCCGCGCTCCTACTGCATGAGAGACCATGGTGTCCAAGGCTACCAACTTCTTCTCCACAGCGACATCGATGCGGAGAAACGCAAGGAGCACCTTGAATTATGTTTAATTTGATATGGAAGTTGAATAACATTTTAGGTCTTTTAATAAACGTTATTTTATTATGTGATAGTTTTGATTCATTCTTGAAGTTGGAATATTTCGTCGAATCGAATTGAATTAAATTGAACTAGATATGAAAGTTCAAGTTTCAATTTCAATTTTTTTTACACAAAGAATACCGAGATTTTGATTTTTGTTTAGTTCTTTTGAGTATGTATTAGAAACTATTTTTCGTCTATGTTGTATTGTTGACTTATGTCATTGATGCTTTTTTTCCTTTTTAACTAAATTAAAACTACTTAACTTACTTAACTTTCGAACTAAGCGTTACTCAATAATACCCTTGAAAAAAATTAAAGTGATAATGCATTTTTATTTGCTTTTTATTGCTTTATTTTTATGCCTGTGTCTTTAGACTGTTTCTTGTATCATATTACACAAATTTGAGTTGCGATTTAAGTCTACTTATATCAAAAAACACGACTTTTATTCTTGAGTAAAATGATATAAATAATAAAACAACTACTTTTACGAGTTTTGTGTCTACAGTGCTTTTGCCAACTGAATAATATTACTTGTTTGTTTGACAGCTATGAACAGAAGATGATTAGTTTCATATAAAACTACCTGATAATATAACAAATATCACCTTTCACCAAACCTTCACATAGCGTGTAAATTGATATAACTCATTTAGAATCATTATACACGAGCATTCATTTGGTGTGTTTTGATACAACAAATAGTTTTTTTTAAATATCTCTTCCTACCTGTACACTCTTGAGCAGGAACCTAATAGGTTATTAACAATAACACACTAATATAAAATACGTCACTTGTTTCCAAACAAATTATTATTCTAAAAAAAAATATGATTATTTAAACACAAAAACTACTCTACTGTAAAGTTGACATTTTCAAGATGTACCAGTTTTCACAGGACGCACAGAATTGTCTGTATTACAAAATTGATTTGTCTCCAAATAAGAATACATAATACCTATGATATTGTAGAGGTAGGTTTATAGTTTCGCATCGGGCAGTATAGAGCTCTTTTAGTTGTCTACATAAACACCAAGTTTTATTATTTGTCCATACAAATTTCCACCTATTTTACTCTTAACTAATGAATATGTTTATCCATATACATATGTTTCATGTTTCGTTGTTTTGATTAAACAATTGAGGTATAAAATTTCATGTAAAATAATGATGGTTTTTCCACCTTCCCCGTATAAAATTTCAACTCCTATTTTGCATAATGAATTTCGCAAAATCTTTTGGAATATTATTGCTTTAATCATAATCCTCCAAGCGATTCCCCAGTTGCTGATTTTACTATCCCATATATGGATATATTTACTGTGATTTTTCGAAGCAACTACAATAAATGGAGTTCTTCACTAAGGCTATTTTCAACAAGACCAAATTGATCATCGATTTAATCGAGCAATTGCCTGTATTACAATTGTGGCTAGAGAGGCCACACGGTAGCCTCTCGTACCGTCAGACGCAGATTATCACCGGGCACGGTAGCTTCGGGCGGTATCTGCATCTGATGGGTCTAGAGCCAACGCCCGAGTGCCATCACTGCGACGCGAGCGTGGACTCGGGGCTGCACACGCTCACCGAGTCACAGTCCCCCCCTCCCGAGGAGGGCCAGACCAGCCGGGGTGCGAGGGATATGTCGAATGACAACCTCACCTTCGGCCTAGCACTACGACCCAGAGACGGCGCGGCGGCGTGCGGTTTAGTCGGTTCGAGTCCGACATAACCTCCCCCTCCGGCTCCGGAGGGGTGGGTATCAGTGGGGATTTCCCGCACGTAAAAAAATGCCTGTATTACAATTGATTTTTCATTCGCTGAGCCCTCAATCACTCGCGGCATAACAAATGGTTTTGTTATAATTTTAAGTGCTTGTTATATGTTTCGAGTGAACTCTTAATTAACCTTAGTAGTTAGCACGAATACGAACAGACTGTTACTACGAAATAAGTTTACGAACTTATTTACGGCAACTAATATATTAGATTCTTCTCTTGAGAATATAGTTATAATAAGTATGGGAATTCGATAGTTTAGCACAACTGAATGTGCTCATTAGTAGAATGTTTAAGATGCATCTTGGATTATGTTTCTACTTACATACCTGTAAGTATTTACCGTATAACTTCAATATTTGTGCTAACTTGAATTAAAGTAGATATACATGTCGCTTAATCAGCAGCCGTTCAATTAACTACCTAGGCAATTAACTAAACGGTGCCATTCAATTAACGGCGTGAATGATATTCAGCCGTCTCGTTTATTACAACATTTACTGACTATGCTTAGGTCAATATTTGTAAGAAAGGGTACCACCCTGAAATAAGATAGAAAATTTCGTACATATATATACTCACACCTGTAAATCCCCGAGGGGGTAGGCAGAGGTGTATTCACAGAAAATTAGTTATAGGTTTATTGAGAAAATTACGCATCCGACTTGGATAGGTTAGGTTAGAAGGTCTAGACTCAGGAAGGAATAGGCTTCGTGGTTATTTTTTATTTATAACCACGCAGTAATAACTGAAATAACTCAGTTTTCTAGTTGCTTGATTAAATGGCTTGGCAAGTACTTAAACGCCATCAATCCAAGCTATTTGCCTAGCCGTTAAATCAAATGGCTGAACACCATTCAGGCCGCTAATTGAACAGCGCCATCAGTAAAGAGCCTAGGCCTTTAATTGAACGGTTGACTGCGACATCTGTACTTAATAAAAACATCAAAATCAATAGAGATTAAATAAATATCTTCGATTTTAAGTGAAAGGGTGGACACCTTTCCACCCAATACATGCTGGGAAAACAACTAGAGTGACTTAGAGAAGACGACGTTTAACAGGAATGTACAAAGTGTAGTCAGATGATGAAAAGCATAGTAGATATCTATAATTTCTTGAAATGTTAAAATTCGGGTAAATTCATCAGATATAATTGATAATTTCTCGAGACATGGTCGGGAAGTCATAAATCTTTATGAGTTAGCAGTACACATAATATATCACTGAAAGAAATATTAAAATAAAACAAATATCTACTCAGTAAATCATATCATTTCCGGGTGTGGTGAAGCCTATAGTTATATTTATTTTTATATAATATATTTGTATTAATTCGCAAGAATGCTTATTACAAGTAAATGCTTAAGTTTATCAGGGGCAAATCTATGAATATCACCATCTGTTGACAAACATGAACACAATTGAAACTGTAATTCTAGCCCGTTACAGCAGTTCTTTATTTAATAAACTCAGTTTACCTATTTATCTTAACTGTACGTAAATGCCCACTGCAAGTTCTGTTTAGTGTCTTAACGAAAGGTGTCGGTGCTAAAATTCTTTGTACTTTTAGTGCCTACCTACTGAATGATTGTACAAAGCATGGTGAATTATATACATATTACGTTAACTAACAGACTGGCTATACATACAGAACAAAGAAATAAGTATCGCGAAAGACCACAAACAGGCCAGCAAAAATGCGTCACTATTTATACCTATCTCTCGTACAGATGACATTACAAAGAAAACGATTACTTAATCTTATGTATCTAAGGTCTGCATCCCCTCCCGTTATAAATCAATCTTCATTTCCGGCTCAATCAGGTGCTGTTACACTTTTTTTTTCTATACATCTGGCCTAGGCACCGAGAAGTCATTGGGTGTTAGCTAGGGTTTTTATTCAAGACCTGTAGCGAGAATTCCCGGGAAATTTGAACTATTTCGAGACGAGAAATCGCTCGAGAAGACCCGTGAGTTCTTGGACAAGAATTCTTTTACTTCGGAAAAAATAAGCCGAGAAATCGAATACTCCAATGCCAACTTTAAAATGCCTTGTATTTGCTTTTGCTACCGACTGTACTAAACGAGAAAAAATATAACTGCACAAAACACATGGTAGTTCCCGATAGTTATTTTGGATAATATTTATAATGTTGGGTAATACATACTTGTGTTAAATCTCGCGATATCAAGGCCGCGCCGGAGCGTGCGTTAAAAATTATTTATCTTGTTACAATACAACGCGGTATGTTGCCACAGACAATAAATTTGCAGGCGTTAGTGTGAATTCTTAAAATACGTCGAGAGACGTCCTTTGCCTGACATGATGGAAAAAAGTAAAATGTGCGGGTGTCTAAGATTGCATAAGTTTATGCAGTGTTATAGGTGTAAACACGCTACGATAAATCGTTACGATATCGCACAGTACCTAACGCGTAAATTGACGGCTAGTTCTCGTGTTAAAAATCCGTTCAAAATATTGTCTCGGATCATATCTTAGTCTTCCAAATGTCAAATACGATCGAGATCTTTTTGTTCGACCTTGAAAGTTCCGAGAATACTTGCAGGTAAGGTTGACTAGGGCCTCGAAAATCTTGATGGAATGAAAAGGTACCCTAACTGCGACCAACCTGGCTAACTCGCGAAATGTGAGTGTAATATACATTGCTGCCTACCCCTAGGCAGCAATAAGGGTAGGAGAGAGAGGAGAGGGTAAAATAGGTGAATATAAAACTCATAATAAATTCGACATGAAGTATGTTTTAAACGAGGTTCTAATTCGGTGGAGTGTTCAAAATAAACTAATTTTGTTACCAATCTGTCTCACTGTTCACAAAAGACTCGTTTACCGAATTCGTTGAATAAATTAGGCTGGCTTCACACTTCCAGAATGTTTCTCAGAATTCGGAACGCCCAGAATTTCATACAAATTTACTATGGGTCTACACACATTCTGATTATGAATTTTGCAGAGCGATCTGTCACAATGACATTATGACGAACTTTCTGAATTCTGGACTATTGAACATATCGACATGTCGCCGCCAACTAGCTTAATCAGCCGTCCAATTAACTGCCTAGGCAGTTAACTAAACGGCGCCATTCAATTAACTGCCTGAATGATATTCAGCCATCTCGTTTATATGTTCGTTGTTTTAATACTTAATTTAATAACCTGGCTGGTTTATGCTTAGGCCAATCGTAAGATGGGGCACTACCTCGAAATAACAAAGAAAATTACATTCATACATACATAACACCTGTAAATCCCCGAGGGGGTAGACAAAGGTTTATTCACAGAAAATTAGTGATAGGTTTATTGTGATAGCTGCGCAATCCGACTTGGTTAGGTTAGGTTAGGTTAGAAGGCATTAAGCCTTCGTGGTTATTTTTTTTTTATAACCATGCAGAAATAAGTAATTTTTCTAACTGTTTAATTTAACTATGACAGTTAAATTAAACAGATCCAAACTTTTTGCCTAGCCGTTTAATTAAATGACTGAACGCCATTTAGTTAGCTGCCTAGGCAGTTAATTGAACGGCTGATTAAGCTAGTTGGCGGCGACAGACACACACATTGGAAATTTAGATTACGAATTTTTACCGTGTTGTAAAAGTTAAAAGGAGTGCGATAAGTGTTAATGTCATAAACACATTTCGCACCTTCGGTGCAACAAAGTCATAAAATACCCAAAATAGTAATATCGACTTAAGTACGCCAGATCGTTTAAAAATAATATTAGTAATTGAAAATAAAATTATTTCATGAAACTGTAGGGAAAGAAACAAACAATATAAAACAAAGTCATAAATACCCAAAATAGCAAAATCGACTTCAGTACGCCAGATCGTTTAAAAATAATAGGCTACTTAACTCATACTTAATTTCATACATCGAATCAGATTTTCCTTTAGTACTTGACTTAGGAAAACGTAAAAAAGTGATATCGTGAAATAAAAGTACATGATCAATAAATAAAATTAGTTTGAAAAACACATTTTTATTATTTTTTATTCAACGGGTGAGAACACTGTCGTCCATGTTATGACGTCATTAATATACGAAAAGAACGAAATGTCAATTGTCATAATTATCATGGAGATGTGTGATCATTTGTACGAGTAAAACGGATTGTGATTTTGTGAAAAAATCTTCCGTAAGTGGAAAAAGGTGACTGTTTTTTCGAGTTACTGAAAAAATCAATGATGGACATCGGATTTGTAAAAGCAGAAATCACAAATTTGCCGAGAATTAACTCGGTTATGATTGGTAATTTTTTTGCTACGAATCCTGATTTCTGCTCAACCGAGCTAAGAAACGTCAAGACTGCTTTGTAAGTACATTGCATTTTATTAATATACTCATGGAAATAAAACAAAAGTTCCCTAATTATTTTTTCAATTAATAAGTAATACTGAAGTAAAGGCTCACATCATGATAACATAACTTTCAAATAATTATAACTACTTAAATATTTCTCATTATACTTTTTCAGATCTGCAAGAGAATCATACGGCGATGATGCTATAGGGTACAATACAAAAACGATAATTTTTATATTTTTCGTATAAACTTTGAGTATCCATATTTCACGTTCTGTTAATTGTGCACTGAGCTGCCTTATTGTTGTTTACATGTATTTCTGACGTCACAGCACAGATAATTTATCGAACAACATGGCGGACAGCGTTTTAACCGGTTTTTGAAAATCATATCTTTTAAATAAAGTTTTCAATATTTTTAGGCTTAAAAATAAAATTTCATATATTTTTTTTTGTATAATGGAATAATAATTAATCGTTTAGGACAGAAAAAAAATGAGTCAAGTAGCCTATTGAAAATTTTACGACTTTGTTGCACCGAAGGTGCGATTTGTGCAACACGAGACTGTCAAACTGTCTAGTCAAATTATTTACCTTTTATTAAAGATAAAATCGGTAATTTCTACGAAAACTTGTATAAAATTAACCAATATGACGTCATACTTTTAATTGTCAAAAAGTTACTATTATTGATTAAAATTAAAATAAATAAAAGCGATAAAATAAAAACATTCGCACATATAACTGTTCTTCTACCATTCTAAATTCGAAAATATCAGTTAATTAATAAATTTTATTTACAAAATCACTCAATTTAAGAATATGAATTCAAAGAGAGATATTTCCGATGTATGAGTCTAGCCTTAAACTGAGAAATGGCTTTATTTTCCTGTAACTCGTTTGAACGTTCGAAATACGAGCCGATTGTATCTAATCTTGTAACAAATCGATTCTAAGAATCATTTCAGTTAACTCGATTTTAAACTGATTGCTTTTTATACGATTTTACGGCTAGTTTAGTTTTTTTACCGCTGTACTTAAATATCTAATTACTCTTATCGAGTCCGAGTTCTATTTTATTTACTATTTCTCAATGTTTACGATGTTAACTTAGTTAAGAAACTGGTCGGTAGATGGCATTGAACGAAAGAACTGAAACGCGAAATTATTAGCTTTATACTGAAAGAAAAGCATCTTATTAATATTCTGTTATATTAGTCAAAAAGCCAACCTACCTAGGTTGGAAGGTAGGTAGGCTAGGAAGAAACCAATGAATCTTTCAGTTACACAAAGTAAACCATTATAATATACTTGTAAATTCAGATTCAGAATTCAGGCACCGATATAAATTGCACCATAATTGGACCCATATATGCCAAAGAGCACCAACTGAACAACAACATGAAATGATTTCAAGACAATTACGTTAAAAGTTTGGGTTGTATTCTGATAATTCAGGGTCCAACCACAGGTCTAACTATATAATTTTGTTAGTATATTGTTTGGTTGCCCTTTATCTCAAAGAATAAACACATGTTAAACAATTTTTGTACCTTATACTGAATGTTCTATACATATTTGAAATATAATGTACCAGAAAAAAATTACCGAACTGTGGTTTTTTGGTTGTTATTAAACGACGAGTGGGGTAATGACTCTTTTTTTTTAAACTTTATTGGCTGAGTTTCATTATTCTAAAAAAAAATTAGATACAAAAAGATCGCGTTCAATAGACTAATAAATTAATATACCTACCTATTGATTGTTCATCAATTTCATCTTGTAGGTACGTGTATAATAAACAAGAAAAATGAAAAAGTCGTATGATACACGTGTATATTGTTGATAACCGTCTTCGGCTCTCTTTAGACTCTCGCCTGACGGCTCGGGTAAATATCACCTGCGCGATAATCACCAACTTTACACACTTGTACCATAATCTACTATTATATCCAATGTGATGCGCATTATTTTTCCTTCTGCTCAAATTGTTGTCACTGACTCAATTTTGAATAATTTGCTTGGTTCATTTCAGCACAACTGGGTCCAATTTACCAAAACATATCGTCGCGAATTTTCCTGTAGCTGAGTTCGTCACGGTTTATCACAATGAGTCTGTGACAGACGCGTGAATACGACACGGTTTTGTAATGTGTCGTGAATAGACGCTCACTGAATGAGCTTTCAGCTGGTAATTGAATGACAAGTCACGTTTTTGGCATGAAAGAGATGCGAGATAAACTTACCTGCTTGCAATTTAATTTGAATGAATTTCGTATAATGGAAGGTATATGATATTTCAGTGTTTTTGAAGCTCTCGTGGCCAGGTTTGTTTGGTAAAGGGTTAGTGGGCTATGGTACCAAGGCGCGGTTGCTATTTTTTTATTATATGTATAGGACACGTCAATTTGATTTCACCTCGCCTGATGGCATGCTGAATGCAAAGTCCCGGGGAAGAGGGTCACCATTACATACACGTACCATGTTAACAATGCTTGCACTCAGCATGACGGCCTCATCAAAAGAGATCCCACAATCCCTCCTGCCCGGCTATGCACTTGCTGACCCCTGAACGCAATCCAACCGAGTTTGGATTACTATGGAGGATTTTTCGCAATCGTGCACGGTGGTATCCACCCGGCCGCAATTTGTGACAAATTTGTGCCATCAAATATATACTGCCAGTACGTACCACCCATTTCGGTATGGACCCACTTAGTGGTATTTCATTTGAGCGCATCCGTGCTTTGGAGGGCACGTTAAAATTGGTCTCTGCTGTCAATAGTAGTTAAGTCAAAACGGAGGCCTTTAAGGGCAACCTGAATAACTCTGTCGGCGTTTGGCCACTAACACAATTCTATAGGAGGTAGGACACGACGGTATTTCCGTCCAATTGAGCAGTCCGACTGGGGAGGTACCTCCGCCCTACAGAAAACCGCGGTCATAATAACCTCGTGTTGTGTTCCCGACTGTGAGTAGGGTAGACCTCTGGCTACCCTACTCACCGTCGGGAACACGAGAGTGAGAGTTTTTGTGCTGTCAGTGGGAAGACCTAAGGCTTGTCCTGGTTTCGTCTACATTGACGGCGCAGAAACTCTCTGTTCTAACAGGGTCGGCAGCGCGAGTGTAACGCCCCTGGTGTTGCACACGTCCATAGGCCAGGATAACCACTTTCCATCAGGTGGGCCGTTTACTTGTCTGCCACTTAAGTGGTACAAAAAAAACAGGCTGGGAGGTCAGTCGCCAGTTGCTCCCAATACTGTTCAAGCCACGTTTATTTTAACGGACCCCGAACTCTGAAATGAAGGCTTCAGATGGGTCTGCTTGCCGGGTTTTGCTCCTCGTTTTTGCACAATTTTGGTTATCCATGGTGAGTGAGACCTTTGGCACGCATGTTATATTTGTACGATGCCAAACCTGCAACTTTTGGGAGTACCTACCACTTATTCTGGGGTTCAGTATTTGTTACCCACGTAGTCTGGTGGTCTACGTAGTACACGTAGTCTCTCCAGCGAAGGCGATTCGTCTGCATTTTATTTGCGATCAGGTTACTTACATAGGTTATTTTTTATGATGTTTTTCCTAGCGATCCCGGAACGAAGACTGTTAGTTATGTGTGATATTAATTGCTTCATCTCACTGATTAATCACCCATACAGCCCATTTATCGCCGCTCTGTACATAAGGAATGTTCAACCGCGGTTCTATCGCACTAGTTAATATTATTTATGGCTATTATACACACTTATAAATAGATATAACCACACAAATCTTATGAGGAAAGGAAAACGGATAATTTGATGGAAATTGTAGGCGATGTGCCAAATAAATGACATTGTTATTTCTTTGGTCTTGAATAAACGAATATTTTAAACTAGGTTTTGCCTGCGGCTCCGCACGCGTGGATGTCGGTTATCGTGACCAAACATAGCCTCTGTCTTTACTCAAGGTCTAATCTACCCCTTTAGCAAAAATCTGGTCAGTGATAGGCGTGAAAGACGGACAAGCAGACACACACACACACACACACACACACTTTCCCCTTTATAATCCATACTTCCATACTTATATTATAAATGCGAAAGTAACTCCGTCTGTCTGTCTGTCTGTATGTCTGTATGTCTGTATGTTACGCTTGCACACCTAAACCATTGAACCGATTTTGATGAAATTTGGCATAGGGGTAGATTAGACCTCGAGAAAGGACATAGGCTTTGTTTGGCCGCGATAACCGACATCCACGCGGGCGGAGCCGCGGGCCAAAGCTAGTATTAGTATAAATGTATAAGGTTGTTAAGGCGCTCAGATATTTGTTAAACCTACTCAAACGGCTGTACCTAAGCGGCTAGTGCTCCTTATAAATCGATTCCTGCCGGCTTGCTCTGTAAAGGGAAGCTGTGGTAGAACGCCCAGAATTCCATAAATGCTATGATCGTTCTATAAGAGGTAAGTTTATATTATCCACTGGTTTTCCTTATGAAAATGTTCGCCATAGGACACTGCTGTACCTAGTCCTATGGATCTGGCTCATGGATACATCCGTAATAACATATAACATAACATAAACTCACGCCTTTATACCCGAAGGGGTAGGCAGAGGTGCTAGCACCCACATTTCGCCGGTTTATGTTTAGGTCCCAATGTAATAGGTGGCGAGCCTATTGCCATTAACTGGGCACTTATAAACCTGCGATAAATACACACATAACTTCGAAAAGCATCGAAAAGTCATTGGTGTGTGCCATGTAAAACCTGGGATCGAACCCGAGAGCTCGTCTCAGCAGTCCATTACCCATACCACTAGGCTACTAGATAACACAAATTACTTTTTATCCATTGGCAGCAAATAAACATATTTTTAATTTATTTTTTTTATTTTTCAGGTAATTTAACGATCCAGTTGCATCACAAGGTATTTGACTGGGTTATGATTATTCTTACTAATATTACAAACTAGTTTTTGTCTGCGGCTTCGCCCGTATGGATGTCGGTTATCTCTATAATATCGGTTATCGTTATAAATTGTAGCCTATGTGTTAATCTGATGTATAAGCTATTTTATTGTTAAGCTTTATTAAAATTTATTCAGTAGTTTTTACGTGAAAGAGTAACAAACAACCATCCATCCTTTCGCGTTTATAATATAGGTAGGATGTGGAAGTTTATAATTATAAATATATTTGTTACTCAATCACGCTGAACCGGCTGACCGTATCTGGCTGAAATTTGGAACACTTCGAGAAGCCATCGAAATATTCAAGCATCCCAACAACTTCAACCGGAAAAACGAGGGATTTCAGCTCCAAAAAGATTGGTACCCAGCACAGAGCAACTCGGTATCACAGTGCAAACGACCAATCAGGATCGAGTACGTCGGTGCCACAGCTCTCGACCAATCAAGATCGAGTGAGTCGATTCCGACCGCGCCTATGAATATGCCAGCGGCTCAAGATTCCATATCAGTCGCAACGAAGCCGTCGACGAGGCAAGGTCTCCGAACTCGTCGTCGCCCGGACCTGCGCCACTGAAGATGTCGACCGCAGTGATCGACGAAACGTCTAGAACGCAAGTTTCAAATGGATCACGTCCAAACAACCCGGAAGCAGGATATTTTACATGCAACGCCGGCCGTGGTGGAAGCCCGAAGACTTAGAATAGATTATAGTTTGGAATAATACATAGGCTATTTTATCCATGAATAGTTTTCCATGGGATTACGGGAAGGGTATCAGAAACTACACATGCAGATGCAATGTCAACAGTTAGTTACCAATAAGGAATATTGAATACGTAACATTTTTCAACTATCAATTTTGCCCTTCAAAAAAATAATTCTTACTAGCTGAACCGGCGAACTTCGTACCGCCAATATTTTTTCGCCTGCCTGGCGTCAGATCCCGTTCCCGCTGCACCCTCTTCTATATTAAACATGTATTAAACATATAAACCTTCCTCTTGAATCACTCTATCTATTAAAAAAAACCGCATCAAAATCCGTTGCGTAGTTTTAAAGATTTATGCATACATAGGGATATAGGGACAGAGAAAGCGACTTTGTTTTATACTATGTAGTGATTTGATTTACATAGGTATGTTTTGTTTGTATTGTAGTAAGATGTACCTACTTCAGTTGTTGTTCATGATGTTTAACTATACCAAAACATTTGTGTTTGTACGGAGTTAATGTTTTCACAGTTCAATGAACCCTCTCAAACACCGGGTCAGCGGCTTTTGACCTAAGGCTCGTCTGGCAAGCGAGAGATATAGGCCATTCCGACTTAATTCCAGCTCTTATGGCTTTATATATTACATTTTACTACTTACCTATTTTTACTTATTATTACAGTGTAATTTTTTAGAAATTCTTTCCTCTTATTCTTGGATACATTCGGGGTTTATACAAGAAAAATGTGCTTATTATGGTCTTAGTGTCGGAAATTACATTATTCTTGTGATGAATTCACATTTCCAACTAGACATAGTACCTAATAAAACATGTGTAACATCAAACAATAATGTATTTCTATCTGAACTACTACACATCTTTAATTATAATTCTTATTGTATAAATATCTTACTTTACCTTGTTTCTGATTTCTTTAGACATACATTACCTATAATACCGTATTAATTTATTAAATCTTATTTTACAGTACCAATCCAATTCTTCTCGTCCCTCCACGTCAATCCTCTACCCATAAACTAATCCTCACTATCTTTTTTTTTTTAAACTATAACAACAATAGTGAAGAGGTTGGCTATAAACCTCCTTTCATATCTTTCCAATACAAAATCATTACATTCTTATCAAAATGACAGTATTATATCTGCACTCTCTGTACTTTTACGTAGTAGGGGAGGTGGTCAATTCATGCCTAAAATCAATTAATAATTGGGGTCGGTGCATTATGTAAATTCAATGTGATTTGAAATCACATTCACAACATCACAACTTACGAAATCGTATAAATTCTGAAAATTATTTAAACTTACCGAAACCACAGAAAAGATTATAAGTAGAGCGTAGAATAGATACTGCCAAAACGTAGGTAGTTTTGTTTTTACAGATCATAGTATGGGATATCAATATTATTTTTGTTTTTCTTTCTAGTCGAATTAAAATCACGGGTTTTGAATACGTAATCATGATCATTTGAACCATACCATGAATCTTTAAATATTCCCAACCGGCGAGCATTTATGGAAACAATTTATGAAAGTATAGATTAAGCTTATCGTCAAAGGTCGTGGTAAATAGAAAAATGTTTTCACCGCCTACTTCAATGGCAAAAAGAGGCATTACAGAGTCAGGTTTATAGCTAGCCTAGGAGGTAATAAAAAAAAAGATACCTTACAAAGGAATTTTCAAGTACATTAAAGCCTTATAATCTCATTTGCACAAAGGCATTAGCGACGACGGAGTAACGCGATTACCGCGAGCCCTTCGCCGCGACGGCGCGGCGGGGGCTTACCTTATAATGAGATTCATTATGTGTATCAGGTGTAAGGACATTACATTAGTACAATTTATATATGTCGCCGCCAACTAGCTTAATCAGCCGTCCAATTAACTGCCTAGGCAGTTAACTAAACGGCGCCATTCAATTAACGGCCTGAATGATATTCAGCCGTCGCGTTTATGACATCATTTAACTACCTGGCTGGCTAGTGCTTAGGCCAATCGTAAGATGGGTTACTACCTCGAAATAAGATAGAAAATTACATACATACATACATTTACTTATACCTGTAAATCCCCAAGGGGGTATTCACAGAAAATTAGTGATAGGTTTATTGTGATAGCTGCGCATTCCGACTTGGTTATTAGGTTAGGTTATTTTTTTTCTAACCATGCAGGAATAAGTCATTTTTCTAAGTGTTTAATTAAATGGCTAGGCAAGTAGTTAATCGTCATCGATCCAAGCTATTTGCCTTGCAGTTAAATTAAATAGCTGAACACCATTCAGGCCGATAATAGAATGGCGGCGTTTAGTTAAATGCCTAGGCAGTTAATTAGACGGCTAATTAAGCTAGTTGGCGGTGATATATATACTATTTAGGTGATAGACAAGCATACGGCCCACCAGCTCTGTGGCCGACCTTGATAGCAATTGTTATTGGTCGACATTTCTTGAGATTGACCAATAACAATCTGTATCAAGGTCGATCGCAGCACTCGCAGCCCTGCGCTCGACGCTGAATGCTTAGAGAACTACACAGCTGGTGGGAAGCAGTTACCGTGGCCCATAGACGTGTGTGCAACACCAGGAGCGTCACTCGTGATGTCGACTTTTTAAGTACAGTCTCATGTCCTTCTTGAAGTACTTATTGTGGTCACGATATTGTTGTAGATATTGTTGTTTCATAAATATATCCGCGTGGCTCCCAACAGAGAAGAATTTCAGCCACCCCTTCTCTTCCCATGTAGTGTCGTACAAGGCGAATTAGGCAAAGGGCTGATTAACTTTAACATCAGAGAGATATGTAGAGCCCAGACTCAGATGCATGGCTCGAGTCAACAATAGTGCCTGGAATACGGCAACAGGCTCACCCCTTATTACGTGGGACCGAATACAGATTGGTGAAATGTGGGTGTTAATTCGCCTCTGCCTGACCTTCCGGGGATAAAGGCGTGATTATATGTATGTTTGTATGTATGTATTGTTGTACTTCTAAGGTTGTTAATCAGTTACAAAAAAAAAGAAGTTTGATATTTTTTCGGCAAGAACTCTTTTTGTGAAGGTGAGTCAAATGGCATAATTGTTGAGAAAATCTTTGCGGTCCAGTTCTACCTCACCGGCTAAGCAATACGCCAGGTAATTAATGTACGAGGTTCAATCCCAAGTTTGAGGATTTGAGGATCAGAAGACAGTCACTCCCGTAAAAGTGTAAAAGTCGAATCGGAAGAGTGTGCTAGCTAGAAACTTTGGTTGACAACGGTACTACTTACTGATGTGTTGATAACAAGTTCACAGCATCTAATCCAAGAAGAAGACCTTCGTCAACACTGTCCATCAACCAGCAGGGTCCGGCTTGTGGATGAGATTATCTTGGATCTTTAAGATCTTGAAGAGGCCTCATACACCACTGAGTTTACCGTAAAAAGAAACGGACAGTCAGCAACAACACTATTAACTGCAAAACAATCAACCAATTGGCCTATTGCAGAACACTGCTGGAGATAGGCCTCTTCCAATTTACGCCATGTCACATTACCCTTTGCCGGCAGACAAGCACACAGCCCACCTTATGGAGAGTGGTTACCGTGGCCTATGGAGATATGCAACACCAGGGGAGTCACACTCGTGTAGCCGACCCTGTAAACACAGAGTTTCTGTGCTATCAGCGTAGAAGACAAAACAGAAATAGCCTTTGGTTTGCCCACTGACAGCACAAAAACTTTCCAGTGAGTTCTGGCTACCGTACTGGGAACTGGGATCTGGGAACGCAACACGAGGTTATTATGGCCGCGGTATTCTGTAGGGCAGAAGTACTTCCCTAGTTGGTGCTCAATTGGACGGAAATACCGTCGTTTCCTACCTCCTATAGGTACACCTTTTTCATGTCATCCCTCCATCTTAATATAGGGCTAACACCTCTCAAAGAAAACAATACCGGCCCATAATTAGAATCCATTTGAATCACATCCCTTGTATCAAGTTGCCACAATTACTTAGTGAAACGCGAGAACTTCCTTTGTCATAATATCCTTTAATTGCTATCGGAAGATGGCCATTGTCCTTTATTAGGGACGCCTTTTAACATTATTGAGTACACATTTTAGGCCTTTGTTTGACCTTCATGTTAATGATAGATCACGTAGTTGAAGAATGTACGAGATTTTTATTCCTTAGCTAATAACTATAATCATCCAATCATCACTTGGATATTGATGTCCATTGTTGGACAAATGTATTAGACCGAGATCCCAAGACCGATCAGACATAACTTATTTTCAAATGGATGGGACCCTATGTTCTCAGTTGAGTATTAGATGCTTTGAATGCCTGCATGCTTGTGGAGCCCCCTCTTATGGCGCCTGGGTAGATACCAGGTGAGGAAGGTAGCTAAAAATAAGTGCTACTTAACTTACATTGATATAGCTCATTTGTATATTTATCTACTCTGACAATATAATACAAAGATTATAAAATTGAAATCAAAACTCTTATGACAAACATGACGCACAGGCCAAAAAAAAAGTTTTATTACGATACAGGTCTTGTATGGACACTTAAATCATTAAATAACTTTTTAATCATAACGATACACCTATATAACCTCCATCTGGAGCAAGAAGGTTGATCCCGTTACTTTAAAAAAAGGAACCGCCGATTCAGAAGAAAAAAAAGAAACACGCATGCGCAATCGATGTTTGGCGCCAACATTTTACATTTGAATTAAAAAAAGTTTGGTTTTGTTTGTAAAATAAATTAGTTTATGTATTATAGTATGAAAGTAAATAAAGTAGAGTATGACACTGTACATAACTTGGTCTTATAACACTCGTGTGATACTATAAAAAAACTCGCCTACCGGCTCGTTTTTTTAAAACACAGTCGTGTTATAAGAACCCTTATTATGCAACAGTATCATAAACTACTATATGTTTTGTAGAATATTATCCTTAAGTAATATCACAAGTGCAAGACACTTGCCATGGAATAGAACATTAGTCAGACGCTTTTAAGCTCCAATAAAATTACTCAACGTTATTAAGGTAATTACAAAGTTATATTTAATTAGAAAGACACCTGAGACTCTACTGAGAACCTAGAGTCTCACCCATTTGAAAATAAGTTATGTCTGATCGGCCTGGGCTCTCGGTCTCTATAGGCCGTCTTCCAATGTATGTCTAGTCCATGTCTTTCCCAACTAAGTACATTTTTTCTTAGTCTATCTGGCCGAGGATCATCCTTACGTCATATGCCGTCTAAACTTCATTAGAACCTTAATTACAGCTTTCGAATTAAATATGCTTACCAAGGTATCGCTCGGGACGGATCTTAGACCTAAAACGTGATCATAATGTGCTCAATACTCGCAGTTAAAATTGCTCTTTTCTCGCCGATTTATACCTATGTGCCTTTATATACTTGGTGTGTCATTTGCTCAGTATTTACACGTTACACGTGCCCAAGCCACTGTAACATACCCTTTTCAATTAATGAAAGAAGCTATCTAAAATACGTCAGACCTCGTTAACAACCCCTAGTGTACTTATATAAGCACACGCGTCCTCTCAATTGTTAGAAACACGTGTGGGGGGGCATTATGATTTTTATTCTTCTCCAGTGATTATGATGCCTCGTGACTACCTCACGTGGGCTTGGAGCGCGCAGGCAGAAACGTGTCACAGGTGTACACCCTTTGTTTGATAGGGTCTATTGTTACTCTGTGGAGAGTCGCACGAGGCCTTCACGAGGCGATTATTATATTAATTGAGAATATAGCAATGTATTTCTCATGTTCTTAAAATGTTACTTTAGTCTCTGCATATCGGGACTAAAGTTCTTTATTAATCTCTAGGGACTAAAGTAATTTTTTTTTATTTACTTTGAAAACAGCCAATCACGGTGTATGTCAATGGGAGGATTATCACCTTTTTAGTGATTGTGTAGAGAAATAACCTCAAAATGACATTTGAAAAAATCTAAAAAGCCCATTTAATTTCGTGACACACGATTCATGTTATTAATTTAATTAATTATTATGTAAGTATTAAGGATTAATTAATTTTATTTTACATTTCCAATTAGTTTTAAATTATTTTTCAAGTTTGACTCTGTTGGCTAAATATGCAAGCACTTAAAGCGTACGTCACTTAACAAAAGAACCGCGGGGCAAATTTGAATTTTGAATAGATTATTAGTATTAAGCTTGTGTTGTAATCACCAATTACCTACACCAATTAATTGTGCAACTTAGAAACTTTGTTATTGTAAATATTAAAATGTTGTATAGAACGTCGTTTCCCGTTTCCTCGCATTCAAAGTGAAAAGTAGAGTGTTTAACGTGGGACCATACAACCAAAATGACACTCGAACTATTAGCCATCCTCGCTTCGCTCGGGTGGCTACGAGTAAAACATCTCGTGTCCTTATGGCTTGTTTTAGTCCCTTGTTGAACAATCTACTATAACTGTCTCCCTGTCGACAATGATTTTTTGACGACTCAGACTAGACAGAGAAGGAATATGGACTCACATTAAGAACTTTTATTTTCATACCACTTAGGTAACAAACAAATACACGAACCATCTGATGGAAAGTGGCCTAAACACGTGTGACACCAGACTTGAGGTAGATTTACTTGCAAAGTTGTACACCTGCAGGCTCAGAGGCCCATTTGGGGTCGTTCCTGTCAAAGTACAGATATAATCCACATTATGGACAAGAAAAACAGGAGAGCTGGCTTCGGGCCTCAAGGTACAAGTTTGGGATGCAACCGAGATTGATCTGACTCAGGGTAGGCAGAACTTACATTTTGTCAACATTATTTTGTAAATCAGTGTCACCTATTTCCGTCATCCGGGCACTTTTATCTTAACCTCCAGCCCATCTATTACTAGAATTTCTAATTAACACGGTTTTCTTTTCGTGGAAAACTTGTTTATCTCAGTACTCGGGTGGCAAGAGGGGGCGTTTCCGAGAAACAGCGGTGTAGGTAAATAGGTTAAGGTCGAATCTGATCGTTAAGCTCATGTTCGGCTACAGCCCATGTTTTTTGCAACATTCCCACTAAAATCACACAGAGAAACATATAAATCTCCACATTTTACATTTCACAATATTTATTATGATGTTTGACATTTCAGAGAAAGAATACTTTTTCTAAAGTGCTTGCTGTTAAATTGAATGATTTTTTTTAAGCATTTAGTATGCTAGTTTGTTATATGATTTGCATTAAAGAAAGTATGGTTTCTCTAAAGTACCATCTCTAAAGAAAAAATGTTGTGAAAAACCATAGAGATGTAGAAATTTTCAGGCTTTGTTGTGTTTTTGTTGCAAAAAACATGTCGTGTGTTATATTGTTCTGAACGAATTATGTATTACAAACATTGGAATTACATTTTTGTACTTATCTAAATTTAATACAACATTGTCGTAATTTGCGTCAGCCCTCATAACATAGGTGCATAATGCAAAATAATTCAAAGACCTTCATTTACGATTGAGACTTTGAATTTTTATGTAGATCGAAATACAACTTGAATACCTGTAGATATCTGGGTTCACGCGAAGATTCCTTTATTTCGATTCCACGTAAACTCCACCCCATTGAGGCGGGGCCGCGGGGGCGATTATATCGGGCTCAACCCCACTAAAACCGCACGGCATCTTAGATCTTCAGATACCGGGGTGCAAGATTGCCTAAATATCCCTCGCACCCGACTCGAAAACGGAGATGGCCCCTTCGGCCCGAGTCAAGCGTCCGTGTTATTGAGTTTCTCTCAGCAAATTCGCGATATTTACACACATTCTAGAGCAGCAATATATGTAGGTATGTACATATATATTATATGATAGGTACCTCATCATCATATCAGCCACACATAGTCCACTGTTAAACATAGGCCTCTCCTATGGACTTCCAGAGCGACTGATCTAAAGCAGCCCGCATCCAGCGCTTCCCGGCGACCTTGATGAGATAGTCCTTCCACCTGGCCAACCAGTTTGCCAAGCGTGGCGAGTATGGCAAAACCTCCTAATGATAGGTACCTACCTATCTACAAAAATATAAAAAAATGTAAATGCACCTAATACTATCTAACCCTCAATGACATAGGTACATTGCGTGAATATAAAAATACCAAAAAGTTTCGTACCACGCCGATCCGAGAAGCACTCAAGTAATTCAACCCGAAGCTCATGAATTTCGAGTTGCGAGTACCTACAACATCAAATTTAAATAACAACTCTAAACTTTTCGCTTTGTGTGAAACGGAGAACAAATACTTCAAATGGGTATTTTATTTGTAGCTGCGGGTACAGAGTTGCCATCTACATATCTTTGAAGTGAGCTGTTACGTTGGTATATCTAGGGTTGCCAGATCGCTAAACCTAAATTGCCGAATACATCAGCCGGTTATTATTGAATACACAACCTCATATTATTATTGAAGATTTTCTTTCGGTACGACAAAATCAAGCTTATTTAGAGATCCGTAGCCAAATGGCAAAAAACGAAACCCTTATAGATTCGTCATGTCTGTCTGTCTGTCCGTACGTATGTCACAGCCACTTTTTTCCAAAACTATAGGAACTATACTGTTGAAACTTGGTAAGTAGATGTATTCTGTGAACCGCTTTTTTTCTAAACTGAATAGTTTGCGCGGTGGACACTTCCACAGTGGTAAAATGTGTCCCCCCCCCCTCCCCCCTTCCCTGTAACTTCTAAAACAAGAGAGAGATAAAACTAAAAAAATATATGATGTACATTACCATGCAAACTTCCACCGAAAATTGGTTTAAACTTGATCTAGTAAGTAGTTTTTTTAATACGTCATAAATCGTAAACCGCAATTCCGACTCGCACTTGGCCGCTTTTTATTTTATTATGTATTACCATAAATCTTGTTCAATTTTAATGAATTTGTACATAAAATTTTATCAATCAATCAATATTAGCGCACCGCAACCACTACTGGACATAGGCCTAAAATTTATCAACATTTTTTAATTCTTCTTAAATTCTAATGAAAGGATCAAATAAGTCTTACAATGCAGATACGGTGTGCTGTCGTTTGCGTATTGTTAAAAGCCTAACAAAAGCCGGACAAGCCGGACACCGTTTATTTTGGCTAGACACACAATCAAAAATTCTAATTATGCTCGGCTATATCTAGCCACCTGGCAACCCTAATACAGTCCCGATGCAGCAACAGCGGCGAACACTCACGCATTGCAGCTCCAGTCGTGTCACTCGATGGAGGAATTAGTCTATAACATCGCAGATCAAGTTTTTATTTTTTAACGGACTGCCACGAAGTGTTATGTTTGTATGGTTTTGCCTCCAAAATGTATGTGGTAAAAAAAACGAGTGGGGTATCAAAATGAAGACGATTACAAAAATATATATGTCATAAGTCATAACTAAAAAGTATAAAATAAAATAAATTATTAAAAATAAAATAACCCGACTGACGCTGAAAAGATCGAAACAAGCTTCATACAGCAGGCAGGCGGTACCCATTTGAAAATCTCAAATCCGATGAAAATAAATAGGTAGGTACCGCTTGCTATAAAGCTTATTTCAATCTTTTCACCATTAGTCGGGTTATTAAACTAGATGTTGCTCGTGGTGAATTTCAATCCCACTCCCACAATATCTAAGAATCTTTACTGGCGTATCCTATCTGCCCCTCTAGACAAGTGGCAATTCGCTAGCCGGCGTTTGGTGGATTAGAACGAAGAACGTATGGTATTTGACGTATATGACAGTCGTTAACGCATGTCAAATACGTCAAATCCTATACATTCGTCATTCTATTCCATCAAACGCCTGCTAGCGAATTGCCACTTGTCTAGAGGGGCTTGTACCAAATTTTAGATAGATTCGTTCAGTCATTGGAGCGTGATTACATATGAAATTGCCGAAATTTTCTTACCGATTCATGGGTTCGTTATTCCTGTAATTTAATAGCTATTTCCATTATTTATACTTTGTTTGAAAGTTGATTTCAAGATTTTCAACTCTGTATTAAATTTTAATTTTATTGGCCGCTTGATAAATGAAATTCGATCTTCAAAAACAGTAATTCCTAAATGCTATCCATTTTGATGATAAATTTCGTATTACTTTTTTATAGCTGTCACTTTTCAAAAATGTAATAAAAGTGTTAGCATAATGTTGTCTCATTCATACACAAAAAAAAAAACAGAAAATTTGGATTTCTCATTCCCAAAAAAAATGCTAAAATGTTAGTACCTACTACAAATTGGGCTTCCTCTAATTTCATATGTAAAGACATATCATTTGTAGGATAGGATACTGTCAGTGTGTGTTAGAAATCAGTTCATAATGGTAGTGGAATTGCCAGAATTCAAGGGACCTCAGAATCGTAAGGTATACTCCCTTATCACTACGCTACTACATAAGTATTTCTAACGTTTGTACTTAATACTACAATTTTAATTTATATTGCCGTCCAATTGAGTAGTCCGACTGGGCAAGTATCTCCGCCCTACAGAATACCGCGGCCATAATAACCTCGTGTTGTGTTCCCGGCGGTGAGTATAGTTTTGTGCTGTCAGTAGGAAGACCAAAGGCTATTCCTGATTTGTCTTCTACACTGTCGGTACAGAAACTCTGTGTTAACAAGGTCGGCAGCACGAGTGTGACTCCCCTTGGTATTGTACACGTCCATAGGCCACGGTAGCCACTTTCCATCAGGTGGACCGTGTGCTTGTCTGCCACCGCAGTGGTATAAAAAAAAGACTAACGGACAGTTCAAAGGCCAAGTTCCATGTAAGGTCGGTATCCCGGCGATAATTCTATCCGAAGTTCTCCAAACTCCGCAACAGTATCTGGCAAAGTTTGTCCACCATCTTGTGCGGTGTCTGAGAGCAAAACTTGTACATTAGAGCCACAATCCATTGGTTAGAGGAATGTATTGTCCGAGTGTCGGACAGTAGCGTAACTTGCCACTTAATCTGGGCCTCGATTCTACTAAAGTAAAACCATTGTCATACCACAGACACTGCAAAAATTAACCATTTAATTTTAATCTTTAAACTTATAGACTTAAGGTCTAATATTAAATGGCTTTTTGAAGAGTGAATGAAAAAGTGACATGTGACACTCTTCATTATATTTGGACTTTAAATATGTAACAATAAAGTCTCAAATTTAATGCCATTTATTGCAGTGTCTATGGTATGACAGTTGATTTGACTTTAGCAGAATCGAGGGCCTGATGTGAGTTAAGTCTGGGATTAGATGCCGGTTGGTAGATTATGTTGCTATTTTAGAAACCTGTACAATATACCGAGATTAAAATACTTTGCGGGTGCTTGACAGTATATTATACTTAATATTATAAAAATGCGAAAGTAACTCTTTCTGTCTGTCTGTCTGTCTGTCTGTCTGTATGTTACGTTTCCACCACTTACGGACTGAATTTAGACAGTACAATACTTCGACATGCAGCGAACTTCGAAAACACAGATCGACAAGTCATTGCTTCGACAGACAATTATTAGACAACACACACTCAAAGCACCCCGACTCGGATAGTTGGTTTTTTTTTTAAACCACCCAGTAATAGGAGAGTGATAAAAAATCTGTCGAAGTAGTGGTCATTCAAAGATGTGACTTGTCTAAGTATTGTCTGTCGAATAATCGTCTGTCGAAGTAGTGGTAATTCGAAGGTGTGTGTTGTCCAATAATTGTCTGTCGAAGCAATGACTTGTCGATCTATGTGTTTTCGAAGTTCGCTACATGTCGAAGTATTTTACTATCTAAATTCAGTCCGTAAATCCGTTTCCACGTCTAAATCACTGAACCAATTTTGATGAAATTTGGTAGGTATAGGCGTAGATTAGACCTTGAGAAAGGACATAGGCATATTAAATTTGGTCGCGATAACTGACATCTTCGCGAGCGGAGCTGCCGGCCAATACTAGTAAAACATATTTTATTAGACTGCAGTACCACCTACCAGGTTCCATCAATAATTAATAGGTTCCAGACTGTTCTTATAACCTTCACGAATCCTAAGTGTAGGCCAGTAGGTACGTATGCGTTGAAAAATGTGTATCACAATAATCAAAACGAATTTATTCGTCCAAAAATGTGCTAAAAATGGTATCGATTGAGTTGAGAGAACAGAGAAAAACACAGAACAGAAAAATCTATTAGAAGTGTGATAGGACAGATTCAATAGCGGAACCAATGTCGCCAAACTCACACATACAATCAGATAATAATACATTGCACACTAGTAAACAATTGTTTTGATTGGTCGTATATCTTTAACACCAAATTAGCCTAAATTATGCACACTGCAGATCGAAAACATACCTTATTGATTGGCATTAGTGATAACTTTAATATAGATAAAAAAAGGAATTTACGACGTTTTGTTTTTCATTTATCATTTATGCTCCTACTATCATCTGGGCACTGCAAAATGGCCCAGTAAGGCATATTTCTATTAAATAGTATTAAATAACACACGGTGCAAAACTGTCAAATACACGTGATGACAGATACGACTGAAGGTTGAAATTGTAAGGTCTTGCAAATCTCCGCATAAGAATGACACGCGTGCCACGCCTACTTCACACTTCCACCGTTTTTTTTCTATTCCGTGGAGAAAAATAAAGTGATGAAAAACATATTGATACTGAATTTCACAGGAATATCACGTATTAAAATAAAACCACTTTTACTCAATTTCTTTTTTTTTTTGATTATCCCGACATTCGGCTACTTTGTAGCAGCCATATAATAATAATAATAATAGATACCCAATAAATCTTGATACAACCCGTTAAAAAGTGATAAAGGACGAAATAAAAATTAATTGGAGAAAATCAACGGATATTATTATCAAACATTGTACGATAAGAGGAACGAATCGGCACGTGCGCAGTGCTTTGATCTCTGCCACCACTGCCGACCCCACGGAGATAACCTTCGCGATAAACATGTTTGTTATTTTATACTACCTGCACGCAGAGTTATTGCTAATAAATATACATTTTTAAATATATTAATTTCACTTACAAAATATATCTAATTTATAAATTAATATGTAAAACATTTATTTACTATTAATAATAATAAACTAAAGACTAAAAAATGGTTTTATCTCAATGAGTGACATTCCCATAAACTTCAGAAAAAATCTTTGTTTTATGTTGAAACACTTCTGTCTACCCCATCAAAGATACATCAGATATAAAATAAGTAGTTACAACACATTTAACAATGACAGTTAGCCCAAATAGCCTATTAGAGATCCCCCAAACTATATATCAAATGACAGGCCCAAATGGACGTACTTTATGAAGTACGTCCATTTGGGCCTTATGGCCTTTCCCCTCTTTACTCATCCCTTTTGTCTTTATGAAGACAAAAGGGATGAGTAACTGTACGACATCACGCTATGGCATTTGTATATCGTACCATACAGTAGGCAGATATCTACACTTCTACACTACTATTATAAAGAGCAAAAATTTGTATGTTTGTAATGAATAAACTCAAAAACTACAGTGCCGATTTCAAAAATTCTTTATCCATTGGGAAGATACATTCACCCTGAGTAACATAGGCTATATTGGATTTCCTCGGGCACGTTTTTACCAACCGTGCGAAGCCGGGGCAGATCGTAGGCCAATAGTAGCTCTTGTTCAGGATATTCTGTAACCCACAGTAACCTTTTTCCAGGATAATAAATAGATCTCTTTCCGAATGAAGTGGAATCTTCTTCATTCTAGTATTAATCTCAGTAGAATCCGGAGCTTTCAACTTGGAGTCTGGGGTCCGCTTTTACTAGTGTGGTTTTGGCTGAACTTCGATATATTCCGTGAAGCGACTGCCATCTGAACTCCACAACCCAAAGGCGATATCGAAGTATTGCAGCTGGATCAGTTGTTGGATATTTTAGGGCTCCAACTACCCGTAACGACGGCCATGGATGTTCGTATGGTAACCGGAGCTGACGGCTTAGCATGTTCTCCGGGGCATGAATATATGAACGAACGAATGTCATAATCTATCTCTGTGCCAGTTTTCATAGATCAGGCAGCCAAGCATGGAGGGGGAGAGGGGGGAGCAATCAATCTCAAACTTTGTAACATAAACTCAAATTGGTGCCTAATTAACATAAGATATTCTGTTCATACTGGAGATTGATGGCGCTTGGTGGAATCTACTACACATATTGAATAAAACACTTCACTTGTATTTTCCAAAGTTTTGAAACTGACCGGTTTCATATATTATTATATCTTTAGGCTTTCACGGCCGGGCGTTGCATGTAGAATATACTGCGTTCAGGCTGTTTAGCCTTGTCCGTATGAAACTTGCATTTCAGACTTCGCCGACGAGGCAAGGTCTACGCGCTCGTCGCCGCCCGGACCTGCGCCACTGAAGATGTCGACCGCAGTGATCGACGAAAAACAGCCCGGAAGCAGTATATTCTACATCACCGGTTTCACCTCACGGTATTCTAAAAGGCTTACAAAACAATAGTTTTGCATACTACATAAATAAAAATAAACTGTGGAAAAATACAAGTGAAGTGTATTATTCAAGAAGATACTCTAATATCTTCCTCTCTAAGTGGACAGACGGCAGTCGCTTACGTAACAGTAATAATCGAACCTCTCCTCTTTGAAAAGTTAAGGGGGAATCGGGAAGTCGTTATAAGTATGACGAGTGCGAGTTATCGATAACGAGATAATACTTATACATTAATGAAGTTGTTATCAGTGGCGATGAGGCGAGTTAATATCAATACATAATACGCGATAAGTATCTGTGCCTATGTACAGTCAGCGTCAGAAATATGTTGACTACAATGTCTCAAAAGCGTCGGTAGGTTAGTGGTTAAGAAGTCGGCCTTACGATCGAGAGGTCCCGGGTTCGAATCCTGACCATTACACTACCGGTGTGAACCCACTGCTATTGGAGGGGTTAGCGGGAATTTCGATAATTTCTAATTTCGGTTGCTAATATTCTGTATAATTAAAAAAATCTCAAAACCAAGGTATTACGATAGTATCAATCTGTTTTACAGATTTAAACTGTATTATTGTCTTAACTTAAGGTGTTTAGCACATTTCAGAACAATCAATAGGGGGGGGGGGGGGGGGGAAGCAAGGACTTATGATAATTTTGAGCACTTTGTTCATTAAGATCGATCTGGGTGCTGAATGTAGAGGAACGGTGAGTTAGACATGGCATTTTGAGAAACCTAAGACGACCGGCTTAGCAGTCGAACTCTATACACTGTCTACACTATTCTACAGCTACGCCAGAGAGATCATAGTCCTCAATCATAGTACTGGTGGTAGAAATTTGATGGCACAAATTTGTAACAAATTTCGGCCGTGTGGGCACCACCGTGCACGATTGCGAAAAGCCCTCCATAGTAATTCAATCTCGGTTGAATTGCGTTCAGGGGCCAGCAAGTGCATAGCCGGGCAGGTGGGATTGTGGTCGCAGCACTAGTGAGACTGGGGGTGTCACGCGGTACTGCGATGTCAATCCTCTTTTGATGAGGCCGTCAAGCTGAGTGCCACCATTGTTAATATGGTACGTGTATGTAATGGTGACCCTCTTTCCTGAGACTTTGCCTTCCGCATCAGTCGAGGTGAAGTCACATTGACGTCTCCTATATAAAAAAGAAAATATCATCGTCAATTAGTAAAGAAGAAGAAGTAATAATATTAATTTTATAATAATTTATTTAAATTTAAAATGACATGACACAGAGTGGTCTCATGTTTGTTAATAAATGAAAAAAAAAGTATAACAACGAAATAGTCTCTTAATTGAAATCCTCCTCCTACTTTACTAAACTAGGCAGAAATATTATCTGTATCTTACGAAAGGATGTTCTGTTCTGATATCTAAGTTTTAACGTGACTATTTTTAGTTTCTTCACCAGCCAACATATTTTAAACACATTATACTTGAAATTTGTCATTTCTTCCACAGGGTGTCCCAGAATGTCCAACTGCTGAATCATATCGCGAGGTACTGACACTCAAGCACCATGACGAAGAAATTCGAGTTCTTCTGGCAGATCCCTGTCCCGGAGCCACTTCTGCAGGTGAGCTATTTTGTCATAAACAGTTGTTAGACGTTCGTTTCCAAAACATATCACCCTGTTCGAGTCAGTGTTGCCAATTCAGCTATTTTGTCGCTAGGAATGGCGACTTTTGCTCAAATCTTAGCGACTTAAAAAGAGATTTGGGAGTTGTGTATCCGTGAGGCTCTAGCGAATTTCTAGCGACTTTTGATGTTGAGTCTAAGGACTTCCATTTCTAGGAGTTGGCAACATTGGTTCGATTAAGTTAAGCTTAGCTCTTCTAGACAAGCGGCAATTTGTTTGACGAATGTATGGGATTTGACGTATATGACAGTCGTTAACGCATATCATGAGCGTCAAATCCCATACATTCGTCATTCTATTCCATCAAACGCCGCCGGCCAACGAATTGCCACTTGTTTAGAGGAGCAGGCAGGGTTTGAACCGCGACCAGTCACTTACAAGGGGTAACTCTGAATACTGAGCTACCGAGCCTCGTCTATATAACCGACTTGGGGTAACTTCTTACATTCTTAAACGAATTGAATATATAGCAAAGTAATTGCTTTAAAATTTCATTCAAATATCACCCCATTGCTATAGGTATACCATTAGAGTGCGGAATCAGTTAATGTGCACATTAACTAGGTAATCTGCTCCTATTTATTATGCATTATCACAAGGAAACCCTAATCTATCCAAGTCGGAGCGCGCGGTATTCAACGATTTCGCCTCGCTTCCGCGCCGATTCATAATAGTTTATTTTTTTATTCCAATAAGAATCAGATTTTTGCACTTTACCTGTTCGTTAGTTAATATAAGAACTCAATCAATTTTTTGCACTTTAACTGACGCAGCTAGGTAATCTGCAGAAAACCTAGTTACCGAGTGTCCGGCGTTTGAAACGCCGAGGCGGGAGCTTGTGACGGCCCTGGGGGTGAGAGTGCTCACGATCTCCACCCTGCTCGCGGCGATGGTCCGCTGCGCGGATGCGTGGGTGGCCAGCGCCTCCTTCTGCGAGCAGGTCATGCTCGTGAAGGAGACAGCAGAGCGGGCGTGGCGCAGCGAGCGAGAAAGACTCGCGGACATCGCTGGCCGCGTTCGAAGGCGGTTCGGGCGTCTGAGGGCGCAAACGGACCTCCGCCCCCCTGGAGCGCGGGCCTGAGAGTGACGGGTGGAGCCGCTCGTCACCCTAGCAGAAGCAGGCCACGGCGGCGGCGCGCATCGTAGAACGATGCGCGCCCCTCCCCCATACCGGGGGCGAGTCGGGGACCGCGTGGTCCCCCCTCCGAGGGCCCCCTCGTCGAGGGCCAGACCGAGAGGAATGGCCCTGGGTCAGCCGGGGTGCGAGGGATATGTCAAAAGACAATCTCACCTCCGGCCTAGCACATCGACCCACAGACGGCGTGCGGTTTAGTCGGTTCGAGTCCGACATAACCTCCCCCTTCGGCTCCGAAGGGGGGGGGGGGGGGGGTATCCGTGGTGATTTCCCGCACTTAAAAAAAAACGTTACGATTACGATAGTTGTTCGTGCTAAGGATACTGAAGACCAATAAAATTGTTCAAAATTCAGTGCCGATCTAGTCTCAATCTGTAAAATGTCAAAACGAATCGATATAATTATTTGTTCTATTGTATTGTGTGGTATATTTAAAAAGTCGATTAACGTTTTTTCTTTTTCGTTCCTAACATGTTATTTCTTTAAAATTGTGTTATGAAAATACTGTTTATCTACTCTGATACTATATACAAAGATTATAAAATTGAAATCAAAACTCTTATGACAAACATTACGCACAGGCCAAAAAAAAAGTTTTATTACGATACAGGTCTTGTATGGACACCTATATCATAAAATAACTTTTTAATCATAACGATACACCTATACAATCCCCATCTGGTCTGAACCTCTACTTTAAAAAAAAACGGCCAATTCGCAAGAAAAAAAAAAGAAACGCGCATGCGCAATCGATGTTTGCGGCCTTGTCTTGGCGTCAACTTTTTTTTTACATTTATATTTTACAAAGTTTGGTTTTGTTTGTAAAATAAATTAGTTTATGTATTATAGTATGAGAGTAGATAAAGTAGTGTATAACACTGTACATAACTTGGTCTTATAACACTCGTGTGATACAATAAAAAAACTCGCCTACGGCTCGTTTTTTTAAAACACACTCGTGTTATAAGAACCCTTATTATGCAACAGTATCATAAACTACTATTTTGATATATGGGAGATTGAGATTAGACCTAGACCGAATTTTAAACAGATTATCATTTGAAAAATTAAAATGTCCTCAAACAAATTTCATACGTCGACCCATACCGGATTGCCCAATCATTGCCCGAATTGCCCTACCTTCATAAATTCATAAATCTGTTTCGTCAATCTACCTACTTTCAAAAGGAATAAAAAATGAAACTAGTGAATATTTGTTGTTTGGTGAAAATTCGTAGCGTAGAGACCTAGTACAGGCTAATAACATCTGTCGTGTTGACCTTATTATTGCCAGTTATTTCGTACGAAGAATTTCCTCAGTAGGTACACACATCACAGGGTTTAGCCTTCTTCTGATGTCAGTACAGTCAGCATCTACAGGCTACAAAGCCGTTTTTACTCCATCAGCGCCTTGGAAGCGATGGTAAACTTAGCTTAAGTAGAATTATTATTGACGTCAATGAGAAACAACCATGTTCTAGATTGAATAAAAAAATCTTTAACTTTGAAAATCTCAAAATGATTTAATACCAAGATATTAATTATTATTATATTATATTATTGTCCGAACTATAGGTGTGTACCAAACATCAGAACATCCAGTCAACACGAAGGGGGGAAACCAGGCATTAAAGTCATTATGAGTAGATCGAAGATCGATCTAACGGTGACTGTACAGACATAACATTGTTTAGCCTCTCTATGATGTGTGTACTCTGTACCTATAACATAAATAGGAACAAAATCCTGCATTACATTTACGCGTGACGACGAGGCCGGAGTGAGCGTCGCGTCGATCACGCCGTAAATCAAAAAGACTGTTTGCCGAGGCGTGTAGGGTGGTGCGTGAGCGTCAGCGTGATGATAAATATAAAAAAAAACGCTGATTATGTTGTGTTTTCTCGGGACGAGTCGGTATTGCGAACGGAAGCGATGGTTAAACTAATTATTTTTTATTTTGACTTATCAGTGTCGTAGGCGTATAGATAGTAAGCATTTGGTGTCATTTACTATGCCTCTATGTAGGATAAACTATTTTTGCCCAGATTTTAGAGACAAAAATTGTTTAGCACTAGAACAAACTGATAAGCGATCACATTGACATGGAAATAACTAGATATGTGCCACCGTTTCACCTTACGGTACTAGGTTTTGTCCCTCGTTATCTAAGTTATATTCCGACACCCTAGGCTTTTCAAATCCCACACGTATTTCTAGATATGAGTCATTCATTTTCATTTTCATTCATTTCACATGAATAAACAAACTCTTTAGCTTAATTGAACAGTAAAAGATTACTAATGTTTGCGCTTATTTATCTAACATAAAAAAGGAGTGAGAGCCAATGCTTAGGCCAATCGTGAGATGGGGCACTACCTGGAAATAAGATAGAAGTAGACAAAGGTATATTTACAGAAAATTAGTGATAGATTTATTGTGATAGCTGCACAATCCGACTTGCTTAGGTTACAAGGCTAATGCGGGAGCGGAGATTCGTGGTTATTCTTTTTTATAACCATGCAGAAATAATTAATTTTTCTACCTGTTTGATGAATTAACTAGGCAAGTAGTTAAACGTCATCGACCCAAGCTATTTGCCTAGCCGTTTAATTAAATGGCTGATTAAGCTAGTTGGCGGCGACATAAATACCTATAGCTTGATTTATTTACGTACCAATACATCGACGAAATATGAAATTTCATTCTGCACAAATGAGTTCACATCATGTCGCGAGTAAACACAAGACAGGCTGTGATGCGGGATCACGTTATTGGCAAGTCAAGGCATGTTTGCTCGAGCGTGATAATGCGGGGTGACACTGCTAGCGAGTTTATGGCTCAAGAATTGATTTGATGAGATTGTGTATATTTTAGGAAATTTCTCTGATATGTTGTTGGCTTACTTAACTTATATACCTAAGACCACGTTTTAAGGAATTCTACCACGATTTCTCTATCGGCTACTTTTCAACAGCCATGATCGAGGGGTAGAACGGCGGGCTAAAAGTAAATAATACCAAATAAATCACTATAAAATCCGTTAAAAATGTTTTATATAAGACTAGATATTTCCCGTGGTTTTACTCGCTATAATCTACGAACATCTAATATTTTGATGGTGCATAATCATTTGACATGGAAACTTCGGAGGGTATTTGCATCTGATGGACAAGGAGCCATGGGCAACGCCCGGATGCATCACAGCGACGCGAGCGAGGACTCGGGGCTGCACACGCTCACTGAGTGTCCGGGGTGCAAGACGCCAAGGCGGGAGCTGGTGGCGGCCCTGGGGGTGAGAGTGCTCACGCTATCCACCTTGCTCGCGGTGGTGGTCCGCTGCGCGGATTCGTGGGCGGCCAGCGCCTCCTGCTTACAAGTAATGCTCAAGAAGGATACAGCCGAGCGGGCGCGGCGCGATGAGCGATGTTGCCCGCTTGCGTAGGAGGCTGCACTGTACGATCTCCGCTCCCCATGAGCGCGGGCCTGAAAGTGACGGGTGAAGCCGCCCGTCATCCTAGCAGAAGCAGGCCACGGTGGCGGCGCGCATCGTGCGATGCACGCCTGCCCATACCGGGGGCGAGCTGGGGACCGCGCGTTCCCCCCTTCCCGAGGAGTACCAGACCAAAATGGATGGCCCTGTATCAGCCGGGGTGCGAAGGATATGTCGATAAAAACCTCAGCTACGTACCCCACCTCGCCTATTACAGCGACGCACAGACGGCGTGCGGTTTAGTCGATTCGAGTCCGACATAACCTCCGGTTACGGAAGAGGGGAGGGGGGGGGGTGAGAATCCGTGGGGATTTCGCGCACGTTAGGCAGTTATCTAAACGGCGCCATTCAAGTAACAGCCTGAATGATATTTAACCGTCTCGTTTATTACATCATTTAATAACCTGGCTGGCTAATGCTTAGGCCAATCGTAAGATGGGGCACTACCTCGAAAAAAAATAGAAAGTTACATACATACATATACTTACACCTGTAATTCCTCGTGGTAGACAGAGGTGTATTAACAGAAAATTAGTGATTTTTTATAACCATAGAGAAATAAGTCATTTTTCTAACTGTTTAATTAAATTGCTGAACACCATTCAGGCTATTAATTGAATGGCGCCGATTAGTTAACTGCCTAGGCATTTAATTAAACCGCTGATTAAGCTAGTTGGCGGCGACATACCCACCGAAGTGAAACATGCTCAGTCAAAACGCATCCCGATAATCCCTTCATCTTACATCAGATGTTCCAACGTTTCATTGCGAATTTAATGTCAATCTAAACAGATTTGCTCACATATATCCAAATCCTTTTATTTTGTTTGGCATAATACTTGTGAGGAACTTGGGATCGTTATGATTTCTCTTTTATCAATAGCTTTTGCCCGCGGCTCCACCCGCCTGGATGTCGGTTATCGCAACCAAATATAGCTTATGTCCTTTCTCAAGATCTAATCAACCCCTATACCAAATTTCATCAAAATCGGTTCTGTGGTTTAGGCGTGAAAGCGTAATATACAGACAGACAGACTGAGTTACTTTCTCATTTATAATATTAGTATGAATATGGATTATACAATATGGTGAATTTATCCAGTAGCCTTGAATGACCAAATCACACACACACACACCATCAACGAGAACCCACTCCCGACACAAGCAATTTTGCTTATCTGGGATACTATTTCTGTTTTACTTTTTCTATTTGGGTTAAACTTCGGACCAACCTTAATGGCGGCTCGGCAGTTCGTATGATTTTTTTTATATACTTATAGGACACGTCAATTTGACTTCACCTCGCCCGATGGTCGTCTGCGCATCGCGTGACACCCACCGGTCCCGCTAGTTCTGCGACCCCAATCCCCCCTGCCCGGCTATGCACTTGCTGACCCCTGAACGCAATCCAACTGAGATTGGAGTGCACGGTGGTACCCACCCGCCCGATATTCGTGATAAATTTGTGCCATCAAATTTCTACCACCAGTAAATGAATAACGAATTCGGTTTCAGGCCAACTGCGATTGAGAAAATATAGCGAGTCAAACGCCGATTGGTCTGAATCAGCACAGCACTCCTACGAATTTCAGAGACGCCATTAAGTTTGATTCGAGGTTAACTAGTATTCCTTTTTCTTCAATTTAACCATGTAACTTACATTAGCCAGCATGTTACTTACATGAGCAGCATGTAACTTACATGAGCAGCATGTAACTTACATGAGCAGCATGTAACTTACATGAGCAGCATGCAACTTACATGATAAAGCGATGGGTAGGTGCTAAAGGTATTTATGTCCCCCAGGGTGCAGTGTTCGATCGGTGGACGGAAGAGAAGGACAACACAGACTTGGAGCTGAACTGCACCTTCAAGGTGGACGAGTACGGCTTCTTCATTTACTGGAAGAGTGACGGGAGGGTGAGTACCAAACTTATTATAAATACTTATTTTAGATATCTACAACTGCTGAACAGTGTCACTAACAACTGGTTTTTTAAGTTGGAACCAACTAACTTAACAGACAAGAAAGAAATTTTGTTGCAATCGATTCGGTGGTTTTGGAGATTAGCGTGTTATTCACATATAAATATTTAAACTGTGATTAGATAGGGGTAGTAGAGCGGTCAAATAACCGTGTTACCTACTATGGATATTAATACACCTCTGTCTACCCCTTCGGCGATGTACCTATATGTATAGGTATGTATGTTACCTGCAATTGTAAAGATATTCATGAGTAAGTGCCAATATAGGTTGACATGGAATATAGATTACATTACATAATAGTCTCATAAATATGCTATGCATAATATTATACTGAAAACCGCGAATTTGACGCTTTCAGCTGTATTGCGACCAAATTTCCCCAGGGACGGCCTAGCTCACATTATTTATGCCCTATTGCTCTATAACTGGGTTTGGAGTAGTTTATAAATTTGAATCGAAACTGATAGCTTTATTATTTAACAGTGACTTCTTGCGTTTCGAACCGGTGTGGTCCATTTGCTGAACAAGTCTGGTATTATATTTCTTTAATTTGACGTTTTGTAAGTGCTTATTAAATAAAATTTAAATGACACTTTGACATTTGAAGCTAGTCTGTTTTTTTTAACCCGATTTTGAGTGAAATTTCGAAAGGGTAGATTTACTTCTTAGGTTACTTTGTTCGCCTTAATTAATTTCCTATGCTGGTAATAAAAAAAACCAGTTATTTAACATTCTCGCATTACAAGCAAAGCAACATCAGCCAGATCGGTTCTAGGATGGGTGGCCATTCATTGAGACATTGAGATTGAGACCCCTCCGTGCATCGGAGAGCACGTTAAGCCGTTGGTCCCGGTTGTCATACAAACATTTATGGCAGTCGTTACGAGTAGTCATCATCATCATCATCGACATTTAGACGCTGTCCTGATTGCATCCGAGGTCAAGATGCTCTCGGAGCTTGGGGTCCGCCTTCCGACTCTTCCTCCTCCACTTTGCACGATCTTGGGCGTTCATGGTAGTGAGACCATTTGCACGCATGTCACCCTGCACGACGTCAAGCCAGGACATTTTGGGCCTACCCCTTCTACCTAGACCTAAGTAGCCTGGCTGTTGCCGCAAGACGTGGCCACACCAGCGAAGGCGACTCTCTTGTATTTTATCTACGATATCACGGACATGAAGGCTGCCGCGGATGTGAGAGTTCCTCACGCGATCCTCACGCGTGACTCCGCACATCCACCGCAGCTTTTTCATCTCCGTGACACGCACCTCCTGCTTGTGTCGCTCCAACAGCGGCCACGCCTCACAGCCGTGTAAAAGGACAGACCTAATGATCGTCTTATAGACCTGTCCCTTCAACTTGACTGGCGTTTTAGGATCGCAAGTAGTTACGAGTAGTCAGAGCCCTAAAAAGTTCTACCTCTGGATTCCCCCCCCCCCCCATACCGGGGGCGAGTCGGGGACCGCGTGGTCCCCCCTCCCGAGAAGGGCCTGACCGATAGGAATGGCCCTGGGTCGGCCGGGGGGCCATATATTTAAGCAGCTTCCATTAAGCTCGAACTCATAGCCCCACGAAAGGGGTCCCACGAAGATCTTTGAGACCCAGGTTAATTTCAAGCCAATACACATTGCTGGTTGAAAGACGAGGCTTTTGCGCAGACTTACCTATCGAGGGTGACAAACGGCAGTCGCAAAGCTGTGTTGCGTAAGAGCGTTTTCACACTCATCCGATATCCGATATCCGATATCCGACATCCGATATCCGACATCTGATATCCGATATCCGACATCTGATATCCGATATCCGACATCCGATATCGGAGGAAGTCAAATGTATGAGAAATGTATCTTTCTTTCACATTGTCCGGCCCGATATCGGTTATCGGAGCTAACACTACTGTTTTGGCTCTATATCGGATATTTGGATATCGGATATGGGATATCGGATATCGGATGTCGGATATCGGATGAGTGTGAAAACGCTCTTAGACTGGAAAAGTGTACTCCGTACTCCTCAGTTGCTATCAGGAATAATGCAAGGATAATATTATAATAATGACCGCTCTGTCCGCCAGGGAAGCAGTCTGTTTGCTCTTTGTGAATATAATAAAACCTAAAATATGAGTCTAATTACATTCTCCGTCATTTCTTGATCGATATATGCTCAGGGGAAATCTATTTTGAAAGCTCAATAAATAATATTGTTTGCCGCACTTGTTATGGAAATATAACATGCTCATAATATGATTTTAAGATATTGAAGCCGCAAAAATCTGTTTACACGATTGCGCAGTGTAATGTTTTCAGGAATAGGGCCATCCAATCTCTTCCTATGCGTGACGTAGAAAGTGATTTAGAGAAAGTGATCTGTATTTTTTTTTTAATTCATCACGAGATTAATGAACTGTCCCTTAATACACTCTTCGGGGATTCATAGGATGTGTAGTATATATGTAATTCTATATCATTTACGCATTATATTTTATTATACAAATCATTTTCAGACAGTTTATAAATAATTAAGCTCTTTGTGTCATGACATAATTTCAAATACAAAATTGTGAAGCCAAGTCTATTATTAGATATAATTGGGTACTATTCTGTTAAAAAAAATTCTAATTCAAATTTAATTTATTTGCAAGAATATGGCAGATAGAACGGTGTTACAATATAATAAAGTTCATACATATTCTGCCACATGATGTCATGCAAAATACATATTTTGTCAATTTCAATTTACATTTATTATCATTAACGTTATTAAAAACTTTATTTGATTTAATAACATATATTTAATTGTCATTCTATAGATTAGTCATTTAGATATTCATTTATGTCATAGTAATTTTTATTTAATAATATTCTAGTTAATGTCCTTTTAAATAATCGGATAGGTAATTCAGCAATGTCATTAGGTAAGTGATTAAATATTTTCACACACATGCAATACACACTTCGTTTAGACAATTCTAGCCTTACCATAGGCAGACAAGCTCAACTTATTAAATTAGGAATGGTAAAAGAGTGATGCGTCGGGTCTTATTTTATCGTTTTATTTATTTTTAATCATCCACCCTACCTATAATTAAATATTATGAGTATGACGTCTCAATTAAATGTTTCATGGTCTACTAAAATATAATTACATTTAAATTTAAAACTAGAGGCTATTATTAAAATAATCTTCAATAAATATTATTTATAAAAAAGTAGAGGAATAAAAAAAATCATACAATTTGCCTTCTAACTTACCGTTTTGATGTTTAATAAAAAGTAACTATTAATTTGACTAGTCAGTCGAATACCCAATTATTAACTAGATTACGTCATCACACGTCACATCACACATCACACGACAAATTATGAAATTTATATTTTGATTTATGTGATAGGCATCCATTGGGGGCTGATTAATGATTAAATACCCGCCAACGGTGACTTCATTTCATGCCTGTGAATGATTGCAAAGTCATTAGCATTTGTAAAATTATTAAGTTCAAAATGATAATCACGAATTTTGGATAGACAATAATTTCTATTTAAGAAAAACAAAGTAATACCTAAATATGAATTTTAGTTGAAATTATTATTTTAACTCCTTCAATTTACTGCTGAGGAATTTCAATGTTAGTTTCAAGACAGTTTAAATTGCCCTGTGATTACCCGACTACCCGAGTGTCATTCCTCGACGTTTGGTGGTCACTACTGTATATCCTATTGTACAGAAATTACAGTTGTGGGATTTAGGGATTAGACCCATAAATATGTATTATGTCGCAGTCAACTAGCTTAATCGGTCAATTAACTGCCTAGGCAGTTAAGTAAACGGCGCCGTTCAATAAACGGTCTGAATGACATTCAGCCGTACCTAACGTTTTTTACAATATTTAATAAACTGGCTGGCTAATGACTAGGCCTTTTGTAAGATGTGACAGCACTCTAAAGTTACATTCATACATATACCTACTCACACCTGTAAATCGCCGAGGGGGTAGGCAGAGGTGTATTCATAGAAAATTAGTGATAGGTTTTTTAAGATAGCGAAGCGTCCAATAGCCTCTGTAGTAATTTTTTATAACCATGCAGAAAAACGTCAATATTAAACATCGTCGATCCAAGCCATTTGCCGAGCCGTTTAATCAAATGGCTGAACATCGTTCAGGCCGCTTATTAAACTGCGCCATTCAGTAAAGAGTTTTTTTTTTAACGTGTTGAATCCCTCACGGGCTTCACCCCATCGGTGCCGACGATGGGGTGGGCGTGTCGGAATCGGACCGACTAAAACCACACGGTGTCCGTCCCAAGTGTCCATTGCCGGGCACCCCGGGTAAGCCTTCGAAAGGATAACCCCAGTTACCGGCGGCGGGTAAAGAGTAAAGCAGTAAAGAGCCTTAGGCAGTTAATTGGACGGCTGATTAAGCTAGTTGGCTGCGACATATATAAATAAATTCTCACGTCTTTTTCGCTTTGGGCTAGGCAGACATAGTAACCCGCCATCTGCTTCTGTTCTTATAGCATAAATCACTTTAATAGTTGATAGGTAGGTACTTACAGTTTACACGTCCTAAAATATCTTAATATATATAAATCTCGTGTCACAATGTTTGTCCTCAATGGACTCCTAAACCACTTAACCGATTATAATAAAATTCGCACACCATGTGCAGTTCGATCCAACTTAAGAGATAGGATAGTTTAAATCTCAAATTATAGTCCGATTCGCGATAACCGACATCCACGCGGGCGGAGCCGCGGGCGACAGCTAGTCTACTATATAAAAATAAGTCGGGTTTTCCTTCCTGACGCTATAACTCCAGAACGCACGAACCGATTTCCACAGTTTTGCATTCGTTGGAAAGGTCTCGGGCTCCGTGAGGTTTATAGCAAAGAAAATTCAGGAAAAATTTCTACAGAAAAGCGAGAAAGCGATAATCGACATCCACGCGGGCGGAGCCGCGGGCAACAGCTAGTTTTCTAATACAATATGTTTCTCTTTGAAAGCCAAAGGTGAACGCAATCTATACTTAAAAGCCTCAAGATTTCCATCAACTGCCATTACATGTATAAACAGCCAATATTTCCGCCAGCATAACAACACTGTTCTTACAATTAATGGTATTCAGCTGGACTGTTTATTTTACTATTCTACAATACCCAGACGATATATCTATCAGCGGTATATTTCAGTACCGAAGATATCTTTTTTATGCATCCATTTAGATTATTTGAATAGGTTAATACACTTACGTAAAGGTGCTGATAAACTTGAACATTGTAATGAGCATTTTTGCGAATGTTGCATTACAGAAAACGAGAGCGCTTTAGAGAGCATTCTATTGAGCGTTCTAATTCTACGCCTTAGACAAATGGCAATTTTTTGGCGGGCGTATGGTAGAATAAAATGGCGAATGGATGGAATATACGTCAAAACCCACACATTCGTTATTCTTCACATGTATTGGAGAGCTGGTAAGTGGTGAGGATTATCACGAAAGGACAGTTTTGCATCGACTGGACGTTCGCTAGAAAGATCTTGAATATGTTCGTAGCGATATTTTGGGCCATGCTCGGCTCGGTTCGTTGTTAACTTCGACATACTTAAAATCGGCGAATGTTACAAGTTAATGCTCAAGTCTATCAGCACCTTAAAACTCAGCGATTTTGCATTGAGTTTGACCTTGTTTTTATGCATTTATGCTATGTGAGTCCTACATTTCAGTGACTTTCAGACGTCTGATTATTTAAATTTTGCACTGCATACATTTTCATAGAACTGTAGAGACTGTCGGGGCTTTGTAAAAGAGATGTTGGGCATGTAGATTATGTAACAAAAATACTACATCTAGTGCAATGAAGGTGAGCTACTACAAAACTATTGAACCTGCATCGCAATATTGAAGTTCTCGGGCTGGACAGTATCTACATGTCGCCGCTAACTAGCTTAATCAGCCGTGCAATTAACTGCCTAGGCAGTTAACTATGCGGCGCCTTTCAATTAACGGCCTGAATGGTGTTCAGCCATTTAATTAAATGGCTAGGCAAATAGCTTGGGTCGATGACGTTTAACTACTTGCCTAGCCATTTAATTAAACAGTTAGTAAAAGGACTTATTTCTGCATGGTTATAAAAAAAATTACCACGATGGCTTAATGCCTTTTTTTTTTTTTTTTTTTTTTTTTTTTTACGTGCGGGAAATCCCCACGGATACCCGCCCCTCCGGAGCCGGAGGGGTGGGTTATGTCGGACTCGAACCGACTAAACCGCACGCCGTCTGTGGGTCGTGGTGCTAGGCCGGAGGTGAGGTTGTCTTGCGACATATCCCTCGCACCCCGGCTGACCCAGGGCCATCCCTTTCGGTCTCGCACTCGGGAGGTGGGGACCACGCCGTCCCCGACTCAACCCCGGTGTGGGGAGGCGCGCATCGTCCTACGATGCGCGCCGCCGCCGTGGCCTGCTTCTGCTAGGGTGACGGGTGCCTCCACCCGTCACCCTCAGGCCCGCGCTCATGGGGGGCGGAGGTCTGTAAGCGCCCTCCGACGCCCGAGCCGCCTTCGGGCGCGAGCAGCGATGTCAGCGAGTCTCTCTCGCTCACCGCGCCGCGCCCGCTCTGCTGTCTCCTTCGCGAGCATGACCTGCTCGCAGAAAGAGGCGCTGGCCGCCCACGCATCCGCGCAGCGGACCATCGCCGCGAGCAGGGTGGAGAGCGTGAGCACTCTCACCCCCAGGGCCTGCACAAGCTCCCGCCTCGGCGTCTCAAACGCCGGACACTCGGTGAGCGTGTGCAGCCCCGAGTCCACGCTCGCGTCGCAGTGATGGCACTCGGGCGTTGGCTCAATACCCATCAGATGCAGATACCGCCCGAAGTAACCGTGCCCGGTTATCATCTGCGTCTGACGGTACGAGAGGCTCCCGTGTGGCCTCTCTAGCCACTCCCCCATGATGGGCCTTACCGCCGCAATGACGGCGTGCCCTGCGCGTGGTTGCCCAAGTCGTCGCTCCCACTCGGCCACCATGACCTGGTGGAGCCGGGATTTCTCGGCCCGAATGTCCTCGGGCTCGGGATCGAATCCCCGCTCCCGCGCCTCCTTTCGGAACTGGTATAGTGCCGAAAGGGCCCTCGCTTCCAGGATCCACGGTGGCGATCCGGCCAGGAGACTCGCCGCTTCGAAGGATATCGTGCGGTATCCCCTGATGGCCCTGGAGGCCATCGTCCTCTGCGCCGTACGGAGCAGAGGCAGGAATCTGGCCCCCAGGGTGTCCGCCCACACGGGGCACCTATATAGGGCCATGGACCGCACGACACCCGCGTAGAGTCTCCTGCAGGAGGCCCCTGGGCCCTTCAAGTTGGGCAACAGCCGACTCAGGGCATTCGCCGTGGTGACCAACTTGGGGCGCAGGCTTCGGAGATGTTGTCCGAAGTCCCATCGACCGTCAAGCACGAGCCCCAGGTATTTCAGCTGGGGCTTGATGTCGATGGGAGTGCCTCCCACTGTAAGGCTGGCTCCCGGGCCTGGCCTGCGCCGAGGACCATGAAAGAACATGGCCTCGGACTTGTGCAGAGCCACCTCGAGACCCAGCCGCCGGATCCGCTCGACGACTTGGCCAACCGCGGTCGTGGCCCTCAGGGTTGCCTCGCGGTGCGTAGCCCCGCTCACCGTCACCAGCGTGTCGTCCGCATAACACGTGACGGTGGCACCGTACGCGAAGTCACCGCGAAGCACCCAGTCGTAACCGATGTTCCACAGTAACGGTCCCAGGACCGATCCCTGTGGAACACCGCACGACATCTCACGCCTACCGACTCCGGTCGAACTCGGGTAGACGACGGCTCTCTCCGTCAGGTAAGCCCCGACTATGCGGCGGAGGTAGAGAGGCACACCGTGGTACACGAGTGCCTCCCTGATGCAACTCCAGGGCAAGGTGTTGAAGGCGTTGGAGATGTCCAAGGACACCGCCAACATCACCTCGCCCCGGGCAACCGCATCCTCCGCCAGAGTCCTCACACGCATGATGGCATCCACAGTGGAACGCCACCGGCGGAACCCAAACTGGGTATTCGCCAGGTCCGGCCCCACTCTAGAGAGATGCTCGACGAGGCGCTTGGCAATTACTCTTTCGAAGAGCTTGCCCACCTCGTCGAGCAGCACTATGGGCCGGTACCCGGACGGCTCGTCCGCCGGGCGTCCCTTCTTGCGGATGAGGACCAGTTTCCCCGTCCTCCACATCTTCGGAAACTGGCCCCGCTCCAAACATGCGCTGAGGAACCCTCTCAGTCGGGGTTCGAGACCGTCTTCCCCTAGAGCTAGGACCCACGCGCGGCCTGGAATGCCGTCGGGTCCCGGGGCGGTGTTTTTCTTGGCTCTCAGCCTTCGCACCGCCAGCTCTAGTTCTACCCAAGTGACCTCGGGCACGTCGTCGCCAATCACCGCACTGGGCGCCGTACTGGGTGCCGTAGGCGACCGAGGCGGCGGAGCCATCTGCGGCGGAACATGTTCCGCTCGCGCCGGGAACAGGGATTCCACCACTCCTCCGAGCAGAGCCGGTTCGAGCACCTGGGTCAGCGGAGGGGCCCGGGGGCGCAGCTTTTCTCTTACCATAAGGTAAGGCCGCCCCCATGGGTCCCGCTCCAGCGTCTCCAGGAGCTCCCGGTAACAAGCGGCCTTAGACCGCTTGATCTCCGCTCGGAGGGCATTCCGGGCCTCCCTGTATCCCTCGTGAAGCTCCGCCAGTCGGGGCTCCGAATCTGCGGTACGGCTACGCCTCCTACGGAGTCGAGCCCACCGGCGGTGCGTGATCACGCAGGCTTGACGCAGCCTCGCGATCTCCGCATTCCACCAGTAGACCCGACGCCTCGGATTATAGGCTGGAGCCCTAGGCATACCCGCATCGCAGACCCGTGTCATGGCCTCCCGGAACCAGGCCGCTTCATCGTCTATGTCGACAGGCCTGTCCGGCGCAATGGCCCAGGCCTGTACGATGGCGGCCTCCAGGAGGTCCTCCCGATTCAGTCGCCCCAACACCCAGCGCGGCTCGCGTTGGGCCGATATGACCGGCGCATCACCCGCAGGAGGGGAGACATCGAACCGAACGTATCGGTGATCCGATAGTGTCTCCACCTCCACGGCGACACGCCAGTCCCGCACGCGGAGTGACAGGGAAGCGCTCGCGAACGAAAGGTCTATGATCGACCTGCGCTCCCCCGCCACAAAGGTGCCCACATACGTGGCTTCGGCCCCGCGATTCTGGAGAACTAAGCCGAGAGAATCGGCCCAGCTCTCCAGAGCCCTGCCCCGCGCGTTCGTGCGCCGGGAACCCCAAGCCTGAGACCAGGCGTTGAAGTCCCCGAGCACAAGAACCGGACGAGGCGTACAGGCATTGACGACGTCGGTCAGCCGCTCCAGCGACCGCCGATACTGCCCGATGAGTCGGTGTGACCCCGGCGTGAGATAAACGGCCACGACCGCAATCTCCCCTACACGCGCCGCTACGATGCCATGCTCCCTTGCGATCACTACAAGGGGAGGGGCACCCGCAGCGGCGTTATGCACCAGTGCCGCCGATCCATCCAGGTCGACCACCCAGGCGGGCCCGAGGGGCCGGTGAGTGTATGGATCGGCGACAGCGGCGACGTGTATGGACCACTGTGCCATGCTCTGGAGCAGAAGGGCCTGAGCATCGACACCGTGGCCCACGTTCGCCTGCAGGATGCGGAGCTGGGGATCCATTATGGAACCATCTCCGCATCCCGCACCGAACCGTTGGCGGAACGCCCGCCTCGCGGCAGCGGCTCCCCGCGGGTGCAGGCCTTGCTGCCAACCCTATGGTCGGCCGGCTTGCCCTCCGCCGCACACCTGAAACAGTGCGGCGGAGCTTCGCAAGTACCGGCTCTGTGACCGGGTTGGCTGCAGCGGAAGCAACGGTCGCCGACCGTCACCTCCGCCTTGCACTGCACACCCACGTGGCCGGCCGACAGGCACCTGAAGCACCTGTCCGGCCGAGCCTGCAGGAGCCGTACCCGGACTCCCACAACGCCGCCTACCGCGAGGACCTTCTGTTCGGCAGCCTTTTGAGCTGCCGCGATGGGGCAGCCGACAACTGTTGCCCCCTGTCCGCGACGGCCGTAGCGAATCGCTCCGACCTTAACCGCCTCCAGGGGGCAACCCCCGGCCTCCGCCACGGTGGCCCGAATTTCTTCGGCCGTGATGGAGTCGTCCAGGTCCGAAATGCGCAGTTCTGCGCACTTGGTGGGCCTGGACACCCGGACGTCGGCCGCATCCAGCGTCTCCCTCAGCCTAGCCGCGATGGCATCGGCCTTGGGACCACTGGAGGCGCCAGGGACGTGGATGAGGCGGGCACCGGTCCGAGTGTGTGTCACTCGGAGGGTCCCCGCCACATCGAGGGCCCTCATATCTATGAGGCCCCTCGCCTGTTTGACCAGGTCCACGTACTGCACGCCCCTCTCCGTCGCCTCCGGTGTCATCGTTAAGACGACAGCGGTGGTACGGGGGACGCGCAGCCTTCCCGGCGCTCCCCTCGCGGCAGCCTGGGCCTTCTTGGCCCTTTTGGCTGCCTTTTTGCGGGCATTCCGCCTTTTTTTGGCCTCACCGACCACCTCCCAGCCCTCTGCCGGTGCAGAGCTACTGGAGGCAGTCGGGGCCGAAACCGGTGCCAGGGCCGGGGCAGGGACCGAGGACTTCTTGCCCTTGCCCTTCCCCTTCCCCTTTCCCCTGCCCTTAGCTTGGGCACCCCCGGCTGGTGCAGCGATAGTGGCCGGAGCAGCCGGCGCAGTGGGCGCGCCGCGGGCCGACTCCTGCGGGGTCCCCGCCGCCATCGTACGGATGGGGCCCCGTTTGACCGCCGCGGCGTATCCGCCACTCGGCTGCGCCAGGGGCGGACGACGGATGGAGTCCATTATGGCCTCCAGACAAATCCGCGTCCGCTCCTCGTGCGCCGCCTGCCGCGCTTCCATGGCGGCCATTGCCGCCATGCAGGCCTCCAGCGCGTTCGCGGACCCCGCCGGCACAGGCGCCTGCGCCTGCCAGGGCCGCGGCTGGGCGAGCCGCAACGTCGGCCTCGGCTGCGCCGGCAGCGGCGGCCGCGGGACCGCTAAGCGCGGCGGGAGCGGCGGCGGCGGCAAACGCGGTGGTGCCGGTGACGCCGGTGGCGCCGGCTGCACCGGAGGAGAAGGCGGCGCCCCCGGCCGCACCGGCGACCTGGACCGAGATGGTGGCGATGGCGGTTCCGGCTGCGCTCCGACTCTCCGCCTCTCTGTGCGGGCCACACGGTCTTGGAGCGCCGCCAACTCAGCCGCCATCTTGGCCATCTCCCCGCGGTATTCCGCCGCCTGCCGCTCGGTTTCCCCGAGCAAGGCCTCCTGACGCCTGCCGAGGTCAGCCCGCTCCTGCTGCGCGCGGCCTAGCTCCGCCCTGAGCAGATTGTATTGCTCCACTAGGCGGAGCGTCGACCGCATGAGCCGGTCCTCCTCCGGCGTCATAGCCCCAGTTCGGGCCTCAGCAAGGCCTTTAAGGGCCTCCACCACCTGGTTAGAGGTGGTGTCGCCGGCACAAGGCAAGGGCGCCGCCGAGGAGGAGGAACTCGGCGGCGCCATGACACCCTTCGGGACTGGGGCTGGGGCACGCTTTTGAGGGGCAGCCCTCTTGCCACCCCGCGTCTTTCGGCGACCGAGCGCCGCAAACTTGGGCGGGGGAGAAAGATATTCTCCCTCCTGTCCGCTGCTGGACGTGGACCCGTCGGTCATGCTGACCTCCGGGTCCGGCTCATAAGGCCGAAGGGGAGGAACCTGGTCCCTCTTTCCGGCTGAGCTCCGGGTTGCTACGCCCGGACTGCTAGCCCTGCTCTGGGCGGCGGTGTCAGGGTGGTCCGACACCGCTTGGGACGCGACCTCCGCGTCTTGGTGCTGCGCGACCTCCGCGCAGACTATTTCGCTTGGTAAGGGGTTTTTTTGGGTTTTGTTTTCAAGATTCTCCATAAGTTCCCACGAGTAGAACCGCTCTAATCACACTTCCTGGGTGACGGCCATTCCAGGAAGCGGGGTACATACTGTGGAGGTCCCCAGGTATCCACAGGTTTTAAGCGACTTCGCTGTCGGGTTTTCAGACTTTTCCTTGTCGCGGGCCGGCCAATTAAGGCAAGCCCCACGGCCCCCAGGATATCGGCGTTCCCGAGTGTGGCTAGCACTCAGGTCGTTGTCGATATCTCGGAGGTTACGCGATGCGGGGGAGTAGCCAACTCTCCCAACGCCGACGGAGGCACGAATGCCCGTCAGCCCCTGCGCGAGCAGTGGGCCGACCCGTCCCCGGATCCTACGGATCCCGTCGCCTCTCCCATGTCTCCTCTGCTAAAGCAGAGGGGTACTGGGAGCGACGGCTAGCCCTGAAAAGGGCTGTTGAGGTGGGAGGAACCCTACGGATCCCTCCCCGCGGGCCTTGCAGGCCCGCCATACCACGACCCCCTCGTGCAATGGGGTCAGCTAGCCCTTAAAAGGGCTGTTGGAATGGAAGGGTGTCCTACGGACCCCTTCCCGCGGGCCTTGAAGGCCCGCCATCCCACGACCTCCTCGTGAGGTCAGCCGTCGGGTTATTCGTCAACGGCCAACAGAACTCCCATGGTAGGAGTCTGTTAGCCGTTGTCCAGGGTGCACCAGCCCCCCCGCTTCCGCTCCCCAGGACCGCGGTCCAAAGGGGGAAGAAACGGAGAAGCCGACGTGGAGGTTACCCAACCAGCACCCCTGGCTTAATGCCTAGCTAGCTAGCCTTCTAACCTAACCTAATCAAGTCGGATTGCGCAGCTATCACAATCAACCTATTACTAATTTTCTGTGAATACACCTCTGACTACTCCCTCGGGGATTTTAAGGTGTAAGTATAGTATGTATGTATGTAATTTTCTATCTTGCCCCATCTTACGATTGGCCTTAGTATTAGCCAACCAGGTTATTAAATGTAATACGGCTGAATATCATTCAGGCCGTTAATTGAATGGCGCCGTTTAGTTAACTGCCTAGGCAGTTAATTGGACGGCTGATTAAGCTAGTTGGCGGCGACGTGTATGTAATGGTGGCTCTCTTTCCTGAGACTTTGCCTTCAGCTTGCCATCAGGCTAGGTGAAGTCAAATTGACGTGTCCTATATAAAAAAAGACATACATAGAAAGAATCCCAGCGTTATTTAAAATGTTAAAACACTAAAGTAACAAGGTCTTATAGCTTATAGTTTTTGACAGTTTTTATAAGCTTCGCCTGTATGTTTGTTTGTATGTTTGTTTGTAACCGACTCCTTTGGACGCGATTTTGACCCACTTTAAAGGGCCAGATTTCGTTCAAACTTTGTAGACTTATCGAGGACCATTGACAAAACACTAATTTAGAAAAAAAATCCATTTATCAATTTGCAAAATAAGATTTTTGTTAATTTATATAATTTTAATTTCCAACCATTGTCTTTAGCAGATTTATCTAATACTAACTTTCGCCCGCGGCTCCGCCCGCGTAGAAGTCGGTTATCGCGACCAAACGTAGCCAAATTTCATCAATATCGGTTCAGTGGTTTAGGCGTGAAAGTGTAACATACAGACAGACAGACAAACAGAGTAACTTTCGCATTTATAATATTAGTATGGATTAACTTATTTTCGAAAACCAAAAATAATTTTTAATTCAACAAAGCATTCAAAAAACTAAAGAACGTGCTTTTATAGAGAACAGAACTAAAAAAATAGAACATAAGTTTAAGTAAATTTAAATTAGGAATAGTGTTACAATTTTCAATAAATATTTTAAAAAAGCGTGGGGTGCATGGTGTCAACAGTTATTAAATATTTTATTGACAGATATGAGTAGAGTGATTATCATATTAATAATATCCTAAAAAGCACCCCACGCTTTTTTTAAATATTTAATGATATTTTTAACACTATTCTTAATTTAAATTTATTAAAACTTATTTTCTACAATTTTTTTTTACGTCGGTTCTCTGTAAACATACAATTTCAAGATATTTGTTTAGTCTTAGTTTAGTTTGGTATAGTTTACTGAAAATGGACAACAGAATCGCCTCTCTATCTTCCTGCCTAAATACGATATGCGAACACCTCAAAGGCCTTTGAAGCAACCTGACCCCATTCGGGGGTCATCCATTACAAGTCGATTAGGGGCACTCATGTACCCGTTACGCAAATGGAGACTTTTATGCTCGATGACGTTCCAATTTGTTGCCCCTTCCGCCGTTATAGTTCATAAGGTAACTAATCGTTTGGCCATGTTTGATTTATTTTAGGCTGTAGATGGACTGAAGATTTTTGAAGTGAAAACTTCTTTAGCGGCGTTGGATAGGTGTAAAATGTTAAGGAAGCGTCAGGATTAGTTGACCTTTGAACCGTAACCGACGACTGACGTCATACAAGATTAGGTAAAGACTATCTATTTTGCAATTTACCATAGATAGCGTCGTAGCTTTAACGGTAAGCACTTCGACTGTAAGTCCTTATACCTAGTTTCAGATAGTATCGGGTTCAAACCACCTGGCCTTCTGAAACTTTTTGTGATTATTTTTTCTTTTTGTAATTTATTACTTTTTATGATTTTTTTTTTCTGTAATTTATTACTTTTTGTGTTTATTTTTTCTTTTCATAATTTATTAATTTCTTGTGACAGAAAATTAGCAGAAAATAAGTGATAGGTTCTATGATTAGCGCTATATTATAGGTATGGTATAGTATGTTCTTTTTTATCTTTTTCTATGTATATAACGAAGAAAGAAAAAAAGAAAATGTTTTCACTTCTGCCGGCACTCCCAGAGTGCAACCCGTCTTTTTTTTATACCACTTAGGTGGCAGATAAACACACTGCCCACCTTATGGAAAATGGTAACCGTGGCCTATGGACGTATGTAAAACCACGCATTTCACACTCGTGCTGCCGACCCTGTAAACACAGAGAGTTTCTGTGCCGTCAGAGAAGAAGACAAAGCAGAAATAGCCTTTGGACATTCACTTTTTTTTTACATATTTTGAGAAAAGAGCCCTCAATTTAACTACACTCCACCTCATGGTTTGATGAAGTCAAAAATGTAAAGTCCACTTTTCTAGTTACTATAAATTCTAAATTGCCCCGTCTTTAAATGTATTCTTTTTGTCACTCCGAACACCAATTCTTTTTTTTAAAGAGTTGGTATTAACCGACATCACAGAATAAATAATCCGAAATAACTAGTATTCCTTCCAGTAAGTGGACTCACGGTGGAAGTGCAAAGTCTAGGATTTGAACCTGGGTCTTTCCGACCTCCCAATCGCAAAACCAGCTTCTTAACCACCAAGTTATGTATTAGAAGTTTATTAAAGTCAAATATAGCAAGTCACGGAGACGCAAAGTAAACAATTACCTCTCTACAGAAAGCTGAAAGATTGTGAACCTTCTTCGAGATATTGAGGTCGGGCGCAAACAGGAAATACACTTTTACTCTACCGTTTGTGAAATAACCCTGACCCATTTTCGTAGAAAAGAATTTAATGTATGTACAGTCAGTATCATTAAAATGTTGACAACAAAGGTACTCAAAATAATCCAAACACCAAATTTCCAATTTTATTTCTATCTACTACTACTATGTATAATATGTATGTATTTACAAAAAAAAAGAACGTATCTAAGTATGTTTATCCGCATTCTAGATTCCATAACACAAGCTAGTTAAGCTATGCTTACCATGGGTCTAGATAGCGTTGTGTGAAATGTTGTGGAATATTTATTTATTATTATTATTATTTATCTCTAACTTTCAGTGAATACACCTCTGCCTACCCCCTCGGGGATTTACAGGTGTAAGTATATGTATGTATGTAATTTTCTATCTTATTTCGAGGTAGTGCCCCATCTTACGATTGGCCTAAGCATTAGCCAGCCAGGTATTTAAATGTTGTAATAAACGTTACCGTTGAATATTTTTCAGGCCGTTCATTAAATGGCGCCGTTTAGTTAACAGCCTAGGCAGTTAATTGAACAGCTGATTAAGCTAGTCGGCGGCGATATATATGTACAGTCAGCATCATTAAAATGTTGCCAACAAAAGTACTCAAAATAATCCAAACACCAAAATTCCAATTTTATATTGATTATTAGAGTACTCAAATAGTTGAAAGTATCCAGAGTGGTCCAACTATCTTAACAATTGGTCTTCCAGAATTCGGTCAGTTAGTAGAGTATTCATATTCATATACACAATCACGCCGGTCGATGGTATCCAGTCAAGTATAAATTCAAAAAATCTAGACATTCATACTTTTCTCACTAATGCAAGTTGCTAGCTCATGGCTTATTCAACTGTCAACTATAAAAAAATACAAAAGACAGTCAATTGACACAGCTTAATCAGCTGTTCAATTAACTGCCTAGGCTGTTAGCTAAACGGCGCCATTCAATGAACGGCCTGAAAATATTCAACCGTAACGTTTATTACAACATTTAAATACCTGGCTGGCTAATGCTTAGGCCAATCGTAAGATGGGGCACTACCTCGAAATAAGATAGAAAATTACATACATACATATACTTACACCTGTAAATCCCCGAGAGGGTAGGCAGAGGTGTATTCACTGAAAATTTGTGACAGCCTTATTGGGAAGGTTACGCAATCCGACTTGGATAGGCTAGGTTAGAAGGTCTAATGCGGGAGCGGAGCATTAGCCGCATTAGCCTTCGTGGTAATTTTTTTTAAACTATACAGCAGGTAATAAGTCATTATTGTAGCTGTTGATTAAATGGCTAGGTAAGTAATTAAACGTCATCGATCCAAGCTATTTACGTTAATCAAATGGCTGAACACCATTCAGGCCGCTAATTGAACGGCCCCGTTCAGTAAAGAGCCTAGGCGATTAATTGTAAGGCTGATTAAGCTAGTTGGCTGCGACATATACTTACTATTTTATAAATCCCAATTTAAACAATTATACCTACCAACTATTTATTACTACTTAAGATAAGGCCGCTCATTGCATGTGCATTATCACTACATAGTATAAAACAAAGTCGCTTTCTCTGTCCCTATATCCCTTTGTATGCTTAAAGCTTTAAAACTACGCAACGGATTTTGATACGGTATTTTTTAATAGATAGAGTGATTCAAGAGGAAGGTTTATATGTATAATACATGGTTAATATAGTAGAGGGTGCAGCGGGAACGGGATCTGAAGCTACGCGGGCGGGTCAGCTAGTACACTTATAAAATTGTTATCTTATAATACTTTTATGGCAGACAATAAAGAATATCTTATCTTGTCTTAAGTATGACTATCTATACTTGAACCCGCGACTATGCCAAATAAGTACTTACCTATTTGAATTAAATGTTTAAGCATTTTGCATGTAAAATATTCAAATTGATTTAGATAGGAAAAATATTGCATTGGTCTAGGCGGGGATTGAACCCGCGATCTTTGTCTTACAGGGCCAATGCTTTGACCACTAAGCTATCAGACCAGTCGTCAAAGCATTGCCCTTGTAAGGCAAAGGTCGCAGGTTCAATCCCTGCTTAGACTAATGCAATATTTTTCCCAACTTAATCGAACTACTTACCTATTCCGGTAAGTCTTAAGGTTAAAGGTAACAGTTCTTTTTGGCAGAGTAATCTCTAGGTTTCTCAGTCCTTCAGGTTTTGAAAACTAAACGAATCATTTACAATAATCATCATCATCATCCTAGCATTAATCCCAGTCGCATCCGAAGTCTTCACGTCCGGGTCCGCTTTTTCCAGTCTAATTAGGGCATCCATTAATAACATGAGGTGTTCTAGGGGGAGAGGGTATCAAGCTAAATCTTTCCAAATGTCACTTAGCGGGGAGGGGGAGTCTTGGCAAATAATCACATTTTTTTTCTCGCAGAAAACGGTGTAAAGTCGCGTGACATATTATTTATCCAGTAGTCACTCCGCGCACGCGTCTCCATGGACTGAATTAAATAAATTTTTTCTTAATTTTTGTTTGATATTTATAATTTAAAAAATATATAAAAATTATATAAATTCACAAATACTGGTCTTTGCTAGTCTTCAATAAAAGTAATAGAACTAGTTTTTTTTTTTCTCAATAATCCAGCACGTTTACCATTCAAATAGAAGTTTTGAAAAATCTCGCGTGAGATCAGGGGAGAGAGAGTTGAGGAAATCTTACGATACCTCACGAAGGGGGCGGTCCACGGAGGACAGAATATGATTAAGTAGCGGAGATGCCACAGTCAAATTTCTCTTAAGAAAAACGCGTGACCAAATGCGGGTGGGAAGGGAGACGCGGGGGGCATGACGTCATACCTCGTCCACGTCTCCATCTAGTGCGTCATAGCGAAACCGAACAGACACAGACCTTGTCATTTTTGTTATATAGTTTGACTATTCGCCACTAAGCGCTACACAGAATTCTAGAATAATCTATTTTAAGGAAACAATTTTCAAAAATAAGGCCATCTTTTGGATTATAGCAAAAGCATTTAGGGGGCTAAATGATTTGGCCTTATACCGACAGATGGCCCAATTTTTTTTACTTTAATTTTCAATTTTAGCAAAATATTCCATTTAATAAATAATTTAACATTTTTGAAATTGCTAATGAAGTCGGGCGAGATTATTGTGATCATTTTCATAAAATGAATTGAGTTATTATTACAACTAGTATACATGCCAGACTAGGTTACTTATTTCTTCTGTACGCTAGATGGTTCTGTTAAGACATTTTTTTCGGAAAAATTAATATTTAAATATAGTGGACTTACTGATGAAATGTTATACCCTTAAAATGTTGAAATTGTTTATTTTTACACTTTGTACATCCTTGTACTGTACACTTCATTCTTAAACCATGTTAAAGCTATTTTTATCCTTGAACTTTTGACCAAAAATGACAACCGAACGCAAGGACGTTTCACTAGAACTGGATGGTGACGTCACAGACCAATTGAGTCGTTTTGACATATGGAAGGCTCGCGACTCGATTCCCTTGTAACATCTCCGCTATCATTTCCTTCTCCATGGGGCGGTCGAAAATATCTCAAAAACGCCTTACGTAATTAACGACTAAAACTGAACTTAAACTTAAAAACGACTGTCATATGACCTCCACAACCGGCTGGTGATATCGAAGTGTCGCAGTTAGACGACTGCCATAGATGTTCGTATGACAACCGGGACCGACAGCTTAATGTTCTCACCGAAGCATGGATTTAACTAGGCCAATGCAGTTGCGCCGCGCGACAGTATACGTGGAAAATAAATGCCTCAACGTGACGTTGCCTGGCGCCAAAAGTAGGTGACGGTCCAAGAAACGCTGCTTGATGTCGCGTAGGATGAAATGCGTGCCAACGAACTAACCAACACAGGATGCCGAAGACGGTGCAAAGTGGAGGAGATTAAGTAGGAAGGCGGACCTTGGGTTCTCCCGCGCTAGGCGGCAGGAGACACGCTAGGTTGATGATGAATGCAGGTAGACATATTCATGTAATGACGATCTGAGAAAGACTGCAGGCAGATGCTGGATGCGGTAAGCCGAAGACAGGTCGCTATGGCGCTCATTAGGGGAGGGCTATGTTTAGCAGTGGACTAATATAGCCTGATGATGATGATGATATTCATGCATACAAATATGTGCACAGAGCGGGAACCCACGTCCCCTGAGTCGCGTTCACAACCGCTACGCCAAGCTACATAAAAATTAACTCAAAATATAACCTTTTTACAGTATTAAAAGATGTTTATGAATATTTTTATTAATTCGTCAAAAAGCAATTTAATTTAATTCTAAGTATATAATACAAATACAAATTCAGTACCTACTATTTGGTATTAGTCGAATAACCCACCCCCGATCGCTCCCGGTGCAAAGGTTCCTATCATACTTACCGCGTTTCCACACTGGATTGCGATGGCCAGCCTCTGCACCAGGAACGATCCGGAGCGGGAGTCACCAGTGGCCTCCATGAGCCTCTGCCCAATCGCCCTCACAAGGCTTTTAACTAACTAAATATAACTGTCTTCTTAACTGGCTTCTAACTAAATATAACTGTCTTAGATTATATATAGCAGATAGAGTAATAGCAGCGCGGTACGACTCACCCATAATGAGGCATATCACCAGTAGAGTGAAACCCTACATGGTCACTTTAATTAATTGATTGATATAATAATATATATTGAATTAAAGGATTTATACGCTATTATGAATTGACATTATTGTTGACTATTGCATCTATCATGGCTTTGTGTTACCTACTTAATTTATAATCGTTTTTAATTATTAGATTTTTGAATTATATTTTTTTTACTGACATCGGATGTAATGCAATAATATGATATCGATTGATAATAATTTCTTGATTTAATTGTTTAATTGTTGACATATTTCATACTAACCATTGATGTAAGACGAATTGTTACTAACAAATTGGGCCCAGTTGCCATGAATAAAATGATATTTAATTTAATTTAATTTAATTTAATAAATTTAAGTAAGATAAAATTTTTCGTGTTAAACTTGAATGTCTCAGTTAGCTGAAAGTTATTCGATAAACCGCAAACAGCAGTTGTTAACTTCATCATATTCACAAACTTACGGTATTCACTAAGCGAGGTAACCAATTTGTCTCGTCTTCGAGTCTTCACTCGAAGTCATATTGCATTCGCGCGTAATTCTCAACTTTGCAGACCTCTTAACTTTTGATTTTTATAACACTGAGGTGGCCACCACACGGCCCACCCAATAGAAAGTGGTTACCGTGGCCTATGGACGTGTGCAACACCAGGGGAGTCACACTCGTGCTGCCGACCCTATAAACACAGAGAGTTTCTGTGCCGTCAGCGTAGAAGACAAATCAGGAATAGCCTTTGGTCTTCCCACTGACAGCACAAACTCTCCAGTGAGCTCTAGCTACCCTACTCATCACCACCGGGAACACAACACAAGGTTATGTATGGCCGCGGTATTCTGTAGGGCGGAGGTACTTAACGCTTCTATTAATGAATTTTTGAAGTATTTACGTTAAAGGTTCACTTATAGACGAGTTAGTTTTATTTTTTAACTATCTCCAAAACAAACTAGAACCCTTGTGGAATCACTTACAGACAAATAAACATCTGTCTACCTGTCTAGATCCTGTCGCAGTCATAAGTACCTGGAACCTCAAATGTCAATCAGTAATTAACCAGTTTGCACGTGACGTATATACCTAAGTCGTCTACCATCAATCTCAGAAATTAGTAAACTATAAATGATTAAAAATTATCTTTTGATTTGATAATCAACTACCTTATTCTGAAAAAAAAAAACCCTGTTGAATTGAGAACCTTATCCTTTCTTCTTTTTTAATTTTGTTTTATTAGAATGAAAGTCTACCTCAATTTGCAATGTCGAGTTCAATCCGGGATTACATTTGACATTCGCCGAGTAGATTCCGTTAAAAAATCAGCGAGTGAGCTTCATACATGGAATTCGTTTTTAGTTAAAAGCACCAAAAATGTTTCGTGATAGTCCATTATTTAAACGCGACGAGAAAAACGTCACATCGCTCTGGTTTTAACTAAGTTAAGCCAAGAGTGATGGTTATCTACTTAAAATATATATTGAACCTTATTCTATGTAACATACTACAAGTACTAATGCGTTAGGGACAGTCGACAAATGAGATACGCTTACACTTGTTCATATAAAGTTGTTATGTCTTTGTGGACTGTACATCTTTTCAGAACTATTTCTATTATTGTTCAGCCCATTGACTAAATAAAGAGTCCGCTACAGTTTATCGAAATACCCTTGAACGATATAATGTTTTCTTCATGAACTCGCTAGTGTGGCATTCGCGAGCGAGCGCGATTCGGCCCCTTCCAATATTGACATCAATATTGACCTTTCAATATTGACGCTTGATTATATGGCAAATATAATTCTATAGAAGGAATGTTTATCGTTGAACAGTAACATAGAATTGTACTTTTATCGATGCGACGACGACATGTCTTGGTTCGTAGAAACATGCCAGAAAGAAGTAATCTGATACTGATTGAAATATTCGCCGAAAGCACCTTTTCCAACACTATCTATGTAGTCAGAGCGTTTTCACACTCATCCGATATCCGATATGCGATATCGGTGTCGGACGCCGATAGCCGACAACCGATAGCCAACACCTGGTGCTGTTTTCACATTTATCCGATAAAATCGGCCCAATACGGCCATTTGCTCGAAAGCACAGACTAATTAGAGATGCTAGGGATGAAAAAAAAGAGCAAATAGTGCAAGCAATTTTCGACCTTATTCACATGACATGCTATCTAGATTTTTTTCTTATATTCGTGATCCGCGTCATCAATTAAGGCGAAAAGACTAGACACTATGAATAAGACACTATGGTCATAGTATATTAAGGTCGAAAATTGCTTGCAGTCGCTGTTTTAGTCTTTTTGTGATCCGATATCGGGGCAGCACAGTGGCATTGGCTCCGATAACCGATATCGGGCTGGCCAATGTGAAAGATAGACACATATCTCATACATTTAACTTCCTCCGATATCGGATGTCGAATATCGGATATCGGATGAGTGTGAAAACGCTCTCACTTTGACGATAAAATTGATTCACTCAATGATCACATTTCACAAAATTCAATTGTGACCTCTTTCGAAGAAAAGTATTTTGTTTCAATGAAAACTTAACTCGGCATGAAAACTTAGCATGCTGAACTTTCTTATAAAAGTTTACTTTCAGAAAATCTTAAACGAAATCCGTACAAAACAAGCTCAACCCCGAGAAGGTCACTCCACTAATGACACGCTTGTATTCGTCGCCATTATAGAAGCTGAATCTCTTGAGTCTCTCCAGAGCCCTGAGTACTCGACCTTGCAAATAATGATGAGCTGAAGTACACTCTAGAAACTCATCTTTAAAGTGCCATTTTGCTTGAGTGGTGGTTTCCGTTACAGGTATTTGATGAATTTTTGCTGAAGCTTTGAGCTAGTTCGCGAATTGGTAAACGTTATACTAATTTTCCTTTAATAAAATATAAAGAAGAACAAAGGAATTGTTCGCCTTTGTAGCGGAACTGTTTATAAGATTATTTTTTCTTCACATTGTTTTAGGAGCGAAGGGTAGTTGTTTAGACTGACAGTTTATTTTATTTAACACCTAATCACTTTTATGGAAATTGTATAAATAATAGGTTGTGCCGTATTGTGTCTACGTATAGACAAGCAAACGAGCTGAAATAATTATAGAACTTTAATAATGTGATTTAGGAACGATAGTCATAGTTTGGGGAAAAGTCTACATTTACGGCGGGATTTGACCAGGCACATTCTAGGGGATCAGTCTGACCAACTAAGTTACCTGGTAACGTCCTGAATTTTAAGTAACTGTCTCAAGACGTACGTATTAGAGATTTTTGAACGTCCAGTATTGAGACGCTATTGGTTTGCGAACTTCTAATTAGTAATTTGTATAATTGACCACAATGTCTCTACTATCACCTACTACCAAAAATTGCAAAATTAATCCGACGAAACACCATCGAAACATTATTTATATAGCAGACAATATATGACTCCAATTTGTACCACAAGACCACAAGGACGCTACGATCAAGTAGGCCACTTACAAGCCATCGCTTTTAAAATTTTAGCACGTCAATTTGAATTCACCTCGCCTGATGGTAAGCTGAATGCAAAGAGTCAGGAAAGAGGGTCACTATTACATACACGCACCATGTTAACAATGGTGGCACTCAGCTTGACGGATTGTCGTGTGCGGTGGAGACCCACCGGTCCCACTAGTGCTGCGACCCCAAGGCCCGGCTATGCACTTGCTGACAATTGAACGCAATACAAACTGAAATTGGATTACTATGGAGGGTTTTTGGCAATCGTGCACGGTGGTACCCACCCGGCCGAAATTTGTGCCATTAAATTTCTACACCATCGAAACACTATTTAATTAATAGACTTGGCCTCCAGTTAAATCAGTTTGTCAGAGAAGCTATTCCCCTTGGATTGGACTGTTCACGGGTTCAAATCCCGTCTTTAAAGTTGATTAGCATACGCATACGAAAATAAGCCTACGAGTTGCTTCTAAATTTCATTCATTAGGCTATCTTGTTGAGTGACACGCGGATATTATGGCTTTATCCCGCCAAGCCTGATTACTTAGCCCATCATTGTGTATGAAAAATATTCTTTACCTCTTCAATTATAAAAATGAGAATATAATATAACAGATGTTCATTTTTTTAAAACTTTACATTTCTGATTTAATTATGTGTGTTACATAATTTATTTTAATTATACCTACCCAAAGGTAAGGCAATCCGAGGCGTTCATTAACAGAATTGGATTCATAATTGTACCTTCAGCATTCTCCAACACTGTAAGTCTGGTTTCTATATGAATTCCCACGAGTTTATAACTAAGTAATGTCGTAGGTAGAGGTACAATAAGTACCCAGATTTCGACAGCTTCGATTGTGGTTCGCCTTTTCTCAGTTTCCAAATTTCGCATTTTGGAGCCCAAAATCACTTTCAGCTCTTTTGATAGGAGAGTTTATTGCCGTTTAGTAGGCACTTCTACACGAGCTACATGGACGACATAATGGCGGATCCTGGCGCCAATTTATTTAAACAGTACTTAAAGCAGTCGGATTTTTTCTTTTTGATAATAGGGTAGTGTCCTGAGTCAACGGATCATCATAAATACTGCTTTATGTCGTAGTTTTTCTCAACAAATATGCGTAGTAAACTAAAATATTGCCTAACTAAACTGAAACTATGACTTTACATTATTTTAAATTTCCACAATAGTTCAAAATATAAACAATGGAAATTAGACAAAATGTATAATTCATTATTAAATTTCGAATCTATCTTATTAAACATTTACATCTGTAAACGCAGCGTGGACTGAGATAAATGCGATATTCGCTTGCACTTCAAAAATTTGGTGCAAGCACCGCCGCCGGTACGTTTTTTTTTTTTTTTTTTTTTTTTTTTTTTTTTTTTTTTTTTTTTACGTGCGGGAAATCCCCACGGATACCCGCCCCTCCGGAGCCGGAGGGGTGGGTTATGTCGGACTCGAACCGACTAAACCGCACGCCGTCTGTGGGTCGTGGTGCTAGGCCGAAGGTGAGGTTGTCTTGCGACATATCCCTCGCACCCCGGCTGACCCAGGGCCATCCCTTTCGGTCTGGCCCTCCTCGGGAGGTGGGGACCACGCCGTCCCCGACTCAACCCCGGTGTGGGGAGGCGCGCATCGTCCTACGATGCGCGCCGCCGCCGTAGCCTGCTTCTGCTAGGATGACGGGTGGCTCCACCCGTCACCCTCAGGCCCGCGCTCATGGGGGGCGGAGGTCTGTAAGCGCCCTCCGACGCCCGAGCCGCCTTCGGGCGCGAGCAGCGATGTCAGCGAGTCTTTCTCGCTCACCGCGCCGCGCCCGCTCTGCTGTCTCCTTCGCGAGCATGACCTGCTCGCAGAAAGAGGCGCTGGCCGCCCACGCATCCGCGCAGCGGACCATCGCCGCGAGCAGGGTGGAGAGCGTGAGCACTCTCACCCCCAGGGCCTGCACAAGCTCCCGCCTCGGCGTCTCAAACGCCGGACACTCGGTGAGCGTGTGCAGCCCCGAGTCCACGCTCGCGTCGCAGTGATGGCACTCGGGCGTTGGCTCAATACCCATCAGATGCAGATACCGCCCGAAGTAACCGTGCCCGGCTATCATCTGCGTCTGACGGTACGAGAGGCTCCCGTGTGGCCTCTCTAGCCACTCCCCCATGATGGGCCTTACCGCCGCAATGACGGCGTGCCCTGCGCGTGGTTGCCCAAGTCGTCGCTCCCACTCGGCCACCATGACCTGGTGGAGCCGGGATTTCTCGGCCCGAATGTCCTCGGGCTCGGGATCGAATCCCCGCTCCCGCGCCTCCTTTCGGAACTGGTATAGTGCCGAAAGGGCCCTCGCTTCCAGGATCCACGGTGGCGATCCGGCCAGGAGACCCGCCGCTTCGAAGGATATCGTGCGGTATCCCCTGATGGCCCTGGAGGCCATCGTCCTCTGCGCCGTACGGAGCAGAGGCAGGAATCTGGCCCCCAGGGTGTCCGCCCACACGGGGCACCCATATAGGGCCATGGACCGCACGACACCCGCGTAGAGTCTCCTGCAGGAGGCCCCTGGGCCCTTCAAGTTGGGCAGCAGCCGACTCAGGGCATTCGCCGTGGTGACCAACTTGGGGCGCAGGCTTCGGAGATGTTGTCCGAAGTCCCATCGACCGTCAAGCACGAGCCCCAGGTATTTCAGCTGGGGCTTGATGTCGATGGGAGTGCCTCCCACTGTAAGGCTGGCTCCCGGGCCTGGCCTGCGCCGAGGACCATGAAAGAACATGGCCTCGGACTTGTGCAGAGCCACCTCGAGACCCAGCCGCCGGATCCGCTCGACGACTTGGCCAACCGCGGTCGTGGCCCTCAGGGTTGCCTCGCGGTGCGTAGCCCCGCTCACCGTCACCAGCGTGTCGTCCGCATAACACGTGACGGTGGCACCGTACGCGAAGTCACCGCGAAGCACCCAGTCGTAACCGATGTTCCACAGTAACGGCCCCAGGACCGATCCCTGTGGAACACCGCACGACATCTCACGCCTACCGACTCCGGTCGAACTCGGGTAGACGACGGCTCTCTCCGTCAGGTAAGCCCCGACTATGCGGCGGAGGTAGAGAGGCACACCGTGGTACACGAGTGCCTCCCTGATGCAACTCCAGGGCAAGGTGTTGAAGGCGTTGGAGATGTCCAAGGACACCGCCAACATCACCTCGCCCCGGGCAACCGCATCCTCCGCCAGAGTCCTCACACGCATGATGGCATCCACAGTGGAACGCCACCGGCGGAACCCAAACTGGGTATTCGCCAGGTCCGGCCCCACTCTAGAGAGATGCTCGACGAGGCGCTTGGCAATTACTCTTTCGAAGAGCTTGCCCACCTCGTCGAGCAGCACTATGGGCCGGTACCCGGACGGCTCGTCCGCCGGGCGTCCCTTCTTGCGGATGAGGACCAGTTTCCCCGTCCTCCACATCTTCGGAAACTGGCCCCGCTCCAAACATGCGCTGAGGAACCCTCTCAGTCGGGGTTCGAGACCGTCTTCCCCTAGAGCTAGGACCCACGCGCGGCCTGGAATGCCGTCGGGTCCCGGGGCGGTGTTTTTCTTGGCTCTCAGCCTTCGCACCGCCAGCTCTAGTTCTACCCAAGTGACCTCGGGCACGTCGTCGTCAATCACCGCACTGGGCGCCGTAGGCGACCGAGGCGGCGGAGCCATCTGCGGCGGAACATGTTCCGCTCGCGCCGGGAACAGGGATTCCACCACTCCTCCGAGCAGAGCCGGTTCGAGCACCTGGGTCAGCGGAGGGGCCCGGGGGCGCAGCTTTTCTCTTACCATAAGGTAAGGCCGCCCCCATGGGTCCCGCTCCAGCGTCTCCAGGAGCTCCCGGTAACAAGCGGCCTTAGACCGCTTGATCTCCGCTCGGAGGGCATTCCGGGCCTCCCTGTATCCCTCGTGAAGCTCCGCCAGTCGGGGCTCCGAATCTGCGGTACGGCTACGCCTCCTACGGAGTCGAGCCCACCGGCGGTGCGTGATCACGCAGGCTTGACGCAGCCTCGCGATCTCCGCATTCCACCAGTAGACCCGACGCCTCGGATTATAGGCTGGAGCCCTAGGCATACCCGTGTCATGGCCTCCCGGAACCAGGCCGCTTCATCGTCTATGTCGACAGGCCTGTCCGGCGCAATGGCCCAGGCCTGTACGATGGCGGCCCGCCGGTACGCTGAGACGTCACAGTGTGCATCGATTTTGTATAGCGTGTTCGGGCGGCTCGAGAAATTGAATTTTTAAAATCTTCTCTTATACAATTCATTGTATTATTGTAAAATGTATCGTTTACGATAGTAAAAGAGAACACAATCAATACAATCAATCGTAAGTCTTTTGTAGTCCACTGATGGACCTCTAGTTCAGGTAAGATGGCATATCTTCTTCTCCCAATGCTCACGATCCTCCGTCTTCCGCATCCAGTCTGTCCCAACCACCTCTTTCAGATCGTGAACTATATCATGAGCTATATAGGTAACTTTAGTTCTTCGGATGACCTCGTACTTATTTTTGTACCTAAATAAATTAAAACTTATCGCTGGATTCCATAGAATCTTCTTTAAACAAATTGTCCTTCGCATCAAAGCAGATTTATCTGTGTGTTGCCCAAAGAGCTATTCTCTAAGCGTGCTGATGAAAGACGAAGGTGCGAATTTGAAACTATTACAGATAATGGGTCCACGGCTGATTATATAGTTCTTAGATCTCAAATTAGAGCGTTTGAAGCAGAAATTTATGAGGAAATTATTCGGTAGATAAATCAGTAAAGCGAAGAAGATAGATAAATTAATATCTTCTTCGCTACTCATGTAGATATCCAGCACTTATTTTCATGCAAAATGAAATCTTTTTTAATAAATAAAACTTATTTAGCCCGCGGCGTAGCAGCTTGGGATCCTATCTAGAATGAAAACTATCTCGGTGAGCTATTTCCAAGGCATTTTATATTGCCAAGAATATACATATATATTTTTCTTTCAACGTTTTGAATTCTTTGAAGACTTCTTTCAGTTTGAGCTTGTAAATGTATAAATGCGTGTATCGATTCGGCGTACTTTCACGTTATGGTCCATCGCATTTCCAAACTTCTGGATTACCGTTGATCGCGACTTTTAACTTCGAATTTCAGTGGGACAGTCAATACTTTCATACAATTTTACTACCTATACAAACACGATCGAAACTGTGCCCAAAATCTTTCGCTCCCAAACGATTACAGATTCAGCCAGTGCATGCCCATCTACATTTCACTCTAGCAATCAATTCCCAACTTATCCAAATTTCATCGAATATTTTAAATTACAAGCAGCTGAAATTTTAGTTCGACCTCACTGCCCTAACTCAACGCAGTAATATAATGAACTTCGGTGTTGCTACCTTCAAATTATACACGAAAACATGTCTTTGCATATTTTAGATGTCAACAAATAAATACACGTACTGGCAACTCATAAAGCTGGTACGTGTTCTGTTTCAAATACATAATTTCTGTAATATATATCCAACTTTACGCAACATGGCATTTGATTAGGTACAGGGGACTGAAACATGAATAAGTTTTGTTGTTTTATATGTACAATGGATGTATGGGGAAACTGAAATTCGCCCTAAACTTAGACGGTGTATTTAGTGGGTGCACGGATAGTGCACTGTATGATATGAATAAACAGTCCTGAGTTCTGGAAGAGCGGAAATGTTGAGGCAGTCAAATTAAGGGCCACCATGGCAACAATGTAGGTGTGAGATTATTCAGGACCATTAACATTTTACACACGGTATGTGAGCGAAAAGATAAACAAGAACGTACCTTTATGTCGTTTTGGTCACGAGGTATACCGAGGGACCCTGGGTCGGTAGAATGAAAATCGAAAAAATAGGTACGTCGATCGAAAATCGCGATCGATAAGGTACTGGTGGTAGGTGGTAGAAATTTGATGGCACAAATTGGTCACAAATTTCGACCGGTTGGGTACCACCGTGCACTATTGCGAAAAACCCTCCATTGTAATCCAATCTCGGTTGAATTGCGTTCGGGTGTCAGAAGTGCATAACCGGGCGGCGGGACAGTGGTAGCACATGTGGGACCGGTGGGAGTATGGTACCACGCCAAAATGATGAATTCCATAGTACGGCAAAAAAAAGAGCCACAGTACCATCAATAGTACTGTTTAATGGTACCACGGAAAACAAACGGTCACGCGGTGCATGCGACGTCTCTCGGTCGGTCCTCTTTTGATGAGGCAGTCAAGCTGAGTGCAATCATTGTTAACATGGTACGTGTATGTAATGGTAACCCTCTTTCCCTCAGCTTACCATCAGGCGAGGTGAAGTAAAATTGACGTGTCCTATCTACAAAAAAGAAGATAGGATATGACTGAGGATGGTAATAGACAGTCTCTCATTTACCTAAGTAAATCGATCCAGATGTGATTTACACGATGTATGTACAATATAACTATATAACTTACATATAATATGTGTATGTAAGCCCTCAAAACAAACCCGTTTCAATTGCCCCTGTAAGGCAAAGATCGCAAGTGCAAACCCCGCCTAGACCAATGCAATTTTTTCTATTTAAATTCATTTCCTTTATACATATAAACCCCTTGAAAGCCACAGAAAAGTGCCAGTACTTACTATAAGTCCTAAATATAGAATGGGACTAGGCAGTAACGACTGGTGGCGGTCGGAAGTCCTTTGTTAGATCTAACGACGGTCTCTGCCAACCGGGTCTTTGTTATAGAGGGGAAATGATAGCTTGTTGTAGCCATATAGGACTTTATGAATGAATGCCTGGGTTTTAGTTCAAAAGCGGAATGGATCATAATGTTTTTCTTTTATAAAGGAACCCTTGAATTTTACGATAAGTGTTGCCTGTGGCCATTCGCTCACAGATTATATAATATCGAGTGATAAGTTATACTTTTTACCAGAGATCTAATCAGACAGACAATCATAACTATGACACAATAGTGTTTAGTGTGACGCATTTCCTCTTGTCTTTATGTTCCGTAAATATAAAAAAATTCAAAAAGTTCTTATATCGGGTTTTCATTCAAAGTTTCATCCCCATTTTGAACCCCCTTAAACCCCGTTTTCGCGATAGAAGGTAGGCTACGTCCTTTCCTATGCTCTAGTCCGTCTCTGTACCGAATTTCATCAAGATCGGTTCGGCCATTCGAGCGCGATTGAATAATAAACATTAAAAAACAAACTTTCACATTTCCAATATTAGCCAGCATCCTGCGTGCTTATACCTTTTTTCATTGGAGCTAAAATAAATTTATGATAGTCAGCTAACCGATTAATTCAGTCGCCGGATCGCTTCAAGTATTAAACATGATTTGATAAAACTTTACGTAGATATGAATTAATACATATTTACGAACTGCACGAACTTAGTATAATATAAGTCTTCAGGCTTTCACGACCTTGTCTCCGAACTCGTCGTCGCCCGGACCTGCGCCACTGAAGATGTCGACCGCAGTGATCGACGATACGTCTGGTACGCAAGTTTCAAATGGACCAGGGCCAAACAGCCCGGAAGCAGTATATTCTACATGCACGAACTTAGATTTAAACCTGCAACTAATTTACAAAGATTTCTATCGTAAAATGCACCTTCTATAAAACTCCTTGCCGAGCTGTCATGCCGTCCTCGCCAGTGCACCCTTGCCGTGCAGCTGACACGCGTCATGCAAGTTATCCGATACCGCAACTAGGTCGGACGTCTCAGTAGCGACGTTTAATCAATAGCTATTGTGGCCAGTCCATTCACCACTTTAATACAACACCAGCGGCCGCTTGCGACTTCGTACGCGACGCGTGGAGTGAGTTAAACTTTCAACCATACTGTTTAAACCCAAAAAGGGGATAAATTTCTAAGGATATTAATACACCTCCATATTGTAAAGCATACATTTGAATTTCAAGTTTCTTCAAAAACATAGGACTTTCATACAAACTCAACCCTTTCTTTACCCCTTTAGGGGTGAAGTTTTGTAAAATTCGTTATTAGCGCAGGTCTACACCGTATTAGGAACCTACTCAGTGAGCGTAGTGTGTAGTATTGTACTTTTATATATTTTTATTCATTTTATTTTATTTAGTCAACAGCCTAGGCAGTTAATTGCACGGCTGATTAAGCTAGTTGGCGGAGACATATATATAGATTTATTTATATAGTTGTATATATTTCTTCGGGAACATATAACAGACCCCCGGTTTCGAGTATTATGACCTGCAATTTTGTTATGTTTTGGTCTACTGTAAACAGCAGATGATGACATTTTCTTCGAAGTTAAGGCATCGATGTTTCGGGACATTTGGTGGGTACCATGAAACGCAATAATCTCGCAATCAAGCCTAAACACGACACGTGACTCTTCGTTGTGCCTATCCTGTACTATAGGTCTTCACATATGAAATTGCCGAAATTTTCTAACAGATTCATGAGTTCGTTATTCCTGTAATTTAATAGCTATTTCCATTATCCATACTTTGTTTGAAAGTTGATTTCAAGATTTTAAAACTCTGTATTAAATTTTGTTTTTATTGGCCGCTTGATTAAATTCGATCTTCAAAAATAGTACTTCCTAAATGCATATATATATATATATATATATATATCCATTTTGATGATAAATTTCGTTATACAATTTTATAGCCGACCCTTTTCAAAAATTTAATAAAAGTTGCTGTTAGCTTAATGTGGTCTCATTCATACACAAAAAAAATCATAAAATTTGGATTTGTCATTCCTAAAAAATGCAAACAATGTTAGTACTGCAAATTGGGTTTCCTCCAACAATAAAACGTCAATTTCATATGTAACGACCCAATATTATATTATCTGTGCCCTGCCAAAAGTCACATCCACAATTATGCTTGTGCTTATCCCTTTAGGGAAATATAGGTGTGATTATATAAGCGAATAGGAACCGAATGGCGCACTGAAAATCTATAACATGCGTATCCACTTATCGTTAATGTAATTAATATATTCCTGCTAATATCTGTGTCCTTAAGTAAGATTCATTGTTGTGGCCTTCATAAGATACATTCGCAAGTAGGACTCTGTAGAAACAGCGGGCGGACATATGTTTTTATAACTCCAACAAACTTAACTACTGGAATTAATTTCTCCCATTCTACAACATTTTATTACAAATCGTTAACTGTTCAGTCTGTATGGTTATGGAATGCTCTGCCTGTATCCATCAGACGCGCACAATTCCTGGCCATTTTCATAATACAGGCCAAAGTAATGATGACAGGCCATTATCAAACAGAATAAGAAATTCTAACACCTATCTAAGTTATGTAGACCACTACACCGTTTGAGGTTGAACTGACCGACGCATCTTAATTTTTGAAGTGAAAACTTCTTTAGCGGCGTTGGATGGGTGTAAAATGTTAAGGAAGCGTCAGGATTAGTTGACCTTTGAACCGTAACCGACGACTGACGTCATACAAGATAAGGTACAGACTATCTATTTTTCACGTTACGATAGATAGCGTTGTAGCTTAAACGGTAAGCACTTCGACTGTAAGTCCTTATATATTCAGATAGTATCGGGTTCAAACCACCTGGCCTTCAGGGATTTTTTGTGATTGTTTTTTCTTATGATAATTTATTACTTTTGGTGATTTTTTTTTTCTTTTTGTAATTTATTACTTTTTATGATTTTTTTTTTCTTTCTGTAATTTATTATTGTTTGTGATTATTTTTTCTTTTCATAATTTATTAATTTCTTCTGACAGAAAAATAGCAGAAAATAAGTGATAGGTTCTATGATTAGCGCTATATTATAGGTATGGTATGGTATGTTCTTTTTTATCTTTTTCTATGTATAAAACGAAGAAAGAAAAAAAGAAAATGTTTTCACTTCTGCCGGCACTCCCAGAGTGCAACCCGTCTTTTTATTTTCGTGCGGAAATCCCCACAAAAGGACTAAAACCGCACGCCGTATCAGGTCTCAGACCGAGGGTGTAAGGTGGACCCATAAGGCATTTCCTTGAAACCCAATGGACCGACGCACGAGAATTTTTTCGAGTATCGTAGTTCGTACGAGAACGTAGCCATTATTAAAAAAAAACGATATGTTTATTAATACCGTCTGTCGTTGTCTGTTTTCGAAGATCAAGGATACAATTACCATTTTAAATTTAGTCACCTTTGTGAAATATTCACTGATATGCATCATGCCATGACAAAGAAAGAACGTTTGAAGAACAAAAATGTAAATTGTAGCAGACAGATATGTAAATCACACTATACAAAATTAAAAATATATTACCGTATCTGTGCATAGAAATCAGCTAGCTAGTTGGGCGCCGAAGTAAACGTCGGAATCCAACGAAATGACTGACGAACAGCTATTAAATTCGTTGGATGAAATTGAACAGGATGGCTTAACGGTATACACGTCTGTAAAGAATATAATTGTTATTACACCTTTTCATATAACTTTATATGAAAACTAGTCTGTGATGTAGATGTCGGTTATCACGACTTTCAGTCTTATCTCCGGTTCTACTCAAACGATTGCGATCAAACTTACGTAAGATTTTAGGTATAAAAAACTGAAAAAAAAACTGCATCAAAATCCATTCGATAGTTTTGCCACAATCGTGAAAAAATTGACAAGAATTTTAAAAAATTCTCACACTACTCAAATTCCCTCAATACACATATATAAACATCTACAAGATTGAATACAATATTAGTATACATTAAATTCTACTATTATTCATTATTACAATTTATTTTGAACATTAAAATACAATTTTTATCATATTCCATGTTATTTTGTGGAAATCCTCTTGGATACTTGACATGTTGCTGCTGTAATATGTTTGACTACTATTTATATAATAGTTACACTAATCATGTTTTAAGAGTCTGCATGGTACGACCAAATACATGACTTTACTCTTACTCTCTTGCCAACTTTCTGCTCAGTAGTCAACAATTAAGAGACATCGAGTAACAAAATCATTAGCCGCCCATAATAAATAATATAATTGGCAACAATAGATATGGGGGTCGGTGTAGGTCTTAGTGGGACGGGTTCTTTCGCCAGGGAACTCGTCCCTATAAAATACTAAGTTATGCCAGTTGTGTATGCCTAGGAGTGCGAAGCTAGGCTATCAAGCACGCACCGACAAGTACGTCATACACGTCCACGCCATCATTAGTGTGCCGACCCAGACTAGTGATGGGCCTGCATATTCTCCCTACGCAGGTCGTCCTCCCCGGGCACTGTCGTGGTCAACAACGAGCTCGCACTCTTCTCTACCTACCTCGTGGCCACTACAGCCAAGTATGACGTGCGAAGGCGAGTCTTCGGCGCCTTGTGTCACTTGCAGTTTCCGCTCCGTTGTCGGGCCGGTGCTGGCTATTTCTGTGGAGACTGACGACTCCTCAGTTCTGGTTGCCTCGGTCCCTTGGCGGATCGGGCCTGCAAAATGACACCTAACCGAATATTCTGGCTAGGGGAAATAAACCCCGAAGAAAAGAAAAATATTGACCAGGCTACTCTCAAGCCTTGGGGTCTATAAATCACCTAAAACAGAGACTTTATTATGGAAGCGAGACTTAAAACAAAACTACCCCAGGAGGGTACCAGTAACACTGGAGAATCCCTCCCTGAGACTATCTCAGGCCGTCCCACCGTATCTGGGGGGGACAAAATTTCGCTCTCTATGGTGGACAAAAGATATGTGCAGCAAGCCTTTCACCCAAGCCTTCTCCAAAGACCAAGAAGTGCCTCAGTTGGAAGTGCATCGCATGCTACCAATAGGAAACCACAAGACCCCGAACAACCAACATCCTATTACAAGACTCTAGCAAGTACCAGTACAAACACTGAGATACATATTATTGAAGATTCACCTACTCAACCAACAACACCAACAAATAACTATGAGAAAGAATGGATGCAAGCCATGAATAAAAAACGGCAGCGATCAAGCCCAGAGCCACTCAAGTCACAAAAGCAAAGCAAACTGGACACATATTGGCTTTCCCAACCCACACCATTATCAACTTCCAACAGCTTTGCTGTGTTGGAAAGCGACCAGCTGCAGGAACCAAATAGGCCCCCAAAATTGAAACCTAAAGTAGATAAGCCACCACCGATTTTTGTTGATAAAGTGAGTAACATCCAACCGCTTATAGAACTTATGGAAACATATGCATATAACAACTATGATCTGAAAGTTCTTCGTAATGAACAGGTAAAAATCCAAACTAAATCAACAGAAACATACACAGCAGTGGTCAAAGAATTAGAAAAAAAGAAAACGGAATTCTATACGTACAAACAAAAACAAGACAGGAGTTTCAAAGTAGTCCTAAAAAACATACACCCCTCAACTAGTACGGACGAGATAAAAGATGCACTAGACAAGCTTGATCATGAATGCACTAATATCTGGAACATCAAACAGCGCACCACTAAAAAAGCACTACCGATGTTTATAGTGGAATTAAAACAAAAAGATAATAACAAAACTGTATTTGACATAAAAAACCTACTGCACTGTAAGGTAGTACTTGAACCGCCAAGACCAAAGCGAGAAATCCCTCAATGTGGAAATTGTCTCCAATATGGACATACGAAAACGTACTGTAAGAGAAACCCAAAATGCATTAAGTGTGCTGGGGATCATTTGTCGGTTGATTGCCTACGAAAAACCAGATCCGATAGCGTTAAGTGCGTGCTGTGTGAAGGAAACCATCCAGCAAATTATAAAGGCTGCAAAGTATACAGGGAGCTACAAAAAATCAAATATCCACCAGCACCTGCAAAGTCTCAACAATACAGACAACCATATGATAGAACTAAACAATCATACAATCCATCAATTGTTGGAACGACTTATGCCGAAATTGTGCAAAATAAAACACCACCGAAAACAAATGAACCTAGCAATAAAATGAGCAATGACCAGATCTGTGACATAAAAGAGTTAATGATGACAATGAAACAAATGATGGAACAATTATCAGCAATGACAAATCTAATCTTAAATCTCACGACTAAATTAACTGCACACTGGACTCCATAAAAATGGTCCTCTGGAACGCCAATGGGCTGTCACAACATACCCTTGAGGTTAAAAAATATATTCTATTAAATAACATTGACATCATGTTGATCTCAGAAACGCATTTTACAAGGAAGAGCTATTTTAACATATCAGGATACAAATTCTACCACACCATGCACCCTGATGGTAAAGGCTATGGAGGAAGTGCTGTTCTTATTAAGAACAACATTAGACACCATTTGGTTCATAACTATTGCACTGAGAAAATTCAAGCTACAAACATTGTGATAGAGGACTGGTCGGGACCTGTTACAATATCAGCTATATACAGCCCACCAAAGCATGTCATAAAGCAAGAGGAATACGAAGACTACCTTAAAGCCTTGGGACAGCGGTTTGTGTCTGGCGGCGACTTTAATGCTAAGCACACATTTTGGGGTTCTCGGATCATAAACGCAAAAGGTCGACAGTTAATACTCACGATAAATAAACTCCGACTGGACGTTATCTCAACCGGAGAACCAACATATTGGCCCACTGACCGAAATAGGAAGCCAGATCTCATTGACTTCTGCGTCATTAAAGGTATTAGCTGCACCAACTTCACCTGCAAATCTAGTACTGACCTGTCCTCTGACCACTCTCCTGTTGAAGTATTGTTGACTCGAAGAATTCTGCAAAAAGAAAGACCTTGCCGCCTACACACTCGCAGAACTAACTGGGAATACTTTCGAGAAATAATAGCCAAATCTCTTGATGTCAATATACCATTACAAAAGGATGAAGATATCATTGGCGCAGTTGAGCATTTTAACCACTCGGTCCAGCAAGCTGCATGGGAAGCCACACCCTCACCTAGCCAAATAAATCGAGATGGACCTCAATGTTCTCCATCCATCAAAAAACTACTTGATGAGAAGCGTAAAGCACGAAAGAGGTGGCAATCCACACGATACCCAGGTGACAAAACAATATACAACAGACTTGCTGCACAACTTAAGCAACTACTGAGCGATGATAGAAATCAGAACATTGCAAAATATCTACAACACCTGGACGCTAAACCCTCGACAGACTATTCATTGTGGAAAGCAACAAAAGGCTTCAAACGCCCAATAACCCACCAACCACCTTTGCTGAAAGCAGACAATTCATGGGCTAGGAATGATATTGAGAAAGCCAATGTATTCATGGAGCATCTACAAGAAGTCTTCCGACCAAACCCCAATAATGGCTCCACAAAGACAGAAATGGTTGCAGATTTGTTGAACCAGACGCATCAACTAGAGTTGCCTATTCAAAAATTTAGCAGAGCGGAGATCAAATCAGCAATCAGAAAACTGAAGGTTGGGAAAGCACCTGGATACGACTTAATTACACCAACCATTCTAAAAGAGCTACCAGAGAAGGGCATAACGTTTTTGACGCAGTTGTATAATGCTATCCTACGAAGGGAATATGTACCTCCTCAATGGAAAGTAGCAAAAATCATAATGATCCCAAAACCGGGCAAGGGCCTCGAAGAAGCTAAATCTTATCGGCCGATTAGCCTTCTCCCAATTACATCAAAAGTAATGGAGACTTTGATCCTTGGAAGGTTGAATCCAATTATTAAGGAGAAAAAACTAATACCCGACCATCAATTCGGATTCAGGGCAAAGCACGGTACAATTGAGCAAATCCACAGGCTCGTTGATGGCATTGCTCAATCATTTGAACAGAAAGAATACTGTACAGCTTCTTTCCTTGACATATCACAAGCATTTGATCGAGTCTGGCACGATGGTCTCTTGTACAAAATTAAAAAGACACTGCCCATTAACTATTACAGTCTAATAAAATCTTACCTGCTGGATAGATGCTTTTTTGTCAGTCAGGGGGAAGCAAATACAGAGCTTAAAAAGATAGAAGCTGGGGTGCCGCAAGGTAGTGTAATGGGACCTACTCTGTATCTTCTTTATACCGCTGATCTGCCGATATCTGACGATGTTGTAATGGGCACATTCGCTGATGACACAGCAATCATGGCATCAGATAACTCACCAATTCAAGCCTCTCATAAGCTACAGAACAGCCTGGACAAAATTACATCATGGCTAAAGGACTGGCGTATCAAAGCCAATGAAACCAAATCGGTCCAGGTAACATTTACAACCCGACGACAGACTTGTCCTCCAGTCACATTAAACAATGTTCAGCTTCCACAATCTGACGAAGCAAAATATCTTGGAATGTACCTGGACCGACGCCTAACATGGAGAAAGCACATTTTTACGAAGCGCCTAGCAATGGGGCAACAGGTGCGCAAGATGTATTGGCTGATTAATAAAAACAGCCAGCTCTCAATGGAAAACAAACTTTTGTTATATAAGAGTATAATAAAACCAATATGGACATACGGAATACAGCTGTGGGGCACGGCTGCCAACTCCAACCTAGAAATTTTGCAAAGGTTTCAATCAAAAATGCTAAGGATGATAGTAGACGCACCATGGTATGTCACTAATGAAAGACTTCACCGAGAGCTTGGCATCAAAACTGTAAAAGAGGAAATAAAGGAGAAAATCACAGCTTATAAAAACAGACTGCAGTTGCACCCTAACATATTGGCATACCACCTTATGGATGAAATATTTCCAAGCGTGAGGAGACTAAAGAAAAGAGTTCCTCAAGACTTACTGTAAAATATTATTTTAAGGGGGCATGTCACAGGACCTGTACCCCACAAACCATCCATCACTACATAAGTATTGCTGAATGTCTCCTAGACAGATTGCAATAACAAATAATAATAATAAAAAATAAAAAATAAAAAAAAGATATAATGATTGCCGCCATAATATAAGCCAAGAAGTATATATATCGACGGTTAAAAGGCGAATTGATTCAAGCGCCACTTTGGGCGATATTGAGTTATATACATCATTGGAATCGTGGAATTTTTCCGCGTCGTTTGAGCCGGGTTTGAGGTTAATCTGAGCACTTTTTTGGCGCTTGGCTCCATTACGAATTTGGGTATCTTTTCTATTTACGAGGTATCAAGTGTAGCAATTTTGGTTGTTTTTTTCGAAGCATGTATATAGACCCATCAAAAAAAACGTTTTTTCTTACTATCTGTAGTTTTAACCATTAATCCCTGGATGAAATAAAATAGTTTTGACATTTGAATTGTTTTTACTTGATCATAAATAATTTAACATGGATGTTAATTCATTTCGCTTCAACCAGATTTATTAATGTATGCACCTTAAATCATTTTGCCTTGAACATTTTAACATTATCTCTGTCGCTTGAATCAATCTTACCTGAATAAGTATAATGGAAGTATATGACTTGTGCTAATTATCCTTGACCAGTTTTTAGTGTTTATGCCATTTAGAACAATTTTCTCTATGCATAAAATAAATATCTGCACGTTTGATTCCTATATATTAATTTAATAATTAAACTTATGTCATACTTAAATCAGTTTACTTCTTTCACCTCGCATTAAAAATGGCATTTATATCTCAAGCAACAGAACACAAACCAACGCGGGTAGGTACTTAGATCCACAACACGCGTGTCGCGCGTGGATTCGAGGTCGGTTATATTAGTGATTATAAATGTTACCTATGTTTACAGATACCTACTTAATTTTACGTAAATGAATAAATAAAACAAAAATTGATTCATAAAGCGTTGTTTTATTTTGTTTCGGTTTACAAAATCGATTTTAAAGTCTCATGTTCTTAAAAGTATGCCAATTTTATCTATTTATGTTACTTTTCTTAAAATTGATGTGTCATTTCATTCGCTTTCCCTACATCGTGAGATTTATTTTATTACCTTTGAGCTATTTTCCTCAATTCAGATTCAAATAAATCTTGCGATTAAAACAATTTGCTATAAATAGTTATTATAACACTGTAATTTGAGTCATTCCTCCTTGAACAGTTACAACTAGGTGAGCGGTTTAACTCATTTATCCATGAACAGTTACAACTAGGTGAGCGGTATAACTCATTTATCCATGAACAGTTACAACTAGGTGAGCGGTTTAACTCATTTTTCCATGAACAGTTACAACTAGGTATACGGTTTAACTCATTTATCCATGAACAGTTGACAAATGGGTAAGTAATTTAAATCATTTATCCTTGATCTGTTCAAGAAGCAAGGAACACATTAACTATTTTGCTTTGAATACATAAATCGTTATTGTGTACATGGACCTTTCTGCCCTGATCAAAGAATTGTGCAAAATGGCTCAAGTTACATCTAACTTGCTTTAAAAACACCTTTTATTTGTTATAATATAATCATAAATTAGCATAAAATATACCGCTTTTTAGTTGGGGAGATTTGTACATTTTTATTGTATACTTTAGGAACAGTGATTTTTTTTCTTAAAAAAAAAACTTTAAAATGCTCTCCTGTAAAGTTCTCAAAATGGCGCTTGAATCAAGTCGCCTTTTAACCGTCGATATAAGTATATATGGCGTAGCGGTAGTAAACGCGGCCGCTAGAGTCCGTAAAGGAGGCGCGAGTTCGATCCCCGCTCAGTGCAAATATTTGTATGCGATTCAGATGTAAACATTGTAAATTCGTATATTAAAATAATCTCTACTGCGAACCAATAAGGTGTGTTTTCGTTTTGCAGTGTACTTTAGGCTAATTTGGTGTTAAAGACATACGACCAACCAAAACAATTGTTCTATGTGTGAGTTTGGCGACATTGGTTCCGCTATAGAATCTGTCCTATCACACTTCTAACAGATTTTTTCTGTTCTGTGATCCGCGCACGCCAGGGCGTCGTTTGTCACGTGATTTAGGCCCAAGATATGTATCTCTATACAGCATCCTGCTTGGAGCTGGATGTCATTAGCAGACTCATTTCACAGTCGGAGCGCTTCCTTTGTCGACTTCCTTCAGAGCTCAGGGGCAGAGAAAATTGCGCGCACAAGATTTTAAAATATATTGTGTAATGGTTCTGAAGATGTTGATGCAATAATAGAAGATATTTACCTAGGATTGGATATTTTATGGAGTTCTATAATAAATTAAAATATGAACACTGAAAAGTCAACCGCGGCACTATTTGAAACTGCCAACTTTGGCGCAAAAATCTGCCATTTTTTTTTTTATCTTAGCATTCCTGAGGAATTTCTGGGCTGAAATTAAAAAGAAAAGCAAGTGGTATCATCAGTACCCAATTGGTTACAGTACTTGACTGGTTACATTTTGTAATATCATAAAAAAGTTGAAGGAATTATTAAGATTACTTTGTTTTTGATTTAAATTCGCAAATCGGTATCACATTCCAAATACCGTCGAGTCTACCAACACAGCTACCCGACACCCGTTTTGATTTTTACAATCAGGTCTATTATTATAATATTAACTAAAAATTATGTACATTGGAAGTATTATCATACCTTAAATTAATTTTAATTAAATTAAATTAATAAAGTTACAATATAATTACACAATATTAAAAAAAAGTCAAAATCTCGAACTTCGCTTAGGTTTACGTAATAATTCGTGTATGCAATATTAACATATTCTGTGGTTTGTTATAGGATGGTGACGTCATAGAGTTATGTCAAGTCAGCGATGTCAGGTCGGGCGGGTTGCCGAAGGTAAGATTTAATTATTTTTTTCATTTTACTTGCTCTTAAATTAGCTTTAATTGCACGCAATTAGGCACATAATGAGACCTGTTATCAAACAGTGACTTTTTCAAGGCTATAAAATACAAGAATGTTATAGATTATTTTTAAAATTTTGTGGGTTGAGTTGCTTTGTTTAAAAAACAGTTTCAATAAAAAAAGGTCGTGTTCAATAGTACAAATAAATTAATATACGTAGGTATATTAATTTATTTGTACTCTTGAACACGACTATTGAAATGAGCAAGTAATTTGCTTGCTCATTTCATGCAACTTCGTATTTAAGTAGATAATTTCAACTTGTACGAGTTTAATAAACATAACTTCAACTCAATTAACTAATAATTTTTGTTTTCTTTATAAAAACTTTAAATTCCCCATTTAGTCTGGGACAAATTAAAGAAAAGAAACCTCTTTTAGTCTATGGCCGATCGATAGGAAAATATGCTATTACACTTTAGCACAGAACAGATAAATATAGGTACAGAGCCTATTTGAATCAAAATTTGAGTTATGAGTGGTTGAGTGAATGAAAGAATATTATGCATTATTTCGCTATTATTTAACAAACTCAAGTGTAAATAATAATATAATACCAAGTAACTAAGCTAATCGTGATAAAATCTGTTAAAAACATAATACTTATGGCAATTATTTTTGCTGTGTATAGCACGTAATGTAGGACGCCCAACAGCCAGGTGGAAGGATGACCTCATCAAGGTTGCCGGGAAGCGCTGGATGCGGGCTGCTTTAGACCGGTCGTTCTGGAAGTCTATGGGAGAGGCTTATGTTCAACAGTGGACTATGTGCGGCTGATATAATGATGATAACACGGGCTCTGAAAATCTGTGACCTGTGACTTATTTTATCACAGTTCCCAATCTTATATAAATTCTTAATTTAAAAAATACCGTGAAACATTTTTAGTATCGTTTTAAGACACGGTAGGTAATTAGACTAAGGTAGCTCACGCACGGCCTCTACAGGATGGTTTTGTACAGTCAGCAACAGATCGATCTTGATGAACAAAGAACTCAAAAAGATCTTGATGCCTTGGTTTTTCCCCTTCCTGTTGAGTAATTGTTCTGATATTTGATACACACCTTTAGTTCGGACAATAATACAATTTAAATCAATAAAATAGTTTGATTTGTTCTTTATACGAGAGTTTTAAAATCATTTTGAGGCTTTGAATCAAGATATTTCTGTCGCTAGCGGTACAAAAGCGGATTGCGTTCATAAATAGAACTCAAGGGACTTATTAACCGTTTGGAAGGAAAATGAGTGGATAACTTTAGATTTGAATTTGTGCGGTAATTGTGGGTATATATATATACCACTTTGATTCTTTGCTATTTATTCTTAAACACAAATAATTGTGGGTTTAGGTTAATCAGCCAGATATTTTAAAAATCATGGTTACCGAAATGCAGGTATTAATACACCTCTGCTTACCACTTAGGCGATTTACGGGCGTGCGTAATAGGTGTGTCAATGAGCGTGTGTGTTTGTTCATTGTAAGAGCGTTTTCACATTCATCCGACATCCGATATAGGTGTCGGACGCCGATAGCCGACCACTGATAGCCGTCACCATGTGCTGTTTTCACATATATTCGATAAAATCGGTCCGATACGGCCATTTGCTCGAAAGCACAGACTAGATAGGGCTGCTAGGGATGAAAAGAAGAAAAAAGTGCAAGCAATTTTGACCTTATTGATATGACATAGTATCGAGTTTTTTTCTCATCAGCGTCATCAATTAACGCGAAAAGACACGTAACTAAAAAAATCTCATTAAGGTCGAAAATTGCTTGCAGTCGCTGTTTTAGTCTCTTTGTGCTCCGATTTGGGCCAACACAGTGGTGTTGGCTCTGACAACCAATATCGGGCCGGACAATGTGAAAGACAGATACTTCAACATAATGTCATACATTTGACTTCCTCCGATATCGGATGTCGGAAATCGGATAACGGACAATGTGAAAACTCTCTAAAAATTCGAGCTGCTGAATAAATCGACACAATACCAGTTATTACGATTGAGCCTCGTATACACCTAGTAAAATAATGTGAATTTCGAGTAAAGCAAATGTTATACTTAGCTGTAGGCGGTATATCAACGTTAATGAGGGCCGCTACCCTCTCATATGAGGAAAATCATATTATTACTAGTATACAAACACGGTGGGAATAAAGTTATTTTAGGTTGGCAACATTTTCAGCACAATTTTAATGGAACAGAAAGGCAAGGTAATTTGTTATTGAAGTTAAATTAGTTTTGATTGAGGGTTCGTGTGAGGTTGTTTTTAGTCATTAGGTTAGCTACAAAAGGTCCAAAAAGTAGGTAAAGGCGGGAGGGTAGATAGGATTAAAAGGTAATGAAGGCAGTAAAGGCACAGATTACCTAATAGTTGTCTGGTAACTCTTCAACAGAACTTCTTGTATTGTATTATTTAATTCATTGAAAGCATAGCTTGTACATAGCTAGTGGTGACATTTTTTGCCAATAGGTCTTTAATGAGGACACCTTAGTTAGGAGACTACGTACGACCTCAAAGTTCGAACCTTATCATAGAAACATTTATACGGACCTCATTTTAAGCAATGATGTATTATCTAATATATAAAATTCTCGTGTCACAGTTTTCGTTGCCAAACTCCTCCGAAACGGCTCGACCGATTCTCATGAAATTTTGTGGGCATATCGGGTAGGTCTGAGAATCGGCCAACATCTATTTTTCATACCCCGATTCGCGATAACCGACATCCACGCGGGCGGAGCCGCGGGCGACAGCTAGTCTAATATATAAAATTCTCGTGTCACAGTTTTCGTTGCCAAACTCCTCCGAAACGGCTCGACCGATTCTCATGAAATTTTGTGGGCATATCGGGTAGGTCTGAGAATCGGCCAACATCTATTTTTCATACCCCGATTCGCGATAACCGACATCCACGCGGGTGGAGCCGCGGGCGACAGCTAGTAAACTATAGATATTTCATGCATTAACATGGCGGCTTTCAAAAATTGCGTAAGCACCAAATATAAAAAAATAGAGCTAAGTACTAATTTTATACTTACGACTTTTTTGTTAAAGAAGTAATTTTTTTTTATAGTGCAATGTTTGCGTTGCTTATTGGTGCATAACATGATGACCAAAGACTTTGTACCTTGAAAATAACGTCCTTATTAGTAGGAATTCTCCATCAGCAAAGATTTTGAACGCATTGTAGGTCCAAGATTTATTAAACTGTTGATTGATGGCACTTGGTGACATTTGTTGTTACACATATTGAAAACACTTGTACTTTTTCCACTGTATGTATTATTGAAACTGACCGGTTTCGCCTTACGGCATTCTAAAAGGTTTACATATGTTTGTGAACATTTCTAGTATTAAACACTACGTTATTTAACATTCTTCTTGTGTTGCTAGTTTTAAAATTTAGTATACCAGTTAAAATCTTTTTCCCCAGATATAGGTCTCTATGTAAAACACCTTCATCATCTTTACTGTAGTATAAGAAAACCTTGTCCCATATCTCACATCTTTTACTTTTCTCAACAGGACTCCAAGCTCAGTATGAACTTAATGAACAAACACGGAGAAAGCCTGGAGGAGAAGTCGTTAACAATCTGCAGTGGGACAGATTACATCAATATCAACTATCAACACGTGATATGTCCTGACGCCGCTACTGCTAAGGTCAGTTACTTGATTGATTAAAAATAATTATTATTATTATTTATTTCAAGCAAATATTCACTTTCCAAACTACATTTTACACGTCGATAAATATAATTTACAATCTCATACAAAATTTTATATAACATCTGTGTTTGAACTAGATGAATTAATATCTGTATTCAGACAGTAGCCCTTGGACTTGATTTTTAATCAAATCATCAAATTTTTGATGACTATCGTAAAAATTCAGTCTCGATTTTATCTCCAACTGCGAAATGTCAAAAACGATCATAATTCCAAAGAAAAGAGAGTTAATTTTAGTAATTACGATTTTCCACAATTACGCCTCTATCTATTGTTAAAAGGATCACGATATCAATGTTCTTTCTAGAAAATTATGTTACGAAAAAACCATTTTTAATTTGATTTTGACAGATCAAGACCGAATTTCAAATAGATTTTTAATAGTAGAATTGACCTTCCGTTTTTGTTTGAACAAATCGCAAACACAAGAGGTTTGCCGGCCATAACCCCAGCGAGTACAAGTCTTGTGGCATTACGGCCTGAGAATCAGAAAATTTTGCAAATAAAAACCTACAAAACTACAAAATGGCGGATTACCTTTTGAAACTCTATATAAATTTATCACAATTATGTATTCACTGACCACTTTACACATGCCTTATAAAAATTCAGTCAATCATTTGTGTAAAAGTGTGCACTGTACACGTCTTGTTCACATCTCAGCCTTTGCATTCCACAAGGCAAAAGTTTATAAACGTTTTAATTTAAAACAATAATGCGTGTGTTTTTAAAAAGGTATGGTTGCAAGGACTGAGGAGGATCACCCACAATGTCAAAGCGAACAACGTTTGTCCCATGACTTGTCTTAAGAAGCAGTAAGTCTGATGCAAGCTTTCGAGGCATGGCTTCTTTAGACGGTTTCGTGGCAATTTTAAATTATATTTTGGTGGCAATATTAGATAATTAAAACTGCCTCGATTTGAGTAAAATCTGAAATGTTACCTTTCATTATGCTTGTTAAACCAACTTTTGTATCAAATTACTTAAAGGTAGGTACCGACTGACGTTACTGGCCGTTATGTAACATGTTATAAAGCGAGCATTCGTGCAGTTAATACGGGGTGCCAAACCAAACTTACCAGCAAGTCGATATGCATATTATACTAAGTTCCAAGCTCTGGCCGTGGTTTACTTTTAAAGGTTAGGGACTCAAGCGGCAGCCATAACAACTAATACAAACTGAACTTTTGAAGCTCTAAAGCACAAGCTTTAGATGCACCCTTGATTGGTGATCGAACAAAACAAACTAGCAAAGTGTCATACACAGAGATTTTACCTCACGTTTACTGCCAATTATGTACTTTACGGTGAGAAACGTCAGTCAATACCCACCTTAACATTTAGATTATTGCTCATTCCGAGGCAGAGATGGTAGTAAAGGTTTTAAAGCTTGTCGACTAACGATGACGGCGTTATCATTTTCATAAAAGTGGGGCAAATACGGGGGGTAATCAACTGTCACGTTAGAGCCAGCTTGCTCTAAAACCAGCTTTCAGTATTTTGTTTGCATTATTTTGGTGTTGATGTTAATGCCTTGTGAATTTAATTTTTCTCAAATACATAGGTATGATTCTAAGAATTTCGTTGCATAATTTTGAGGTTGTAATTTTCACAGCTCCGTCAGAGTTTTATGCTGTACTTTCTTTTATTTACATTTTATATTTTTAATTTATATTTAGATGGATTTTGTTTACTTATTTTAATTACAAAAACATTCTCAATGTCATACTTGACTAATTTTTATGGATGTACTAAAACCTACGTATGTAAAACATTTAAAAAAAAATCCTTAGATGTAAATGTTATGTTGTCTATGGTTATTTTAAAAATAAATGCATTGCGCACATATTTTTTAAGTGGGAATGTTTTAAATTATATTTTTACTTTCTTTAAAAAGTTTATTAAAATCGTAGAGTTACTTTAATTTATCACAACATAAAATAGGTACCTACCTACTTTAAATAGATGCTTTATAAGGATGTATTTACTTAATATTGATTTATCAGTGGACGTGATTTTCGTGAACAGCAACGTAATAATCAATTAATAACGCAGTTTAATTTGTTTCCATTTCTCATACTCGGGAAGTTATGTATATCTAAGTCTAACCCAAATGCCGGGTAGAAAACGTTGCGTCCCACCCCAAGGCGGGAAAGATCGTAGTAATTGCTTCCCTCCCTAGGGCAGGAATGAAATTTAAAAATAGAACACAATTTGGTTATGTGGTCTGCTAGGAAAAAAAATACTTAAGAAACAAAATTACCTATTAAAATAAATAAAAAAGCTGCGTCCTTGAGAATATTATGGAGGGTAGAGGTAAGGAGAATCATCTCATTATGGGAGAAAAGTTGAAAAAGTTTCCAGCTGTATGCGCTAAATAACAGTTCATAAACCTTCCACAATGGCGCTGGTGGAGGCATAGTAATTGTAGATGAATTGAATTATGCCAAGTTAAATCATTGAGAATTTCAACAACTAACGTTATACAAAATGTTGTAGTAAATAAATATAACCTTAAAGAAATATTATAAGGAAATTTGCATTTAGAGTAATTTTAATTCGCAAACTGTAAATAGTACGGTTATTGATTTGACCCTGATGCTAATGTGGCGCCACCCTAATTCAATACATTTTGAGGGACACCTTTTCATATACACAGATGATTCTCCTTACCTCTACCCCTCATAGTGAATTAATATATATAAACAGCCAGTGTGTATTATACAATATACCTACTTTTTTTTTTATTCTTCCATTACGCAGGACGCAGTATGTTCGATTTTTAGTTTGATAGAAACATAATTTGGCGGTATACTAATAGGCGAGGAGCCACCAATCCTGAAAGCTCCGTGATAACGCTTACTAAATTTTTTAATAAAAAATAAAAATTAACAATCAGTGGAATAAGATGCGCTTGGTCGGCGTGGATTTAATTGGCCGAATATATTTTAATTAAATTATATAACGTTAAATTTCCATAATGGTCTTCCGTCATCACGGATTTTGATCAATCTCAGACAATTTTGTGGGAAATATTATAATCTTTGAGAAAAAATCCGGCCCACCAATGATTTTTAGCCAGAAAGGTCACGCATACCTAATTAAATAGTGTGATAGGAGGGGTAAAATTTATCCATTATCACGGCAACCCTTTTTCTTTTTCATTTTACGCGTTTTGATGATAGATTTATAAATATCTTGGTATGCGTGGTAACAAACTGCTGGAAGTATCGCGCATACCAGGTTTTATTATGTGATTAGAGATTATACTGTCATGGATTTAACTTCATTCAAGAAATTTCTATCGGAGTTATGTCTTACTTCTACCTCTAGTTTCTTCCTTACATTTTAAACTATATACAAATACACATGGGAAGAAGGAAATATAGGAAAATTTTAATTTGATCGCGTGATCGTGAGAGCGTGATCACGGCGCTTTCAGAATTGGTGGCTCCTGGACTATAACTCTGTAGGCTGTGCCTAAATTAAAAATCTCAGTTTTGTCCAATAATATTCGTTTTAAAACGAGTTCAAGCGATTCTTAATAAGCAAATAAAGTAGTCGAAAATCTTTTGAGAGAAATTTCAAGAGATATCTAAAAATACAATGATTTTATACAAAAGAAAATAAAATATATATATATATATATATATATATATATATATATATATATATATATATTTGAAATGAAAAGTACAGTGTTTAACTCAGGTGAAATGGGTCACTTTCCACCCTTGGTTAAAAGTCTAGTTTTTTTTTTAAACTTTTTTCGGCCATCATATTTGTGATTTTTTTTAAGTCTTTTTTAAAGTTCACAAGGCATATGCCCAACTGCATGAGTCGTTGTTCACTCGCTTCTTCTGTCGAAGGCGTGGCAAGAGGCGCTGAGGGCCATTACCCACAACAGCAAACTAAACAACGTATGTCCCTGGACTAACCTCATGAAGCAGTACGTATTTTTATTATTTTGCTTTGTATTTTATTTCTTTTGGTGTATTTTTTGGTGTTTTGTGTTGTATTTTTGAGGATCTTTGTGACTATTTTTGAACGCATGCGGCAGAATTCTGCCTGTATTATTGTGAATATTTGTGTGGAAACTACAAAAGAGTATATAGCGCCACTGAAAATAAATTGAATTATACATTTAGATCGAAAACTGTCTTCTTCAGTTATTTACAGGAGGAATATTCTGAACATCTAAATCTAAGGAAAAGACACCATAGGTACTAATTGATTGAGATTGTGAATATTGCCACTTGTATTCTTAATTTTTTATCTCATATTTATTTTACAAAAAAACAATCTCCTTAAGACGAGGCAACTAAGAAATTATTAAACTCAATATTTGAGATATTTGTAACTTATGTACTTAATATAACTTGTGATAGGTGAAAGTACCTACATTATTTTCACTTTACCAACTTCAAACCTTCTTTCTTTTAACGTGCGGGAAATCCCCACGGTTACCACCCCCGCCGACCATCCCTCGCACCCCAGCTGACTCAGGGCCATCTCTCTCTATCTGGCCCTCTTCGGGTGGGGGGACCACGGGGTCCCCAACTCATCCCCGGTATGGGGAGGGGCGCGACGCGAGCCGCGCCGTGGCCTGCTTCTGCTGGGGACCAACTTCAACCCTTACCACCGTCACAACCAACCAACAGTCACTTGCGTAACACATATCCGCGTCCATCCCGCCAAAACACTATCAAGTGTCAGTTAACGTACGATTTCGTAACCGACCGCAGACCGCAGCAGCAGATACAGTTTATTTTCCGTGATACAGATTTGAATATGATAATATTGTTTACTTATTTTTAATTGGGTATTTGACGGACTGATCAAATTAGTTACTTTTTACAAAACGTGTAAACGGTAATTATTGTGACGTCATGAGTCAAATCATCTACTATTAGGTATAGGTTGGGTGGATGATTTAAAATAAATAAGAACAGAGGCAACAGTTACGTCTATTTTACCATTCTTAATTTAATAAACTCAGTAAAATAATTTGTTTTAACTACAAGAAAATACCCAAATCATTGCGGCTTCTCAATGTTGCCGTTTACCCGCATCGAAGTTTTACAATAATAAATAATATTCAAGCCTATTTTACGGTACGCCGTATCTGCCGCATGCGTTTGCTGCTGCAGTCTGCGGTCGGCTACGAATTCGTACCTTTTTTAAAGAATATTAGCACCCAAAGTTATTGACATTACTAATATTCCTTTTTACCTCTCCAACTAAGCTAAATTGTGCTAGGAGTGGGTTCACGTCGGTAGTGTAATGGCCAGGATTCGAACCGGGGACCTCTGGATCGTAAGGCCGAATCCTTAACCACTAAGCTACCGACGCTTTATATATTTTATCCTTAGTAAGTAACTCGCTATACTAACCCGCAACATAACCGCTAATATTAAAATAACAACCCGTTCAACTATCGGAACGTTTAAGTAAATTGCAGAAATTGTTGGCCAACTAATACAAATGTTTTTTTTATTGCCTACCGCTTTTACCCATTCAAAAGGTGTATTTTCTACAAAACTACACAACCTTCCCTTTGCGTGTCTTTTTAATACGCCAATCTCGCGTAGTTATTAGCGTATAATAATAAATTCCTTCAAACATAGAACGATCTGAAATATTGTTAAGTTCACTCTTCTGTAATTAAAGAATCTTAGTCTGCTGAATTATTCATAGGTACTAATATTAGGAAAGTACTTCTCCAAGTCAAAGTCAATCACACCGTCTAGTCCTTGTCCCTACTAAATAACGGGTTTTCCTTTCGGGGTTAGGGGGACATACGGCAGTCGTTCTCGTAAACAAAAATAATCAGTTTTAAATGTTTTAAATTGTCAACTTGGTTTCCAACCGAGAAACGGCTTGAAGAATGATGTGTTCTTATTTAACCATTTGAATACTACCGAACAACACATATCACGTTACTTACACGTTTCTGAACAGAACAATGCCACCGAATTGTGTATTTTAGCATAGACGTTATAATTACCACTGTGAACAGAAAATCTTTATAATTCAGTACTTCAGTTAATTAACAGTAGTTATTGTATTTGGCGAGGTCACAGCAATGATACACAAAAAAGAGAAATACTTAGAAATTACAATGGCTTGCCTTGAGGACAATTTCAGACAATACAATTATCGTCTTTTTGTACTTGAAATGCAATTCACCACAGAGTTCTATTTCTTTCTGTACCCTATCATCATAATCATTTCATAATTCTCGGAGCCTTTTTCCCCAACTCAGTCGGTTTTCCATTTCTTTTTTAAATAAAGGACACTTCAATTTTACTTCACCTCGCTTAATAGTAAGTGAAGGCAAAATGTCAGGAAAGTGGGTCACCATTACATACACGTACCATGTTAACAATGGTGGTACTCAGCTTGACGGCCTTATCAAAAGAGGATTGTCGTCGCAGAAGCGCGTGTCCCACTAGTGCTGCGACCACAATCCACCTGCCCGGCTATGCACTTGCTGACCCCTGAACGCAATCCAACCGAGATAGGATTACTATGGAGGGTTTTTCGCAATCGTGCACGGTGGTACCCATCCGGCCGAAATTTGTAACAAATTTGTCCCATCAAATTTCTACTACCATCAGTCTAACTGTGACGCGGCTGTAGGTACTTCGATATTTCCGTGAAGCGACTGCCACCTGACCTCCACAACCAATTGCCGATATCGAAGTTCTGTAGTTAGTCTAGACGGATTTTTTTTCAGGGTTCCAGCTACCCGTAACTGACTACCATAAATATTCGTATGGCAACCAGGACCGAAGGTTTAAAATACTCTCTGAGGTGCGTAAATACCCAGTAACCAAAATCAATGCAAAGAGACATATTCATGCATAGAATTTAGATATATATTTGCACTAAGTAGGAATCGAACCCGTGCCCTGCTTAGTAGTCGAGTGCACTACCACCACGCCACAGAGGCCATCTATTTCGTATTATCTGTGATTCTTCTTCAATTATCAGATATTTTGTACATACATACATACATAAATCACGCCTTTATCCCTGGAGGGTTAAGCAGAGGTGGATTAACACCCACATTTCACCAATCTGTATTCGGTCCCACGTAATAGGGGGTGAGCCTATTGCCGTATTCCGGGCACTATTGTTGACTCGAGCCATGCATCTGAGGCGGAGTCGGAGCTGTACATATCTGTCTGATGTTGAAGTTAATCAGCCCTATCCCTTAGTCGCCTTGTACGACACCACATGGGAAGAGAAGGGGTGGCCCAAATTCTACTCTGTCGGGATTTCACGCGGATTTTGTAGGATGCATTTAATAAATTGTCTAACTTGTAATTCAACCAATCAATCACGCTGTTCATTGCTGGACATAGACCCAACGTTAGGTTGGAAGGCTCTGGCTTACAGTTTCCACGCTGACCAGACAGGTTGGTACAGGCTTATATTTCAAATTTTCCATCCCTCGCAGTGATATCCTCGCGTATTTTCTGTGAGTTGCCTCTTAAATTTCCCATTGACTGATTTATTTAAAGCCAAACTGTGGCTTGTCCAGAAATACAAATTTCAAAAAACAATATATATTAAGAGTAGGTACTCCAAATATATATTGTTGACTTCACAATATATATTTGGAGTAGATACTCCAAATATATATTGTTCTCTGAGATTCATATTTCCAGACATTTATCACCAGACGATTCTATAATATAGGTAGGTACGTCATGTCATCTGCCACTCTACACAAGTGGCAATTCGCTTGATGGAATAGAATGACGAATGTATGGGATTTGACGTATTTGACATGCGTTAACGACTGTCATATACGTCAAATCCCATATATTCGTCATTCTATTCCACCAAACGCTACCTTTTTTTTTTTCGAATTTCCATTTGTCTAGAGGCACTGCGCAACAAATCATATTTTTTTAAACATTATTAGCTTTTATTTGTTTTTAAAAGAAAGAGAAAACGATTGTCTTTCGAGATAAAACTATCAATATAACGTGTTTACAGTTAACTGGTTTTATTAATAAATTGCACAAATAATTAATTTTTCACTTCTCATGCTCTTAAAATGTTACTTTACTCCCTGCATATCGGGACTAAAGTTCCTTATTAATCCCTAGGGACTAAAGTAATTTTTTTTTAATTTACTTTGATAACTCCTAAACAGCCAATCACGGTGTTCGTGAATGGGAGGATTATCACCTTTTTAGTGATTGTGTAGGTATAGATATAACCTCAAAATGACATTTGAAAAAATCTAATATCCCATTTAATTTCGTGAACCACGAATAATGATATTAATTTAATTAATTATTATGTAAGTATTAAGGATAAGTCCATTTTATTATCCATTTCCAATTAGTTTTAAATTATTTTTCAAGTTTGAATCTGTTGGCTAAATATTATATATGCAAGCATATAAACCGTACGTCACTTAACAACAAAAAAAAACCGCGGGACAAATTTCTTTGCAATTTGAATTTTGAATAGATTATTCATAATAAGCTTGCGTTGTAATCACCAATTACTTACACCAATTAATTGTGCAACTTAGAAACTTTGTTATTATAAATAAATAAATATTCCACAACATTTCACACAACGCTATCTAGATCCATGGTAAGCATAGCTTTACTACCTTGTATTATGGAATTTAGAATACGGATAAACATACTTAGATAATTTTTTTTGTAAATGCATACATATTGTACATAGAAACACCCAGACCAATGCAAATACCCATATCCATGCATACAAATATTTGCACTGAGCGGGGATCGAACCCGCGCCTCCTACGTAGCGACCGCGTTCACTACCGCCACGCCACGGAGGCTTTACCCCGTTATCGATATGATGAAATTAATATATTCAGGTTGAAAAAGATATTTGCTTATTTCTTTTTTTTTTTAATATTATAATTTTGTATAAAAAGTCGCTTTTTTTTCCTCGCATTCAAAGTGAAAAGTAGAGTGTTTAACGTGGGACTAAACAACCATAATGACACTCGAACTATTAGCCACCCTCGCTTCGCTCGGGTGGCTAAAACGTCTCGTGTCATTATGGCTTGTTTTAGTCCCTTGTTGAACAATCTACTATTATTCAAGTTTAAAAATTTATTATAAATATAATAAAAAAGGACTCATTTGGTAAATGTCGCGTTTCGTAACCCCCATTAAATTAAAATTAATAGTGTTTGGCAAAACATTTTGCACAGTTTGTACGTCGGGTAGAAAACACTACAATCATAGAGCCAGATCAGATCAGCATCTCTGCTTGCATTACAACACAACACACAAACAACAAACATACGCCCTGACGAATACGCACACTCCGACTTTTTATCCGCCTCGAGTCGAGGAAGCGTTCCGAGTTGGTTACTCCCAATCGGATCCCCGTACTGTGCCGCGGCCGGCCAGCGGACTATCGTTTCTATAGGTTTCCCTGTTTGGTGGGTAGAACCAGAATCAACCAGTATCCCACTAGTCCCAAGCGTACCGCGCCGTGTGCCTCCTTGTTCCCAGCAGCAGCTGAACCTTAAACACAACCCATATGGAGATGGTAATGGGTCGGCCGGATTGCAAAAGATAATAAAATTATATCAATGATTATCTCAAGTCAAATAACGTGCGGCTTTAGTCGGTTCAAACCTGAGGTAACCACCCCCGCTGGCTCCGATAGGGGATGGGTATATTCGCACTATAAAAGAAGCCAACTAACTTGTGTTGCAGGTTCCTGAATGCAAATAAACATACTTAGATATTTTTTGAGTAAAAAGAGAACCTGTTCAACCTGATTGCAGTAATATACTCCGGCTATAAATACCGATACTAATTTAATAAGGATATAGATATCACCGTGGAGTAGATCCACGGTGACTTTTAGACAAAGAAATATATAAGAGCATAGAACGCTTATAAGCAGCGTTCTCTGTAAATAACTACTTGCAAGAGATGAGAAATGTTTTTAGTTTTATTCACTTCCCTATTTTTATTCTACACTTGGAAATAGCTCAGTACCTATGGCGTTTTTATGATATTCTTAACAATGTTATTACAGAAACTATCGTGAGTCATTTTACAATTCGATAACTTTACTTTACTTTACTACTAGCCGTAGTAAAGTTATCGAATGTTATTACAAGCTAGTGAGTAAGTACATATCATAATATAATGGTAGAATGTACATGAGACGCCACAAATTTAAGATCATTCTCTGTATCCAACGTTCATGTGAATTAATGAATTCGATTTGATTTTATAATCGTTCGATAGTTCCTGCCTCGTAGGGCAGGAATTGTCTAAAATTTAAAAAAAAACGCAACCGAAATTAGTAATATTCCCTCTAACCCCGCCAACTAAGCTAATTTGCTTGTGCTAGTAGTGGGTTCACGTCGGTCGTGTAATGGCCATGATTCGAACCCGGGACCTCTCGATCGTAAGGCCGACTACTTAACCACTTAACTACCAACGTTTATTATGCTTTGTTTTCCCAGTTCATATAGCCGTTCTACCTTAACTATTAAATCCTTTGCTTGTTGCTATTAAACGTGGGCTGTGCGTGCCTACCTTCAAAGGTTACCACTTTATTAAATAGACAATTTCTATTGTTGGAGCGCACGTGTTTCCATGTTATGACTACATCATTATGTTTCATTACACTAAGCTGCCACGTGTAAAAGCCACGCTCTACCCGAGGAGGTACTGTTACTTGTGGCGCTACACTGCAGGGTAGGTACTTACTTGAAGCTAGTATGTAGTACTATTACCACAGTGTTACTACTACATACAGTGGAGAAACGCCTTTGATGCCGGAGTGTCGGACGATGCCGCCGCTCGCGTAAGTACCCACGCTGTTCGTCGCAAACGTGCAAGGGTTGTCAGAAAATAAAAAGAAAGGAAATAAATATAATTATTTTGCAATCATTTATTTGAAATACATTTACATGTGTTGTACTGCAAGATAGTTTCGTGACACTTTATTTTTAGTAGCTTTTAGATTAATTATTATACACGATATTATTATACACGATAAATCTAATAATTGATGGATAGGTACGTATGTAAGTCTGCATTCGTTTACATTCGGAAATGCGACGATTGTCAACGAGAGAAAATAGTTGTAGGTAGATACTGAATAATCATTGATTTTTGATTCATAATACCTAATTATTATTTGCATAAAAGAATTTAAAACTCTTTCAATGTTGATGTTTATTTAACTACATTTTTCATAACTTCTATCTATAGATTCTAGACGTTACTTTGAAATTATAGAAATAAACTTACCTCGCGTCACGTGGAAATCTATGAAATCATATGTCTTTATTGGCACTTGATGTCGAAAGACATCCGTATACGGAACAAAAGTGCACCATTATGATATGAAATGAAATAAAATCTTAATAATTGTCACGCAAGCGATACTTATACGCGGCTACGGTAGCCCTCAGCGAACTTTCCCGCAAAAGACGCGATTTGGGGGACAGCGCGTCCGCGCCCCCCTATGCGTCGCAAGTTCCACTCCGTTGCTCTGTGTAAGTACATTCGTCACGCTGCTGTATGTAGTAGTAATACTGTGTTATCACGTAGTATTTATTCTGTGCCTGAAGGTTAATTCTCGTGATCTTATAGATAGTGTGGATCAGATGAGAGATGCGAAGATGATGAAAATGAGTGGCATGAAGGTTATATGTCAAAAAACCAAAAAACCGAACCCAGTCTAAAAACCGAATTCTCGGTTTGTTTCAACTTTGGGTCACATCTTCATCATTTCAGCTCATCTCGGAAGACCCACGGGTTTCTCTCTCCGACCTTTGATTCTCCCATCGCACGGTCATTCCCTGGCCTAGGGCCTGGAATGCCCAATGTTATCTAGGTGCTAAGACGCCAATCCAGCACTCATTTAAGGCCTTTCTCTCCATACAAGGTCACGGTAATGTTGATTGCTTAGAATGTTATTATTACTTTTCTAGCGGTATTCGTTGCCAAGTAATAATATTAGACGATTGATTTCGACCTCAAATAAAATTCTCGTAGATACCTTGTTCCTTATTTTGTTATTTTTTCTCTTCTACAATTATTATAACCTACCAACTCAGACTCAAAACTAAATTTTATGGGAATATAATTTAATATCGTTCTCCTATTCAATCTCCGGTTTTATTAGCAATTACTGTATGACAAAGGGACTCAATTATAGGTAAACTATATTTGTGATTTGTCATTTTAATTGAACGTTTAGGCATAGTATCGCCCTAGTAATAGGACTGAAAGTACCGTAGGGTACTAACTGTAGAACTGTCGCCCTCAAAAGTTGCTGAACAGTATTAAATATAAAACGATAAATAAATCAGTATAGGTACAAGTTGATTTTGTAATTTATTTGTCTTCAGAGGATAAGTTCTTTTTACCCGACTGAGCCAGAAGGAGGATTATGTTATTCGAGAGTATGTATGTGTATATAAGTATGTAAGTATGTATAATTGTTTGGCACGCTTTGTAGCCTGAACGGCTCGATGGATTTTAGCTTGAGAGGTGTCGTTAGATTCGTATTACTGTGAGAGTGACACTGGGTATATCAAAGTAAAAAAAAACGTAATTGCAGATTTTGGAAAAAATAAATTCACGCAAATTTATCGAGTGAGGTATTAAAATAAAAAAAGATAAAAGATGATTACGAAAGTATTTATTTCATAACTAAAAAGTATAAAATCAAATAAATCATTAAAAATCTGAAGCTGAAAGGCGGTACCCTTTTGCAAACCTCAAACCCGATGAAAATTAATGAGTACCGCCTGCTATAAAGCTTTTTCGATTTTTGCAGCATCAGTCGGGTTGTTTATTTTCAATTTTAAAAAAATGTTTTTCCATATTTCTTTATTATTTTATGTGAACTTTTAGTGTTAAGGTGGTCGGTAACTTGAAATTAGTTAAGCTAATATCGATGGCGACTGCATTTTTGTTTAGAACTTTATGTGTACCTTAGAGTAGATTTGACTCCTAATGATATATCATTTGTTGTCCAGCGTTCATAAAAGTTAATAGCAGTGGACTAATATAGCCTGATGATGATGATGATGATGATGATGGTCATAAACTAGGCATGGACGTATAGTAACCACTAACCGTCAATAGGTGATCGGTGTCCTTGTGTACTCCTTAAAAATAAAAGATTACCTACCTTTAAAACAACATTGTGCCAAATATGTCCAAAAGTTACATCAAACGTACATTTCGTTGGGCTTCGTTAAAATGAGTGAAGCTGTTCTTGGGGTCACGTCCAACCTGCCCTTTGTTTCACGACCGCACGCTATTGGACAAATAAATAAGCCTATTGTAACTTGACCCAATACTTTTGTAACATTGCCAAGGTATCCCTTTGTAACTTGCTTTATTATGTCAACAACAATGGACTCATAATTCTGGATAACTGTGTAACAAAAACGTATGGGCGATGTGATTTTGATTAATAGCAAGAAGTTTATATGGTATTTGTTATTAAGGCATATAATATAATCGCTAAACCAAGACATGCGATCGCGTTGACGTCATATGGCGATTTGTATCACCAGAGAATAGAAACATTTATGTCTGCAGAATCTATTACCAGAATTAAAATAGTTATTTGAAGTTTTGCGAGCTCATTGTCCTTAATATTCTAGTGCGCTCTCGATGGATTATATATCTATATGGGCCGGATGAATCCGACTGAATTCGATTCGGATTCATTCGGCCCATAATTCCTTCTAATATTATGAACCTGAAAGTATGCAATTATGGATGGATAAATGTATGTTTGTAACTCTTTCACGTAAAAACTACTGAATGGATTTCAATGAAACTTTACAATAATATAGCTTATACATCAGAATAACACATATATAGGCTACAATTAATAACGATAATCGATATTATAATGATAACCGACATACACGCAGGCGGAGCCGCGGGTAAATGCTAGTATCTAAATGTTGAAATAAGCGAGCTGCGTGTATAACAAATATTACTTCCAGTGAGGATGCCATTAGCCAGATAGGTGGCCAGCCTTTCTGTCTGTGTGGGCCATTTCACGTATTACGTAGGAGTATGTTATACATAGTATACCTATAATGATATCGAATAACGACTGCCATAGATGTGCGTATGACAAGCGTGACCGATGTCTTAAAGTGCTCTTCCAGGCACGGAAATACCCAGACTTATGCAAATAGACATATATTCTTGCATGTAGAAATATTCTCACTGAGCGAGAATCGAAGTGCCCCCTGCGCCACAGTCGAATTCACTATCGCTACGCCATAGAAACTGTTTTAATTGCTCATAGCAAATACTAATGAGACGATATTCTTAGCAATCCATGGATTCTCCGTGCGGGTGCCGGGTCCATCGCGTTGCTGAGTTGGGAACTCGGGACAGTGCCTGGGACTTGCGACCCAAGTGTAGGTTTAGAAGGGGCCCCTTTTGTTGATGTACATCAACACTCACCTTCACTACCCAAGTTCCCCTCCCTGCCTAACCAAATTTGATACGCACCTACTAGTGCCGCTTTAGACATTCGTCCTAGTAATGAGCTTATTGTAGCTCTCGATAGGCCTAGATCTTTAAGTAGGTTATAGAGAGATTTAGCTGGTATACCTCTCGCTCCCACTTCTACTTATACTGCATACAAATTAACCACGTAACTGTTTTTGATTAATTCGTTTGTGAGATCATAGTATTTATTTTTCTTAAGTGTGTGGTCCTTCGGTATATTTGTTTCCCACGGTACAGTAAGTTCCACAAGGACCACATATTTAGTCGTTTTCGAGTAGAGAAATATGTCCGGTCTAGATGACGAAACCCCAACATCCTCCGGAATTTTATAGTGCTTTTCATACGTGTCGATTAGGAGAGTCCAATCTGGGGCAGTATCTAAGGTTGAATAAGGTTTGTTCCTGGATTTTATGGATGAACCTTCAGACACAAAGTTGATATGACGTCTGTTAGTAGTCAATCCTTTTTGGGCTCTAGCTACTGCCAGACTCATTGCTTCGCGTATGATGAAAAGCACCTTATCGTGGCGGCGTGAGTATTGGCCTCTATCAAGAAGCACCCTACATCCTACTAATATGGGCCTAGCCGTCCCTATTGCCTCACCACACGTATAACATTGTTTTTCTGTGGCCTTCCCCCACCTTACCAGATTACTCTGGTAGGGAAGGGTCATCTGACAGGCGTTAAGATAGAATTTTAACAGGGCCGGCGACCACTTATAGATCAAGGTGCGCCACTTTAAAGCCATCGGTATGCAGAACTCTCCCATCGTCAACCATTCGTTTTGGATTTCCAAATTCATCGCGTGCACTCGATATTTATCATTTTCGTCTTGCTTCAGAAAGGACCTAAGTATATCCTGGTCCCTTTTTGGCTCTCGTACTCCCAACCCCACTTTGTTCGACTGGGCTCCTATCATAAATCGTTTATGGAATATAAGTCTAGATTCAAGCTCGGCCGCGTTATTATCTTTCGGGAGTGCCCTGACTGTGTCATCTTGGGATTTACCTAAGATGTGGGCTTTGGTAACTCTAAGGTGTTTATAGAGCTCCGATGGTTTCTTTAATTTCATCCCAAAATTATTCTGATCCCTAAATAAAGCAGAGGGATCAGCAGAGTGCGCTAGTCCAAGCCACGATTTTAGTGATTTTATGACAGTTGCATCTATTTTCGCGAGTAAGGTTTTGCCGAAATCGTATACCAGAAAAGGCCAAGTCAGACGTGGTGTTAGGCAGTTGTCATATATCCAAGCATTTTTGATATTATTGAGTGGTAGCTGATCTATCTTATTTAGGTAATTTATAAACATATTGACGACTTCATCTAAGGATGGTGTGCTTTCTTCGTTCCTACGTATTCAATACTTGCACTTGAATATTCGCTCTCCTAGGCCAACCAAATTATTGGATAGGACTCGTCCTATCTAAAAATTTGGTTCGCTTTTTAGGGAACGACTGCTATTTGACCGTGCATTGAATTTGCTCCTGAATCTCGTTCTTCAATCTTCAATCAGCATGCCCATTATACTCCAAAGCAACAGAATTCATGAATGAACATTCTCACATGATTATAATATTATAATATTTATTTATGTTTCGCAAGAATGAAGGCATAAATTTAATATTTCGTATCATACAGCGAGCAGAGCCGTCACGTTTGGCCTCCAACACTGACTGGCAAACTTATTTAATACAAAGTTTTGTGAACTCGTTGGTATTTGCTCGTGTTTCAGATATTACTTAATATAAATATTCTCGAATCTACTTTTTGTAGCTTACCACATTCCATTGTACAGATTACTTTAGCTAAAAAACATTCACCAAATGATATCTACACAAAACATGAAATAAACATTAGCGTAATCCTAGAAGATGGTTTGAGGCCCAGGCTAGGCACGTTAACCCGTGGCTGGTCGTTGGTTTAGTATAGCTGTACATTTTTAAATAATATAAGACATTTCCACGATGTCCGCTTGCACCGGCGCGCCGGTGCAAGCGGACATCGTTTTCTTGGATGGTGTTAGTGGAGCGCCGCGGAAACCAAGATCCAAGAAACCGATCCGTATAAAAACCATCTAAAGTAAACACAACTTTCAAATTCAAATTTGTTAATAAAATGCCATATTTTAGGCTGGAACCGGCGAGAGTGCTTCAGTTTTAAGGTGAAATTGCGGGAGACATAACTCCCCATACAATATGATCCATGTAGACTTAACTTTCATTCTACGATTAACATAAAAGCCAGTGAACTAACAATTAACAATGATTTTACGACCTATTGTAGACGTAAAGACGGGTTCAAATAACGCGTTTTGTCTTGTCTTCTAATTGACTATCGCGCGTCGTGGCCGTTGTAAAAAGCTACTTGAATCAGGTACATAATGTGCTTCTAACTAGAGTCCTTTTAGAGGATACTCTCGCTAGAAGCGAAAGTGTGCGTTCTAGCGAAATAAGCATTTTCATTTACTACCTCTATTAGGCTTGAAGGAAGTGCACGAGTATGTATGAGATAGCTTGCGATTTGGAACTGTTGTCTGGTTTTGTATTCTGATATTCTATTTTTTTTTTGGACAAAATTCCTTTATATTTTAACCAACTATTAGGTAATTATTATATTGACAAAAATATAACCTATCTCTATTTGAATCGCACATGTAGCAACTATTTAGGTAATCCGTGCGGGTAGCACAGATTACTGATGAGATTCCGGTAGAACTAAGACAATAGCCTCTTAAACCCTCTGTTATCCGTCTACCATCCCTGTAGCGTTAAAATACGCCATTCCTATTGAAATACATGAAACTGTAACAGCTTAAACAGTCATCGACTTAATTCCCCTAACGCTGCGAATATACGAACATTGTTTACTGACCTTAGCTTACAACAAATCCTATGTGAAATCGGCAAGCGTCCATTAGCACGGCCTAGGGGATTACTGACTAGCTTCTGGATGTGTTTACGAAACGTATTTAGGTATTTCAACGCTAAGTTCGATATATTTAAGGATTTATTGGGAATAACTTGAGACGTTATTGCGAATGTTGCTCGCTCGTATTAATGTCAACACGTTTTCTGGATTATATAATTTAAGAATATATTATACATATAATATGCATACATATATTCACGCCTGTGTATAATGGGTAGGCAGATGTGGTTTGAATTAGTTGTTTAGAATTTGAAATTGAACAGAGAAATTGGATTTTGAAGGTCATATGAATGTCGGTAGATGGCTCCCACCGTCGCCCTAAGACGGTAGTATTGGAGAATTTGGATAGCTTCAGGTGTGGCTCGCTGGCTCAGTGGTCAGAGCATTCCCCTTGTAAGGGAAAGATCGTGGGTTCGAGTCCCACCTGAGCGATTCACTTTTTCCTATCTTAATCGATTTGAAAAGTTAGCATAGTAAATGCTTCAAAATTTCATTCAAGTAGAGAGAAATTGAGAAATTACGTTTGATAGTTTAACTTTAAACATTCAGTGTAGGTTTCTTCATTAGATAAAATTAAAGCATTGTACCTACTAAGAATTTATGAAGAACTAGGATGGAAAACAAACGAACAATACAATAATTAAAATAGAATGTTTTTCTTCTATTTATGTTTGCTATTGAAAAACTTAATTAGCCTGACCTTTATATGGAACCTAGAAAAACTTAAAAATGACAAAAAACAGCCACCAACAGATGAAAAAACAATCTTCAACAATCACGCAACTAATTCTAAAGAGCCTTCAACTCACTCAGTACTTCTATTGTTTCTCGTACCAACTTTTCTAATGCTAACCTTGTTATTAACTACCTCCTCGTACGTGGGGGGATACTATCATATCCAATTTTACTTTTTTTATCGTAATTTGCGACTTTCGTAATGTAAATCGCACTGTCACCCTTCATTATCGAAGTGTAGGAGGCGACTAAGTGCCAAGACAAAGTGCCCGCTTGCGGCAGTAGGCCCACCCCATATTATACGTGTGACCGAAAATCTTAGTTGGCAAAATGTGAGTGTTTATACATTTCTACCTACCCCTTCGGGGATTTACAGGTATAAATATATATGATACACAAATATCTGAAATATCCTTACGGAGGACAAAGTTCGAAATCAGATTCACACTATGAATGTAAAGTAAGATTGAGATAAAATTACTAGAAACCTGCCCCCCTAGACAAGTGGCAAATCGTTGGCCGGTGTTTGATAGAATAGAATGATAAATTATGGGATTTGAAGTATCTGACAATCGTTCATGCCAGAAACGTCAAATCCCATATATTCACCATTCTATTCTACCTGTCCCCTAAAATCCAACCACACGTCCTGAGCGTCCACCTGAATCTCGTGGGGGCTGACACACGAAAACATGTTTACTGGCGTGGCTAACGTGGCTCTGGTAAAAAAACGAGCCGTAGGCGAGTTTTTTATTGTATCACACGAGTGTTATAAGACCAAGTTATGTACAGTGTCATACACTACTTTATCTACTCTCATACTATAATACATAAACTAATTTATTTTACAAACAAAACCAAACTTTGTTTAATTTACATGTAAAAAAAAGAAAATGTTGGCGCCAAGGCGCAAACATCGATGCGTTTGTGTTGTGCGTTTCTTTTTTTTTTCTTCCGAATCGGCTGTTTTTTTTAAAGTAAAGGTTCAGTCCAGATGGAGGTTATATAGGTGTATCGTTATGATTAAAAAGTTATTTAATGATATAGGTGTCCATACAAGACCTGTATCGTAATACAACTTTTTTTGGCCTGTGCGTAATGTTTGTCATAAGGGTTTTGATTTCAATTTTATAATCTTTGTATGTATTATAGTGTCAGAGTAGATAAATAATTTTATAATACATTTTACTTGACATAGGCGATATGCTACAGAGGCCATGTTAAAGAAGTTTGAGTTATATTCTAGATACTAATAGCCGGGAAACGAAATGCCACTTGTCTACAGGTGTCCCTATAAATTCTAGTCGACATCGATCTTGATGAACAAAGTACACAAAATGATCTTAAATGCTTTGATTTCTTACCCTTCCTGTTGAATGTTCTGATATTTGGCACACACCTTTAGTTCGGTCAATCAATCAAGCAATTAGCCCACTGCAGTCTACTGCTAGACATAGGCCTCTCCCAATGTGCGCTATTTCTTTCGCATCCAGTCCATCCCAGCCTGTTACTTCAATAATACAATTTAAATCAATCAAACAGATTGAATTGTTCTTAGTATCTCGGTGTTAAGATAATTTTGAGACCTACTTAGATGTTTTGCAATTTACTTACCGGCTAACGGTAGTGTAATTTATTCACTAAGCGCGTCCCAGTTTGCAAAGCTAACTGCGACCCGTGAATAAGATATTTACGATGGGTCGGCCCCGACAGCTTGAGCCAATAAGATGGTGATAACGATTTATTTAGATCCTTTAGGGTTCCGTACCCAAAGGGTAAAAATGAAACCCTATTACTAATACCTACTTTTATCTTCTAATGCATGAAATCGCAATGAATACGCCCCACTGGACTCGAACCGACTAAAACGCACGCTATCTGTAGGTCTAAGGTTGCTGGAAGTGAGAATTTGAATTTAAATATGTACTTAGGTATATGTAAAATACAAAGTATTTAATATGTATATAAATATATATGTCTATATACTTATATATAGTTTAAGCTTATGACTACAGTAATAACTACCCATAAGTTATTATCGTTTAATTAAATATGTCCATCCAAAGGTTGCCTGGAAGAGATCGCTTGTAGCGATAAGGCCGCCATTTGTACATTTTTCATATGTTGTCCGTACGTGTACTGTATTTCTTTGGTGTACAATAAAGATTTATCTTATCTTATCTTAACTCTATTACTAGGATTCTAATGGCCATCCGTTTATTTGTCACCAGGCTATATCTCATGAACCGTGATAGTTAACAGTTTAAATTTTCACAGATGATGTATTCCTAATACTGTTATAACAAGGAATACAAAAAAAAAATTGAGGAGGGCTGCCATGAAGCAAATCTTTTTTTTTTCACGATATTACTATGGGATAGATGACAAAAGAAAAAGTATAGGGTGTAATCACAACATAGTATAAAACAAGGCCGCTTTCTCTGTCCCTATATCCCTTTGTATGCTTAAATCTTTAAAACTACGCAACGGATTTTGATGCGTTTTTTTTAACAGATAGAGCGATTCAAGAGGAACTTTTATATGTATAATACATATTTAATATAGTAGAGGGTGCAGCGGGAACGGGATCTGACGCCACGCGGGCGGATAAATATTTGCGGTACGAAGTTCGCCGGGTCAGCTAGTGTTGTATATAACAATGGCACGGACGGATCACTTGATGCGCGAGTCTGACTCGCACTTGGCCGGTTCTTTTCTATCTCAGTTGATTTTAAATGTGTATCTGTCGCTGCCATCTAGCTTAATCAGCCGTCAATTAACTGCCTAGGCTCTTTACTGAACGACGCCGTTCAATAAGCGGCCTGAATCGTGTTAAGCCATTTCATTAAACGGCTACGTAAATAGCTTAGATCGATGACGTTTAATTACCTGCCTAGCCGCTTAATCAAACACCTATAAAAATGAATTATTTCTGCATGGTTATAAAAAAAATAACCACGCATTCTAATCCGGGAGACCTTCTAACCTAACCTATCCAAGTCGGATTGCGTATCTTTTTCAATGAACCTATTACTAATTTTCTGTGAATACATCTCTGCCTACCCCCTCGGGGATTAGAGGTGTAAGTATGTATGTATGTTATTTGCTGTCATATACTGGAGTGGCGCCCCATCTTACGAATAGCCTAAACATTAGCCAGCCAGGTTGTTAAATGCCGTAATAAACGTTACGGCTGAATATCATTCAGGCCGTTCATTGAAGTGCGCCGTTTAGTTAATAGCCCAGGCAGTTAAATGAACGGCTGATGAAGCTAGTTGGCGGCGACATGTCCATGTTTATATATTAACGTATCCATATAATCTTACACAATTAAGAGCTAAGTACAACCGGCTAAATAATAGATATTAATAAACATTGCTCATTGATATTACGCAAAATGACCGTTCTGCAAAAGGTATAGTAAATGGGCCTTTGTTAGATGTGGTACTATAGCCATAGAGACACAAAATCTTTACTTATTATGCTATAGAGTTTGTTTGTTTGAAGACACTGATCTCTTAAACTATATGTGCTATTTGTAAAATGCTTTTTGCAATTCAAAGCCTAGTTTTTAGAGGTTAACTGTAATAATAACGTCACGATTAGATTCTTAGGAGCGAACAAATAAGACAAAAAGCCACATTTGACCATCCGTTGAGCAATGATAGAATAGAAACAAGTACCAACGGAGGTGAAACCGAGGCTCACTGGACATTTATAAACCGTTAATATTTTAATTTATTAACATTTATTCAACAAATGTAATACGGGATTCTTCACGAAGGATCGTTCTTACAGGCTCGGTAGCACGAGTGTGACCCCCCTGGTGCTGCACACGTCCATAGGCCACAGTAACCACTTCCCATTAGATGTGCTTGTCTGACAGCGCAGTGGTAAAAAAATATCATATCAAATACTAGAACGAAAATTAAACATCTCTCTGTAATTAAACGCTGTGACTGACCCACTACAAACCTCAGAAGTCAGAAACCTCTGTAATCGTACTCTCCCAGATTGGCCCATTAAACAAATTATTCCCAAGCTAATTCATTTAGGAGGTAATGCGTTTAGAATAGCGGACGCCCATAAATTAGGGACAATGACCGCTTATGATTTGGAGTGATACCAAACTCCACTCCATCGTATATTATGGTAGAATATGATTTCCCAGTTGTAAAAAAAAATTACAATTTAAAATCAGGGTCATTATTGTCTTTGATTGGTATTTTAGTGTTGCCGAAAAAGTCTATGCCAGAACCTCGTAGCAGCTGCAAAGTAACAAACAAAAGAGGTTGGCTTATGCTTGAAGAATGTTGGTAAGGCCTTCTATAGGTACATGTGGCAAAATACGATTAACCAGTATTATAAACCTAACTAGGTACGCAGTATCTAGATCTACACCACACTCTAGCGTAAAAAGAAATTAAATTTGAAGAATTTCCTATGATAGGGCTGTTTTAAAGAAAGGACGCTTCACGGAAAATATCGAAGTTCAGCTGCGTCAAAGTTAGACTACTTTACGGAAAGCCGTTCCAAAATGAGTAGGAAAATGGTTCAGATAATGATGAAAGGTAGAACTGTTTCTGCTTGTACATTTGTGTCAGGAAGACATAAAGTAATACTCTATCTTTATGTCGGAGTACATAAAAGTTCTTTGAAATAATATTGGTTATCATTCAGCATCATGAGCATATTAGCGACTGGAACTTTCTTCAATAAAACAATTTTCACAGTTATAGGCTGTCTTATTTGCACATTTTACACTTTAGTACAAAATCAAACGTTATACATAGAAACAAACTCGACTGAGAGCCAATAGGTTAGCACAAGTCCGCCTATTGCAATGGTTGGCACTCGATTGCCCAAGTCGCATTGCATCTGGCACACGCATAACCATGCCATTATTGGGAGAGGCCTATGTCCAGCAGTAGACTGCAGTGGGCTAATTGATTGATTGATTAGAAATTTCGGAAATATTGAGAAAGTGCTATCGAAACTGAGTTTAACTTAAACATAATTTGTCTAAGAAACAAAACAAATTCGGTTGGGGGCACCTGCTCTAAAATCAAAGTACCCTTAATATAAAATAACAATCAAATAGATCTATGATTTTGATTCACAAAACACTTTTAACTAACTAAATTACGTAGGTATTAATGGTATGGTTGAACATAAAGCTCCAAGCTCAAAGCCACGCGCCGACATTTTTATAAATATTTTCTTCAATGTTTAAAATCGATGTTTGGAAAAACCGCTCTTTAAATATATCCCGAGAGGGATAGAATGAAAGAGACGGTCCTGTTCAAAGCGGGTGGTACGGTCACGTTACATAAACCTTAATTAAGTCGACTGCAAATTGCAACAAACACGCAATGTCTTACCTAGAGTGAATAACCATGAAATCACAATACCTCTCAAAGATTTATGATAATTATACAATAGTCTTTCCAAGTAATTGGTCCAATGAAACGATTCCGATGAAATATGGTTGGCTATTTGAATTGTCTGAAGCGCGCAATTTTCTTGAAAGAATTTTCTCTCGTGAACTCGATAATGACCTCCCCCTACCATTATTTTTCCTAGAAACTAAAGATATTAAAACAGTTTTTATACAGTAGGAATGGAAAAAGTACCTGTCTACACTACTATTATAAAGAGGAAAGATTTGTATGTTTGTAATAAATAAACTTAAAAACTACTGTGCCGATTTCAAAAATTCTTTCACCATTGGAAAGCTACTTTCACCGTGAGTAACATAGACTATATTGGATTTCCACGGGAACGTTTTTACCACCCGTGCGAAGCCGGGGCAGATCGCTAGTAGAAAATAAAAAAATGACTTCTAATACACGCTATGACTTCTAATGCTTGCGTTAGCTGATTCGCAGTCACCACTCCAGTAATCGGTTCGGTCCTTCGGCAGATGTACCAGCCCTTTGCCATTCCAACTTGCTTATTCTGCGACTTCAGTTCTGTGTCAGATTTACCTTATTAAGAATGGTATCCTTCAAAGAAACCTCAAGTATAGCTCGGTCCACGCTCCTGTTTGACTCTTGCAAGTTTTAGGAAATGGACTAGCCCCACTATTAGTGGCCACGATTCGACACCCTAGACATAATAGGAGGCACGCAGGAAATGCCGGTAACGTCATAATAGGTAGAACGCACTGGTCAAAGACCTTTGTTTTCGGGAACGTTTGCAATGGGTCAATATTCAAAACTAATACACACTTAATTCAAAATAATAATTTCTTAGTCGCCTCGCCTTACATCTTTGAAAAGAATCTCGACCATGTGATCTTTATCAAAAGAAAATAACTCATTTTATAACCCATTCTTACCCTCAACTATAATCACTTCAATTCTCTAGTTGGATGAGACTCTGTTTCCTCACGGATCCCCGAGGGAACGTGCCTGTCAAAGTGGTCGCCAGGACCTTCGCATCTGGCAAGACTGAAAAGCTGGTCTACCAATGCCTATCGGAACTAGGTCTGCCAGCTGGCAAGAATGAGGCTATGGAGAAAGATGCCTTTACCTTCGACAAGTTCTACGCTCTGTATCACAAGATCTGTCCGAGAAATGATATCGAGGAGCTGTTCCGGTCTATGTAAGTATTACGTCATCATCTTCCTCGTTAAAGTGTCAATCCTGGTTTTGTCCTAAGCTTCGAAACCCTCGGTCCGGTCTCCTACTGCCCTTTCAATAATTGGTGCACTTCTGCGGAAGGTTAAGCCGCAGTCCAACCCAAAAGAAAGCCTGCGTCAGAGTCTCGTCCGTCAATAGCAGGTATACTGACTTTGACTTGAGTGCCAAAGATCTTGGTGGGTCCTATACACTCACACTAATTCCCATTCCTTGCTGGAAAGATCTCTTTCTATTTATTTTATGTTCCGTACTTGTTGGTTGATCTAAAACTCACATAAAACCAGACCAGTAAGTCCTCAGTCAGAGTTTTCCACCTCGGAACCCAGGGTTCCAACTTCCGGCTTCTGGCTTCTATAAGTAAAATATAATTATGTCAACAGCACCCAAGGAAAATCAGACCGCATCAATCTGGAACAGTTCGTAAACTTCCTAAATGAGAAGCAGCGGGACCCTCGCCTCAACGAGATCCTGTATCCATTATACGACGAGAAGAGAGCTGCGGAGATTATCAACACGTATGAACAGAATGACGAAGCTAAGATCGATAGTAAGTTGCACTCAATCAATTAGCCTATCGAGGTCCACTGCTGGACATAGGCCTCTCCCAATGTTGGGAGGCCTTAGCCTACTGTTTCCATGCTGTCCAGACAGATTGGTTAATTTATTTCGAGATTTCCTTCTTTCGCAGTGATATCGTCTGCGTATTTTTCCGTTGCCTCTTACGACATCCTTCGGATGAGATGGGGTGATACTTACATTCTTTTTCTCCTACCTAGGCCGATAATTCAATTTTTGTCTCTGTGAAGCGAGACGCAAGTTACACTTTCTGTCCACCGCTTCACAGGCTCAACAATTTAACTTTTGGCCTAGGTAGGAGAAAAAATTGTATGTGTGACACGGGACGAAAGTACTATATCCTCACCCGCGTGTTTGTGACCCTCACATCACACACGCGGGACAGAATGTAGTACTTTTATCCCTTGTGGCACAATATACTATTCTCCGTCACGACACAAACAGGTGGTGTGCTATTGAAATACCTGCACTAGAAGGCACGTAAAGGCGGCTTTCCTCCAAATTTTACCACACAAGGCAGACTGCCACGGATAAGTTGTTTCGAGTAGCTCAAGTCGGAAAGGGCGTTTTACGGGGGGATGTACTGTTTTCTGTCGGATGTGGATATTATAGATTTTTTTTCAGAGGACAGTACATTGAATTTTGATCAAAAGGGGGAGCAATGTTTATTTCAGAGGAGATGAAAGCAATAGCTTGCATAATTTGGAGAGAGCTTACTAAAAACACTATTACGCGTTCTTGCTATATCTACGCGGGGATAGACAGATACAATATACCACCACAAAATAAACTAAATTAATTGTATAATCAATCCTAATTTCATTAATTTATTCCTTTTCTTCCCAGAATGCCTCACAAAAGACGGTCTGATCCGCTACCTGATGTCTGACGAAAACGCTCCAGTGTTCTTAGACCGACTGGACAATTACATGGATATGGACCAGCCTCTAGCCCACTATTACATCAACTCTTCACACAACACGTACCTTTCTGGAAGACAGTTTGGTGGCAAGAGTTCTGTGGAGATGTATCGACAGGTGTTGCTCGCTGGGTGCAGGTTTGTTGTTCTTTTAACCATTAATAATAAAACAGTTGTTGGGATATTTACCATGTTTCAGTCATATCGGTGCTGTTGCAAGCGCCATGATCACGGAACTAGTGGTGACCTTAGAGTTAGTTGCTATTGGGCAGACCGTATCGGTCTACCCTCTTCCGCACTCGATTATGTTGTGTGTGTTGACTATAAACTGTAAATTCTTTTAACCTCTTTTTGGAATGCATGGAAGATTTGGCTAGGAAGGAAGACGAGATGCGATCAGATAGGAATGTATGGAGGAGAATGTCTTGTCGCACCGACCCCAAATATTTGGACTAAAGAATCTAAGCGTTATTCCCGGTTGCTTCTGAATTTCACCTCAAAGCCCGGGGTCAGCATACATTTTCTCGTTTTTATGATTTGACATACTTTAACTTTTACAAGAGAAAAGGCCAGAGCCTTATCCGTCATCCAGCAGATGTAGCAGCCAGAGGGTGAGGTAAGGCCGAATTGGTTGGACTCCAACCGACTAAAACCGCACACTATCACAGGCCTTGATCTCTAGATGTAAGATGGACGACAAGGCATGACATCTCTTTTACCCCGGCTGACCCGGTCATCTCCGGTTACGAGATGACCTCCTCAGGTGTGGGAACTTTGGTATCGCCGCAATCTTGCCCCTGGAAAGGGGGGAAACAATAGCTGAACTGAGGGCAGTTTCCCCCTTTCCAGGGGCAAGATTATGGTTTAGTGTTTTTTGGAAGACAGTAACTTCCAGTTTTGAATCTGTTGAATAGCCATCATATATAAGTTTTTTACAAATAATATGATATTAGCGTCAATTGACATTTTACAAATGCTAAATCAGAAGTCACGGATTCCATTGTCGCTCAATGCAAATACAATACTTTATTTATGTTCTCATGGAAACTTTTCTATTAGAATATCTTTACACGTAAGAATATATATAGTTCTAAACCTAGGAACACACAGTTTCATCCAACTTCGCTCATGAATAATCCTGCATATCAAAACCGTAGCTACTCGATCCCCTGAAACTTGTCCTAAACTTCTCCAAGTACAAACTCTGATACCCGCCTTATCCCCGCCTTCGCACTGACTGTAAACAATTAGAAAATTAATTAATACTAGTCGCTATCCGATCAAGTCAGCAGATTAATCGAGCTTTATTAATTAGGCAGTTAGCTGTTCTTGTGTTCTGTGATTATTGTACATTTGTTTGTAATTTGTTTCGTGTTTTACTTTACTGGGACGTTGTTCAACAAACAATTATTTTGTTTTGTGTTTGTAACGTTATACTACATCTTGGGAATTAGTTAAATTGCAAATATAAAAAATAACACAACTTAAAAACACATCAAAAAATAAAGTCACGATATTGGGTCAAAGAATTTTAACGACACATTTTTCAGTACTACCCAAGGTACTGTTCAATGGATAGACGTATGCTAAGTATAAACGGTTGTTTTTTTTAGATAGGTCTTGGTCAGACTTAAAATCCTATGTAGGTTTAATCTCAATAGGGAGAATAGAACCGGGGATATGACCGAAAGTCACTATAACTATAACTAACATTCACGCAGGCCGAGCCGCGAACATCAGTTAGTAGGTACATTATATTTACACCTACTAATAAATCAGTGGCCTGTCATTGATTGATAACTCTTTTTATTGTTTTCTTGTTTAGACAGTACAATAGTGCAAACTTTTTGAAGCCTGTTCAAGAAGTTTGCCGGTAGCCAACTTTAACTAAAGAACATAAAAATCCAAGATGAAGCTTGATCATAAATTCAAAATGTGGAAACCATCAAAAACCGTCGTGTAATTTTTACACCAGCGAAGCACCATTACGTTTTCGATAAACAAACACTCAAACAGCCATAAATTTACACCCACCGACGATAAAAATTTAGTACTAAAGGATACGAAAGATGCTATTTCAAGAATATTTTTATTCCATAGTTAAAAATCTTATATACAAAGACTGTTTTAGTCCCAAGAAGTGTTGGTTTGACGTCATACAGGGCGACATTGCTTGCCAATGGTCTCGCTGCCATGGATGCCTATGATCGTGCGAAGTGGAGGAATAAAAGCTGGAAGGCGGACCCTGGACTCCGAGGAAAAGATCTCTGATCAAATCAGGAGACACCGTTTTTATGATAATGATACGATTATTAATCTTCTCCAACCTAGCACCAATTTCGGTTGCATCCACAACTTGCAATTTGGAGCTCGAAGTTCACTCTTCAACTTCTCATTTCCTAAAATTGGTTTATTAGGTTGGTAGCTAGCAGCTTAGGGTTCGTTAAACTCTCAAATTCGAATCCTAACCATCACACTACCGACGCAAAAGGACTTCTAACACAAGCAATTTAAGTTTAGCTCATTAGGTTACCGGGAATACGAGTAATTTTGGTTGCAAGTGCTCTTTTAAAAAATTCAACATTTTCAAGGGCTACTGCCTAATAGAACTCGTATCCCCCTCCCTCCTCTAAAACACTCCGCAATTCATCAATCGTTCACCGTGCCATAAACTCGGCTGCGAAAAATATTTCATCATCATTACATCCATCATCGTCATCTTCATGGAGACGTATTTTCCTGATTGCATCCAAGGCCAAGATGCCCTCGGAGTGAGTCCATTTGCACGCATATCATTCTCCACAACGACAAGTCAAGAATTCTTGAGCCTTCCCCTTTCTAGTTTGACCCGGTTCGGCCTTAATGCTTCTGTACCACAAAATAACACAAACTCTATTAACAACATCTATATCTTCCAGATGCGTAGAACTCGACTGCTGGGACGGCAAAGGTGAAGATGAAGAGCCAATCATCACCCACGGCATGGCCATGTGCACTGATATTCTGTTCAAAGACGTGATCTACGCCCTAAGGGACACGGCCTTCGTGACGTCAGACTACCCCGTCATACTGTCGTTTGAGAACCACTGCTGTAAAGCACAGCAGTACAAACTGGCGAAATACTGTGATGAGATTCTTGGGGATCTGCTGTTGAAGGAATCCTTGCCAGAACATCCTGTAAGTAATGTAGTTTCTATTCTATTTATTCTGTGGTCTGATGGCATTTGACAGAACTTCCTACACATACACATATTGAGTTAAGTCACTTGTGCTTTTTAATCACACTATTAAATTGAAAGTTTGTTTGGATGGATAGATGGATGAATGAATATTTGTTACTCTTTCACACAAAACGAACGGATCTGGAGGAAATCTGGCACACTAGCAAAAAATATTTCACGCGTGTGAACAATTAATTATAGTATTTAATATGATACGTGACCGGTTTCGCCCGACGGTATTTTTAGAAATGACCTTTATAAATTCCGTACGGTGAATCCGGTCAGGTATGATAAATAAATATTGTGTAACAGTACAAGTGGTTTATTCGATATGTGTAGGAAGTTCCACTAAAGTACCATCAGTATATTATCACTTGGGTAGTTAGTTTTTAGTTTTTAGAGTCCGACATAACCTCCCACTCCGGCTCCGGAGGCGGGGAAGTTTGTATCCGTGTGGATTTCCCGCACGTAAAAAAAACGTTTACAATTCGTAGGTACAAAAAGCGATTTACCGGTTCAATTTGAACGTTACAGTGCTGTCGTAACGATTTCTCGTAACCCTATGCCACATCAAACATTTATCACCTGCTTCGCAATGCTATCACTACATTTTCTAACGACACCCCATATTATGCTCTTTAGCTGGAACCAGGAGTGCCTCTCCCGCCACCTTCTGCTCTCAAGCGGAAGATCCTCATCAAGAACAAGCGCCTGAAGCCAGAGGTGGAAAAGCAAGAGTTGGAGCTGTTCCGTCAGGGTCAGTTCGTTATCGAAGATGAAGAAAAAGAAGACGCTTCTGCTGTAGCCATCACTGATAAGAAGGTTCGTTGTGCTTCTTACGTATGGATTCCTGAGTTTGGAAGAGGCTTGTCTTTTTCTAACGCAGTTGCAATCGGCTTTTTTATGGTCGATAGGCTCGCGTTTGACCACCCTCTCACCTGTTGGTGACGATGTCGTCGACGTTGGAGCACGCTGGCCTAGAAGTAATCTATTCACTCTAGTTTTGAAGACAGCCAAGTTATTGCTGTCCGGAAACACAGATTTGAGCAAGGCATTTATTTTCTCTCCTGACTGTGCTCTGAGGAGGAAACTACCTTTGATAAACCTTTATCCCCTCTGAGCCTTTTGCCAAATCAGTAAGGGTCGGTTTTAAGTTTAACTCCGAACAGAATGTTGATAGTTTTTGTGAAGCGACTGCCATCAAACCTCCATAACCTATAGGTGATAGCGAAGTACTGTACTAAGCCCAGATAGTCGAACTTTAGGACGGCAGTACCCGCCCATTACACTTGTGACATTGCCCCGCTGAATAGTAATGTCCAATCTTTGGCCTAGATACGAACCAGAGCTTTACTGTTTTATCCCTTAACCTACACCCTGATTCAAAATTTCGTCTAGAAAGAAGATCAGGCAATTCTTATAGGTAGTTAGACCCTTAAAAAGTCCAACAACTAATCTAACTGTACTACTTCAAAATCGCCAATTGGCTTTGGAGGTCTGATGGCAGTCGATTCATAGAAAATATCGAAGTTCAGCCAGACCCGCGGTTAGCCAAGACTCCGAGGTGAAAGCTTGCGATGCGTTAATCCCAGTAACGCTAGGATGATAAAGAAGAAAGAAAGTGGCGATGGTGAACGCAGTCACTACACAGAAGGCGCGGGTTCGATCCCCGCTCAGTACAAATATTTGTATGCATGAGTATTTGCATTGCTCTGGTCTGGTCGTGCCTCGGAGACCACGTTAAGCCATCGATCCTAGTTGCCATACAAACATCTATGGCAGTTGTTACGGGCAGTTGGAGCCCTAATAAGTCCAACAACTGGTCTGGAGTTGAAATGAATTATCATTTGAATTCCAATCAAAGTAATCCATGAAGAGCTAACGTGTCACCCTTGTAACCTCCGCCTGGTTGCAGCCGGAGGAGATAGTGGCGGAGGCGGCGGTGGCAGGCGACGACGCGCCTCCGCCGGTGGCGTACACGGGCTCCACCACCAACGTGCACCCCTGGCTGTCCTCCATGGTCAACTACGCGCAGCCCATCAAGTTCCAGGGCTTCGAGGAGGCCGATAGTCAGTACCTGCTCTAGCTTTACTATACAATCAACGGGATGGTTTATCATCATCATCACATCAGCCGCACATAGTCCACTGTTGAACATAGGCCTCCAGAATGACCGATCTAAAGCAGCCCGAATCCAGCGCTTCCCGGTGACCTTGATGAGGTCGTCCTTCCACCTGGATGGTTTATAGTTATCGACAAACTTCGTGAACAATTGGGAATTTTCCTGTAGTCACCAACATTTATTGCGCATAATGATTTTAAGACATCAATTGAAAGGCTCGCCAAAATGAATTAATACCTAGTCACCAAAATGGATTTAAAGCTCACAACTTAAAGGTTAAGATATTTTTTACCACAGAATTATAAAATATCTTCAACATAATCTGCCCTTTATTCCAGAACGCAACATCTACCACAACATGTCATCGTTCGCTGAAACCACAGGCATGAACTACCTCAAGACACAAGCCATCGATTTCGTGAACTACAACAAACGACAGATGTCCAGGATCTATCCTAAGGGCACCAGGGCTGATTCCTCCAATTATATGCCTCAGGTACGTACGGTAGGGCTGCTGTACAATACTCTAAGGATTCAGCGTCGAGCACAACTCTGCAGCATCCTTGATATAGATTGTTATTGGTCGATATCCAGTGACGGCAGCAAGCCCGACAGTGACAATCTTTATCGGGTTCCAGTTGAAAACCAGCGCCAGGTATCTCTCCGATATTATGCTGAACTGGACACTCATTTGTTTTGCACTGATATTGGTTGTGCGCATGCAATCATCGGTAGCTTAGTGGGTAATAAATAAATAATTAATAAATAAATATTTCACAACATTTCACACAACGCTATCTAGACCCATGGCAAGCATAGCTTAACTAGCTTGTGTTATGGAATCTAGAATGCGGATTAACATACTTAGACACGTTCTTTTTTTTTGTAAATACATACATATTATACATAGAAACACCCAGACCAATGCAAATATACATATTCATGCATACAAATATTTGCACTGAGCGGGAATCGAACCCGCGCCTCCTGCGTAGCGGCCGCATTCACTACCGAGAAGTCCCTGGCTGGAGAAGGACCCTGGCCATTACACTACCGACGTGAACCCACCCACTCCTAGCACAAGTAATTTAGCTCAGTTGGAGGGGTTAGAGGGAATATTAGTAATTTCTATAATTTCGGTTGCAAATATCCTTTTAAAAAAATATACTGTGTTTGGAGTTTGAAAGCATGTTTATCACTAATGAGTGGACATGCTTCCAATACTTCCAATGAAATTGTTGATATGTTGATTTCTGTATTGTGTGACCTCTTTGCACTAAAAAAATGTTTCTTCCTTTCTATCAAGGCTGTCTGCAGCGCTGCGCTCGATGCTAAATGCTCAGAGAATTGCTCAGCTGATCTAGTCTGCTGGAGCTGCTGGAAATCGGCTTACAATAAAAATAATGTTTTTTTTTTTTCATTAAAACACAAAGTTTTTCTAATCCAGGTGGTTTGAGCGGGAGCAGCCCTGTTAAGACTTGCTTAGAAGTCGGAAGTTCTCCACATATCCCTCTGATTAGTAGATGGCACAATAGAGAGCAGGTTGGCAGGAGGGAGGGTTTTCTAAGTGCAAGCCTGAGGGTGACGGTTCATCCCAGCAGAAGTGGGACTCCTCTCCCTCCTCGTAGGGTGCCATCTTATAGCCGTAGATGGCCTAGGGTAGCCAGATCTGCGAGCAAACTGCCATATTAGGTTACTTTACATCCTGGTAATTGAGATCAGAGACGGCTTGCGTTTGCGGGGTAATCACCTGGATGGCAGAAGAAGGGGGAGGGCGTATCTGTGAAGGCTTTCGCACGGAAAATAAAAAGTTACCCTCAACTTTAATACTGCCTGCATATGATATTTCATGTCTAAATTTTCTTTCAGATCGGTCAATATAACTGAAAATTGTAAACGATTGTCAATGCCCAAACAGAAATAGCACAATCTACATTCTGATACAGTGAATGTTTGTCTGTCCAGGTGTTCTGGAACGCCGGCTGCCAGATGGTATCCCTGAACTTCCAGACGTCCGACCTCCCCATGCAGCTGAACCAGGGCAAGTTCGAATACAACGGCAACTGCGGCTACCTGCTGAAGCCCGATTTCATGCGGCGAGCTGATCGCAGCTTCGATCCCTTCGCTGATGCACCGGTGGACGGGGTTATTGCTGCGCAGTGCGCCGTGCAGGTACGGGGGGGAGGGTCAAGGGGGTTGGGGGAAGTGATGGAGGACTGGCTGAAGGTGGGGGACGGAAAGAAGTAGGGGGGACTGAATGAAGTAGGAGGAATGTTTTGAAATAGGGCGGTCTGACTGAATTAAGTAATAAGACTGAAAAAAATGAGGAAGACTGAGTGAAGTAGGGCAAACTTAATGAAGTGAGGGAGACTTAGTGCAGTATGGGGGACTAAATGAATTGGGGGAACTGAGTGAAATAGAGGTGACTGAATGAAGTGGGGGAGACTGAGTGAGGCAGGGGGGACTGAATGAAGTTGGAAGACCTGAGTGAAGCAGGGAGGACTGAATGAAGTTGGGGAGACTTAGTGAAGCAGGTGAAACTGAATGAAGTGGCTAGTTGAAGTGGAAGGGTACTGAATGAAACGAATCTAGCTGAAGTAGGCATACACCATGTGGGAGGGAACTGGGTAAAGGTGGTTGATCTCTTTGGCACTTCATAAAACATGTGCTGCAAAAACAAGGGAAGATTCTTATAGGTTACGCTCGCATAATTTGTTCATATTATACCTTGCTATCCTAAATAACAATGTTATTTATAATTTACCTACATGCCTGGGGTAGGCATACATGTATTAACACCCACGTTTCACGAACTATGATCTTCGGTTCCACATAATAGGAGCCGATTGCCCTATCCCTTGATCGCCTTTTACGACACCCATACGAAGAGCGGGGGTAGTCCTATTCTACTCCACATACAAACCACATTAAACCCACCCCTTTTTCCCCAGGTGATAGCCGGCCAGTTTCTATCAGACAAGAAGATCGGTACTTACGTAGAAGTGGACATGTACGGTCTTCCCTCAGACACCATCCGCAAAGAGTTCCGGACGCGTATGGTGCCAGCCAACGGTCTCAACCCCGTGTACAATGAGGAACCGTTCCTGTTTAGAAAGGTAATTAGTTAAATCCTCCAACTGTGATGTTCCTCCAACACAAAGGGAGGATCCTCCGACCAGGCAAGGTGATCACGCCTGGCGGGCCGCGGCCCAACGATTGTCGTTGGGATGTTGTACATGTATTGTACCAGCGCGGGAACTTCACTATCGCGATGCAGGATTTGTAGTGTCGTAGTAGTTCGGCTTTATGTCGCTAGATGGCGCTGGGTACATGTGGTATCGCCACATTAGTGATTAATACGACACCAGACACACACCTATGTACATACATCACAAACAAATTGAATAACATGGTAAATCGACTTTAGACCCATATTCTAAAATGTCAAAAATTGTATAGGCAATCTGCCAGACAACCTGTCAAATTTGTCAATGTGTGTTTACAGTATCTTTCCCCAGATGAAATGAGATTCAGCTGAGTGGCATTCTAGAGTATCGGCCTAAGAATTGTAAAACGAATCTCCGCCACTAAGAGAGCTCTAAATAGGGAGGATGTATCTGGGAGCAGGGCAAGAATATTTTTGCCATAACTTTTGCCAAAGCAATTTTTGGAGCATAAGACAAAGCCCCAGGATGGAGGGTCACCATTCCAGATACCAATAATGTCAATGGTGGTCTTCAGTTTGATGGCCTATTTAAAATAATACCTTCGTAGAGAGGTATCGTAAGCGTACCCGCAACGAATGTTATAGATGTTAGTATGGCAATTGGGAACGACGACGGCTTAAGAGCGTTTTCACACTCATTCGATATCCGATATCGGTGTCGGACACCGATAGCCGACATCCGATATCCGACACCTTGTGCTGTTTTCACATTTATCCGATAAAATCGGCCGGATACGGCCATTTGCTCGAAAGCACAGACTAGTTAGGGACCCTAGGAGTAAAAAAAAAAAAGAAAAGTGCAAGCAAATTTCGACCTTATTAACATGACATGGGATCAAGTATTTTTTCTTATATTCGTCATCAATTAAAGCGGAAAGACATGTAACTCAGAAAATGTCCTTAAGGTCAAAAATTGCTAGCAGTCGCTGTTTTAGTCTCTTTGTGTTCCGATATCGGGCCAAAACAGTGTCGGCTCCGATAACCGATATCGGGCCGAACCATGGAGAAGGAAATGATTATTCTGTCCTCCGTGGGCCGGACAATGTGAAAGAGAGATACATATCTCATACATTTGACTTCCTCCGATATTGAATGTCGGATATCGGATATCGGATGAGTGTGGAAACGCTCTAACCTGCTGTCCAACGCACTGAGCTTAAGCAATCCTTTACTAGTACTGCTTAAACATGCAATTACATATACTAGCCATGAGCCTCTTTTCTTGCTTACCTTCTAGATTCTTCTGCTTCATCTTAGCGTTACTCCCAGTCGCGTATGAAGCTTTCACATCGAAGCCTGGAGACCGCTTTTACCAGTCCAACCGTGTATTTGACTTAACTTCGATAAATTCCGTAAAGCGACTCCCATCTGACATCCACAACCCAAAGGCGATATCGAAGCATTGCAGTTAGACCAGTTGTTGGACTTCTTAGGGCTCCAATTACCCGCAAGTTCTGCCATAGATGTTCGTCTGCCAACCAGGGCCGATGGCTTAACGTTCTCTCCGAGGCACGACCAGACCAATGCAATACCCATATTCATGCATACAAATATTTGCACTGAGCGGGGATCGAATCGGCGCCTTCTGCGTAGCTGCCGCGTTCACTACCGCCACAGAGGCTGCACAGCTTCTAGCTTAATGGTATAAAAACAACTACTAACCAATCCCTCTTCTTCTAGGTTGTACTTCCCGACCTAGCAGTCCTCCGTTTCGGCGTATATGACGAGAACGGCAAGCTGCTTGGCCAGCGCATCCTGCCGCTGGACGGCTTGCAGGCCGGCTACCGCCACATCTCGCTGCGCACGGAAGCCAACTTCCCCATGTCGCTGCCCATGCTGTTCTGTAATATCGAGCTCAAAATCTACGTGCCGGACGGCTTCGAAGGTAACGTTACTCCTGTGCTAGTGCATCCTCTAGCTGATCGGCTTGCAAGCGATAATGCTACAATTTTGACCCCCTATATGTATGGCCAAAAATCTATAATTTTCGAAAGATTTGACTTTTTGAGCTAATAGTTCGAGTGTCAGTGTGGCTGTTTAGTCCCACGTTAAAGACTCTACTTTTCACTTTGAATGCGAGGAAAAAAACGACGTTCTATACAAAATTATAATATTTATAATAACAAATTTTCTTAAAATTACGTATTAATCGTTAATATAACCTAAGAAAATTTCTATTCAAAATTCAAATTGCAAAGAAATTTTTCCCGCGGTTTTTTTTGTTTAGTGACGTACGCTTTAAATGCTTGCATATTTAGCCAACAGGTTCAAACTTAAAAAATAAATTAATACTAATTGGAAATGCATAACAAAATGAAATAATACTTACATAATAATTAATTAATTTAATTTCATTAATCGTGTTTCACGAAATTAAATGGGTTTTTTAGATTTTTTCAAATGACATTTTGAGGCTATACACAATCACTAAAAAGGTGATAATCCTCCCATTAAAAAACACCGTGATTGGCTGTTTAGGAGGTTTCAAAGTAAACTAAAAAAAAATTACTTTAGTCCCTAGAGATTAATAAGGAACTAGTCCCGATATGCAGAGACTAAAGTAACATTTTAAGAGCATGAGAAGTGAAAATCAATAAAACAACCTCCTATACAACCTACCAACTACCAAGCCAAAAAGGAGGTATGACACGACGGTATTTTATTGCAAATGAGCAATCCGACTGAAGTAGAAAAGAGAGAGAGAAGTACCTCTGCCCCTACAGAATACCGCGCCCATATTAACCTCGTGTTATGTTGCCGGCGGTAAGTAGGGTAGTCAGAGCTCACTGGAGAGTTTTGTGCTGTCAGTGGGAAGACCAAAGGCTATTCCTGCTTTGCCTTCTACACTCACGGCACAGAAACTCTCTGTGTATGTGTATACAGTGTTGACAGCACGAGTGTGACTCCCCTGGTGTTGCACACGTCCACAGGACACAGTAGCCACTTTCCATCAGGTGGGCTGTGTACTGCCACCTCAGTGGTATAAAAAACCATGCAATAAATCAATATTTTCTTCTGTACAGACTTCATGGCAGCTCTCTCCGACCCTCGCGCCTTCATGGGCGCGGCCAAGGAACGTACGGACAAGGTGAAGCAGATGGGCATCGAGGAGACAGGACCCGACAAGAAGGTGCAGCTTGAGGAGAAGAAGGAAGGTAGGACCACCAGATATTACGAGGTGCTGGGGGAGAGGATACCCCCTTTCCTCTTTCGATAGGATTCCCCATACAAATTTAAATTTAGCCAACCGTAGTCGATATTTCATAACTCAGTTGAGACGACTTTTAGTTTCAATACGAAACGGTCGAATTGTCTTGAAAGCGACTGCCACATGACCGCCTCAACCCACGGGTGATATCGCAATTCTAATCTTCTCTTCATTCCGAAGCTTTCAACTTTGAGTCTAGGGTCCGCTTTTACCAGTCTAACTGCGGATTTGACTGAACTTCGATATTTTCCGTGAAGCGACTGCCATCTGACCTCCACAACCCAAAGGCAATATCGAAGCATTGCAGTTAGACTGTTATTGGATTTTGTCCCAACCCGGTTGCCATAGATGTTCATATGGCAACCGGGGCCGACTGCTTAAAGTGCTCTCCGAGGCACGACCATACAAATATCCATTTATTCATGTAAACAAATAATTTACATTGAGCGGGGATCGAACCCGCGCCTTTTGATATCGCAATTATAGTATTTTGAAGTAACATTTAGATAGACATTTTCCTCTTTATTTATTTTAAAACAACTTTTAAATTACATTTTTAAATACATATTTAAAAAAACATCTATTTAAAAATATAAAAATTTTAAATTATTATCAGATAATATAATTAATAATAATAATATTATTAGCAAAAGGCTCAACCCCGCGAAATGTGAGTGTTAATACCCCCCTGCCTACCCCTTCGAGGAATTACAGGCGTGAGTATTTGTATGTATGTATTATTAGACCGTTGTATGTGCTCGTATGGTAACTAAGAACGACGGCTCAACGTACTCTTCAGAGCACGAAATCAAATCAAATCAATCGTTTATTTGCGCCGAATATAACGAAATGATCTCACTGTATTAAAAATTAACATCCATCCTAAGACTGACTACTACTGACTGACGGCTAGGTGTTGCTTAACCTTAAAAATTTGTGCTGCCGTTGTAAATGTAGAATGGAGTTGGGTAAACTTTTATTAGAAAAATTTAGAATTTCGGTAAGAAATTATAAGCTTCTGAGAAAACTTGGCAAAATACTCGCGTCATAAAATAATGAATGGGCTTATATAAAGCTAAAGTTAACCTATAAAAAGTATTCTAGATTCTTTTAATCAGTTCGATGCGTTAAATGTGGACTAGTTTATAGTTTCCATCCAATAAAGAGGCGTTTTAGCCTACTTGCAAAGCTGCCGCGCTGGCCAGCCGGGTTGGCAAAGCGTTTTGGCTCGAGATTCCCTTCTCTTAGGTCGTTCAGATCTCGGTATAATATCGGCCAAAAGCAGCAACTCCACTCCCCAAATGAGTTGAGAGTTGCTCCTTTTCTTGCCCAGGGTGCAAGGCGTGGAGGTTAGAACGCACAACCAATATACTAAAGCTAGCTTTTTCCCGCGGCTCCGCCCGCTTGGATGTTGTTTATCGCGACCAATCATAGCCTATATCCATTCTCAAGGTCTAATCTACCCCTATACTAAATTCTGTTCAGTGGTTTAGGCGTGAAAGGTATTTTTCGTTGGTAACAAAGAGTATGTGTACCGATTTTTAGCTTTCTATCTTGAAAACTGCGAAAAGTCCCATATAACATTTAACCCCCTTTTTTAGGGTTTGGGGAAAGATTTCCAAAAAAAATAATATGCACCATTTTTTTGTTAGTCACAAATAGTCCGCATACCAATTTTTAGCTTTCGTAAATTGCGGAATGCTTCATACAAACTTTCACCCCCCATTTTAGAGTTTATTCCCAACGGATCTAATACTAACAGGGGAAGAGAGTGGTGGTCCGTAGGAAATTCTTTTGCCCAACGGACCCCACGTACTTGGCAAGGGGGTCCCTTGGACATGAAACCAACCGCGTGAGGAGACAAATACCTGGGGTCCGTTGGAAATAAATCCATTTTAGGGGAGTGGGGGTTAGAAAGAAAGAAACAAAACATAGCCTATGTCACTCTCCATGCCTTCAACTATCTCCACTTAAAAAATCACGTCAATTCGTCGCTCCGCTTTCCGTGAAAAACGGACAAACAGACACCCTTTCTCATTTATAATATGGATTTACGAGATCCCATGCCCTAAATGGACCCCAGTCATAGATTTAGAGATTTGTATCCTAATGAACTCCGCTGAAGGAACGCAGCAAGCCCGAAATAGCCAATACTTTCGTAATATGATTTCCGTTGTTTATTTACGCAAAAGCTTAACCAACTGGCTAATCCCACCAGAGTATGACATGCAACAGATATTTTAAGATTCATTCTATAATGGTTATTGGGGCGAGGCATAAGCAGAAGCGGGAATGATAGCGATTTTGGTTTTATTCAGAATCAACAGACTTTGTGTTTGAGGCGCCCACTCTGGCGGATGAAAAACCGCAGAATAAATGCTTTATATACTGAGGTATTGTGCTATCTAATAAAAAACATGATTGGAGGGTAAGACAATGTTTTCATTAAGCTCACCAAGTAGACAAAGTAATTCAGGTTTTTATTATCTACCTCAGACACCAGCGATCCACAACTTACAACAATCCTTCTGTTCATGTTTTGTTTTATTGGTTTGTGGTGAGAAATAAACTATTACTCGTATGTCAGATTAATTAATCGGAAACTGTAAAAAAACTTCAATATTTTATGAGGACTGAATGTCTGTCTCTATAATGAACGACTGTGATCTGATCTCCACAACCATCACACACAAGAATATATTTATAGGCTTTTTTGATTTTTTCTTTTTTATTTATTACATAGTAAGGCCACAGTACAATTAAAAAGTTCGTTAGACTGAGAATATACCGTGTGCGTGAATATACCTACATGCACTTTTGGAAAACGCCCTAACACACTTACCTGCAATATATCGCTTACACCTTAGACCACTCACCAAACGTATTACCTTAAACATTTCAGTGCACAGATGTTTCGTATTTGATATCTTCATCACACGTCCAGACTCGCTCAACTTGAGTGTTCGTGTGCTACATTGTGCTCCTAAACTATGACCAGCGTGTCGTTTTGTTTGGGTAAGCGCGAAAATTGTTTTTGAAAGTGCATTTGTGTGTTGAATATCTAAATGTGTGACCTAATTAGTGACAGTGTTTATATTACCCATGCTAATATTTTAAATGTGAAAGTGTGGGCGTGTGTCTGTTTGTCCGTCATTCACGCCAAAATCACTGTAATAAAATTTGGTATAGGGGTAGATTTGTCCTTGAGAAAGGATATATGCTATGTTTGGTCGCGATAACCGACATCCACGTGGGCGCAGCCGCGGGCTGAAGCTAGTTAACAATAATTGAGGCCTTGAGCGCAAGGCCCTAAAATTTTTCATCAAAAATTAGTCCGCTTAGTTAGGGTATCCATCCGAATGGCACCTGCGTGAAATAATCACGGATCCCACCCCTGTCGGCCATCAGGGGTGGTTATGTCGGACCCGCCTACTAAAACCGCACGCCACCTCAACTCTTCAGATGGCGGGGCGTAAGGTTGCCAAAGTAAAAGTCATAAATCATTTATTCTGTATTAATCATTCATTAAAATGACATTTACAATACGTTAAATAAAAAAAATAAAAACTAGACTGGTTTAGCAAATGGACCACCGATTCGAAACGCAGTCCCGACATGAGAAAACTCCGGTAATAAACTCAGCGAGCAGTTTTTTTTTTATCTATTTACAAACATTTGCTGAGTCTACTTAGTCTAAATACAATAGTTTGCTGATTTGATTTTATAATAGCCTGGAGCATTTCCCTCACACCCGGCTAACCTTGGACCATCAATGGTTTTAAGATGGCCCCCTCAACTGTAGGAAGCACGGTGTCCCCATAGGACTCCGGAAAAGGGGGTAGGGAGCCGAAACTGTTACCCCTAGCCTACGCTCGAAGTACCAGCCATGCAAAGCCTCCGAACAGCCCTCTACAGCCTCGGCTGAAATTTGCCGTAAGCGGCAGCTTTCCTATGCGAGAGACGCTGCCGTTTTTTAGTATTTTTTATATTCATCATACTGTTACCAGTACATACTAGGTGCAAAATTCTTAATAATTCGATGTTTTGAAATGCTCAGTAATCGAATTGAAATGTGCCTGTACATTGTACAATATATGCTACAGCTAATAAAAGTGTGTTAATACGCAAAAAAACCAGTAGGTACTTTTATTAAACTTCTTGATTAAGTCAAGTATGGTTCAACTTTCTTAAGTAAAATCTAAAATCCGCCTAACGTATTCAAAAACAGATCTTTCCACTATTTGTCGATTAGCACTACAATAACTCAAGAGCTCCCATCGCATTTCAATGTCTATTTTAAGTTTATAGTGATGTTATAAAACCAAGTTTTACTGCACGATATATCACTATTGAAGATGGAAATGTAAGCAAAAGCCACTATATTGACGCACTAGTGATACATTCAAATATAAAATAAATTCTACTGATTCGAATATGTATTGTGTGAATGTAAGATTAGTTCATAGAAAGAAATAAATATTAAAAAAATGTTAATAAAATGATCATTAAAAAATAAAAAAACCCGACTTCTGTCTGATAGATCGAATCAAGTTTAATGGCAGGCGACCGCCATAATTTTCTTTCAGTACATGTTTTTTTTTATTATTATGTAGGACACGTCAATTTGACTTCACCTCGCCTGATAGTAAGCTGAAGGCAAAGTCTCAGAAAAGAGGGTCACCATTACAAACACGTTACCATGTTAACAATGGTGGCACTCAGCTTGACGGCCTCATCAGATGCTTTTTCACGCCCCGCTTAAAGGACTCGGGACTGTAGGAAGAAGGAAACACGTGAGCTGGCAAGGAGTTCCAGGTCTTAATGGTGCGACAAAGAAAGGAGTCACCAAACCGCTTGGTTTTTGAAGGAATATTCTGCACCGTATACGGGTGACCTCTAAGCTCTGCTCGTGTTGTCCTATGTAGGAAAGGAGAGGGCGGGACCAATTGGAAGAGCTCATCAGAACATTCACCATGGTAGAGACGGTAAAATACTGCCAAGGATGCAACATCTCTACGCATCTGCAAAGGCTCAAGGGTGCCCGTGACCTCGACATTCCCAATAATGCGGACCGCACGTCGCTGCAACCTGTCGAGAGCATCTAATAAGTACTTTGCGGAGCCATCCCAGAGATGCGAGCAGTATTCCACGCAGGACCGAATTTGGGTCTTGTATAGAAGACACCGCTGCTCCGAAGTGAAAAATCGTCTCACTCTGTTCAAGACTTCGAGTTTACGCGAGGCTGTTTTGATGATACTCTCGATGTAGTTTTTGTTGTTAAGTTTGCAGCGAACATCCATACCGAGGATAGTGAGGTTGTCCTGCAGTGGCAGTGGAGTGCTCTGAAGAGTGGGAAGGGGAAGGAAAGAAGATACCTTTGCTGTGAACGCACATGCCTGTGTCTTCTTGGCATTGAACTCGACCAGGTTCTCAGAGCCCCATTTGGAAATGTTGTTCAGGATCTGGTCAAGTTCAGTGACAAGAAGCTGCCTTTTATCTGCGATATCCGACTGCTTATCCGCAGGACGTTCATGATAACTCACGTGCAAGGTGCTATCATCTGCATAGCAATGAATGCTGCCGGAAGACAGCATGTCATTGATATGTAGAAGAAAGAGAGTAGAGGACAGGACGGACCCCTGCGGCACACCAGCATTTACCTGCAAGAACTCCGAGGCGCGTCCATCACAAAGGACGCGAATACGGCGATCCTGCAAGAAGCTAGCAACCCAGTTGCATAGTCTAGGGGGCAGACCGAAGGCTGGTAGCTTGGAAAGAAGCGATTTGTGCCAAACTCCATCGAAAGTTTTGGCGATGTCAAGACCAATTGCCAGTGACTCGCCGTGCTTGTCCATAGCCACACCCCAAAGATGGGTAACATACGCCAGAAGATCACCCGGTGACCGTTTCGGCCTGAAGCTATATTGCCGGTCATTAATTATGGAGTGATCTTCAAGGTGACGCATGAGCTGCTTGTTAATTATGTGCTCGAACACCTTGCACAGCACTGAGGTGATGGCTATGGGTCGATAGTTAGTCGGGTCTGAGCGATCAGTAAATGGGTTTGGGCCGCTTGCCATCTAATGTGTTTCGATCGATGATATTAGATGCAGATGTATATTTTTGTTACTACCTACTATTTAAAATTCCTTTATTTTGATAAATTCGAATGAAAAAAAAAATATTTTGATAACCAATTTTATATACTCGTATGACGATCGGGGGATGAATACTTTTCATTTGAGACCCCATTCATCGAAATCCTTCCAGCCGTTAGGCCTTTAGAGGGGAACAAAGAAAACTACGTACATAGGTACATACATACATACGCGCGTAATGGTGGCTACATAGAGAAGTAGGTTAGCCCGCGCGAGTCCGTGCGTTCATATACGTACTCTACTAACTTTAAGCAAGAGCCGATCGCCGCCGGCTGGTTGAAGCGAGTAAACCGCTTCTCTATGTAAACAACCTATCACATTACCCTCGCTGGCACAGTCGGGTAAAAAATTAAACCGACCTTAAAAAGCTAAGGCAGAAAAAAAAATTACTGAATCTCAGTTCCGTTCATCTTTACTCCTTTAGCACATAAAAAGAATGTGAGGAATCAACGCCTTCATTCTCAACACAGTTAATCATCCATGGTATCAGATGTTGGTATATGTTAGTAAACTTGTTCTACTATTCTCTTCCCAGAACCTCCCCTGGTCTTTGAGCCCATAACCGTAGAATCCTTGCGACAAGAGAAGGGCTTCTTGAAGACCGGCCGTAAGCAGCAGAAGGAACTCGACGCCATGAGGAAGCGCCAGTCCAAAGAGAAGATGGCGATGCAAAAGTCGCAGTGCGCTGCTTTGGAGAAAATCATTAAGGGAAAGAAGTAAGTTATTTGCTTGTTATGTTATAGGAGTGCTCATAACACAAGAAGATTAAATAGACCTAGTTTTAATGCATGAGTGAGTGCTATTCGATTCACTAAGAAAACAGCAGGGGAATCATGGGTGTGGTAGAAATTTGATGACACAAATCTGTCACAAATTTCGACCGGGTTGGTACCACCGTACACTATGCGAAAAACCCTCCATAGTAATCCAATCTCGGTTGGATTGCGTTCAGGGGTCAGCAAGTGCATAGCCGGGCAGGGGGGATTCTGGTCGCAGCAGTAGCGGGACCGGTGGGTATTGGCGTAGTCTAGTGGGGGGTGGCGCGGGGCGACGCGCCGAACAGGGAGACCTGTAGAAACGGTGGTGCCGCTGGCCGCCCGCGGCATAGTACAGGGGCCCAACCGGGACTAACCACCCTGGGAGGCTGCCCCACCAGGTCGCGCATAATCCCGATATGGCTCGTCGTGCCGGTTGGTGACCGGAGGGAGCCCGGCGACCATACTCGGGGGGGTACGGGGGCCCTTCCGTTCGGCGTGTCGGCTCTCGCCGTTCCTCACATTCATAGACAAAACCAATCACCCGCGATTTGTCACGCGGTGCTGCGACGATAGTCCCCTTTTTTCACGCCTTCCCTTACCTCCTCCTTATGGCAGCGCAAAATAGAATACTGGGCTACACAGCGGCAAGACATTCTCCCACGGGCTCGCTATTTGAGGTGGAGTCCACGAACATCTGTGGGCTCCATACAAACCTCAACGCCGTCCACCAACACCTGGAGACGGCAAAACCAGTACTGCTATTTCTTACGGAGACACAAATACGCCGCCCTGACGACACGACCTACTTGCTCTACCCCGGCTATGTCCTCGAGGAGAATTTCCGTGCAAAAGCCGGGGTGTGCGTGTTTGTTAGGGCGGATGTTTGTTGTCGCCGTTTGCGCTGCCTAGAGGACCCATCCTTCTCCACCCTTTGGGTACACATAGACCATGGTTCTACGAGTCAGATCTATGTGTGCCTCTACCGCTCCCATACAGGAGATGCCGAGACAACTCGACTCTTCGAATACCTGAGTCAGGCGGCAGATGATGCGCAGGAGCGGTTTCCGAACGCTGAGCTGGTGTTTTTGGGGGATTTTAACGCCCACCATGAGATCTGGTTGGGTTCCTCTAAAACAACCCATGCGGGAAGAGCCGCCCATGCATTTGCTCTGGCGCATGGCCTAACCCAACTGGTACACGAATTTACTAGAATACCAAAAAGGTCGGACCATGAGCCCTCTCTGCTGGACCTTCTGCTGACGAGTCGCCCGGACCAGTACAGTGTTTCGGTGAGTGCCGCTTTAGGCGGATCCGACCATAGTCTGGTCCGTTCCAAGGTGCCCATTAAAGCGCCACCACGACCCGTACAGGGGAAACGGCGTCTCTGGCACTACTCGTCAGCAGACTGGGATGGATTGCGTGACTATTTTGCATCCATCCCGTGGGTTGAACGCTGCTTTGAAGGTAAGAACCCATCTGAGGGCGCAACTGCTGTCGCCGGTGAGATCAGTCTGGGCATGGAATATTATATCCCCTACACTGATGTCGCCGGTGCCCGCAGAGCCCGCCCCTGGTTCGGGCGCGAGTGCGCGGAGGCTGTTAATCATAAACAGTCCGCGTACCGCGCTTGGGTGAGGGCGCGCGCTATGTGCGATCCTAACGTGGGCCACTTCAAGGCGGCGTACAATAGAGCCACAAAGGTCTGCAAGAGGGCTTATATCAGAGCGGATGCCCAGCGCATAGCGCGGCTTGGTCAGGAACTAGTAGCGCATCCCACGGGCAGCCGTGGCTACTGGCGACTGGCCAAAGCCGTGCAAGCCAACTTCTGCCAGCCTTCGCTGCCGCCGCTGCGCAACCCCGATGGATCCCTGGCCCATGAGTCGCAAGAGAAAGCAAATTTGCTGGCTAATCTCTTTGCGGCCAACTCCCGAATCGATGATTGTGGCATGCAGCCACCGACACTACCGACCAGTGACCATGCAATGCCTGATATTCGTATCAGGCAACGCGATGTCCGTGCAGTGCTGCAGTCACTCGATGTCCGGAAAGCCAGTGGTCCGGACGGTATTCCGGCAGTGGTTCTACAAAAATGTGCAGCGGAGTTGTCTCCAATGCTTGCGCGGCTGTCAGCTGTCCTACAGCTCGGGTACAGTGCCTTCGGCTTGGAAGGAGGCGAATGTACAGCCGATCCCCAAGAAAGAGGATCGCTCAGACCCGACTAACTATCGACCCATAGCCATCACCTCAGTGCTGTGCAAGGTGTTCGAGCACATAATTAACAAACAGCTCATGCGTCACCTTGAAGATCACTCCCTAATTAATGACCGGCAATATGGCTTCAGGCCGAAACGGTCAACGGGTGATCTTCTGGCGTATGTTACCCATCGTTGGGGTGAGGCTATGGACAAGCACGGCGAGTCACTGGCAATTGGTCTTGACATCGCCAAAGCTTTCGATAGAGTCTGGCACAAATCGCTTCTTTCCAAGCTACCAGCCTTCGGTCTGCCCCCTAGACTATGCAACTGGGTTGCTAGCTTCTTGCAGGATCGCCGTATTCGCGTCCTTTGTGATGGACGCGCCTCGGAGTTCTTGCAGGTAAATGCTGGTGTGCCGCAGGGGTCCGTCCTGTTCCCTACTCTCTTTCTTCTGCATATCAATGACATGCTGTCTACCGGCAGCATTCATTGCTATGCAGATGATAGCACTTTGCACGGGAGTTATCATGGACGTCCTGCGGATAAGCAGTCGGATATCGCAGATAAAAGGCAGCTTCTTGTCACTGAGCTTGACTGGATCCTGAACAACATTTCCCAATGGGGCTCTGCGAACCTGGTCGAGTTCAATGCCAAGAAGACACAGGCATGTGCGTTCACAGCAAAGGTATCTTCTTTCCTTCCCCTTCCCACTCTTCAGAGCACTCCACTGCCACTGCAGGACAACCTGACTATCCTCGGTATGGATGTTCGCTGCAAACTTAATAACAAAAACTACATCGAGAGTATCATCAAAACAGCCTCGCGTAAACTCGGAGTCTTGAACAGAGTGAGACGGTTTTTCACGCCGGAGCAGCGGTGTCTTCGATACAAGACCCAAATTCGGTCCTGCGTCGAATACTGCTCGCATCTCTGGGATGGCTCCGCAAAGTACTTATTAGATGCTCTCGACAGGTTGCAGCGACGTGCGGTCCGCATTATTGGGAATCTCGAGGTCACAAGCACCCTTGAGCCTTTGCAGATGCGTAGAGATGTTGCATCCTTGGCAGTATTTTACCGTCTCTACCATGGTGAATGTTCTGATGAGCTCTTCCAACTGGTCCCGCCCTCTCCTTTCCTACATAGGACAACACGAGCAGGGCTTAGATGTCACCCGTATACGATGCAGAATATTCCCACAAGAACCAAGCGGTTTGGTGACTCCTTTCTTTGTCGCACCATTAAGACCTGGAACTCCTTGCCAGCTCACGTGTTTCCTTCTTCCTACAGTCCCGGGTCCTTTAAGCGGGGCGTGAAAAAGTATCTGATGAGGCCGTCAAGCTGAGTGCCACCATTGTTAACATGGTAACGTGTTTGTAATGGTGACCCTCTTTTCTGAGACTTTGCCTTCAGCTTACCATCAGGCGAGGTGAAGTCAAATTGACGTGCCCGATATAATAAAAAAAAAAAAGTTGCAAGTATCACAGGATTCACTAGATCAACGGTGAGAATTCTAAAGGGCTGTTTTCTCCACTGGTAGATCGTGAATCCTAGTGAACTTCTTCATACGGCTCACATCACTCTTCACATTCACATCGGACAATCGCACCTCCTCCATACATTCTACTTCCCGGAATCCCTCCTCACTGACGCTTCGTGTGATGTTGCAGCAAGGAGCAGCTGAGCAACGACGCGTCGTTCCGCGCGCTCGTGAGCGAGCAGACGGCCGCCTGGAGCGAGCTGGTGGCGCGCCACCGCGTGGAGGAGTGGGGGCTGGCGCGCGCGCGCCTCAACGAGCAGCGCGACCTGCTGCGCAAGATGATGGAGAGCACGCAGCTGGCGCAGATGAAGCAGCTCGAGGGCAAGCACGAGAGGTGAGGGCCAGCAGGGCACGCAGGTGAAGCACGAGCAGGGCAAGCACGAGAGGTGAGGAGCGAGCTGGTGGCGCGCCACCGCGTGGAGGAGTGGGGGCTGGCGCGCGCGCGCCTCAACGAGCAGCGCGACCTGCTGCGCAAGATGATGGAGAGCACGCAGCTGGCGCAGATGAAGCAGCTCGAGGGCAAGCACGAGAGGTGAGGGCCAGCAGGGCACGCAGGTGAAGCACGAGCAGGGCAAGCACGAGAGGTGAGGAGCGAGCTGGTGGCGCGCCACCGCGTGGAGGAGTGGGGGCTGGCGCGCGCGCGCCTCAACGAGCAGCGCGACCTGCTGCGCAAGATGATGGAGAGCACGCAGCTGGCGCAGATGAAGCAGCTCGAGGGCAAGCACGAGAGGTGAGGGCCAGCAGGGCACGCAGGTGAAGCACGAGCAGGGCAAGCACGAGAGGTGAGGAGCGAGCTGGTGGCGCGCCACCGCGTGGAGGAGTGGGGGCTGGCGCGCGCGCGCCTCAACGAGCAGCGCGACCTGCTGCGCAAGATGATGGAGAGCACGCAGCTGGCGCAGATGAAGCAGCTCGAGGGCAAGCACGAGAGGTGAGGGCCAGCAGGGCACGCAGGTGAAGCACGAGCAGGGCAAGCACGAGAGGTGAGGAGCGAGCTGGTGGCGCGCCACCGCGTGGAGGAGTGGGGGCTGGCGCGCGCGCGCCTCAACGAGCAGCGCGACCTGCTGCGCAAGATGATGGAGAGCACGCAGCTGGCGCAGATGAAGCAGCTCGAGGGCAAGCACGAGAGGTGAGGGCCAGCAGGGCACGCAGCTGGCGCAGCTCAAGGGCAAGCACGAGAGGTGAGGGCGAGCAGGGCACGCAGCTGGCGCAGCTCAAGGGCAAGCACGAGAGGTGAGGGCGAGCAGGGCACGCAGCTGGCGCAGGTGAAGCAGCTCGAGGGCAAGCACGAGAGGTGAGGGCGAGCAGGGCACGCAGCTGGCGCAGGTGAAGCAGCTCGAGGGCAAGCACGAGAGGTGAGGGCGAGCAGGGCACGCAGCTGGCGCAGGTGAAGCAGCTCGAGGGCAAGCACGAGAGGTGAGGGCGAGCAGGGCACGCAGCTGGCGCAGGTGAAGCAGCTCGAGGGCAAGCACGAGAGGTGAGGGCGAGCAGGGCACGCGGCTGGTGCAGCTCGAGGGCAAGCACGAGAGGTGAGGGCGAGCAGGGCACGCAGCTGGCGCAGGTGAAGCAGCTCGAGGGCAAGCACGAGAGGTGAGGGCGAGCATGGCACGCAGCTGGCGCAGGTGAAGCAGCTCGAGGGCAAGTACTAGAGGTGAGGGCGAGCAGGGCACGCAGCTGGCGCAGGTGAAGCAGCTCGAGGGCAAGCACGAGAGGTGAGGGCCAGCAGGGCACGCCGCTGGCGCAGGAGAAGCAGCTCGAGGGCAAGCACGAGAGGTGAGGGCGAGCAGGGCACGCAGCTGGCGCAGGTGAAGCAGCTCGAGGGCAAGCACGAGAGGTGAGGGCGAGCATGGCACGCAGCTGGCGCAGGTGAAGCAGCTCGAGGGCAAGTACTAGAGGTGAGGGCGAGCAGGGCACGCAGCTGGCGCAGGTGAAGCAGCTCGAGGGCAAGCACGAGAGGTGAGGGCGAGCAGGGCACGCAGCTGGCGCAGGTGAAGCAGCTCGAGGGCAAGCCAGCCCAAGCCCAAGCCTCGTCCATTATTCAGCAGGTATACTAAGTTGCAGGTAAGGTTGCCGTGAGCCCAGAATTTTTATATATAGTATGGCTGTATATATCCAACGTTATAAGATCATAATCACGCTCCCTATAAAAAATGAGAACAAACGTGACATCGTGATATGATTAAATCGCTGACTGTATACACACAAAAAACATAACCAACAGACAACCTTGAAGCTGTTTATGATGAACGTAAGCTTAGTAATATACAGAACTAGTCCCCATTAACATATTACTTTCATAAACTTTGCTTTTGAAGCTACCAATATTTCAACACGGGAGTTGCGAGCGAATTGTTAACACTCCATTTATTATCTAGCTTACGTAAATAGTTTAATAATTTATTGCACAAAAACTAGTTCAGTACTCTCCATACTTACGTTCTGCAAACTGAAGAAAACATTCCGCACCCCCAGGGAAATAATGGCGTAAGTTGAAAACGTTAACTTTATAGGAAAATAAAACACTGTTCAACCAGGCAGACTTAATTTTTCATGCTATTATTATTATTATTTTACTATTATTATATGTCATTACTATTCTATTATTTCAATTTAAATCGAGTTATTTATGTGAAATGTGAAAAAGCACTGTAAAAGAGTAAGTTTTAATTAATTATCAATTGATTAAGTAAAAGGTTTCCTTTCAAATTGCAGGGAGCTCAAAGAGATGAACACTCGCCAGGCCAAGATCAGCATGGAGACCAGCAAGGAGGTCGCGAATGACAAGACTCTGAAGACCAAACAGGAGAAGGATCGGCGGCTCCGCGAGAAGAAACAGAACAACACTAAGAAATTCTTGGACGAGAGGAAGGTGGGTGTCGTGTTAAACTTTCTTTTTTATATTCCGTCCGTCAAAGTTGTACAAGTTCGGCTGGATTAATACGACAATTTTTTTTTCATGTGTTTCTCCAGACCTATGGCAATGGTTGTATGGTTCCTAGTTGGTAGTTTTTAAATAAATAACTATATATTTCTTCACTCACCTTTTTTTAAACATGCAGACATGCTTGTCGAATTTTCAAGTTCCTAAATGAGGTGCATTTTAATGTTTCATGTTTTCCATAAGTTTGGGATAATCATGCAACATTGTTTAAGTATTAACGTTACATTAGCAACGAGTCAATAAACCCAGTTTTTCCGCTAAAAGATTGATCAATTTGTATTGGTCTGAGTGTTTCTATGTGGTTAGGCCCCGAGCAAGGCTCTTCCTTATGCAGACAGCAGCAATACACCCTGAGAACTTTAATGGGGAAACTCACGGGCTCCCGTTGGAATGAGAAGAGGAAAAGGTGGGACTCACCGCTACTGGATGGATGTATGTCCTGGACACATTCGGATCCGCTTCACTCCAGCACAGGAACAACCGCCACTTGCCTGCTGAACTACACCTATCGGAGCTTATTTTTTCTGTTTTGTAATAATATAATACGAGAGAACACAATTAACAGTTTTGCGGGTTGATTACGCGGCAACGTTCGAGCTCGTGCCGATTTTGACAGTCACACTTTTTTAAGTAAGTAAAAATGTATTCACTAGCACACGTTTATAGTGCGCTTATGACGCAACAGAGGGCGCTGCTACTTGGTCGCAGCGCGGTGATTTTAAGGACGGCAATATATTTTGGATGGGAAAAAAAATAGGGACTACGGGAAGTCCCGACACTATGTATGTTTGTAAAACATTCTACCCGTGATATAGAGCCCAAATTACAAATTTAGTTTGACACTAGATGCCGTTGTTTAATATGCCCGGGAATACTATCATCTTGCTACATGCCATTAAACAATAAAGGTGTTGTTTGTTCCAGACCCAAACCATCAAGCAGAACCGTGAGAAGGAGAAGCTGAAGGTCACCCACGACAAGCAAATGGACGAGCTCTCCAAGGATATCGATAACGTGAGTACAAACCTGTTTTGGCGCTTGTCTTATCTTTATCTTTTTTTTGTGAGGTTATGTCAGACTGGAACCGACTAAACCGCACGCCGTCTGTGGGTCATAGTGCTAGGCCGAAGGTGAGGTTGTCGGGCGACATATCCCTTGCACCCCGGCTGACCCAGGGCCATCCCCCTCGGTCTGGCCCTCCTCGGGAGGAGGATCATGCGGTCCCCGACTCGCCCCCGGTATGGCAGCAGCCGTGGCCTGCTTCTGCTAGGGTGACGGACGGTGACGGTGTCCCAGATGTTGATGATATTGATGTGCAAACGTGTCTACATTACTGGATCGCAATATTTTGACTATCGATATTTCGGCGATTCTTTTCATCCAAGCACCAATTCCAATCGCATTTAAAGCTCGCACTATGGACCCAGTCCACTTACCTGCTCCTACTTTTAGTGGTTTGATTTTGTTGCTACGTGCTGTGGAGTTCGGGATCATACGGAACTCATGGAAGCGATAGAGCGACTCTCGTCTGACCACCGACCCCTAGAGGAAAGTACCAGAGCTTCGTCAGTCAGAAAATACACCGGCTTGTACGTAACCTAACTTGGCTTGGTCTCGCGATGGTCTTGGTATAGCTAAGCATCGATAGGATTAAAATAATAAAAACCGTAAGTACAGTCGACTCCAAAAGTAGCTTAACAAATTTTAATTTATTGATCACTGTGGCTGCTAATCCACTCATAATTTAATGAAATTAAACATTGAAAATATTTACATAGTGCTATGGGGACTATAAAACTACATAAAACATGCAAAATCCATACTAATATTATAAATGCGAAAGTAACTCTGTCTGTCTGTCTGTCTGTCTCTGTCTGTCTGTCTGTCTCTGTCTGTCTGTCTGTCTCTGTCTGTCTGTCTGTATGTTACGCTTTCACGCCTAAACCACTGAACCGATTTTGATGAAATTTGGTACAGAGGTATATTAGAGCTTGAGAACGGACATAGGCTACCTTTTATCACAAGAAAGGGGGTTTAAGGGGGGGAAATAGGGGATGAAAGTTTTTATGAAAGTTTGTCATTTCTGAAGATATTTTAATGAAATTTGGTACAGAGGTAGATTAGAGCTTGGAAACGGACATAGGCTACCTTTTATCCCGAAAAGGGGGGTAGAAGGGGGGGGAGACTAGGGCCTTGGGATGAAAGTTTGTCATTTTTGAAGATTTCTTGATGAAATTTGGTACAGAGATAGTTTAGAGCTTGGAAACGGATATAGGCTACCTTTTATCGCGAAAAGGGGGGTAGAAGGGGGGGGGGACTAGTTCCTTGGGATGCAACTTTGTCATTTATGAAGATTTCTTGATGAAATTTGGTACACAGATAGTTTAGAGCTTGGGAACGGACATAGGCTACCTTTTATCGCGAAAAGGGGGGTAGGGGGGGGACTAGGGCCTTAGGATGAAAGTTTGTCATTTTTCAAGATTTCTTGATGAAATTTGGTACAGAGATAGTTTAGAGCTTGGAAACGGATATAGGCTACCTTTTATCGCGAAAAGGAGGGTAGAAGGGGGGGGGGACTAGGGCCTTGGGATGCAAGTTTGTCATTTTTGAAGATTTCTTGATGAAATTTGGTACAGAGATAGTTTAAAGCTTGAGAACGGACATAGGCTACCTTTTATCACGAAAAGGGGGTAGAAGGGGGGACTAGGTCCTTGGGATGAAAGTTTGTCTTTTTTGAAGATTTCCTGATGAAATTTGGTACAGAGATAGTTCAGAGCTTGAGAACGGACATAGGCTACCTTTTATCGCGAATAGGGGGGTAGAAGGGGGGGCGAAGCGCCTTGGGATGAAAGGTTGTCTTTTTTTAAGATATCCTGATGAAATTTGGTACAGAGATAGTTTAGAGCTTGGAAACGGACATAGGCTACCTTTAATTGCAAAAAGGGGTAGAAAGGGGGGGTTTTGGCTATGGGATGAAAGTTTGTCTTTTTTGAAGATATCCTGATGAAATTTGGTACATATATAGATTGAAGCTTGGGAACGAACATAGGCTACCTTTTGTCGCGAAAGACGGGGATAAAGGGGAGGGGGGTATAGGGGATGAAAGTTTGCCAGTTTTGAAGACATCCTGGTGATATATTTGGTACAGAGATGGATTGAAGCTTGGGAACGAACATAGGCTAGCTTTTATCGCGAAAAGGGGGGTAGAAGGGGGGGGGGAACAAGGGCCTTGGGATGAAAGGTTGTCATTTTTTAAGATTGCCTGATGAAATTTGGTACAGAGATAGTTTAGAGCTTGGAAACGGACATAGGCTACCTTTAATTGCAAAAAGGGGTAGAAAGGGGGTGGGTTTTGGCTATGGGATGAAAGTTTGTCTTTTTTGAAGATATCCTGATGAAATTTTGTAGGTACATATATAGATTGAAGCTTGGGAACGAACATAGGCTACCTTTTGTCGCGAAAGACGGGGATAAAGGGGGAGGGGGGTATAGGGGATGAAAGTTTGCAAGTTTTGAAGACATCCTGATGATATATTTGGTGTAGAGATGGATTGAAGCTTGGGAACGAACATAGGCTATCTATTGGCGCGAAAATGGAGGCATAGGGGGGCGGTAATAAGGTATGTAAAGTTTGACAGTTAATCAGAGCTTGGTAACAGACATGCTACCTTTTATCGCGAATCATGTGGTAAAAGGGTGAGGGAGGGATAAGGACTGGATAGTTAAAAAGTTTGTCATTTTTGATGATATCCTGGTGAAATTTGGTACAGAGATGAATTAGAGCTCGAAAATGGACATATGCTACCTTTTATTGCGAAAAAGGTAGTTGAAGGGAATAGGGCAAGGGTATGTTAGTTTGACAATTTTGAAGATATCTTGATGAAATTGGTATAGAGAGATGGATTAAAGGTTGGAAATGGACATAGGCTACCCCTTATCGCGAAAAAAAGGATAGAAGGGGGAGGGGGGAAGGGGAATAGGGCTATGGGATTAAAGTTTCTAATTTTTCATTGGCACAAAGAAGGGGGTGAATATGGCATAAATAATTAGAATTTCTTTTAAGATGTCCTCATGAAATTTGGTACAAAGGTGATTTAGAGCTTCGGAACGGACATAGTCGAGTAGCGAACTAAATATAGAAGCGAGTGGAGAGGCGAGTAGAGTTTGTTATTGTTAAGGACGAGTGGATAGGTGTGTAAAGATTAAAAGTCGAGTAGAGTCGACTACAGGGGCGAGTAGATATGCGACTAGAGAGCCAAATAGAATGCAGTAAAAGGTTGAGTAGAGAGGCGAATAGGGAGGCGAGTGGGGAGAGTCAAGTAGAGAGGCGTAAAGAGAATCGAATGGATGGGCAAGTAGAGAGGCGAGAGGTCGAAAATAGAGGCGAGTAGAAAATCGAGAACAGAGGTGAGTACATAGTTGAGGGCAAAGTTGAGTAGAGAGGCGAATTTAATGCTCAATAGCGTCGGATCAACACTAAGCGATAACCGACATCCACGCGGGCGGAGCCGCGGGCAACAGCTAGTGAATACATATTTTACAACTTTATAAAAGATTTGTAAATATGTTAGTGTTAATCAACTTACGAGGCTGACTGTACCTTTTACATTCCGTTTTATGATAATTATGACGTGTTCCAGCTAATCGAGATGTACAAGATGGAGGAATCCGAGTTCGAGATGACGAGTAAAACCGAGTTTTTTGCATGAAAGTACCCTGACATCGCTCCTCTGTTGGAACAATTCGAGAAGTGAGTGAACAAGTGATCTCTCTAGTATAAAAAAAAAAAAACTATACAACTCTACTGTTAATAAAAATAACTTTAACCATTAAGAAGACTTCTGTAATTACTAGACAAGCTGTTTGGAATAAAAAATAACTCACGGGCGAAGCAGGAATGAATTGTAAATATCGAATTTGAAACTAAAATGAATTTTGTCACCTATCTGTATAAGCACAGCATACCTTTTTGTTATGTCATCTGAGTCACAGCTTAGTACAAAAATTAGTCAGACGGACAATTTTCTTAATAAAAAGATGTTCAAAATTAAATTTCCTTAAAACGATCACTGTTTCAATTAAAAGAGTGCTAATTATTGCAATGAATTATTTTGTCTCAATACTTCAGTAAAATGTTAAACAACTATCGCGAGGCCAATGTTCTTTCTTGAAAATTGTATTAAGAGAATACAGTTTTTGACATTCAATTTGTTTTTGGCAGATCGGGATTAAATTTTGGACATCTTTATTACTAAAAGAGCCTTCAGGTTATGTTCTAAAATCCTGGTGTTTCCGTACGGCGAGTCTAGTTGTATACATAGAAATCATTGATAAGTGACGTATATAACTATATTTTAAATTGAAACAAATTATTTTTAAAATTGTATAGTCTAACGTCAATGTTATTAGTTTTTGAATATACATAACATATACCTAATTGTTTTGTAACGGCACGTTTAGCGGAATAACCGCTATTTTATTTATTTATCTAAATTCGAACGTGCCGTTATTTTAAAATAAAAATTACTTTTTTAAATTATGGGATGGTATCTTTGACCAAGGAATTGGGTTTCCTTACTCAGCGAATGGTATATGAATTGGTAATATGAATAAGGTAGAGGTTATGATGACGGTCAGAGACCGAATATGGAATTGCGAAAGCATTTAGTTTCAAGTTGGTAGCTCTATTTTTATCGAAATAATTGGAACGATAAAATTTAACGAGAAATATTAAACAAGTGACTCTTCGGCCTTTCGAAATTTATTGTAAGTTATTGTGTAAGTTTTAAAATTATGTGAAAAGTGAATCTGACGTCATAATAAAGGCACTACAGAATGAAAAATCAGGAGGAATTGCCAGCTATACCACATAACTGCGAAGATGTTCAAAATTCTTGAGAGTAAGACGACACTAACTTTCATACTCAGTATTGTTGCCAGTCGCCACCAATGACTTCAGCTCAGAGTCCCGGGGGAGCTTATTATTTCACTTCGGTGACACCGGAAGCTAGACGGATGATCCATCTTAACAGGGTTTATGAGCACTACCTTGATTTCACATTCTGTGACTGAAAACGTTAACTTGTAGTAAAAAAAAAAAAACGTTAACTTGTAGTTAACTTTTAGGTTTTCAGTGCCAAATGAACAGTCAGCATTCACTCAGATCAAAAAGTACATTTACGGGTTAATATAATACGATTATGTAGAATATTCTAAATAAACTATATACATACTGTTTAGTCTAATAAAAACATTTGAAATTCGAACTTCAGACATGTACTGAACAGAATTTGTCGTTTAGGAATTTCTAATTATTATAATCAATCAATGTTACATATGGATAAGCGTTCAAGAACTTTTAAACGTAATGTTATTCTCAATTCACCTCCCAGTGACAATCTAGTCTTTAGATATTTACTTTTTAATGTAATCATATTTTCTTTCCTTTATTTATGTAAACTATTATTTATCTTCTATATTCCATGACTTTATATTTACTTAGAAAGATTGTTTCGCTAGAATTCAAATTGTTGATATGGGAACAATACTACTTTTTTTAATTATTCTAAGAATTTATCTATCTAGAAAACTTTCATGATTATTTCTCAGAAAAATAATAATTATAATAAAAATAGACCTATCTTGTGTATGGTTAATATGTGATTGCTGTCACTCAACGACAGCACTATAAAGTCACGCCTCTATCCCAAGGGGGTAGGCAGTGTTCTACAATAATATAATATATAGCTATAAAATAATTTATTCTATCTACAAATATGATAGGTAATTACGTCAATAGCTACGAAAACTAAGTAACTACTTAATAATATCATTCCATATTAATATTATAACTATTATTGTCGATAGTGGACCAAATTCTTTTAATTTCAAATCTTTTAAAAAATCAATCATTTTATAAAACCTATCGTAAGCCAAAGAATTCTTTCATATTGTACATTTGTTATAGATTTAGGAGGATTTATTTTATTTCGAAATAAAAAAGGACTCTTTTGATGTCAATATTAAATTCATAACTATATTTCTTTGTAAATATTTTTATTGTACACGAAATTTATATAATATATTCAATTATTGATATAATTCATATTCTTTTAGGTGCCTAAGTATATTAATGTTACATTCTAGTCAATTTCATTAAAAATAATCTATTTTCAACATTGAATATCATGGTTATATGTGTTACATGTCATGTCACAAACATGCATGTTACAAAAATGTTACATGTCATGTCATGGTTACATGTGACCACAGTATTAGAACTTATAAGATGCCTTAAAAGGTACATGCTTAGATGTAAGATATTATAATCTAACCTTCTAGATAACTTGAGATAGATTAAAGAAAATAAAGTGAGAGTACATATAAGTGTTTGAAATGTTTATTAATCGGAAGAAAATATTTATGGTTAACGGAAACATATGTTGATATGTACTTTGTAATTACACAAAATTAAAATTGAGAATAATTAAATTATTCATATATTACACATATGAAGATGTAGAGAAAATTAATTTTAAAATTTGAATTATTTTGTTCTTGTATAATTGTGATAATTAGAATATATTATTATTGTAATCAAGATTTGGCCTACATTGTATGGGATTCTCTTTTGGAAAATTTATTAGAGTTAAATTAATTCAGAGCTGTCCTACGTGATAGGGACGAAAATGTAAAAAAAAAAATGTTACTTTATAAAATTGGCTGCGTACCACGTACGTCTGTCATGTCTGGATCTCAGCTATGGATGGGTCTAAAAATGGACATGAACGTTTGGACCTCATCTATAAATGGGTCCTAAAATTGAAGCGTCGGTAGCTTAGTGGTTAGCCTTACGATCGAGAGGTCCCGGATTCGAATCCTGGCCATTACACCACCGATGTGAACCCAATCCTGACACAAGCAATTTAGCTTAGTTGCAGGGTTAGGGGGAATATTATTAATTTAGGTTTTTAGTACTCTTAAAAAAATGGACCTGATAGTTTTGACCTATCTATAAATGAGTTATAATATGAGGTCCTAACATTGGGGTCGTACGGGTACGTAGTCATAAAATTTAATTTTAATTAGCACTATTAGCACTTTATGTCTGAATAAGGCACATTGGAAGAGAAGCACTTCATGTATTTTAAATTTTTTTGAATTGAATACATTATTGGATTTAGCCGTAAGAACTTGGAAAGTGAAGCATATATTCTAAACTCATTATATTGAAGATATAATTATTAGAGTCTGTTCTATATACGGTTAACTTTCGTAGCAAATTGTAACAAGCGAGTACTTAACTGATGTTTCATAATTTTCTAGTTATCTAGTGAAACGCATTGTATCCAAAGATTTGTTTATTGTTTAAAGTACAATAACTAAATTATAACATAAAACATGTCTGTGTATATTATTTAATTTAACCTAATTATCTACAATAGTGTTTCCCAATGACGCCAGAGCCCAATTTTATTTCCCCATTACTCTCATCTCCTATAGTAAAAAAATAAATAAAACTTTTTCAACATCTCTTAATCATGAATGAATATGGTTGAATATAAATAATGACTAACTATTGCTACCTGACATTTTATTTTCACAACCAGATGGGACACTATGGGAAACGCTGATCTACAACAATCGTTACGATTATTTACATAATTTACTTAGATTTCATACTCCTTATCTTCTTTCTTTCCTTGTAGACACTGTCTTGTTGAACTGAAATGGAAGCAAACAATTTTATTAATAGCTTATTTATGGCTGGCACACACCTAGAATGAAATACAAGCCCAGCCCATACGCGTCAAGAAATTTAATCCTTATTATTTAGAGCCCATACGCCCCAATTTGAAAGTACATTAAAATTATACAGTCAGTAGAAAAACCATAAACCAGAGTGCACAGTCCCCGCGCCATTAGGGTCAATTTCCACTGAAAGAGCACCGACGCCCCGAGGTTTTTATGAGACAAATTATTACAAACCATTTTGAATCCTATCTATGGGGAAAAAAGGTCATCGTCATTTGACGGCGAAGGGGAACGGCCGCGTGAGCCTAATCGCAGTCATTTCTAGTACAAAAGTCGGGCTGCCGCCCGGCCGCTGGTCTTTCAGTGGCGATTGCTCCTTTGACTTGGCCAGTTTAGGTTAGAATATGATTCCTTATTAGCCTTCCTGGTTATTGACATTATTGACATTGTCTTAGATGTTTTGTCTATCTGTATTTTTTTACTTTTAAACTGATGGCCTTACATAATCAGTAAAAAAATATGGAGCATCTCAAAACATTTATTTCACAAAAATGCTTATCTCTTGGAGCGTTTGGGCTCATAATCTCTGGTGGTAGATCGAGGTAAGGATTTTTTCCACTGGCCTTTCTTTAGATTTTCACTCCTCTCCACTGATAGAGTGAGATAGGATAGCTCATAGTTCAAATATATTATTTATCAAATATACTAGTGTAAAATACTACTGCAAGGACCAGGATACCTTCAAGAATCTTACTTTACCTATTCATTATTGTAACAAAGTGCCTCATTCAGGACTTAAGAGCCATGTCAGTTTCATTATTACACCTGCTGATTGAACTGGTGCTTTCGTCTTTGGGTAGGGCAGTCAGATGGCAGATCCTCCGATGAATATTGTATGAGCAAAATTAAAAGGAAGATTAGAGTTAGCGGATTACAGGGTTAAAGGTGAAAGTTCGTAATAAAACCCCGAATAGCACTGACTGATGATGATTTCTTATGGTAAGTTAAAATTCTTGCTACCTTCTTGGGTGGTCCATTTTTATAAACTTGTGGCAGGTATTAAATTTTATTTTTTTAGATAAAATAGATTTTCGTAAACTGCATTTCAAGCCTCCCAACATTTGGGTCAAACCGATATTCAGCAGTACTGCAATAGGCTAATCGACAAATGAGATACAGTTGCACCTTTACATGCAACTTTAAATGAAGAAGTGCAAACGTATCACCATTTGGCGGCGGCGCGCATCGCGCGATACCCGCCTCCCAGGGTGAGTTGGGGACCGCGTTGTCCCCCCTCCCGAGGAGAGCCAGACTGCTAGGGATGGCCTTGGGTCTGCCGGGGTGCGAGGGAAGAGTCGTCGACCCACAGAAGGCGTGCGTTTTAGTCGGATCGAGATTACCTCCCCCTCCGATTACGAAGGGGGGGGGGGGGGGTACCCGTGGGGATTTCCGGCACGTAAGTATATATACCCTTATTCCACCTGAAAAATATAAGACTTAATGTATACCTAATAGATTAAATCAGAATCGCCTCAGTTGTTTTGTTAGGCCTGGAATCCTGTTTCAGGCCTAACAAAACAACATGTTTTGTCTATCCGTGTTTTTGTTACTTTTAAACCCTACCTTTTAATGGCTCTACATCAGTTTAATAGTAAAGTTAGGCCTGAAAGAGGATTCTTTGATTGTCTTCATTTTGAGGTTATTTTTAAACTTATACTACTTACTGTATGGATCAAAACGTATGAACTCCAATTTATCACCCAAGCGCTCCCTAATCATTGTACATTGATGTCCAGAGACCACACTCTCCATTAACACCATAATCTGTCTGAAATATACAATTTATAAGCCGTATTCAGTAAGAAATTCATTTGTTTTTAGATCTAAAACATGAAATGTAGTCTACTAACTTGCTTTTTGCTTTTTTTAGCAGCACACTTGTTATAAACATATTTTTTGCGCGATATTATTTATTTAGAAGTTAAGTTCGTTTCTCCTCTGAGAGTGGGAGTGCTAAATTAATTTGACAGTTCTGACGTACTGTCAATTTGTTATCTCATTATTTTGTCACTGTCATTTACAGCTATTTCACATTACTGAACTTTATGAACTTCGTTCATTAATAATTTCGTATTCAAGTAATGGGTCTATTTAAAACCCTGTCTAATTGGCAAATCCCTTTTTAATCATCAAATGAATATCATCCATATCTACAGTGTAATAGAATCACATTCAAGTATGTAAACATTGAAAAGTAATATTATTTTAAAAATCATCTTTTTAAGCATTACCTTTGAATTTTCTTAACGAAATAAAAATCATTATAAATCGAAATTTTTCCTTCAAATTAGTTCAGTAGTTAAAATCGTAGATAATAGAAAAAATATTTGTAATTTTGTCATCAGAACTTCTTTGAATGTATTACTCACCATAGACTATATTGCTAAAATTATGCCACGCGATCAAAAAATCACAAAAAATAATTATTTGACAGTAACCAAATAACGAAACACGTGCAAAATAAAAATCATCGAAAAAAGTTTGTTCATAATCGACAATAAAATCATTGAAATGTAATAATTCGCCAGTTCGTTGTACATCATAGTTGCCAAACACAGGGGCAAACAGAATCTGGTAACATTCCAAAAACAAACTCGTTCGTGTGATGAACTTGTGAACTGAACCGGCGTCGTTGTGGCATAGTGTCTGGGACTTTTTGTGTTCTTTGTTCGTAATACATGTCGCAAATGAAGTAAATACGAATACATAGTGTGAGTTTTATTAGTATTTTGTTTTACGTAGTGTAGTTTGTACAACAAAAGAACAATGATAAAAAACGATATGGAGAATGGCGGCGGCGACGCCACTAATGTGTCACCGACCAAACTCATGGTCAATTATATACCCGAGTTGATGACACGCGACATGATGTACGCGCTCTTCTCAGCAATGGGCAAGATCGAGAGCTGTAAGCTCATAGCGAACCGCGGGTACGGCTTCGTCGAGTATGAGAAACACGAGGATGCCGAGAAGGCGCGAGCTGCGTTTAACGGGCTACTCATGCAGGGTAAAACTCTGAAAGTGTCATTCGCCCTACTCAACCCGGAGAACAAGGTCAGCCACAAACCTGACACGGAATCTAACCTGTACATTAGCAATCTACCTCCAGATATGACGTTAGAACGACTAAATCAACTGTTCACTCAGTTTGGTTCGATAACGAACAGTCGGGTGTCGCAAGGCATCGGATTTGTGTGTTATGACAACCGGCAGCAGGCCGAGGAGGCGATAAAACATATGAACGGACAGTCACCAATCTCTGGCGCGGGGGCCATCGTGGTGAAGTTTGCCAACAAACCCAATGCTAATAAAAATGCGCCGCGACCAACGCCCCGGGTCGGCGTGGGGGCCGCTCCACTCGCATACAACGGTGCTACGGCAATGTTCAACGGCTCGGCGCCCACCGCTTTCAACGGCACCAACCTCAGCGCTGCATTCGGTGCGCGGCCTGCCGCATTTGCACCGGGCTTCCCTCAGGCCTCACCACCTCCGCTGCTGCCATCACCAGGCAAGGCCTTACCGTTCATCAACAAGGGCCAGCAAAGGTTCAACCCGATGGCTGCTACAAATCACACACCATTACCGCTGCTCGGGGCACCTGCCAGTCCTGTGCCGCTCTTGGGAGCAGCGGCTGCCCCACATCAGACGACAGTGTATGTATACAACATTGGTGAGGATACCGAGGAGCTGGCTCTATGGCAACTCTTTGGCCCTTATGGAGCTATTGACTCCATAAAGGTTATCAAGGACCCCGAGACAAAGAAAAACAAAGGTTTTGCGTTTGTCAATATGCGTGAGTACGATGAGGCCGCTATGGCCATTCAAGCGCTCAATGGATACACGCTCAATGGACAGGTTCTATCAGTTAGCTTTAAGACTCAGAAGAGAAATAATTAGCTAATAAAAAATATGTGTACGGACGTTGTGAACGCCGTAACGTTTGTGATCGTTCCCAGGCCGAATGCTTAAGAAAGATTTTCATTCCAATTTCAGATTATTTTTGTAGACGGAAAGCGAGATCCTATATGTGCATTTCAAATTAGTCACATAAGTATTTTTGTAAGATTTAACATAGTTTTATATTCGCGAGAGCGCGACATGACTATTTGTGAGTTTAGTTGGCTTGACGGTATCATATATGTGTACACTTTTATCATATGCTATGGTATTATATTATTGGACTATATATGGACCTGTCGCACTATGTATATCTGTCGCGGCGGGCGCTGGGGCCCCGCCTGCTCGCTCGCCCCGGCGCCCGTCTGTAACCCTCCAGGTATTTTATTTTGTGTAAAACAACATTGTATGTTTTTTAATCTTTAATAAATTTCATGTTTAAATAGAGTTTATTGTATATTTCTCTATTTTTTTTCTATATACATATCCCCGCCCCGCCCTGTCGTGTCCTTATTTACTTACATAATATACGTAATAATACATAATATAATTATTTGTGGCAGTAGTTTAACATTTACTTAATATATAATTGTGTATGTCTGTCGGCGACAGGTCGACTCTGTAAAACGCTTAAATATTGCATGTTGTGTAGTGAGAAAGCAGAAATACGTTTTTATTTGTTTATGTTACCTCAAGGTTTATGGCTCCCGTTATTCTTTTATATCATCATTAATTACTTATTCTATATTATGTTTGGCGCATTCACAAGTCAGGCCTTCTAATTGAGAATCTAACGTTTTATTGTAAATTATTTATGATTTTAGTACCAATGTGTACGAACAGTAAGCTTTAATGTTTTATACTTTTTAAAGGCTTTGGATTCAGTCCATTAGCATAGCGTAGGTAGGTGTAGTATGCGCGTGCTGGCGCGCGCTGAAGAGCTACAAGGGTATTTATTACATTCGGGAAAGCGTTCGAAGACCGCCGGTAGCCGATAAGATAACAAATATTTCCAGTGAAGTGGTCCAAACTAATTTTCTAACTCATTCTAGACTGCCACAAATTAGAATAAAGCACTAGGTGCCTATCCCTCCGTGCCTCTAACTGCAGACAATTAGTACCAAACAACAATTTTAGGAGCGAAAGTAGAAAGTAAGTATGACTGCGTGACATCTTGATGGTGAGTAATCATATATTTCTTAAATAAGTAATGTTTTTGTGTCGTAAGTAATTCTAGTCCGATACGCATTGCATTGTTATTTTGACGTGTAAGTAATTATTCCTACAGATTTTGATCAGACCAATATTCCATCAGGCAGTCGTATTGTCGATTTTTATGTCTTTTTCTTGCGATAAATTAGTTGTAAAGCAGGTAAACCCATAAACGTGCAACACGTGTTTCTGCTTCGACTACGTGCAATGGTTCGGTGACTCGGTCGTTTAAATTAGTCGAAATAATTTCCTCCATATTCCCTAACAGCAATGTCGTATCAATAAGTATAACCGCTCATGCATGAGTCGTAACTTGTAACTTTATGAGTCACACGTTCTCCCCAAAATCGATGTGCGCAATTATTTGCACAAAATATCCTTAGTTCTTCATGGAACTAGTATTTATGTTTAAACTTGTATTTAATGTGGACAGTGCAAAAATTCTGGATAACATTAAAAAATTAACCCAAAATCATTCCATTATAGCAAACCGCATAAATAATAAGCATATTTCCAAATTTTTGAACTGCCCATAAAATGTTTTACAGTTTGTTTAAACGCTGAAACAGTTACTGACGCATTTTGTTGAAAAATTCTCATGAAAATATTACCAATACATTTGCCAAGAATTGTTATGCCACGAAGTAATTGGAGCTTTAAAGATTACGGGCCCTGACAAATATCTGCAAGTTTGGACATCGCTAACACGCATATTGTTGGCCACTTGACGTAACATAGCATGTAGAGATAGCTCGGTCCAATGCGCTGATAAATTAAAACTGACTAAACTCGCCAGCTAAGTAGTCTATTGATATGTCGTCAGCGTCCCTGAGCATGTTCATATATCGTAGATAGGTGTTAATTGTAGCCACACGACCTATCCCATCATTTTCTCCAATCTACATTGGAACATGATTGTCAAAATTGATTTTTTGTCTGAGAGATAAGCATACACACGCTTTGAGGCCGAGTAAAGAAACATAATATGTAGAGATTACATTTAATTGTTTTCTGCCTGAGCTGTTAACGTTGATCGTTTATTAATTTCATGGTTAACGAGCCGATCGAAGATGCTGTCGTACTTTCGACCTTGCTGAAAATAAACGAGCTAAAAATCCTCACTAGCTAGATCCTGCCTCAAATCATAATAACCTATAGTGTATAAATACACCAGCCTGGCTATTTCCACCGAAACGCGGCTTATGAAATATGATTTTTAGACTTGCAAGTCTTCATTTCATTCAGACAATGCCAGTGTGTGTGCAAACTCTCGGTCATTGAATTCAGGACTCGCCGTCCTTTCAAGGGCAAATTACATATAAATATTTACTCGATGTTTCGACGACCTTTTTCCCATGTCTGACGCCAGGCTAGTCTGTGATCTGGGTACAATGATATGTAAATTATAAAGTCAAATAATATATGCGTGAATGTCTAAATTTCAATGTAATAAAATAATTTTGTATAAATTTTATCGTGCATAAAATATTCAGGTTTTATAAAAATTCAAATTTAAACAAGCTAATAGCATCATTATTATAGAACATAAGTATTGATATTTCGATAAAATAGCATTGGCCGTCTGGTAATGACGCAGTGCGCCTAGTTAGACGGTTTTTTATTTGTTTTCTCTGGAAGCCGTCTAATGTATTTGTAAAAATATTTACTTTTATTGTATTGCTCTAGTTTACTTGAGCCGTGAATTGCGTGTGGGCCCATATGCCGCATATTTCTCCAGAATAATATCAGGATCGATATTTAAAAATTCCCAAGTTCCCTAGCTATTAATCCCTAAAAACCTCTAAAACTTCAAATTATAGAAATCTAATTTACGAATAGGTGTAGCAAGTATTGATCTGGGTACTTTGGCTTTGGTTGAATTATCTCGAATGTCAGAAAAATTTAGAGGTTGGGTATAACACCCGTTTGCGTTTTAGCCGAGAGAACTTACATTTCTGTCTTTCTAACATTTTCATCGCTTTTTTCGCCCTTGAGGACTGAATCTCAAGGAGTATTAAGATTGACATAAAATCCAAATTCAATATTTATGGTTCCAAATCTGATACTTGATAGATTAAAATTTGCCAATTTAGGAAATACTCTGCTTGTTTCATTATTTTCTCGTCATCATCGTCTCAAAATCGAGTCCCGGTTGCATCCGAGGCCTTCATCTCGAAGTCCGTGTTTCATAACTTTCTATCTACATGAGATAAGACTAAATAGTTCTGTTGAGCAATAAAACACATTGTAACAATTTTTGAAACACCTTTATTGTCCGAGATAGTTGCTTCTAATCATGTAATTTGTAGTATTAGTTTAGAACGTCGACATTATAGCGGTTACGCGCAATGATTTGATTTGAATAACCGTAAATGTCGACATAGCAGCACACCTTTGTTATAAGTTCACTGTATTTAATCCATCTACATGAAGTTTTTCTTATACATGTTTTTGCGGCAACACATAATCTAACTTAATTATACATGGTTATAAACCGTATATTTTACGTCATTAATGAAAAAATTGCAAATCGTTTAAAATTTTTGTCATTTTGAAAATGCCAAAAATAACGAACTGGTACGTAAAGAATGAAATAGTTTTGATAGAACATTTTTAAACGTTTTTAAAAAAAAAAAAAAAAATAGATACGCACGTATCATAAATAAGCGGCGATGCCGATTATAGATTTGAAAAGGTATTTTTGATTTCACTATTTGAACATGTGTTTTTATTGTTTGCTAGTATTTACAAACGACCAGTTTCTTTTAAAAGCCGTAATAATAAGTAGTAGCGATTGCAAATCGAAAAAGTCCCGTTAAACTCCCTGAATGGGGAGTTAGGTAGGTACATTGTCGGCTTAACGCCCCTCGTATTCTGCTGCTATAGGCTCAAGGATTTTCGTGAGTCATAGTGATAAAAACAACTGTTTAAACCTCCCAATGTGGCGTTACTAAATATTATTTGATTTATAAAACCTTGCATTTATGCAATACAAAGGACACTAGATGTTTTGATAATATCTGTTTTCATATTCAGGTGCTATGTTAATAAGTCGTCTGCTAAAATATGCCGGTTTTTTTCCTCTCGCACCGGTTACAATTGATGTGATAGGTATTCGCAAACCGGACTCATAATAGTTTTATATTCTTGGAATAACATAAAACTTATAGAATAAAATAATAAAACTGCTCTGGGATGTTGTATACTTTTAAATATTACGATTCGTTATTACAATAAAATCTCAATCCATATATCAATCTCAATCAAGTCCCATTACGTAGGTACAGTTGATTTGTCAATCTGATTGATAAAAATAACTGCGTTTGCTGTCTGGCAAGTTCTGGACGAATAAAATGAACCTTGTTTGCGCTGAAATGATTTGCTTTACTAAGTAAAGTAACAACGAAATGGTATGGTCATAAATTGTGTTGTTATATATCAAGCTGCGGCAAATTAACATGTTGATGTGTGTAAAGTTCCCGTTATCCGCGATTTATAGGCACGGAAGCTGTTGTACCTACACGCTACGACTTCACACCAAAATAGATTATCGGATCCATACGACATTTAACCAAAATATGTAGGCTTGAGCCTTGTCGGACTAATCGATAGCTCTATATGATTTAATTAGCGATAAGCTGCTTATAACATTTCTTAAACTACAGCGCTGGGACCGCATGAACTCCGCGCAAAGGTCAAGGCCCTATTAAAGTTTCTTGAAAATATAAGAAATCACAATGTCATCTAAATTTTAAAGTCATGATATTAAACAACAACATTTTAATATTTTTAAAAAACAGAGCTGGTATAAGGAGACCGGGTTTTAAAACGCGTTGAAACTACAATACGGATGATAAAAATAAAATACTACTCATTGATATTCTGAAACTGAAATGTAAGCGATGTTCGTACAACTTCGTACGTAAGAACGCTGAAATGTGTGTTTAGGTGTACACCATTTCCATTGTTATATCCAGTTGTTGAGCTCTTTTTCTTCCGAATATTGTGAAATGATATTGGTATATTATATGCGCTTCTCAACATTTAATGGACAGAATTTTGCACGGTCGACGAATTTATGATTCTTTACTATGCAAATGTGATGGACGTTGCTGACTTCCCGGACGCGATAGCATTAACATGCTTTGTAATGTTTCAAAAGAATATCGCGTTCATCAGTTTATTATGTGATTTATCTAGCTCGATGATACATCACATCATACAACTAATAAAAGATAAATGAATTGGTTTATTGTAAGGAACGGTGTCCGTAGGGACAGGGGGAATGGAAGAAAATTTAATAAGTGTTCCAAGTAGGGGTTTGGGAAAATTAACTCACACAATGCCATAGATAAATGAATTTGCGTCAGCTTTGTAAGTGGTAGTTTTTTTTTAATGAGAGTTATTATGGATAAGTAATGCCATTTTGATTGTGAGTTAACGACACGAATGTTTTTTTTATATTGCAGGTTTGTTAAGACTATGTGAATAAACAGTGATTTAAATTACTTCCTAATGTTTATGATATACATGAGTGCGTATCTAATATCACCATCTGAGATGTGATGGATGTAAAATATTTTTAATTGACTTTATTGCCGCATTGTGTACATTCGTACTAGATACGTCCTGTTACGTGTTACAGATGATTGTGAGACAATTATTTAGGTTATCGACGAATTCGTAATTATTTAGATAGGTATTTACTTAATTAAACTGATACTATAATAATGAATTTGGAAGGCATCCATACATAATTTAGGAGATGCTCAAGCATTACCACACAACGCCAATGTTACTTGTATAAATCGATTTGGATTCTTCAGGTTAGTTTTAGATTTATATGCTTAGAACCAGAAGAAAGGAAACAATCGTTAAAAGAGTCTTCCCTAAGCACATAAATTGCAAACTTATCATCCACTAGTCAAGACTCGACTTCTTTAGAAATAAGACGAAAGAGAGGGTAGACGGATCTAGAAACGTTTGATTGTGATATTTGTCGTGATGTCCAGTACTTAGACATAGGAACTTTGGTTCTAAACCTAAATTATTGCTAATTGGATTTATCGTCACAGGGTGACATCTACGAATTTTCTGCAAAATTTCCAGTGCATTTTAACTACGATTTACGAGTTTCTGATCCTTTTGTATCGTTTTATAGAACATGGTTCTTCGTAAAATATTTTTATCAACAGTAGGGTTATTTAAGAATTTATTCAATGTTTGGTTTTTAGACCTCTCTTGTTCGCGATTAGCCTTACTTAGTATTAGCACTTTAGCAAATTGATTTGTTTAGAATACGATTAAATGCAGTTACCCACGTTATGTGCAGTAAATATTTACGAAAGTTTCAACTACAAGATAAACTATAACCTTTGGAGAAATTACGCAAGCGACGTGAGAAACGAACTGATGAGAATTTTCTTGTCTCTATTGTATAGAGACGTGCGATCGATTTGTTAAATGTGCTTTAACTAATTTTCTCATATACGATGTCTTACTTCAAAATATATTTGAAGAACTCTGTCTACTAAGCTGTATACCTTAACAACGAGCACATCACAGTTGAAGAGCGCATCTTGAATATTGGGGAACAATTAAATGGTTATATATAAATGGGTCGCTACTATGTGTGTATTAACATAATTATTGAAAGGCAGTGCATCTTAGCAGACAGAAGCACTTTCTTTTGTAAATACATTAGAGTTAAGAGCACTATTTTAATGGTTAAGTATATTTTTACATGGCACTGACATACATAGTATTTTAGCTATGCAGTATTGAATAAATTGTTTTTTATATAACGCATCAGTCTTATTTGTTACCCTATTGGTGATAAGAGAAAGTGATAACTGAGTGTAATGAACTATTTACTTGCGAAGATTGGCTCGATCAGGTTCAAGAACGCGACCGTAATGAATGCAATGAGTTATTTGCCAATGCGTAATGTTACGTAGGTTCGTAGTATTGAGGTTGAGCTGATATGTGACTATTCGCGTTCAGGAAGCGTTGTATGCTCAATCATTTGAGTTTCAATGTCAGCGAACAATCACCGAAAATTTTACGGAATCTAGGTATCAAAACGATTTTATAATCAATGTAAATCGTTGAATTTTGTAGATATTATGGTTATCACGAATTTATAACATTAAATTACTGATAAAAAAAACTATAATTCCTACATTCTAATCGACCTAGTTAAAAATAATGAACACTACATATGTACCTACTCAATCAGTATTTTTTTTAATTACTATTGGCTTGTTACATAAAGGTAACATAGTTTTTTCTGTTCTGTGGGTAACATAGTGCCACAGTGGCGAAGGGTGAAAATTTTCAAAACGGAAGCCGGTGGATAGAACTCTTATAGAACAACGATAGTATTTTGTATGGAATTCTGGGCGTTCTGAATTTAAGATAAGTACCGAAAAAAATGTTTAAATGGAAACATCTCTACCATGGCTTCCCTTTGCAGAACAAGCCGGCGGGAATCGAGTTATAGGGGGCCCTCGCCACTGCTTGCCACATAGTAGGTAGGTATAAAGGCGAAAATTTGGATAGATGGATAGAAGTTTGTTAGTGAATTAGGACCACTTTCTATCCCAAGAACTAAATTGTAAGGTTACACTTTATACAGACGGCTAAAGATCCTCGCCTTTCTATTTTCCTGGTTCCTCTTTGCAGTTGATAATGCGTGACCACGTAAGTATATGGTGTAAGTAGATAACGTCGTGTATTCACTAGTTCTTAAGTACCTAAGCATTAAATCCCTCAAGGGCTCTCCTAACGTGTCAATTACATGCAATCGGCAGACCAACATATTGTATCTAAGCCAAACGTTACGAGGGTCATGCCAAAAGAAACAAGGTAGATATTCAAAAATTATATTACAATTGTACATATTAAAAAAAATCATCAAAAAAAACTTGTATTAATGTTCCATATTCAAAATTATTTGTCAATAACCGGGCTGTACGTAAAGTTCTTACGTGCCAGTGACAAACTAATGAGTAGTAGTATCTAACTTCTTTTGCATGCACGCCTCTCGTATTAAAGTTGATGGAGCCTCTAGGATGATGTAATTATTCTCTCTTGTCTTGCATCTGTGCTAAAAACTACTGCGGACGAGCAAAGGGCTGACCTGATGAAAGGAAACGAATGCACCAAGGGGGACGTAACATACTACATCTCTTTAAGGAGTTGTGCCTATAGTCGTCTTCTCAGCGCCAGAAAAAAAAACTACTCCATAAAAGTGGCTTAGTCTCTTCCCGTACAGCCCAGACTCAACCTCGGTGGCCTGCGTGAAGAAAAGTACCTATATACTTATTTGATAAAAAAGACATAAACTCAGGTGCACAATAGTTAGGTACTTGTATAATATCCTGCGGTGAATGTGCAGAGTAACGCGGAAGGATTGGATGAGGAGTTCCCGCATATATAGCAGCTGTCGCGTCATGTTGACTTCAAAGGCTTTGCGGTAACTGCCTGGCTAAGTAGGCAACAAAATATGTCTTAAAAGTATTGACTTGACGTAGCAAATGATGACAAGGCAGGCGTGTTAAAAGTTGGTCTCCTCGCGGTGCACCCGGGTCTATCACGCAGGAGAGACGCATACCGCCTACGGCCAATTCCAGAGCAGGCAAGCGACGGGGCGGTTCTCTGAGCGCGGACCTGACAAGTGCGGTCGCTACCGTCTGTAGAAAAGTCCTTTGTAGAGATACCAACACTTATTGAGTTTAACGTTGGTTTGGCCTGTAAGTAGTTTGAAATACATTTCAATCTACCATATGAGTAGCAAAGGTAGCAAGTGTTGAAACCTTGACGAAGAGCAGTTTGACTCAGATAGCTTTTTGTAACAACGCGGATAAAAATCTTAATTACCTACCGGAAACATTCCACAAATAATTTATTATATTTATTTTTTGACATCATTGTATTATTTCATCATCACAGTGAGCAGTGTGAGCAACACAAAGTTAGATAGAGAGAGTCTCTGTGGAGAGATTAATTCACGCTTTTTTTTAACTGCGGAAATCCCCTCAGATACCCTCCTTCCAACTGCCGGCAGGGGAGGTTAGGTCGAACTTGAACCGACTTAAACTGCACGCTTTCTTAGGTCTTTAGATGCCGGGTAATTCACTAAGACGTAAATCAATGTAGAGCGTTCTCTATTAAGTCGGAGGTCTTGGGTTTGATTACCTCATAGTGTGAAATTTTTGTATGTACCTACAAACATGAATGTCTGTTGGCGTTGGTCTGGCCCATAAATTTATTTACAAATGAAAATGTGTATTTAGCTCTTTGTAGAACCCGTATTACAAGCTAATTTTTATCATCAACAACAATTTTAATACCTTCTCATACAAACGCTTACATCTATCTGTCTCTGAAGTAGGCAGAAAGATCAGCCATTCGCTTCTATCCTTATAAAGCTACTTTACGAGCATCCTCTACTTGAATACTCCTTCACACTCATCTTCACCAAGAGATCAAAAATTTCGAATATCCAGGATGTGTCCAGGTAATTCAGTTGGTTCTCACCAACCCTTGAAAGGGACTACAATAGTCGTGCGGGTCGCGGGTACAATTCCTACTGTGAATATTGACATACTTCGATTTTTTTAAAGAATATTTTTGGCTTAGTTACAAGACCTTTACGCCATGTTGAAGACATTTTTGTGTCTTCATTTGTTGATGATGATGATAATGAGTTGATGATGATGATAATGATGACGACGATGACGATGAATGATGATTGCTGCCTCAGTAAAGTTGTGGGGACTTCACTAAACTAAGACAGATTTCGAACAAACACGAAAAGTCACAATTCACTGTAATATGCCACTTTCCTACACTTGTGTGAGTTGTCCAAGACGTTATGTCTGAAAAATACTAAAAATGAATCATTTTTTTTTACAATTTCGGAAAATAAAATAATATCACGATGCACTTTCCCGCGTTCGCTACGAAACTCTCTTCTCCGATAAGATAGTATTGCCAGGTCTCTTATTTTTACCACTAATTGCTACTATCAGTTATAATATAACAGTACTAAGTAAAACAGGGTGAATAGAAATAAAATGGTCAGCTAAATTCTGTACTTCTATTCTTTCAAATGAAAGTAGAACACGACGGTATTGCCGTCCAATTGAGCAGTTCGACTGGGGAAGTACCTCTTCCCTACAGAATACCGCGGCCATAATAACCTCGTGTTGTGTTCCCGGCGGTGAGTACGGTAGCCAGAGCTCACTGGTGAGTTTTTGTGCTGTCAGTGGGAAGATCAAAGGCTTGTCCTGCTTTATCTTCTACACTGACGGCACAGAAACTCTCTGTTCTAACAGGGTTGGCAGCGCGAGTGTGACGACTCTGGTGTCGTAAACGTCCATAGGCCAAGGTAACCACTTTCCATCAGGTGGGCCGCTTGACTGTCACCTAAGCGGAATAAAAAAACAAATATGAATTAGTTCAATGTAATAATGAACAGCAGTAGCAAAGGGTATAATTTATGAAAGGGAAACCGATGGAAAAGAACCTTATTTCGACCTAGTTTGTCATGCACCATGCGTACCATTGGCAAGCCGGCAGGAATTGGGTTATAAGGACCCCTCGCCGCTGATGAACAGTATTATCTAATATCTAATTATTTTTTACAAAATTCCACGATCATTTTATTTCTATTTACCCATTGATCTCTTTTACGGTACTGTAATATTTTGGGGGTATAGTTTATAAGGAATAATAAGACTTCATAAAAAGCTTAGTCTAAATTTTTATTTGTCGATTTAACGTACAGACGTAAGGCATCCTCCCACCTCATGTTATTGGCACACAAAACCTTCACACTCATCTAAACACATCTGATTACAATAATATCACTTCAAAACATATGGAATGTTTAAAGAACATAGGAATGCCCAATTAACTACATATTTTTCATTCGAAGTACGTTCACCAGTTGTTCGTTCACTCGAATACAAGCCAGATATTAAAATAATATAAAAAATCAGGACTAGAGTTTTTTTTTTAAGTACGCCGTGAATCTCAGTTAAATATGTACATATATTTTTTCATAAAGTTGACTCAAAATTTGTGACTTTTCAACTGAAACTTAGTTTAACGAGAGATTCTTAAGATAATTTGGTTAGGTTTTGGTTTGTACTAAACGGAAAGATTGCTAAACACTGGACCGTATTGGCACTGCTCTCAGGCAAACTTAACAAATTAAACTACATACAATCATACATATATTTTTGCCGAATATACATTTAAGTTCGAATACTGCATAAAATACTGCTACATTCACGACGATCTGATTCATAAATAATAACATAATTAAATTAAATATGGACGCAAAATAATTTCATATATTGCACTTGTAAATGAAACCAAAAATTATGGGTCAATTCTGACCAGGCGGAAAAATCCTCGAAAACTTTTTAAGTGTAAATTAATATCAGAGTGAAATATTATGATGTATAGAACAGTTGCATACTATTTTAAGCTTTATCTTAAATGGAATAAGTTGATATTTAATTACTACTTAAAAAACTGCTCGAGCATTTTCCATCCTTATTTAAAATGACTAAAATAAGTAATTTCCACTGTCATAAATGATTCACTGGCCAAAATTAGCAAAAATAATTAACCTTTTTTTTACAACATCGTTTTCCCGCCATGACTTAATCTCGAAGTACCGCTCCAGACATTAGGCACTGTTTCGGGCTAAAAATATTATCAAAGCTAATATTTATTCAAATTTTCCGATATACATCTAAACTTTACATTTTTTTTTATACTACTTATAAGTGATAATTTCAAGCTGTCTGGCTAGATACCCTTACGATCTTCTAGTTTAGATCTTGCCACAAAAACACCCGTGGTGACAGAGAAAGACAAGTATCACCAACTCATCTCATCCGAAGGGTGTCGTAAGATATAATATATTTTGACATATTTGTAGGCAAAAATTTGCTACAAATTATAACTTACACATTTTTTATAAGGCCCACCGTTTCCGAGATATCGCGAAAAAAGGGTTTTCATTCCTTTTTCCAAGTTGGCGGCCGGGGGACAAGGGTGGCGACCCCACAAACTTGAGGTTAAGCTTCTATTGAATCCTCACATGTCCCAAAAATAAGATAGCGTCCTCTAAAAAATCATGTAACATTTCAATGGACTAATAGACTAATTGATTGATTGACAAAAACACCCATACGACCCCTTTATAGATGGGTTTCAAACTTAAGAAGGTCGTACGATACGTAGCCAGTTGTCCCAATCATTAGAAAGGAATCTCATTTTTTATTTTGATAGTTAAAGTAATCCAGTGTTTTCGGGAAGTGTATAATATCATATAATATCAATTTTAGCTGGATATGCAATATTTTCGCAAACACTCGACTAGTATTTTAATTTATCTAATGTATATAATGTGGGATATAAAAGCTGCTCACGACACTATATCTAAAGTTACTATATACTGATATTATCATTTCAGTAAAAAATATCTAATGTTTTGTACAAATTGCATACAACTTAGTGATATAAGTTACATTATATATTAAATTGTTAGTTTTCAAAATATACAATGATTACGTTTTTCAATTAAAAATAGATATTTATACTATATTTGATTTGGTACTCAACTAAAGGTATACAATCTTGTACGGACTTTCTAAAAACACATCATCACTACATAGTATAAAACAAGTTGCTTTCTCTGTCCCTATATCCCTTTGTATGCTTAAATCTTTAAAACTACGCGACGGATTTTGATGCGGTTTTTTTTAATAGATAGAGTGATTCAAGGGGAAGGTTTATATGTATAATACATGTTTATTATAGTAGAGGGTGCAGCGGAAACGGGATCAGACGCCACGCGGGCGGAAAAATATTGGCGGTACGAAGTTCGCCGGGTCAGCTATAAGACAAATGAACTACGCTTACTAACTGACTAACTTGTACGAGTTACGCTTGACATAACTGCGAGACCATGTAAATGCACGAATCATCATTTTTGTTTACTTCAGTCATTATTATATTGCAATTAGTTCAATTCGCATACCCTTCATCATCTTAGCGTTAATCCCAGTCGCATCCGAAGCTATCAATTTGGAGTCTGGGGTCCGCTTTTACCAGTCCAACTGCGGATTTGGCTAAACTTCGACATTTTCTGTGAAGCGACTGCCACCTGACCTCCACAACCCAAAGGCGATATCGAAGCATTGCAGCTAGACCAATTGTTGGACTTTTGAGGGCTCCAAAAACCCATAACGACTGCCATAGATGTTTGTATGGTAACCGGGACCGACGGCTTAACGTGCACTCCGAGGCACGACCAGACCAATGCAAATACCCATATTCATGCATACAAATATTTGCACTGAGCGGGGATCGAACCCGTGCCTCCTGCTTAGCAGCCGCGTTCACTACCGCTACGCCACGGAGGCAGTTGCATACCCTTTGTTATACAATATATTAGTTTGATCTATCTAAAGAGTATTATCATCTCTCATCATCTTATTAAGTGTATAAGCAACAAACTGCCCGTACATTTAAATGGTCCTTCGAGCCGGATTTCGATTTTTAGTCTTTAAAATGAGTTTCTAAACAGAAAAATATTAATGGAGTTTTAAAATAAAATATATTAAATAGACGCATCAAGATTGTTTACGTTTAGCTAAGTACCTTAATCAAAGGAAGTACAGTACTCGCTGAACGCGGAAACACTTATAGATACATTTGTACTATTTATAAATTTAATGAACCTATAAGAATGCGTACTAAACGTAACTGCCAGATATTTACAATTGTACAAACGTTTACTTTTGTGCCTCTCTTACATATAGATGCCGATATGATTTGTATAATACTAGACTGGCTGTATAGAACAAAATGGTCACTTGGTTGATAAATAACACAGATCCAAAGTAAGCATAGCTAATATAGATGTTATGGGATCTAAAATGCGGATAAACATATTTAGATACATTGTTTGTATATAAATTCACAGAATACGGGTTGTGTAGGTCCAGCCAAACCCGTAATTAAATGGAAAAAAGCGGACCCAAAACTCAAAGATGAAAGCTTTGAATGCGACTGGGATTAACGCTAGGATAAATAAGGATGAATTAGAAATACATAGAAGAAACACCCAGACCAATGCAAATATACATATTCAGGCATACAAATATTTGCAGTAATCGAACCCGCTGACCCAGGGTAGCAATTCAACACTCCACCGCTACTCCACAAAGACTGTGATGGTGATTGCAATCAGCTAACCCGTAATTTTTTGTAGATATTCATACTAATATTATAACAGGGAAAGTGTATGTTTGTCCGTTTGTTTGTACGTCTTTCACGCTTAAACCCCAGAACCAATTTTGATGAAATTTTGTGTAGAGGTAGATTAGACCTTGAAAAAGGGCACAGGCTATGTTTGGTTGCTATAACCGACATCCACGCCTAGTCGTCTATCAAGGAACCAACATTCATTAACTTGCGTTGGTATTGTGACACAAATTATTGTTCCAAACAACCTATCTAGTAGTTACACATAAAAATCATTGTACATACATACTCGTACTTCGGAGAACGAAGGCAAACTTTAAATTCCTTTTTTTTATCCTTAAACATAGTGATAAAGTTATATATCTCGACATGGCTGCCAAATATTCTCATCTATCCCAAACTACATCAAACAACATATTATATTTTACGTTAAAAATACTATAATTTCCGCGATAGGCACTGTTAAGAGCAATTCGCTTTATAATGATAGATCTCACACTATAAGAATAACATAGAAGCGTCTATAACTAGTGAGCGAAGCAGTATAAAGTAATACTAAACTAGTACCATCTCGCTCACACTCTTTGTGAGCACGCAATAGCGCGAGCGAGATAGCACTACTTTAGTATTACTTTTTACGGCTTCAAACGCTTGTTCTATACTGTCCGTCTAACTTATTCTTTTAGTCTGAGTGATAGATACATCTTATTTTGACGAGGTATTATACATAATGTACAATGGAACACTACACATACATTAAATAATGAACACAATTGCGTTTATACATAAGCTTATTGCAGTTTCACGTAGCCAAAGACCTTACCAACAAACAATTCCTTCAGTGAGTTACCGGCATATATCTTAATCTGTGTGGTAACGGAGAAAGAATATAAGCATCACCATCTCATACGAAGGGTGTCGTAAGAGGCGACTCACGGAAAAATACGTAGACGATATCACTGCGACAGAAGGAAACCTTTAAATAAAACCCTGTACCAACCCGTCTGCCCAGCGTGGAAACAGAGGCAAAATCCTGCCAGCATTTGGAGAGACCTATGACTAATCACTCTAAAGTCGCTCAACGAGCTATGGAGAGGGCTATGCTTAGTATTTCCCTACGTGATCGCGTCAGAAATGATGATATCCGTAGGAGAACAAAAGCAACCGACGTAGCCCAGCGGATTAGCTCGTTGAAGTAGCAGTGGGCGGGTACATAGCGCGTAGAACAGATGGCCGATGGAGCAAAAACTTCTGGAATGGCGACCGCGTACGGGCGCAAACATGGGGTAGGACGCCCAACGGGCCAGCTGAAGGACGGCTTCATGAAGGTCGCCGGGAAGTGTTGGATGCGGGCTGCTTTAGATCGGTCGTTCTGGAAGTCTATGGAAGAGGCCTATGTTCAGCAGTAGACTGTGTGCGGCTGATATGATGATGATGTGTAATAGTGGCTTGCCATTGGCTAATTGATTGATTGATTGATATAACTTGACCTCAAGTCGTAAGAAACGGGACTCTAGCCAGCATGAGCGGATTGGTATCCTCAAAAAACGCGTACTGCGAATGGGACCAAATTCGAATGAGTCCGAATGCTAATGAGTCTGAATGCGAATGGGTCTGAATGCGAATGGGTCTGATTGCGAATGGTGGTCCCAATGCGAATGGTGTGACGAAATGCGAAAGGGGTGGTATGCGTCAAACCCCGTACATAGAGTACATTTTGTGACGTGACTGGGATTAAAATATATGCCAGTAACCACATGACCAGTCGTAATAAAAATAAATTCGAACAATTTAAATGCTTATTTAATGTCTTGTGGTAGATATGTATAATAAATGGGACCGATAGTCCCTTCTATAGCCAACATATCGATGTTAAATATTTCCAATGGCGTGCTAAGATCAAATAAGCCTAGAGTGTTTGTAAGAGGGTAGATTGAAAATAAAATGGAATGTATCTTATAGATGTCATATTACTATCGTGGTCGTCTCTAGGCTCATTTTCTTACGCACAACGCTCATAAAACTAAAAATGACTCGATTTTTCTACTAAAACTACATCTATTTATTTTTATTCAAGCCAATTCCGACTTTATTGCAATAAGCAATCGTATGAGCGTTAAAATATAACGAAATACAACCAACAACCGCGGTCATAATAACCTCGTGTTGTGTTTGCGGCGGTGAGAAGGGTAGCCAGAGCTCACTGGAGAGTTTTTGTGCCGTCAGTGGGAAGACCAAAGGTTTGATTTGCTTTGTCTTCTACGCTGACGGCACAGAAACTCTCTGTGTTTATAGGGTCGGCAGCACGACTGTATTTCCCTGGTGTTGCACACGACTAAAGGTCACGGCAACTACTTTCCATCAGTGCCCCTTGCACGATACATTATCGTAATCGCATTGTAAACGAATAGAGAGAAGGGAGCATTGCCATTGGCCGCCTACCTACTGTGAACCTGTGTGTTTGTGAAGCCTGCCAATCGCAATGCTCTTTTCTCTCGATAGGGGGCACTGGTGGGCCGTGTGCTTCTCTGGTACCAAATTAGTATTAAAAAAAAACCATCAATTACACATTCTCGTCCCGGCTTTGTCACTGCGTACAGTCACTGAAACAAATGTCGGAAGCAAAGCGTTCCACGCACTACCCGCAAGCGTATGTACAGTCGAGTCAAACGAGGTAGTCGTCGAACTTTCTGAGCCTTCGCTACGTTTGAGGGCCCCGGGGCCCCAGGGGCCCTTCAGGGCGGGGCCCCTCGGGACGTGGAACCTCGAGAGTATCAGGGCTGAATCTCACTCGGGATATGGAACCACTGGAACCGTCTCTTGCAGACATGTATGAACTGTCAGTTTCTGATGCAAGGCTATCGGGTGGGGTTGGGTTTGTAGGGGTTCCCCCGCCAGAGCTACCACCCGAAGCGCTAGATTTCTTGTTATACTTCTTCAAACTCGAACGAAGCTTCGTCGGCGCTAATTCTAAACCAAGATTAGCTGGTCGTTCGATTTCATTTTTCTCTTGCGATTCCTGCCTATAAAAATCTCTTGGTAAGGAATAATCTGCCGATTTCCGAGGATACTCAGTCTTAGGTCTGTATTCGTTTTTCTCTTTACTCCTATACTGTCTCGAGGGAGAAAATTCTTCTGGATGAGAGTTTGATGCGGAGGAATTTGAAGGGGTTCTTCTATGAGTTAGATACTGCGGTGATGGTCGGTAGTCTGGAGTTGGTTCTCTATAATCAAAGGAGCATTCGTCGTACCCATAGTAGGGGTGTTTGACTACATAATCTGCTGTTCTATCATAGGTGTAAGGTTCGGTGTTTCTATAGTAGAAGTCCCTATCTCGATCTGATGGTGAAGGCTGGAAGTTTTCTCTATAGTTATGGTATAGATCTGCTAAATGATCGGATGTAGAAGATGATGTTCGTCGAGGAGAAGGCGTGGGTTGGGTTGAAGTATAGTTAGTGCCAAGGCCAGAGGTTCCCGAGAGAGGTTGAGCGGAATGCCCGTAGCCTGATGAAGAAGATGGGTGCGCGTAGTGGGTAGGCGAGTCTGTAAATCGGATGGGTTTCTGTTCTTCGGCTTGGAGGCTCGATATCTGGAATGGAGATATCCAAATTTTGGTATTTAGCAATAAATCAAATAAATACTTATGTTTACAGAGGAGTTGCCTCAAATATGAAATAGAACCATGCATTTTGTAGTGTGTACGAGATGGTTCTGCTATGCAAGTAGTCTAATTCAACGTTAGTTTAAGTCACGGAATAATGTATTTTTTATAAGGTTAAATTTTTCATAGCTTAGTAGTAGTTATAGCTAGTAGCTCATTAGTTAGTTATAGGTTTGTATTATACTAAACTAGGTCTCCGTGCCGATTTTTACTATAACTACTTTTAAGGTTAAGAGTTATACCTAAACATACATTCACACAATCTTTTACTATTTATACTATTAAACAATTGAAAATTGGTGTTGTCTGTACATTACAGATATTAAAAAAAACTAGGAACATTTTTTAAATTTTTATTGTTATATTGGACACGTCAATTTGACTTTACCTCGCCCTATGTTTTATTGACTATACAAGAAAATATATGTACTTTTTTTTCCAACTTTCGTCTGTTTAAAAACTACTGAACAGATTTTGATGCGTTTTTTCTGTTTGAACGGTCCACCAAGGGGTCAGACATAAAATCTTACGTTTCTTTGATTACAATCCGTTCAGTAATTAGTAGGACTGCAAATATGAGCATTTCTCGACATCCGCGTGGGCGGGAGCCGCGGACGAAAGGCTAGTATATAATATTTTTGGGATAAAGAAAAAGATCGAAGCAAACATTTTTTACAGTTGTCTATAAAAAATGTTTGCTTCGATCTTTTTCTTTATCTTTTATTTTACTAATATTTCCTCTAACTCCTCCAATTAAGCTTAATTGCTTGTGCTAGGAGTAGGTTCACGTCAGTATAATGACAGCCTCCGTGGCGTAGCGGTAGTGAACGCGGCTGCTGCGCAGGTGGCGCGGGTTCGATTCCCGCTCAGTGCCAGAATATGTATATTTGCATTGGTCTGGGTGTTTCTATGTATAATATGTATGTATTTACAACAAAAAAAATGTATCTAAGTATGTTTATCCGCATTCTAGATTCAATAACACAAGCTAGTTAAGCTATGCTTACAATGGATCTAGATAGCGTTGTGTGAAATGTTGTGGAATATTTATTTATTTATTTTATTTAGTAGTGTAATGGCCAGGATTCGAACCCGGGACCTATCGGGACTCCTTAACCACTATGCGACCGACGCTTACCGGAGATCCCGTGATAGCGTTGAGCGGCGCCCGCAGGTGCCTGCTGGGGCCGTGGTACGTGTTGTGCGCGTAGCCGAACCCTTCGTACACTGAGGAACTCAGGGGCTCCGGTTCGATTTCCGCTCTGAAAACATAAACAAGAACGTATTCGTTACGAGATTTTTATACCATAGCTATAAATGAAGGCATTGAAGGCAAGCATTTGTAAAAATATTATTTAAATGGGAGTTTTCTAGACACATTCTCAATCATCCTCTTTCGAGCCATTTCTCGACTCAAGTTTCGGACGCTTTTCAGTGTAACTACGAAAACTTTGATGACCTGTAAAACCCATTGGCGATATCGTAGTTAGACCCGCGCCTATAGATAAGTGACAATTCGTTATATATGTTACATACCATACATTCGTCATTCTATTCCACGCCGGTCAACGAATTGCCACTTGTCTAGAGAGGCAGTTCGATTAGAATAGGGTTGTGTCCTATTTTATTATTACTATCGTGAATTAAACTATTAAACTATTAGAGTGAAATATTCTTATGATAAATAGTTTTAAAGATATTGGATTCGAAAGAGTATCGAATTTATGTCAGTCCACGTGGCGTTTGCACATGTACAATGCATAATAAGATTGATTTGAAATTTAATAAGTTATTTAAAAAATTCCCTCTTCCTACAGTTCCCGGGGCGTGAAAAAGCATCTGGTGAGATCGTCAAGCTGAGTGCCACCATTGTTAACATGGTACGTGTATATAATGGTGGACTTTGCCTTCAGCTTACCATCAGGCGAGGTAAAGTCAAATTGACGTGTCCTATATTTAAAAAAAGAACAAAGTTATAAATTTTGACTTATTTAGATTGTTTATATTTTGACCTATTTTGACTATTAAAAATAATTAATTAATAAATCAATCAATTTCAGTTTAGTTTGGCAACATGTTAGTTTACTATGCTTTTTCAACAAATATTGTTGAGAAAAAACTACGACCTTAAGCAGTATTAATGATGATCCGATGACTTAGGACACCATTCTATTCTTTAGGTCTCCAACTACCACTGTTACACACATTTTTTTTTTTTTACGTACGTGAAATCCCCACTGATACCCACCCCTCCGGATGCGGAGGGGTAGGTTATGTCGGACTCGAACCGATTAAACCGCACGCCGTCTCTGGGTCGTAGTGCTAGGCCGAAGGTGAGGTTGTCATGCGACATATCCCTCGCACCCCGGCTGACCCAGGGCCATCCCTATCGGTCTGGCCCTCCTCGGGAGGTGGGGACCACGCGGTCCCCGACTCAACCCCGGTGTGGGGGGACGCGTGTCGTCCTAGGATGCGCGCCGCCGCCGTGGCCTGCTTCTGCTAGGGTGACGGGCGGCTCCACCCGTCACCCTCAGGCCCGGCTGTTACACACACAGAAGATGTCAATATTATTCATGGTCATGTGCAACTGCAATTCCAAATCTTTACCATTTATCAATCCTTCGACATTTTGATGCACCAGGTTTAATAATTTATTTTTAGAATAAAAATTACATGCAGGAGACTCAACTGTCTCAAAAGCCGTATGCCCATGACCGCTACATTCGGACATTATATGAAAAAAGTTGCAAGATTTTTTATCTGTTGTCAAAGAATTAAACTTTTTTGGATAACCATATCCACTATGTCATTATTATTTTCTTCAAAAGAAGCAACGTTACTAGTCAGTTCTTTGGCTATTATACTTAAAAAGTTACCTAGTAAGATTGCTACCTGACGTTGCAAAGATTTTGATAGTGAAAAACTATCTATTGTCAAAATAAAAGTATTTTGTAATACATAATTACAGTCAAATAAATCTATGGTCCTACAATATGTAGGTAAGGTATGTAATTTTCTATTTATACTATACCTAATGCTGTTTTCACTAGCTGTGAAAGATTTACTGTAAGGTAATGCACACAATATTACCTGAAGTTCCTATTGCAACCGGGACCGTCTGAGATACGGAGGGGTCTATATATATTAAGAGAGTGAGTCCATCCTGAGACTCACCTGTCTATCGCTTAACTTTGCGATGTCGTAACTGACTTGGTTATCACCTAACAAAATGATATTGTACCATCTCTGTTTTGTGGAGCATTTGACCAATTTTTAGAAGAACTTTTTTTGAACTGGTGTCGAGTATAAATTTTAAACCTGTAAATAAGATATATCATGACAGAGAATATAAGACTATTTCGTCACCTGTGCGGCTGCAACGTAGGATGCAGCGGGCTCACGTTGGACACCCTGACGTCATACCCGGCGGCCACGCCTCCGAGCAGCGCTGCCATGTTGTACAGAACTAACTCTATTATACCCGGTTTTTTGTACTTGTAACCTGCAGCATAACATTTACGACAAGATCAAACACTGATCTTTTATTTAAAAGAAAAAAAAAACATTACTTTTATACAATGATGGTCTGAAGATCAATCCTTGTAATTAAAAGTTGTTTAACATTCAGTTCCGATTTAATCTCAATACCCGCTATGATCATGACCGTTTAACATTCAATGGAACGATTTTTGAAATTATGTCTTACACTGTTACCCTTTGATCTTTCCTTTGCTTTTTTCATGTCATACACACATCTTAGCATGTTTTTTTTATACAAGACTACTCATCTCTTCAATAAACCGTCCCCATCTCCCCACTCACCCTACACCATAAAAAGGGAGGAAAGTGCTTAGTGTGTCCTACATTTTTTTTATCAACGACACATATTTTAAACCTAGTGACTATATGCGAATTCGGCGATTTCTGATTTTTCATTGAGAATAGCACGGGGTACTCAAATCCACCGATCACACATATCAAACCGCACCACGTCGCCAAGGCCTCGTTACTTTCGCGGCTTGTGTCAAGACATATGTATGCCGGGGACTATCCTACTAATATTATAAACGCGAAAGTTTATTAGTATGGATGGATGGATCTTTCACGTAAAAAATACTAAATGGATTTTAATGTAACTTTACAATGATATAGCTTATACATCAGAATAACGCATAGGCTACAATTCGTAAAGATAACCGACATCCACAAAAGCTAGTAACAAACATAACTCACCTTCAGTACTGTACAGCGTGGGCATGGGTACGGTGTACCTGGAGGGCGAGGACAGCGGGAACTCCGGGCCCCAGTCGTCCGGGCTGAAGTCTGTGTAAGGAAGAAAACAACCTATGTGAATGGAAACATAGGCGCGTTAGTGTGCGTGCGTCATGGATGGAATGTTCGATGTGAAATTTTGAACTGGTGTCGAGTCTAAATTTCGAACTAGTGTCGAGTATACATTTGAACTGGTGTCAAGTATAAATTTTGAACTGGTGTCGAGTATAGATCAGTTGGTAGAGTATGCTGTTAGTAAAATTTAATCTAGAAATATTCTCCGTTAACGTTAATTTAGATTTAAAGACAGAAAGTTACAGAAACTATATTTTTTTGTCTGATATTGTATGTGAGACGTTGTTATAACAGTAATTACTCTAGTACAGACTTTATCTCATACTATCACACTACCTATTAAATTTCATAAATTCCATAGTTAAAATTTATTGGTATCCGAAATTTACTCGTCTGCTAATTCCTGCAGCTATTCGAAATAGCTTGTGTTAGAAGTGGGTTCATGTCGATATAATGCAATGGGTAGGATTCGAACCCGAAACCTATCAATTGTAAGCCCGTTAATAGAAATACCATACTTCAATTATGGGTAGTGATATTTCTTAACTTAAAGAAAAAGTTATCTATTTATGAGATATCTGATATCAGTCTATTTATGAGTCTAAGTCAGCGATATTTTATAGTTCAGCCCGTTCATAAGTATTACAACTTCGTTAATAAAAGAAATATCTTTGACAAGCATACAAGCTAAATGACACCTTATTTTGCGAATATTACAGTTCAAATTGATTTCACATCGAACTATATAGTATGTCTGTCATGATAACATTATATGTACACTGATATGTGAGGAAAACTCGACACAAAGTCTATAGCGGTTCTAAACAGTGTATAAATAATTCGATCATAAACAATATTGATGGACAAAAATAGAGGAATAACATTTTAAATAAAAAAAAATATTATTTCTTTATTTTTCTGTCATGCAAAATAAAAAAAAAATTGTGATACTACACATGCCAAACAGTTCATTCTGTATAGCTTAATCAAGCAATATAATGGATATAAAACAAACAATAAAACAAATAATAATACAAAAATCTATTATACTTACGTGTGCAAAAATTGCAAAAAATTACTTTGTATAGCACTTTTAACTTGACAAAATCAAATATTTTTGTTAATAACTTGTTATCGTTTTCAGCCTTCCCCGATTAGCCATAGTGAGAAAGCATAAGCTTTTTACCTTCACCGAATTTTAATCTGTATCTAGGTTTTTCACTAATTGTCTATGGCTCTTTTTATATTTTTATAAAATTTTTAGTTAAGGGGTTTTGTTAGTAACTAATGATTAGTATACCCATGTTAAAAAAATACACCAACTTCGATTTTATGGACAAGGTTTATTTGATATATAAAAAAGAATCTATATAACTATGAAAGAACCAGATCACCAAAGAGCTATCTTTTTTTTTCACAAACTGTTTTTGAATGTCTTAAAATTATTTAGGTTGAGGCTGTCATGTGTCCCGGGCAACATGGTAAAAAAGTTCAAGCGTCTAGTTTATATTCTATTTCTATAAAAAAACATATTTAATTTTTAAAAAATGACGGTAATCAAATCAAATCAAATCAAATCTAAATTACGCATTTACGCCACTGAAGTCGGTACTCAAAACATCAGTAAAAGATCTAAGGAGTATATTACAATATCAATTCCGAAGTGGAAAGAGACAGATATAAACGAAAGTTGTTATGACAAAGCGGGAGGGACACAGACAGCCCGTACCATTGAAACGTCCTTTGACACGTAAGCCTCTCGGGTAAACGTTATTCTATTACCGCCACCGTTGCAGGAACATTTGTTACTCAAGGTTACAGGGATACATTTGTACTCTGTACATACGACATACTACGACTTGGAGGCCTTTATGATTTAAAAAAAATCGTCACTAAAATTGCAAAACTAAAAAAATCACAATGTATAAAAGCTCATGTTCCAAATTTAAAAAACTAAAAAGATAACTGCAAACAATAAATGCAAAAAAAAATCTAAATTCGCAAAAAGCATACACTAATCATATAGACTTCCAAATATAAGTTATTAATCCGAATCATTGTAAACATTTGAAAGCGTGCCAGAGAAGCAAAATTCATAAAAAATCTAACAAATAAGTAAGTACAACAGATACATATATACCTTAAATGTATATAGCATATACTATGAACTGATAAGCATGCATAGCACTTATAGATAACATGTTTAACAATTAATTAAAAAACAGTTGGCTGAAAGCAAACAAATGCTTACAATTTACAAACGAAAAAAATATATATCAAATGTCAAGACATTACTAAAATTACTGTAAATGATAAAAATTATAAACTGCAATTGAGCCAATCGACGACCGACAGCAAAAAAAAAAAACTAAGCAAAAAAATTTAAAACACTATTATTTTGCTAATAGCGTCAATTTTTTCCTATGGACAATTTAGGCTGCGATTGGCTGGCGTTGCATACTAACGTATAGAACTAAAATCAGCACACTTCTGAGTATCACACGTTCGAAACAACAATATACATAACAATCAATTCCAAATGATACTACTTAACTTAAACTAAGTGTTCCCTTACATTTGTCACTTATTGCAGTTTGTGACATTAAATCGTGAATGCACTCAAACACTTTCGCGAGACTTGCAACTAATCCGAATTTTAAAAAAACATTACGTTATTTTTCAAAAAATAATTGAATATTATATGATTTACTTGGCAGTGTTTAATAGTTTTAAAAAAATACAACATATACCTGAATTATACAATCGTATTCTGTAATTTAACCGAAGCAAAATGTTTGCACAAAGCAAAAAAAAAATTCATGAAAAATATTTTACAATAAAACAAAGCTCAAAAAAATTAATTAAACCATAGAATTGGTTGCAAATTTCGTCTGACTGTATAATTATTTCCTAAAGACTGAGTGTTATGAACGCATTCACAGTGATGTGAAAATTTTGCTAAAATAGTGAACCATACTCACAAGGATAGAGTAAGTTGTCGTGAGAAGTTCCTTTAAGCGCAGCGATAAAAAAAGAACAAACAAAATGGCTGTCGTAAACAAATAATTTACTAAAAAGTACATTCATACAATTCGATTATTTTCACTTGTAAATAAAAAAGCCACATTGGAAGTACATAGATAAGTAGATTAAAATAATTATAATTATTTGTAAACCGTAAACGTAGCAAAATAATATGAGATCCGTATAAAAAGAAATATCTTAATTTTTTGATTAATTCATTCAAAATGAAGAAAAAAAAATTAATAATACATAATAAGTGTTTTCTTTTAAATCAAAGCCCAATTATATACTTTTTCTCATTTTGCTATCATTTTAAAATTTAGAACAATAGATAAGAAATATAAATTCCAATGTGTTTTTTTATTTTTAAAAACAATTTGGCAAGATTTACAATAGAATTTCCGGTCAGTCAAGTCACAGTACAACAATCGAAGTCTTTTTATGTTTAAATAAATTCCTTAACAATTTACTAAGAAGAGATAATTTATTTACTAGTTTGTCGACTTTCTTCCTTAAATGCTTTCGCTGGATACTAAGCGTTCATCAATTTCTTTTATGTTTGACTAAGTATCGTGTGCATGAGCGTACCCCTAAATACTATTATTTACATTAATACACACACCGGCAGAATTAGCGGAACACAAAATTAGCGGCTCAATTATGGTCTGGGGAGGAAAATGTTTAGGAGCTCGCACGGAGTTAGTGGTAGTCGACGGCGGAAATCTGACTGCTGATCGGTATATCAAGGAGATTTTAGAGGAACATGTGCCTTTTGCCGCATTTATTGGTAACGACTTCATTTTAATGCAGGATAATGCTCGGGCTCACAGTGCTCGTTCAGTACAGGCATACCTAAACCATGTTGGTGTTACGGTGATGGAGTGGCCAGCACTGTCCCCGGATATGAATCCGATTGAACATGTTTGGGACTTGCTGAAGAGGAGTGTCAAATCAAGAATGCCACCTTCTAACAATCTGGGCGAGCTGCGAAACACATTAGTTGAAGAATGGCAGAGGTTGCCCCAAGAAATCATTGACAACATCATTCGCAGCATGCCCAGACGGATGGAAACCTTATTCAGGGCACGAGGGGGAAACACTCGTTATTAAACATTCATTTAATTGATTTTAAACCGTTACAAAATCTAAAAATAAAGCTAGCTATTTTATACACTAAAGTGTGTATTATGTAGATCAAATTTGATTTAGTATGGACATGATGCAAGAGACCTGTGATTTTTTATGTGAATATTTATGTCATTTTATGAGTTTTTTTTAATACCAAACCTTGTGATTGTGTATCATATAAGTAAGATAAATAGCTTTGTTCTATAGTCTCGAGATGTTTTCTTGTACTTTAAAAGACTTCAGCCTCAAACATTCAAAAGTGCACAAATGACCGAGGTACTTCTTTTACTTCAACCAACCCAGGTTGAACTAAAAGGTCCGTTTTGCACGAAACCAGAACTGAGGATGAAAAAATATGCTAGAAACACGTTGCTTAGTCAAACAAATTATTCATTGAAACCCACAAATAGGCCGATTTAAAATAAAATATATACGAAAGTACCTAGTTTCCTCTTTAATTTTATAGTATTTTGGAATACTCTAATTCATCGCCGGAAAACCAGATATATGGACCCCTGTGGACACTGGTATTTACGCCTACATCTTAATAATACAAACTAAAAAAATAAGTCTTTTAATTTTTTTTTTTATACAAACTAATCTTATCACTAGTATCAATTCCTTGGAACTTCTTTAACTACCAAGTAAAATATTTACAAATAGAAAAGATGTTTCAACTGAATTTTAGTCTCTTCAAGAAGTAATTAATTCGCGTCGAGTCAGTTTCATGAATCGGGTGGTTCTCGTAAATACGTTATTTTCGAGTTCGAAATAATAATTTGAGGTGCAGTTTAGTCGTTCGACGAAAATAAAAATTCGAAATACAAAATGCACGTGCGAGGAATGTGTTAGTAGAAATGATATGTCTCAAATATGGCAACATCTTTGTACTGTCCACAGATAGCGTAACCCAACGCGTCAAAAACAAAAATAAACACCGCGAGCGTTATTTTTTTTATTTTGCATTTTTTTTTTAATTTTTTTTTTTTTTTTGCTATAAACTGCACCGGAAATTACTCGTCGCGTAATAGCTCGGTAGTATCCGCGGCGAGCGCGGGCGCCACTGCCAACAGACCGAGGCTATTGGACCGGATCGTCCGGAGGAGCGATCGCTTAACATCCGGACTCGGCTTCCGGCGCCCCCGCATCGCGAATACCGCCTCGTACTCGTGCGGGAGGTCCGACGCGGACGCGAACATGGGGCAGAGGAGGAAGCGGTTCCGCCGCGGCTCGTCCGCGTCCGCGAGGAGGTCGTCGTGCGAGCCCGAGCGCTTGTGCGGCGCGGAGGGCGCGGGGCGCGCGGGGCGGCGGGCGGGGCGCGCGGGGCGCGGCGGCACGGCGGGGCGGTTACCTGCGGTGCGCGTGGCGGGCGGCAGGTCGGGCGCCGACGACGAGAAGCGCGCGTGGCGCGGCCGCGGCGCCAGCGAGCCGCCCGGCGCCGCGCCCGCCAGCGGCAGCTGCGTGCGGGAGCGCTGGTGGACCGTCGACGGACCCCACGTCTTGCCTTTCACTCCGTCCGCGGGCACTGGGGAATTAACAGACAGGTGTTTTAGTTGGCTGCTGATGAGATGACGGTTGGTCCTTCGAGCCGGTCGAAGGACCAACTGTCAGGTACTGAAATAATGTTACATTTCTAGTCGTTCTTATACGCCTTCCGTATAATTCCAACGCTTTGAAAAAGATTTATATCAAACCACCGAAATTCAAAATAAAATCAATATTTAACATAAAACTATAAATTAAACATACAACAACTTTCTACTCCACTCCAACACCGTAAAATTGATCAACCCAATCAACTTGTCTAGATGGACCATGCTAAACAAACAATCCTTGGCACTCACGGGCAATGGCCCTCATGATGGCGGGCGAGCCGGGCGGCGTGTCCTTGGCCACAGCCACCAGCTGCTTGACGCTGGACTCGTCCTCCGAGGGCCGCACCGTCAGCGTGTGGCGGAAGTCTAGCGGCGAGGATATCGTGTCCTTCTTCAAGAGCTTTATCTTACTGAACTTGCCTGGAACAACATGGGGGAAATTTGAATTTGTGCGGCTTGAACTGTTGGAAGACTTGTCAGATTGAAGAAGACTGTTCTTTTTTGTTGTTAATGGAGTTTTCTGTTACGAAATTTTTAGTAGGCACGAGGAAACCTCATCATAATACCAGGCTCTAACACAAGCTTTCCTTTCGAGTTTTGGAGACACTCACGTTCGACTTACCCTATTTCGAGTGTAGGGTACAGATTTTTATCGTATCCATAAAGCTTTCGACCCTTAATGGAAAATGAGTGATGAAATCACATCAGGAGGAGACAGCGTAGCTTAACCTGGGCCCCAAAGTGCATGCTTTGGATGCATCTTGGATAACCACGGGGATCAGGTTAACGTGGCAACATGCCCAGTAAATAGTACTAGACTGGTGTTATTGGGATACCGATGGTTCCACATGAAAGAGAAGGTATAGACACAGATATTATAATATAATTCTTATACAGATGCACAATCAGGAACAAAAAAACGTAACTCGTAACTTCCGAAAGCAGGCAGGCAACTTTTGTTTGCAGGAGTTGTAACTAGATGGCAACATTGTTTTGGGAAACTTTTCTAATTTTAACTTTTAAAAAATAATTTATCAAAAATTTTTTTTTTTTTTTTTTTATAAATAGGACACGTCAATTTGACTTTACCTCGCCTGATGGTAAGCTGAAGGTAAAGTCTCAAGAAAGAGGGCCACCACACACGTGCCATGTTAACAATGGTGGCACTCAGCTTGACGGCCTCATCAGATGCTTTTTCACGCCCCGCTTAAAGGACCCGGGACTGTAGGAAGAGAAAAACACGTGAGCTGGCAAGGAGTTCCAGGTCTTAATGGTGCGACAAAGGAAAGAGTCACCGAACCGCTTGGTTCTTGAAGGAATGTTCTGCACCGTATAGGGGTGACATCTAAGTCCTGCACGTGTCGTCCTGTATAGGAAGGGGGAGGGTGGGACTAATTGGAATAGCTCTTCAGAACATTCACCATGGTAGAGACGGTAAAAAACTGCCAAGGAAGCAACATCTCTACGCATCTGCAGAGACTCGAGGGTACTCGTGACCTCAGGATTTCCGATAATGCGGACCGCACGTCGCTGCAACCTGTCGAGAGCATCTAATAAGTACTTTGCGGATTCATCCCAGAGATGTGAGCAGTACTCCACGCAGGAACGAATTTGTGTCTTGTAAAGAAGACACCGTTGCTCCGGCGTGAAAAACCGTCTCACTTTGTTCAGGACTCCGAGTTTACGCGAGGATGCTTTGATGATACTCTCGATGTAGTTTTTGTTGTTCAGTTTGCAGCGAACATCCATACCGAGGATATTGAGGTTGTCCCGCAGTGGCAGTGGCGTGCTCTGAAGAGTGGGAAGGGGAAGGAAAGAAGATACCTTTGCTGTAAACGCACATGCCTGCGTCTTCTTGGCATTGAACTCGACCAAGTTCTCAGAGCCCCATTGGGAAATGTGACGCAATATGCGTCTGCTTATCCGCAGGACGTCCATGATAACTCCCGTGTAGGGTGCAATCATCCGCATAGCAATGAATGCTGCCGGTCGACAGCATGTCATTGATATGCAGAAGAAAGAGAGTTGGCGATAGGACAGATCCCTGCGGTACGCCGGCATTTACCTGCAAGAACTCCGAGGCTCGTCCATCACAAAGGACGCGAATACGGCGCTCCTGCAAGAAGCCGGCAACCCAGTCGCACAGTCTAGGAGGCAGACCAAAGGCTGGTAACTTGGAAAGAAGCGACTTGTGCCAAACTCTATCGAAAGCTTTGGCGATGTCAAGGCTAATTGCCAATGACTCGCCGTGCTTGTCCATAGCCTCACCCCAAATATGGTTAACATACGCCAGAAGATCACCCGCTGACCGTTTCGGCCTGAAGCCATATTGCCGGTCATTAATTAGGGAGTGATCTTCAAGGTGACGCATGAGCTGTTTGTTAATAATGTGCTCGAACACCTTGCACAGCACTGAGGTGACGGCTATGGGTCGATAGTTGTTAGGGTCTGAGCGATCCCCCTTCTTAGGGATCGGCTGTACATTCGCCTCTTTCCAAGCCGAAGGCACTGTACCAGAGCTGTAGGACAGCCGGTACAGCCGCGCAAGCATTGGAGACAACTTCGCTGCACATTTTTGCAGAACCACCGCTGGAATACCGTCCGGACCACTGGCTTTCCGGACATCGAGTGACTGCAACACCGCTCGGATATCGCGTTGCCTGATACGAATATCAGGCATTGCATGGTCACTAACGGGCAGTGTCGGCGGCTCCATACCACAATCATCGACTCGGGAGTTGGCCGCAAAGAGATTAACCAGCAAATTTGCTTTCTCTTGCGGCTCATGGGCCAGGGATCCATCGGGGTTGCGCAGCGAAGGCTGGCAGAAGTTGGCTTGCACGGCTTTGGCCAGTCGCCAGTAGCCACGGCTGCCCGTGGGATGCTCTACTAGCTCCTGACCAAGCCGCGCTATGCGCTGGGCATCCGCTCTGACATAAGCCCTCTTGCAGGCCTTTGTGGCTCTGTTGTACGCCGCCTTGAAGTGGCCCACGTTGGGATCGCACGTAGCGCGCGCCCTGATCCAAGCGCGGTACGCAGACTGTTTATGATTAACAGCCTCCGCGCACTCGCGCCCGAACCAGGGGCGCGCCCTGCGGACACCGGCGACACCAGTGTAGGGGATATAATATTCCATGCCCAGACTGATCTCACCGGCGACAGCAGTTGCGGCCTCAGATGGGTTCTTACCTTCAAAGCAGCGTTCAACCCACGGGATGGACGCAAAATAATCACGCAGTCCATCCCAGTCCGCTGACGAGTAGTGCCAGAGACGCCGCTTCCCCTGCACGGGACGTGGGGGCGCTAAAATGGGCACCTCGGAACGGACCAGACAATGGTCGGATTCACCTAAAGCGGCGCTCACCGAAACACTGTACTGGTCCGGGCGACTCGTCAGCAGAAGGTCTAGCAGAGAGGGCTCATGGTCCGACCTTTTTGGTATCCTAGTGACCTCATGTACCAATTGGGTCAGGCCATGCGCCAGAGCAAATGCATGGGCGGCTCTTCCCGCGTGGGTTGTTTTGGCGGAGCCCAACCAGATCTCGTGGTGGGCGTTAAAATCCCCCAAAAACACCAGTTCAGCGTTCGGAAACCGCTCCTGCGCATCATCTGCCGCCTGACTAAGGTATTCAAAGAGTCGAGTTGTCTCGGCATCTCCTGTATGGGAGCGGTAGAGGCACACATAGATCTGACTCGTAGAGCCATGGTCTATGTGTACCCAAAGGGTGGAAAAGGATGGGTCCTCTAGGCAGCGCAAACGGCGACAACAAACATCCGCCCTAACAAACACGCACACCCCGGCTTTTGCGCGGAAATTCTCCTCAAGGACATAGCCGGGGTAGAGTAGGTAGGTCGTGTCATCAGGGCGGCGTATTATGACTGAATAAAACTATAAATAGTCTGATCTATTTTGATTTGTCAAATTCTGCAGTAATTATAAAAGTTACAGACTTATGCACCATGCCACTAGATGGCGGCTTCCTTAAATAGCACTATTGTTACCAAATCTTTATTTATTACATTACTAACGAGTTTTATACTCTTGGGGGAGGCCTTTGTCCAGCAGTGGACGTCTTTCGGCTGAAATGATGATGAATGATGATGAACGAGTTTTATATGCTTACATGCTTACATAATCATGTGTTTAAATTCTGAAATAATTTACGTGATTCTAAATAGGGGAATAATCGTTTTAACTTTTTTGATTTCTTTAAACGAGTCTACTAGTGCCATCTATTGATTTTTGAGTATAACTGAAGATATTTTCTTATTATCGGTGCATCATGGGAGACTTGAAGAAAGAAAAAGTACTAAGCGAATAACACTCCCATGCAAGACACATATCAATATGCAGGTATGTCAGAGTTGTACTCGCAGTTTAAGTAGACCAAAGACCAAAGTTTCTATCCACTTTTGGAACCTGCAACTTACCCTTCCGTTTATTAGGCTGCGGCGGTTGGTTATGCGACATGTTGCTCGCGAATATCAGTATATGAAGCTCTCTAGCGACCAGGTCGATCTCTCGCATCTCTAGTTCTCTCTCCTTCTGTGCCAAGTTCTGTTCCATGAGCCTCTGTTTTAGTTGGGCACGGGTTAATTCTTCTTCGCGACATCGGAGTTCCTGGAAGGAGATAGGAGATATATTAGTTCTTGAAATTGAGGCACACAATATAATGGTTTTTCACTAATATTGCTGCAATATTTGAAAATACTAGTGAGGACAAGCTTTAACAGAATACTGATTTATTTTTTCTATGGCTAACACTCAATTTCAGGGTTAAATAAATGTATGCAAAATAACGATAAGCTGTGTGGTTCTTTTTTTATTGCTTTGTAACTGATATTCATTAAAAATATATTCTGATATATTAATTTTCATTAATTCGGTTTATTAAAAATGTATGTTTACAAGATTTTTGAACTCAAAATGAATTATAATCCTTTTGTTGACATTAAATATTTAACCGAAATAAAAAAAACTTATTTTTATATACCTTCCGTGTAAAAGTATGTACTTATCTCTTCCTCAGGTAGCATAAAACTTAAAGGAAAAAATAATAGTTGTGCCCTATCTCCACTTTGGTCACACATTACTTTGACCAACTGATAGGTCTATCGGTATGAATGATTACCAGACTGCCTGTGCGAGTAGGAAAACAGTTGCAATATCACAATACAAGCAGGATAAGCTACACAATAAAATATGTAATTTCATAGAACAACAAGTAACAGAAATCTAAAAGTCACTAACCTCCTCTATAGTTTTGCATTCCTATTCGCAAGCATTATGAATGAAAATAAGATAGAAATTAGTATTGGTTCGACGAGCATTGCTGATATAGTACATTACTACAGAGGCCGGGAAGAAAGGGGTTGCCGGCCGAAGACATATAGACGGCCGAGCGAAGCGAGGCCGGATAGGTCTGAGGCAGGCAACCCCATATTTCCCGCCGAGGTATGTATAGTGCTTTTCTCAAACAGGCAATGAAATAAACTTTTTTTTTTTTTTTTGTTTTATTAATCCGCAATCAGTCATCTAGGACTATAATCGGATTTGATGAGTGAGGGTTTACATGAGGATGCTGGCAGTAACCACTGACAGATCCATTAAAATATAGTTTTCCTCTTCAGTCTTGAGGTACATTCCCTAAGAAGCTCAGGAACAAGAGGGTTTGGGTGAGATGAGAGCCTTAATGCATATTTAGTTTTAACCGCTGCGATTTCTTCAAAGATTGTTGGCATTGACAGATATTCGTGGATTTCCGTATTTCTGGTAAACCACGGTGCATTGACAATGTCCCGAAAAATACCGTTCTGGGCCCTTTGTATGCGCATGATACTGCTTTTACTAGCTGTACTCCAAATTTGTAGCCCATAGGACCAGATTGGCTTCAAGATGCTGGAGTATATGAGGAGCTTGTTGTCAACTGAGAGGACGGAGTTTCTTCCCATCAGCCATGTTAACTTTCTATATTTCAGGTTGAGGGCATTTCTTTTGTGTTTGATGTGTTCACTCCAGGTAAGTCTTCTGTCAATATAGAATCCCAAGTATTTTACACATACAGAATGGGGAAGAGCATGGTCACCAAGTTTTACAGCAGGACAGTCACCTTTCCTGAGGGTGAAAGTAATATGGTGAGATTTCTGGGCACTTGCTGTAATACGCCATTTGTTGAGCCATGTGTGGGTTTCATTCAGTGACCTCTGAAGTGCGCGGCTCGCCGATTCGGCTTTCTCGTTGCTTGACAGGAATGCTATATCATCGGCATAAGTAGCCACTGTGACATCAGAAGATGTAGGCATGTCAGACGTAAATATATTGTATAGAACTGGGCCCAACACAGAGCCTTGCGGGACTCCTGCCTCAATAATGTGAAATGAAGATCTGGCATCACCCTGTTTGACACGAAAAATTCTGTTGGACAGGTAGGATTCGAGAATCAAAAAGAAAGAATGAGGTAGAAGTAGCTTGATTTTGCAAAGCAGACCCTTGTGCCATACGCGATCAAAGGCTTGCTGAATGTCTAGAAATGCAGCAGAACAGTATTCTTTTCCCTCAAAAGTTTTTCTTATGTGTTGGTAGACACGGTGAACCTGTTCAATCGTGGAATGCGACTGGCGAAAACCAAATTGGTGAGATGGGATGACAGATTGGTTGTCAATTGTATCCCTGAGCCTAATAAGAAACAATCTTTCCCATAGCTTGGAGAGGATTGGGGTGAGGCTTATCGGCCTATACGACGAGACTAGGTGTTCTGGTTTTCCAGCCTTGTGAATCATTACAATTTCAGAAATCTTCCAAGAGGTGGGGAAGTGAGAAGTATTCAGAATGGCGTTAAATAGATTTGCCAGAAAAGCAATGACCTTGTTTGGTAGTTCCTTTAGGATGAGTGGGGTGATTAGGTCAAAGCCAGGTGCCTTTTTTGAGTCAAGAGATTTAATTTCACGCGATATTTCTCTAGGTGAAGTTGGTCTTAACGGAATGCACATTTGAAAATCACGATTCAGGATTTCGTCAATGTCACTATCGTCACTCACACCCTCATTTGGCTTAAAGACAGAAGCAAGATGTTCCGCAAAAGCTTCTGCTTTTTCACGATCAGTGCGTAGCCAAGAATCTGCATTCCTCAATGGTGGAAATGATTGCTGAGGTCTGGTAAGATTTCTGGTTGCCTTCCAGAGAGAGTGGTCATCGTTACCTTGAGGTGACATCAGTTCTAGATTTTTTTTTGTGGTTAGGTTAACTGAGTCCTGAATTAGTTGCTTTAGTTCTTTAGTGGCGTAATTCAGATGTTTTTTGTCTACGGAACTATGAGTCATATGCCAGATTCTTCGTAGACGACGTTTCTCCTCGAGTTTTAGCCGAATTTCCATTGGTATCGTTGGGGCGAGTTCGGATGCCTTCATGAAATAAACTACAAAAAAATTAAAGATTTATTTTTACAGAAATTAAAAGTAAACAAGATAAAAACTAAAACTCACGTGTATATTACTATTTCGTCTATTTTAGCTTGATTTTAATAGAAAACATTTACATTTATGTTCATTATCATGTTACTTAAAAAAATATAAAGGCATGTTTCTGAACGAACAGTGACACTTATCATTGTTGTAAATTTCACTTTGTTGCAACTAAATTAGGTAAATATTAATATTTCAATGTTTATATGTATAGTTAAGAAAACAATTGATAACAATGTGTTATTAGTTATGTTAATGTGGATTTTTTATGTAAATAAAACTGCTCTAATTACATACCAAGTCATTTATTGTTTTTTTTTAATAGACACGCATAGTGGCAGAGTGTCGATGCCTTTGCCACAAATTTATGTGGATTCGAAATTAAAAAAGAGGACTTTTTCGGCCTAGGCCTTGCAAGGTTTGTATGAAATTCCATTACCGACCTCTGGTCCTAGCCGCGCCTGAAACGTCATACTTCGCAGCCTAATTAGAGGAAAGTAATGTCAATATTTCATTGCATGTTTGAGAAAAGTACCTTAAACAGTCTGGCCCTCAATTCTGCTAAAACATAATAATAATCATAATCATAGTTTATTTGCGAATACAGGTACAGTAAGATATTACACAGAATTGTAAGTTTGTTCATTCCATATTCCACCCAAATGGTATGCAAATTTTTAAAGAAATTTAAAAATAGATAAACAGAAGTCAATAAAATTAAGTCACTCAAGCTGATTTACAAAATAAGAAATAAATGAAATTAATTATGTCAAAACTATAGAACAATGTCAATATCAAAATTGTAGGCAACCATCAATGTGTGTAAAATTAAATTTTATATAATAATGAAATTTATTTTCAATACATTTATACCACATAACCACTGTCATACAACAGACACTGCAAAAAACGACTAAAACGACTACTTTGGTGGAATAGAATGACGAATGCATGGGATTTGACGTATATGACAGTAGTTAACGCATGTCAAATACGTCAAATCCTATACATTCGTCATTCTATTACATCAAACGCCGGTTAGCGAAATACCACTTGTCTAGAGGGACTTATTCTGAGTGACAAGCCGTTTCATAATACGTGCGTTCGTAAAAGCCGATACATTGAAGTTGCCGTACTTCATTCGGTTAGGAACTGAACTAAACGTAAACAATTTTGATGTATCTTTTTAATAAGTTTTATTTAAAATTTAATTTTTTGATATTTTCCTGTTTAGAAACTCATTTTGAAAACTAAAATCCGAAATCGGACCACTAGTTAGTCAGTAAATTAGCCTAGTTTATTTGTTTAATATGGGTTTTTATTATAGTCGTTATAAGATTGTTTACCTTTAGTTAAGCACCAAATCGAACGGAGTTGGTTTTACGCCAGTTCTCTCTTGTATGTTAACCAATTATAATCCACCATCTTCTCATGTTACGACTGCGTTTGCAATTCGATGTCACTCAGAATAATTCCCCTGTGTAGATATGAGTCCAGAAGAAATTATTGCCAATTCTTTTCAGTCAACAGTTAGCATAAATGTGAAATTTTGAATGAATAAATTGTTTTTTATTACTTATATGACGAAAACAGAAAAAAGCGCTATTGTCTATAAGAATATCGCCTTTGCACATGTTTCTTGTAATTATTTAAATGTATGATCTCTGTATCTGTGCAATAAAGGATTAAAGAGAACCTACCTTCTCCTTCCTCCGTAGGTCTCGAAGCACCTCTTCGATCTCAAGCCTCCAGCCATCCTGCATGGTATGGAAAGACTCGTGGGGGGCGCGCGTAAACTCGGATTGCTTGATACAATCCAGTTGTTCCAGGATCTCGGGAAACAACGGTCTCTCCCGGGGATTCGAACGCCAGCACGCTGAAATATGGTAACGTGGGATTTAGTAAACAGCAATGTATTTCAAGTCATGGTAAAAAAAAATGTCACATTAGGCTCTTTATTTATTATAATTATAATTTATAAGTAAGGTTTAATAATAAAAATCGAATATCACTGAATCAATGATTTGAGATTGACATGATCATTCACATAAATAGTGTAACACTCACCGGGATATTAAGTGTTTTTATTGGTTTTGAGTAACCGATATTTCGTTGTAACAGTGCCGAAATATCTGTTACTAGAAACAAATAAAAAGATTGTAAATATACCGGTGGGTTTTTTTTTTTTTTAAAGAATATTAGCAACCGAAATTATCGAAATTACTAATATTTCCTCTAACCCCTCCAACTAAGCTAAATTGCTTGTGCTAGGAGTGGGTTCACGTCGGTAGTGTAACGGTCGGAATTCGAACCCTTTTTTTTTACGTGCGGGAAATCCCCACGGATACCCACCCCTCCAGAGCCGGAGGGGTAGGTTATGTCGGACTCGAACCGACTAAACCGCACGCCGTCTCTGGGTCGTAGTGCTAGGCCGAAGGTGAAGTTGTCATGCGACATATCCCTCGCACCCCGGCTGACCCAGGGCCATCCCTCTCGGTCTGGCCCTCCTCGGGAAGGGGGGGACGCGGTCCCGGAAGGCCAGAATTAGAACCCGGGACCTCTCGATCGTAAGGCCGACTCCTTAACCACTAAGCTACCGAAGCTTATTATTTTTTATTGTTATTATACTATAAAAATTTTATAAAACTATATAAAATGTAATTAAGAGCTAATATCTGCATGCCACTGAATGGTAGATGTGCGGAATTGTATTATCTTTATGTAACATCATGTATGACCAGATTTTTCCAAAAATAAATATAATATGAAGAAAAAAAATGCATTTGAACTGTATTAACTACTCTATTAAGGTACCAAACCGTCAGTCCGATGTGAGAACGCTTTAGTAAGTCGATCTTAGCCAGCCTCACATTTTTCTTCTCAAAGCCGGTGGATGAAGTACTTATTCTAAAAGTAGACTTACCCTCCATGAGAACTCTCCAGGGTTCAGGACAAGTGCTAGGAATGGGCAGTGTCAGCTTATTGACGGCGACTCCGTACGCTACAGCCAGTGCGTCGATGCCCTTGTATGGGGTCTCCCCCGTGAGGAGCTCCCATAGCAGCACACCGTACGACCACACGTCTGACGCGTGCGAGAACGTTGAATGTTTTATCACCTGGAAACGAAGCGCACAGAGGTTTATACTGTTGCTAATAGTTAACTTATATCACAGATGTTTAGAATAGAAATATGATATAATATTTCGTTGTATTAGGTAAAGAATTCCCTATTTACACTACTAATATTATAAATGCGAAAGTAACTCTGTCTGTCCGTGCTTTCACGTCTAAAGCACTGAATTGAAGCTATGTTTGGTCGCGATAACCGACGTCCACGCGGGCGGAGCCGCGGGCAAAAGCTATTTTTCATAAAATAGGTATGATATTTTTGTAAAACCGGTAGTGACTGACAAGCAAATGTCAAGATGCTGTCACGTTAAAAGATACACGCTCTCTTATCATGTCCGATACGACAAGATTATCTACTTATATCCGCTTTTAAGTTAATGGTAGAAAGCGAGACAAATATACAGATACTGTACTGTTTCCATGGGGGGAGTATTCTATGGGGTAATTTCAAGAGAGGAGGGGGTGTATCCCATCTGCCCCGGTGACTTGGCCCGGTGCCGGGCCACATGGTAAAAAAAAAGTTTTAACTGGCCCGTTGATATGTTTAGCGGGCCAGATGACACAAATCAAGTGCCATCGTCCCCGGTAAGGGGAAAATAGAGGATACGCCACGTGATTTGTGAAATACTAACAACTTCCATCTATGAAAGGGATTGAACTTATAAATGAAACTGTTTAGTATGCAAAAATCAGTTTTTATTGTGTATGACGCGATATCAACTTGTGTCATAAATCTCAACATGAAATTTACTTATTATAAGTAGATCCTTAACATAATAACAATATTTTTGTATTACTAATTAACGAAGCCAAAATGCTATAAATCAAACAAAATTATTTATTTTATTTTGTAGTATGCATAAGAGGTTAGTAGATAAGTTGTGTGTTATATTATTTATTTATTTTTATTTGGCTTTTTTTATTTTATTTGGCGTTGAGATTTATGACACAAGTTGATATCGCGTCATACACAATAAAAACTGATTTTTGTATACTAAGCAGTTTGATTTATAAGTTCAATCCCTTTCATAAATGGAAGTTGTTAGTATTTCACAAATCACGTGGCGTATCCTCTATTTTTCCCTTACCGGGGACGATGGCACTTGATTTGTGTCATCTGGCCCGCTAAACATATCAACGGGCCAGTCAAAACTTTTTTTTCCCATGTGGCCCGGCACCGGGCCAAGTCACCGGGGCAGATGGGATACACCCAGAGGAGGCCCCTCCCGGGCACTCTTGTACTTTTTGTACTGCTAGTTTATCGCAGTCGGCATTAGATCGATCTTGGCTACGAAATCGCAAAATGTTTTTAATACCAAGGTATTTAGAGGACGTCAAACGGTTTTATTGATTTAAATTGTATTATTGTCCAAACTAAAGGTGTGTAATAAATATTAGAACAATCGGTCAACAGAGGGGAAAACCATCGCATTAAGAGCATTTTGAGTACTTTGTTTGTCAAGATCGAGCTGATGCTGACTGTATGTGGGAGTCCTTAACCTTTTTTTAATACAAATAAGTTGGTAGACAATCACACGGCCCAACTGATGGTAAGTGGTTACCGTAGCCTATGGACGTGTGCAACGACAGGGGATTCATACTCTTGCTGCCGACTCTGTAAACACAGATAGTTTCTGTGCCGTCAGCGCAGAATACAAAGCAGGAATAGCCTTTAGTCTTCCCACTGACAGCACAAAAACTCTCCAGTGAGCTCTGGCTACACTACTCACCGCCGGTAACACAACGCGAGGTTATTATGTCCGCAGTATTCTGTAGGGCGGAGGTACTTCCCCAGTGGGACTGCTCAATTAGACGAGAATATCGTCGTGTCCTACAACTCCTCGTACAAATCTTTAAAAACATAAACGCAATCATCGCCTCGGGCTGATTTTCAATCTTAATATCGGCTACAAGTAACCAACAATATAAGATATCAATATTAATTAAGTAATTCATAATGTGGCCTTGTCTTCGCCGTAGGAGCACTACTGATCATGTTTGAAGGTGTTTGATTGTCGTAATAATATAATTATGTTACGCTCCGTGAGAAACTTCTATCTAAATAATAGCAAACGAATTTGTTATCTCACACTTACTTATGGATCTTAAACAATAATTAAATCACATTCATTCGATATCCGATATTGGACTCCGATAGCCGACACCATGTGCTGTTTTCACATATATCCGATAAAATGGGACCGATAATATCGGGCCAACACGATAACCGATGTCGGACCGAACAATGTGAAAGTCATATTATGTCATACATTTGACTAACTCAGATATCGGATAGCGTAAAAAGGCCCTAATTTTTCGACAACACACAGATACTTAAACCGTGCATAATGCTCTTTGATATAAATTATCGATATTAGGTATAAAGGAGTTGGTTTCCTTGCAAATTTTAGCCGGTTCAAATCCGACAACTCTGTTTCGTTGTTCTCACAGAAAGGTGGTTTGTACCATATAAATTTTTAATTAATTCCACTGATGCTGATATAGATAAGCAATAAATAAAACGTATCATGTTTATTGCATGGCTTAAAAATCAGCCAATATGTACCTAGTACCTACCGAGCTACCTTACTGCCGTTCTAAACTACCTGATAAGGACCCTGCAGCTTACTATGGTAATGTTGTTTCTTATCTGTTTAAGTAATCTAGCGTAATAAACAATAGCGTTGCTATTTATAGAAGCGTAATATAATGATATTATGTAGGTCGTGAGCAGGGCTAGGTCAGCTGTAAAGTGGTGAGACTTAACCTATTTCGAGACCAAGACGCCCTTGACTCTAGTGCACTAAGCCTGCTTTTCACGCCAGAATTGTTCGCTTTTGAGTTAGGGTGCTTACATAGTGAAGCTGTTTGCCTGCGCGATCGTATACATACTCTACTAATTTTGAAAACCGCTTCTCTATGTAAGCACCGATGTGAGAAATGTAGTTTAGATTTTAGATTTCGAATTGTTATATTGGGTAAAAATATATTACTGTAGCGCATTGCTAAATACAAGTGTAGTATAAATGCTTTTGTTTTCGCGACAAGTTGAGCATTTTTTTGTAACGTGCGCAAAATGCCCACAGATACCCTCCCGGCCGCCTCCTTCACGGGCCTGCTCGCAGAAGGAGGCGCCAGCCGCCCACACATAAGCGCAGCGAACCATCGCCGCGAGCAAGGGGCGAGCCTATTGCTGTAAAGCAGCCACTCTGTTATGGGCTGTCTATATTTATTGTCAAATGGAGAACAGCCCTACCCCTTAGTAGTTTCGTAGAGAAACCCACGGGACTCTTGCCGTGGGTGTCATAGGGAGCCCTACTCTACTCCACCGAGAGCCAACACAGCAAAGAACTAAGTAATGGTAATATTACCTCAGGAGGCATCCACGCATACGTTCCCGCCGCCGACATCCTGGTGGTCTTGTACACTTCCCTCGCGAGCCCGAAGTCCGTGATCTTGAGAGTCTTCGCCTCCAGCGTGTCATCCGGCAAGATGGTTTCACTTAGCAGAACTGGAAGTAAAGAAATAACTTACTTTAATATTTGGTGATGTGTAAGATAAAATTATTTTTACAGGGATGATATTAATAAGGGTGTAAGCCATAATAGGGATGAAGTCTTCCTCTTATTACTTTTTAAGGGTCCGTATTGCCTTGGTCCCAATTATTTGGAGTCGGCGCAAAATGTCATTTTCCTACATCTGTAATGCCATGTTGCAAGTCTGTTTTGGTTAAAGTTTTACAACCGGCCGCCTGCCTGACGTTAACCCTCCTTGGGAATGTAATTGTAAACGATTTGCCCTCCGCCTGTTGGGTGCATTACAGTGCTGTTTATCATCACCAGACAGACTTCCATAGTCGACTTTTAGGGGTTGGTTTGGGGCTGGCACATTCTAAGTTTTTCTTATGCTCCCAGGCCAGAATGGAAGGAAATAGCTTTAACCACAGCTACTTATTATTCTTTGAAACTTACCGATCCATATACAACACATTTTAAAGTCAAGCTTCTTCACATAAACATGAAAATAAGACGCAGGAAATGGTCAACATAATGGTAAGTAGGTATATACAGAATAAGAAACTCGGACGATTGCAAAATTTTCTGCATAGCATACATATCGATCCCGTGTTATTCAAATTTACCAACCGAGTTTTACAAGGACAGAATCGATATAAGCTACGAACTGCGCACAAACAAACACATTAAACCTAATTTGGGAACGAATCGGGAATATATAATGGTGTTTATTCAAAGCACATCTGCACTTATAGAAAATAGGTTTACTAAGGTACTACGTGGCCTTACTATGTTTTGTACATACCTAACATAGATGCCTAAAGACAACTTTTTAGTTGCCTTTGTGTTGCCCAATGACAACGAACAGCTGTCTGCGAGCATTTTCAATGCGAAAATTAACGCAGCAATTTGCACCTTATCAACGTGCCTCAGCATCATCAATAGAGCAACAGTTCTAGATGCATATTAAACTTGTACCTTAGAACCCGGGAACCACTAATCCTGCTCCTGACTTAGTTGATGTTGGTCTTTACAAAAGCGAGTGCCGTATATTCTCTAACTGAGAGTCTAACCCAGAACCTTATCTGTCATTCATGCAGGTAATTTTAGCTTTAGCCCCCGAATATCTTGGTGGAGCTCCTCACTTCCATTGTGACTACGTCGATAATTCTACATGTAATATGTTCCAGAATATACTAATTATACCTACTTCAATCCGCTTTGGAAATTATCTGTACGCAAGTAGCTTTTAGCTAACGACACCTAAAGACAGTATATTATGGTGCTTACAATAATACTTCCATAATTGTAAACGCACAGCTGGTTGGAATTAGTACCGCAAATAAATTAGTGCCGCCCCCCACCACTGAGAGTGCAACGAGGACTCGACGCTGCAAACGCTTGCGGCATAGGACGAATTTGTTCATGACTTTCTATGGCAGGGTTTTTCAAAGTATACGATCCACCTCGGCGTCTTCAACGCACGTTGGAGTCAAATCAAATCCTAGAAAATAGGCCTGGTTCCCCAGCACCATAAGCGTGATAAGACACCGTGCGGTTTTACCCACCTCACTGGCACCGGTAAGGTTAAGGGTGCGAGAGTTTCAGCAAGGAGGAAAAAAGGGTAGCTTAAAGTGGTGTTCTGAATTTCAGTTGAGCTTAGGATGATTAACATCATAATTTACGCAATTGATTTTTGTATAGCCAAGATAAGAAGATTTGCTCTTCATGAAAATCTGATTCTGAATTCTGTTTTGTATTTCTGTTTACCCAGCTGACGGAGGGTAATTTTTGAAAAGTCTTGATAGGTATTGGGTTCTCCAATATTTTGAAAGTCTAGAGGATATTTTAGATATTCACAATACACAATGGTGAACCGCGAAGCAGGGCTTAAGATTGAGAAACACTTTTCTGCGGTATAATGAACTTAAAATTGTATCAATCTTGCATCGTAAATTAAAAAGTGAGTTGTCAAGGGAAATTAATCAAAATTAAGGATAATTGCGAAACCATTGTACAGACTACAGTGTAGTGACTGTAGCAAGCGCCAATTAAGCGATCGGATCTTTTAGCATTAATCAAACAAGGCTATCTGAATCTCGACGAAGTAAATAATAATTATGCAATTATATGATTTTTCGAAGGTACAATAAGTAATCACGGTTCAGACGAAAAAATGGTCAGATAGTCAGAAGTACTACTCAAAATCAGCGTGCCAGCGTGGAAGGTTTAATGATATTAGAGGAAATTCGTGCGGGGTGTGAATAATTATAGTGCCCGCAGCCATGATTTGTTTAGAAATTTAAGTTGTGGTTGTATAGCTCCGGAGGGGTAGGCATAGATGTATTCTACACCCACGTGTCACCAATCAAGTGGCCAATGGGTGTAAAATGATGCGTATGCAATCACCATGCACCTATGAAAGTTTAATAAAACAATACTTTAATCGGACCTTTACTAAATTACTGAACTGGGATACTTCTTTTAAAGACATGTTTAAATTTAATAGTTTGGTTTGGATTGAAAGACTGACAATTTCTTATCACAAAATCCCATTAATATTACCTGACCCGATGGTATAATCGAACCCATGGGACTAGAGTTCATACATCCATCAAATCACATCCCCTCCAGGAATCGCCGCTTGGTTTTGCACCATTCATCAATGTCAACAATTTGATATTACAAATGTCAATTTGAATTCATTTAGGTGTCAGATTAATTTGTTCGATAATTTTTTTCATTGTAAGCCGAATTGATTGATTCAATAAAGTGTACAAGATTGAATGAGATGCGTGAGCGCATCGAAAGTTTCGGTACTATAGAATTCTTCCTACGATTGAAATGTCGATATTATGATTTGATAGGGAATTTTGCGCAGATTATTTGAAGCTCGTTGATCTGTTTTTATATTGCATAAATAATCACATAAACTAACCACGGATTTTTAATTTTAGTAGACCACGACTTGATTAACATTAACGAACAACTGTATTAATCGTAAGGTAGTATTGAGAGATTGGAATATTGTGATTGGCTGCCTGCCTACTGTGAACGTGTGTGTGTATGAAACCGGCCAATCACAATGCTCCATTCTCTCAATACGTTAACGATATGATTACGATAGTTGTTCGTGCTAGGGGTACAGTTTGCGCAGTTTTTGTAGCTTTCATAGAGTACAGATGACTTAATGACATTACAAAAATGATCTGGCATAATATGGTGACTAACTATAGACTTAATGAATTTTGGCATCGTGGAAAGTGTCATCTATCTATGGCATACAATGCCGGGGCATCGGATTGACACGTGGCTGGCCATGGTAGTCTAACGTATGAAATAAAATCTGCAGAATTTTCTAACTTCATAGAAAACTCCGATCATTTACAGATTTAAGTGATAAACACACAAATGTGATAGATCACAAAATCGCTGATTCAAGATAAAACATCAAACGCAGTAATTTATTTACGAGCGTGTCGTGAAGATACTATGAGATTTGAACAAAAAAACTGGAAAGAAGAAAACGAAGGGATTCGGTTTTTGCAGTGACTTATACATAGGTTTAATGGTTTCTCTAGCGTACCTTACCCTGCATTAATATTTTACAAGCTTTTATTTAACTTGCAATGTATGTTTGTTCGGGTGGAATCTTACAACTCAATTTTAAGGCACTTGCCCTCAACCGATTGAGCTGAAATTTAGTATGCACGTTCAGTTCGGATGACAATGCAAGAAAAAAAAAAAAAAAGATTGTTTTTAAAAAGGTATTTCGAATATATCTTATTTATTTTGTTCTCATTTGATTCATGGCTTCTGTTAGTGTGCCATGATCAATTTATCCGTGTTCCGCGGTGGGGGAGAATATGGCCACACCATCTTTTCCTGAGGGTCTCATAGAGGGACTGAGGGATAGCGCTGTGCTCCATCCGATAATAAACATATAGCCCAATGATAAAGTGCCCGCTTGATGGCGACCGGCTCGCCTCCTATAACGTGGGACCAAAAATCATAGTTTGAGAATTGTATGTGTTAATACAGCTTTGCCTACCATTTCGGGGATTTATAGGCTTGAATATCATGACCAATATATAGTGCCATCTCGCTTTCTCGTCCTGAACACGAAAATATCATGGTAAAGTTGCTTTTCTGAAACACAGCACTGTGTTAATCTAATCCTAACCATCAACAACACAGAAACTATGTGTTTACAGGGTGTTGCACACGTCCATAGTCCACGGTAACCACTTTTCATCAGGTGGGCCGTGTGCATGTCTGCCACCTCAGTGGTATTTAAAAAAAAAGGGCAGCTAAGTTTATTTAACATTTTGTGATGCGTAAATTCATATCATTTGTATTAATGCAAGGCAAATACAATGTCCATTTCCGTATTATTGTGACCTAGTTTTGGTCTAGATGTAACGGTATCAGCGCTGATGGAATATTACATTTGTTTATCTCCTCAACATTAACTTTTTGAAGTTTGAGGTAATTATTGTAACGATCAAGTCGTTACAAAAAGTACCTCAAACTTTAAAGTAGGTATCCGTAATAAATTTCAATACATCACAATAGTTAGCCTGACTAAATGAACACTCTTTTGGGTACCATATTTTTATGTAAGTCTCGTCAATATTACCTCGCTTTGCCTGATAGTACTGAAACTAATGCTTTTATTACTATTAATACTAGTGGGGCCCCCGTTGCTCAGACGAGTGATGTTGTAGGTAGGACACGACGGTATTTCCGCAGAATTGAGCAGTCCGACTGAGGAAGTACCTCTGTACAGAATACCGCGGCCATAATAACCTCGTGTTGTGTTCCCAGCGGTGAGTAAGGTAGCCAGAGCTCACTGGTGACTGTCTGTGCTATCAGTGGGAAGACCAAAAGCTTATCCTGCTTTGTCGTCTATACCGACGGCACTGGAACTCTCTTTGCTTACCGGGTTGGCAGCACGAGTGTGACTCCCCTGGTGTTGCACACGTCCATAGGCCACAGTAACCACTTTCCATCAGGTGGGCCGCGTGCTTGTCTGCAACCTAAATGGTATAAAAAGGATTGCCTGATAGTAAACTGTTCATATTTATACGTAAGTTAGCTGTATAGAGTTCCAACCCCTCTAGACAAGTGGCAATTCGCTAGCCGGTGTTTGATCGAATAGAATGACGAATGTATGGGATTTGACGTTTTTGACATGCGTTAACGACTGTCACGCCGCTATTGCCACTTGTCTAGAGGGGCAGGTTCGATAGGTAAGGAACCACAGAAACATATTAGGATAGAACAGCCATGCGCAGTGTTCACCTGCATGTCGCGCGTGGCGACTTTTTCACTGTAAATAAATAATCACGAGAGATAAGAAATTAATTTATTTTTTAAATTTAGCTCCACATTCTTATTCCAGGTAGTCGGTAATAGCACAATATGGCATATTTACGATATTTTTGACGATGTTATTCCGAGTTAGTCATAATAGAACTATGGGGTACCGATACTAAGAAAATATCTTTAGTAATATTCAAAAATGAATAGATGGCACTAATAGACTCATTTAAAGAAATAAAGAAGTTAAAACCATGTCAAAATGATTCTTTGTTGACTTAGAATCACGTAAATTATTTCAGAACTTAAACACATGATATAGTAAGCATGTAAGCATGTAAAACTCGTTGGTAATGTAATAAATTAAGATTTCGTGACAATCGTGCTATTTATTTATTTCATTTTGTGCCATCTGGCATCGGCATAAGACATTATGTCTAATAAATAATCTTAGTATATAAATAAGAATATTTATAGTTTTATTCGGTCATGCTCAATAATGTGTATGTTTTATTTTTGATAAGTTAATTTTAATACTAAAAATTATAAAACGTTTGCCGTAATAATGTCGCCATCTAGTTATAACTCCTGAACTAAAACGTTGCCTGCCTGCTTGTTCTAGTTACGAGTGTAACCATTTTTTGTTCCTGATTGTGCATCTATATAAGAATTATAGTATCTGTGATAGAACCGAATAAGCTATCGAAATTTCCTGTCTCATAGGACAGGAATAATGTCCAAATGACGGCACTAATCATCACCATTGACCCGCCATACCACGAATCTCTGTATGTAAATGTATTTTGTAACAACCCACAATCATTCCATGCAGCATATATTTTGAAATGGGCTGAGTTGCTGCGTACGAAATATACAGGTGAGTCGGTATAACTATATATCGTATATGATGTTTATTATCGATATCTGAATTATTCAATCGTATGACAACAATCTGAAAGCCTTGGATTACAAGCCTTGTAATCTTTAGATAGTAGAATCCTTAGATAAATTGATATCAGTCGCAAAACATATGCATACAGGAGAAATCGTTAAGATGTGCAGCTTATTGTTTCGTAATCACGAATTGTGTAATTTAATGAAAAATGGTAAACATAACAATTTATTTTCTTTACTTATAAAGGACAATTCAGTTGGCGGCTATCATCGTTGCAAATATTTGTACGCATCTTGCATTGGTGGGTTTCGATGTCGATATCTAGTAAGATATGTCTAAGCATGTTTATCTGCATTATATATCTAACTCATATTTTATTTTACGAGGTTGAAAGTGGCACCAGTGAATGAAAAATTGAGAAGAGAGTGACTGTCGTGGTATTGACATATTAAGAAGAAGATGAAAGTAATGTTGTAAGGAAGATTCAAAGAATAAATGTAAAGGGCTCTAGGAGCAGAGGTAAACCCATGAAACTATCGATGGATTGCTTGAAAGATCATATGGCCAAATAGAGAGTAACTTAGGAAATGACATCTGACAGAAAATTATGGAGGAGAGTGACATGTTGAGGAGAGTGACATGTTGTGAAGACCTCAAATAATTGGAACCAGGGCAGGTAGATGAAGATAATGAAGATCTTAGTTTGGTTCTAGATAGCGCGGTGCTTTGCTATCAATAGGTATTATAGGAGGATCGACTGCTATGGCGCACATTTGGAGAGGCCTATGTCCAGCATTGGACGACAAATAATTACTTTTTTTGGATGTTCCAAAAGTTCAACGGAACATGTCAAAAAAGTTCCCATGTGTCCCAGGAAAATTGACAGAATCTCACGCGAGCGAAGCCGCGGGCTCCGCTAGCTACAAATAAATCTATTAAGCTAATATCACACAATAATATTCAAAGTACAATGCCTACTCAAAGCCGTCGAGTAAAATATTCGAAAGCTGTAAGGTGAAAGCCATAACTCAAACCCCAAGAAGGTATGTGACCTTCGTAATACGTATTTCTCATAGCAGTAACGTGACGTGCAAGCCAAGCAGGCAGGCGTAACGAGCTCATTGAAAATTGAGACTTCAGACCCTAGTGTATTAACAATGTAGGTACAGTCAGCGTCAGTGGCCCGAGCACGAAGAATATTCATATTCGTAACGTAAAAGTATCGAGAGAAAGGAGCATTGCGATTGGCTGACTTTATACACACACAGGTTTACAGTAGGAATATATTTTTCGTGCTCGGGGCACAGATCGCTCTTGATAAACAAAGTGCTCAAAATGATCTTAATTCCTTAGTTTTCCCCTTCCCGCTGACTGATTGTTGGGATATTTCGTACAGGGCCAGGCGGGGAGCGAGGGATATGTCGCATGACAACGTAACCTTCGGCCTAGCACTACGACCCAGAGACGGCGTGCGGCTTAGTCGGTTCGAGTCCGACATAACCTCCCCCTCCGCTTCCGGAGGGGTGGGTAATCGAAGGGATGTCCCGAACGTAAAAAAAAATTCATACCTAAGTTTTTGTTGTTTTGTAGTTAAGATATTTCTGATGCTGACTGTACGAATGTGGATGTGGTCGGCAATAAAAATGGCAAATGGGTACGGAGAACGCACGTACTAAAAGAATATTTTTTTGTGTACGTGCTTACAAGGGTTGGTAGGTTTAATGGAAGTATAGGGGGGTTTCAAAGTCTCAGTAATACTTTACGGAGAAGTATCTCAAAAGAATGAGTTAATGGCGAAGTGAACTTGAAATTTTCGTAGCTCGATGTGGCCTTTATGTTTGAAACATTCAGAAAGGAAATGGAATTTTTTACCTTTAAGGGTTGTACGGTTGAAGTATGCCATTTTCAAAACAAGAAGCACGAAATTTTATAAGTATATGCTTTTGTTTAGATATCAAATATACACAAGTTCTATTTGAAAAAACCTTTTTAAAAACAATCTTTTTTTTTTTTTTTTTTTTTCTTGCATTGTCTTCCGAACTGAACGTGCATACCAAATTTCAGCTCAATCGGTTGAGGGCAAGTGCCTTAAAATTGAGTTGTAAGATTCCACCCGAACAAACATACATTGCAAGTTAAATAAAAGCTTGTAATATACAAACTCCTATCATCGACATTTAGACGTTAGAGGGTTTTCACACTCATCCAATATCCGATATCGGCGTAAGTCAAATGTATGAGATATGTATATGCCTTTCATATTGTTTGGCCCGATGTCGGTTATCGGAGCCAACACCACTGTTTTGGCCCGATATCGGATCACAAAGAGACTAAAACGGCGACTGCAAGCAATTTTCGACCTTATTGAGTACCGCTTCTACCTGGATCCAGTGAGGGCACCATTGCCAGGCATTTGCTACCCACGTAGCCTGTTTTTTGCCGTATAACGTGGCCACACCAGCGAAGGGATACCATACATACATATACTCACGCCTGTAAATCCCCGAAGGGGTAGGCGGAGGTTTATTAGCACCCACGTTTCGCTATGATTTTCGGTCCCACGTAATATGGGGCGAAACTACCTCACGCCCGGCAACTGATAGCCCGAGGCTACCAAAAAAAAAGTCGTCGTCTAGCGTGCACCTAGTCGTAGTTTCTTTTTCTACTACACCAGAAACCAACACGGCAATATGCTATCGATATTTGTCACTTCATAAGAAACCGTTGTAATCTGGTTATAGGTTTTTGAAGTGAAAACTTCTTTAGCGGCGTTGGATGGGTGTAAAATGTTAAGGAAGCGTCAGGATTAGTTGACCTTTGAACCGTAACCGACGACTGACGTCATACCAGATTAGGTACAGACTATCTATTTTGCAAGTCACGATAGATAGCGTCGTAGCTTAAACGGTAAGCACTTCGACTGAAGTCCTTATAGTTTCAGATAGTATCGGGTTCAAACCACCTGGCCTTCAGGGATTTTTTGTGATTGTTTTTTCTTATTATAATTTATTACTTTTGGTGATTATTTTTTCTTTTTGTAATTTATTAATTTCTTCTGACAAAAAATTCGCAGATAATTAGTGATAGGTTCTATGATTGGCGCTATACTATAGGTATGGTATGTTCTTTTCATCTTTTTCTATGTATATAACGAAGAAAGAAAGAAAAAGTTTTCACTTCTGACGGCACTCCCAGAGTGCAACCCGTCTTTTTTTTCTAAAGATTTTCCCTGATAAGCCGGTCACTAGTAGATTAATTGTGTACGATTTGGGGTACACCAGTAGGTACATGAAAATTTAGGACAAATTCACAGTAAATGGGTCCCAAAAGGCGCTTATATAGTTTTACGACTGCTGTCAGAGGATACAAGTCGTAAAGTCAAGTTGAACTGGAAGTTTTATGAGCCCTCTCACAAAAGCGACATGGCTGAATAATCGATAGTAGTGCCTGACACTACCTGCAGCCTCAGGATGACGATATAGGTCCTCCGACCAATGAAGTGAAAGAGAAAGCAAGAGATAATGTCCCTTTTTTAACCGACTTCCATAAAGGAGGAGGTTCTCAATTCGATCGGTCAAGAGAAAAGTATAACTGAATTTACAGATTCACTGCTCAGTTAGAAGTCGGTGGCAACTTTGTTTGTGGTGCCTAAACTACGATGCTGGAATCAATTGAAATATGACCTCTCGGGCTAGGCACTGACTTCATTTTCACTTCAACAGTAAATCTGTAAATTCAGTAATTTTCTTCAAGTTACTTTATACTTTTTAGTTTTTAACGTCGGTCTTTTTTAAACGTAGTTTTTTTTTCAAGATATTATGTCCATAAGGCTGCTTAACCTTAATTTTATAAAGAAGCGCCTAGCAATCTCAGTTTCTAAAACTATCAATCGGTAGGCGACCAAGAAACCTTCGATTCTGATACTTCCTTTGATTTTGAATTGAATCTAGATACCACGAGAAGGTAAAATGACGCACCTATTCAGGTGTTTTATTTCACCAATATTCACGGGAAATAACGAGGCTTAACCGCGTCGCGTCATATATATCCTACACTACTTTTCAAAACGCGTGATTTCGAAGAAAAACGTAAACAAATCTTTTAATACGGATAATCTGTCAAAAGGAACTACAATTCTGGTTTACAGCTTCCGCTAAATTCCTATAAAAATTACATTAATGGCCTGTGTTAATAGTACCTACTTAAGTTAAGGCCATTGGTATAGGTATACAGTATAGGGCGAGTTTTGAACTTGTAACTTATTAATTTCAAGTCCAATGCCTTGGCCATTACGTCACTGCTTCAGACTTTAGAGTATCATCTCAACTGTTCACACCCAACCATTTTATTTAGAAAGCAGGATTGGCTCTCAACTTTTGACAAGGTAAACTCAACTACCTTCATCGTTAATACAAAAATCAATAACCAATGTTTTCTTAAGAAAATGTCGTTCGTCTGATGATGTATGGGCAGTCATAGGGTACGCCCATTGCCATAACGATTACTCTTGTCCCATTTGACAGCAGTCGTTAAGGCAATGTGACCAGTTTCACCATAATACTGTATGTTGTCTCGCAAGGTAACAATTATCCCTACTCCCTCTTGCACACGCCCTGATGATATTTATGTCAATTTTTCTTTTATTTTCACCTGTGAGATGCATATGTCGTTTGCATAAAGACGGAGAAAGAATACGATTATCATCATGGCTTCTCATCCGAAGGGTGTCGTAACAGGCGACTTACTGGAAAATACGCAGACGATATTGCTAGAGGAAGAAAATTCGAACTAAAACCCGTCTGGCCAGCATTGGGAGAGAGCTATGGCCAACAGTAGAGTGCGATAGGATATTTGATTGGGGCCTAAGCAAGATCTTCGAGGTCAACCTCACCTGGGAGTCAGTATACCTGCTGTCACCTACTGATGAAAGGGACGATGCATCGGTGCAGGCTTCTTCCAAAATCCTACCTTTTATATACTTCTATTGCTTGACTGACGTCATTGGACAGACCCTCCATTACGTGTAACCAAAAATAATAAATACCTAGCAATACGTAGGTGTATATCAGGCATATCTTTCCAACCGCAAATTGTACAGTCGTCAGATTTCTTTACCCCATTAATGGGGTCTAGCCCAATACTTGGAACCAAAAAATTATACCTATAAATACCTGGATGGATATTACGTATATCATTTCGTCCGCAAATTGTACTGTAGTGAGCATAAGTGTATTCCAAAAATATAATTTCATCAGGCTCAAACATCCATCTCGCATGTCAATTCCATACATATACGTTAACTTCTCGATTCATCTGTCCATCATGGCTCCAAGCACAAAGGGACAAGCTGCTGTCAAGCTGACAACCGATTGCATCCCGCCTTAATGAGGTTAAAACGGCGCCATTTTGATGAGCAATTTGTTTCGGAACGCTGACACGACAAATTCTTTGTCGAATAAATTGATGGCAATAATTCTGTTGGATCTAAAATATTTTGTTAAGAGGGTAATCGTTGTTTATCAGCGACTGAGTGTTAGAATGTATGACAAATTATGGAATTAATGGCTTGTTGGTTTATGAGAATAACTTTATACTAATTTATGTGGAACAGAGCGGCAAAAACTTCGAGTTTGCGTGTATTTGTACAGTACAACTGCACCCGATCTACCCAAAGGCCTGAAAGTCAACTGTTGAGAATGAAGGGAGGGTTGGGGAATTATGTCAAATATATGACAGTTATGTAAGTTCAAGAGCGGCAGATTACAAAAAAATAAAAACAAATACGAGTCTTTGAATAAAATTAAAAAAAAGCCACTGATATAATATTATTTACTCTTTCTAAAACACGATTGAGTGAAACCGGTAAACCGTAATTATCGACAATCTAAAACCGTTACTATAAAATAACGCTATAGGTGTGATGTCATCGTTCAAAGAATCAATTTCACCGACCGACGCGGCGTCTATCCGCAGTCCGTCAATGAAACATGCGCACGCGACGCCACGCCACATGAATTATTCCGTACAGCAGGATATAGTTCCGGTTTCCTCTAGTTGTGATCTTTGAGGATAAGTGTATTAAGTATGTACATCTTTATTGCTTGCATATACCGCCTTAAATTATATTTCATGATACATACAACGTATTACAAAGCATCAGCCGGGGTGTGAGGGATATGCTCTATATCTACCTCACCTTCGGATTTGCACTGCGACAAACATACGGCGTGCGGTTTAGTCGGTTCGAATCCGACATAACCTCCCTCTCCGGCTTCGGTGGGGGTGGTATCCGTGGGGATTGCCAACACGATAAAAAAAAAAGTATTATAAAGCATCGGTAGATTAGTGGTTATGGAAATTCGAATCGAATTACACTACCGACGTGAACCCACTCTTATCTCAAGCTCACAACTTATCTGAGGGGTTTAGAATTTAGAGGCAATAGTAGTAACTAATAGTAATAGTCGGTTACTAATCTAATATATAAAATTCTCGTGTCACAGTTTTCGTTGCCATACTCATCCGAAACGGCTTGACCGATTTTGATGAAATTTTGTGGGCATATCGGGTAGGTCTGAGAATCGGCCATCATCTATTTTTCATACCCCGATTCGCGATAACCGACATCCACGCGGGCGGAGCCGCGGGCGACAGCTAGTATTCTTTATAAAAAAGTTGTCAGAGACACAAACCCGCCTTCTGTTTTTATCCTTACACACTTTAGAAGTTTCCTCTACTGTAACTAAGGCTTCGTGTAAGCTCACCGGTATCCAGTACTTATGACCTAAATTCATTAAATCTTTTTACTTTATCGAAGTGCGTTGATATTGAAGGTCCCAACGCAGAGAGGTTACCTACATTTATAAGATTACCAAAGGCCTCACCTAACTTTCCTTTTGTTTTGGCCCCTTTATTCACTCTTTTTTTCCGTAGGTGCAGGTTTGTAGGCCACAGGAGAGCTTACCATCAGACACATATAATACACTGCTTTAAATATACAAAGTACGTTAAATATATTTACATTGTTCTGAAATTATGAAGGACCATTAGACGTAACAACGAGTCCAATACGTCAAATCCTATACATTCGCCATTCTATTCCATCAAACGCCTGCTAGCGAATTGCCACTTGTCTAGAGGCGCTGAACAGCTTTTAAGGTGATTTTCCACCGGATGGGCGAGACGAGACGAGGCGAGGAGAGAATTGAAATTTGTATGGCAAATTTTCAATCCTCTCCCAGCGTATCTTTGGTGGAAACAGTGTGGATTGACGAGAATATGCGAGGCGTGAATTGAAATATTTGTTTGTGCAAAAATGAACCGTATTGGTTCCGATATAGAGTATAAATCACCTTCAAGGTGATTTTCCACCAGAGTGGCTAGGCGAGGCGAGGCGAGGCGAGGAGAGAATTGAAATTTGTATAACAAATTTTCAATCCTCTCCCAATGCATCTTTGGTGGAAACAGTGTCGATTGACGAGAATATTGACTCCTAATTTATGTTCGGAGTTTTCGGCATTGACGCTAGATTAGACTAGACGCTAGATCGACGCTAGAAAGTTATATCGAGCATTGTGTGTGAGCTGTCTAAAATACATTTATATATGAAGCATACGGGCGACGGGGCGCGGCGGTCACGCGCGAGCTCGCGATGGAAATTTTTAGTGGAAAAGGGTCAGTGCGATTTCAATTCTCTTCTCGCCTCGTCTCGTCTCGCCCCTCTGGTGGAAAATCACCTTTACACCTCAAGTAACTGTATCCATTAAAATAAACGTTTTTGCAATAACACCATTAATGATGATGCATTTAAATCGAGCAAGAATACTCCATCTAAAAGCGAAGTGATTGCAGCAGTTAAAATAATAGCACATTTTAATGTTGTATTGGTGGAAGCTGGTGTTAAGACTTAAGGGTCTATAAAATCTGCATACTACTGGCTAAGGCTCTGTACTCACTGATTCGACGATACGAAATAGAAAAATTTCAATTTAACTTTCATGTCATATAGTTATATGACATGAAAGTTAAATTGAAATTTTATTAATACTTATTTACTGTAGCTTTACTCTTGTAATGACGATAAATCATCATTTTAGACTTAAATCTATTTTTATGCAATGTTTCACCCAGATCTGTTAACCCGTTTTCACAGGAAGGAATAACAATTCTGATCTTGACCCACTCGAAATAGCGATATTATTCTATCCTTAAAGTGTGACTTTCTTGTTTATCATTTATCCTTGTACCAAATTTTCGCCGGATCCCTTCAACCTCTCAGCCTCAGGAGGGACTTAGCCTCACTGTGTGTGTTCTACCGCCTATACAATGGTTTTTACTCAGATGAAATGATTGACATGATGCCAACAGCTATATTCTATAATTGCACCGCTCGCCATAGTCAGAGAATTCATTCAGAAGACCAGAAATGGTGCGAACCGTGCGGTATGAAAGAAACTTCATCCCACGCACGCACGCGGCATTAGAAGATTTCTTCAGGGTCGGCAGCGCGGGTGTAAAGCCCCTGGTGTTGCACACGTCCATAGGCCACGGTAACTACTTTCCATCAGGTGGGCCGTGAGCTCGTCTTGTCTGCAACCTAAGTAGTATTAAAAAAGCATCTGTATAAATTGTGCAGGGCCACCAGTGGACGCAGGCCCTAATCTTCCCTAAGTACAATTTCAAGAGAATTGTCTGACTTTATGTGTATACGTAATGAGAGACTTGCTATTTGCTGATTGAAATTGGTAGTAACAGTAAACAGTTTGTGAATGTTCTTGTAATACTGAAATTATATTGAAATAGTTGCTGCAGTTCCTACGACGGCTTAAAAGCTCTTTATTGCGAAAAAGTGACAAGTAGTTACCTAAACTAGTAGTTCTGTGAACGGTAGACCTCGCGGGCACACTTTACCATAATATAAACTCAAAAAATTTTTTTAAGAAAGAATAAACGTATCTTCTTATTTTAAACAGTCCTGGATGTTCTGTCAAAAACAAAGTTATAATTAAAAAACCAGACTGATTCTAAAAAGATCGAAACAAGCTTTATAGCAGGCGGTACCCATTGGCAAATCTCAAACCAGATGAAAATTAATGGGTACCGCCTGCTATTAAGCTTGTTTCGATCTTTTCAGAATCAATCGGGTTTTTTAATTATAATAATTTATTTTATTTTATACTTTTTTAGCTATGACATATTTATATTTTTGTAATCGCCTTCTAATTTCCTTCATTTTGATACCCCAATCGATAAATTTGAATGAAAATATTTTTTTTTTGACAACATACATTTTGGCCCCTAAAATGTAATGTATAGCTTTTGTTTACATTTTAGGTATACAAGAACCATTGGGAGACAAAGACCTTTCATTTGAGATATCAATCAATAAAATCTATATAGAGGTTCAGAAGATATGAGGTAATAAAGAAAATTACAAACATACATACAAGATACGCGCGAAATACATAACCCTTCTTGGCGACTGCCAAGAAGGGTTATGTATTTTATTTATGCCAATTATATATGCCAAAAATAATGAAGATCGGTTCTTATAAGGCAAAAGTTGTGTTTTAAATCAAAGAACATGTGTGCTAATTTTGGTGGAAATCGGTTGAGAAATACGCTCTCACTGTCTTCTCATACTGGTTGTTTTTTTTTTTTAAGATATATTTTCTTTCTTCATTCAAATTAATGCCTGAAAACAAAGGTCTTTGACCAGTGCGTCCTGCCTGTTATGACTTACGGTGCCGAAACGTGGACACTGACGGTAGGGCTAGTCCATAAACTAAAAGTCGCGCCGTGGGCTATGGAGCGAGTTATGCTTGGAGTTTCTCTGAAGGATAGAATTCAAAACGAGGTGATCCGACAAAGAACCAAAGTTACCGACATAGCTCGCAGAATAAGCAAACTGAAGTGGTAATGGGTTGGCCACGTCTGTCGAAGGACCGATGGCCGTTGGAGCAGACGCGTCCTAGAGTGGAGACCGCGAGAAGGCAAACGCCCCCTGGCCAGATGGAACGATAACCTGAAAAAGGTGGCTGGGACGGGCTGGATGCGGAAGGCGGAGTATCGTACGGAGTGGCGCACGTTGGGAGAGGCCTTTATCCAGCAGTGGACTGCAGTGGGCTAATTGATTTGATTGATTGATTCAAATTGATCAATCATACAGTGTACCGGCTTGTCGATGAAGTTGGTTCGAGCTCCTACCATTGAGGACTCCATACTCCTTGTACATTCTCCACACCGTACTTCAATAAAACCAGTATCCCGAGCACGAACAACTATCGTAATCGTATCGTAAACGAATTGGGAGAACGGAGCATTGCGATTGGCCGGCTTCACATACACACAGGTTCACAGTAGGCAGGCGGCCAATCGCGTTGCTTCGTTATCTCAATACGTTTACGATAAGATTACGATAGTTATTCGTGCTAGGGGTACAGTTTCCCCCCCCCCCCCCCCCCCGGACTCGAATCGACTAAACCGCACGCCGTCTGTGGGTCGATGTGCTAGGCCGAAGGTGAGGTTGTCTTGTGACATATCCCTCGCACCCCGGCTGACCCAGGACCATTCCTCTCAGTCTGGCCCTCCTCGGGATGGGGGAAACACGCGGTCCCCGACTCGCCCCCGATATGGGGGGGGGGGGGGACGCGCATCGTCCTACGATGCGCGCCGCCGCCGTGGCCTGCTTCTGCTAGAGTGACGAGCGGCTCCACCCGTCACCCTCAGGCCCGCGCTCATGGTATATAGGTATTCAAAGTTTACAAAATAGTGATCAACGGAAACATTATACAGAATTAGGACCTACATTATACGATGTGATGCCATATTGATTCCAAACACGTGGTAAGTACGGGCGCTTTGTACCGTGCGCATACGTTATGTTTCCGTCGAACTGTATGCTCAAGATGTCGGACAAGGAATAATAATGTCGCTATTAAGTTTTAACAGACTAATATTAACTTTACTTGTAACCAACTAAATAAGGTCAAATTAAACGAATTCCCATTGATGTATCGATTCGTTGCTTTGCATCGAGTGAAGAAACAATTTATTCTATAGTATGAAAATAAATACAGCTGAACAGATATCGCTTATTCTTTTTTTAATATTCCTTGCAGTATGAGGATGGTTCTTACGCAGATTTTTTTTTAAATTGCCTGAAAAAGTCTACAAACAACTTTTCCATACTCCCATACAAACGATTCGTAATAATACTTAAAAATAAATTTGAATTTTAATACTATATCATAAAGTTCAAGTGATAGTGGAGAGGTGGAAGGAAAAACAATTGAGTGACGCATAATGGCTTAGGGGTGCTACGGTGTTGAAGTATGCCCGAACAACAGGGCGAAGCCAAGGCGGGTCAGCTAGTAGAATGTAAATTATGGTGTCCTCATTACGCCTCGGAAATGTTTACTTACGCTTTATTTCCCAGGTCAAACAATTAACCAATAATATAAGTACTTCATATAAAAAAATATAAACATATAACTCTCAGAAAACCCGGTCGTCTCGACGAATCCCGACGACAAGGTCAAAGCCTTACAAGATAGTCTTCTATTTCTACTTAATCCAATAAGGTGAAGATCAGGGTATGTTGTTCTATGAAGGCTTAAGACTCGACCTTTGACCGTACAGTTGAGGTACATAATGTAATTACATTTTTTTTTTCTTTGTATGAGAGTAGATAAAGTAGTGTATGACACTGTACATAACTTGGTCTTATAACACTCGTGTGATACAATAAAAAAACTCGCCTGCGGCTCGTTTTTTTAAAACACACTCGTGTTATAAGAACCCTTATTATGCAACAGTATCATAAACTACTATTATGTGGTCGTCGGTAGATTATAACGCTTCATTTAAAGGACCCACGATTGCAAGACGGAAACAATACAAAACGCTCCCTCCACACGTTATGGGTAAAATTCTAAAACACTCAAGTTTTTACTAGCTGGTTCGTTGCTCTGAACATAGTTATACTTTGCACCCTCACACACATATCCGATGCTCCCTATGGCATTTAGAATGAAAAGGGCGAGGGAGCACTGTTTGTGTATCACCTCATACACGTCGACAAAATTTTATGTGCCGGGAGGGTAGATAATATGGAAATTGAGGCGTGATCAGGATGTTTGAAGTCAAATTGGGCGTGAGATGGAAGAATAAAAGGGTTTTGTTTTCCCTACCCTACCTTTCTTCCTTAACTAAAGATTTCTCGTATTATGTTACAAAAGCCTTTGTCGATAGCAGAAGGTTAAAAGTTTGTGAAAATGTCATAAAACCGGTGCCAGTTACGGACGAAAGGTTATTTTTCACGAAAGTTGTGACAGGTGTTTGGGTGGAAGTTTCACAATTTCTTCAAAATTATGCACAGGCAGTTATAATAAAGATATTTGCGAGGCCTCTGAGGCGGCTACGGCGTTTGCAAAATGTATAGCAATATATATATATTGCATTAACTTTCAAACTTTTGCGTAGAAATGGAGTTCATTTGCCAAAGTTCTTTGGAAGACTTCCGAAGTATTTCATATTATTTAGCGTAATGTATTTACAGCTGGGTGAAATCCCACCAATAAGATTTGTTTAATCCAGAAATGTTTCAAACAATGGTAACTTTGAATATAATCCATAGTCACAAAACATTCAATTGATGTAAGCAGATACATGTTTCTACTTACTGTGATCATTTCCTTTTACTTCTTCTACTTTTATAATTGTTTTCTTATATTTGAGGTTCAAATAAATTGTATATATTTTAATTTTGTTCACAAACCGACTCCAGAATTGATGAATATGGCTATATTTGCAAACATCAAGTTTCGGAAGTCTGACAATCGAATGCCACACGGCTCGTACCTAAATATTTTTATAGCTGAGCAAGCAGACTTAACGACCGCATTTATGTTTGCCGAATTCATACTCGATACCAGGCGCCCCTTACTTGTTTCAAGTTATTCCTGAATAAATATCATTTGAATATCATCCAGACTGTTATATGTACCGTTGGTTCTTTTGTTTGCCGTCTTGCAATTTTTGTCATAAATTGGTCAGTTGGGTATAAAATGCATATGATTTTACTATTTTTCAAATAAATAAAATGTGTTGTCTTGCTTCTGTTTCGATTATTTTCTAGACCGTCCGTAAACCGTAAACTAGCTGAGAATACTAAAACTTGCAACAACACAGCAACTGAAATCTAAAATGCATCTTAGTGGCTCGTTGAGGCTTAGAAGCCGGTAAAAATTTAATAAGGGGTTTTCAGTAGTCGCCCAACGAAGTAAGGATACAGCATTTATTCAATTCCTACCGTATTCTTACGACAGAATTTATTCTACGCTACCAGAAAAAATAAATTCTACTACGATCCCCCGGGACTTTATTCGGGTCGTAGTTTATCACATCGTATTTTATCCGCTACTGAAATTATATTTCTGCGAGGGCCTTACAGTTATCTCTCAAACGAAACGTAACGGATAAAATAAAACCCTTTTGAGAGTTTACCCGCACTCGGTATATTTGTATCTAATATCCGTCGACAGTAATTTATCCGAATGTCGAGAGCTTGACCCGTATTTTGCACAAAAAGCGTCTCTGGAGGACGGGTCGCAGGTAAATAATTTTTAATGGTTCCCGAAACGGCCACACATAAAATTTTTGCACAAATAATGGTGATGAAGCTTTGTGAACCATATAACTACAGACTAACTTATAACACCTTGGTTTTCTGCGTGTAGTCTGAACAGTAATGTTGATATACGGCTTCGTAAATAAAACGAGTTTACGGGAGCATTACTTATGGTGACATTTTGCTATTACTTTCACTATTGTAGAAGGGGAAACGTTTATCTGGTGTTCTTCCCAAATGGATCTGGAATCCTTGTTTTATTGTCAGTGACTTTTGTCTATAAGTAGGATTTTTGTTACATTTAGAAATGTGGATAAATCATGATTTAAGTAGAATGTTCTATACATTCAAAGAAAACATAAGTCGAATAGCTTTTTTACTTTTTACCTTAGCTATAAAGTTTATTTTATTGCATGTAAAAAAATTGTAGGTTCTTTTACTCATGTCGTTTTATAAAAAGCGTTTGATTACAACATGGCGTGAGGTGTAAATACTTTACTACGCTTGTTTTATTTTCGCTCTTTTTTGCATTTTATTGTTAAGGTTTTTTTTTTCATTTAATAAACTTGCTCTTGCTACTATGTATGAAAACAAACCAACTATCGATAAGAAGATGGAGCCAGGATGTAGAACAAACTGATTATTCAATTGAGGCATAATTAATTTGATTACTAGATTTTATCAACTAGGTACCAGTATTTTTTAAATTGTACTCTTGTATGTGTGTTGGATTGAACTTTTGTAGCTAAGTCCTAACTGGGCCATAAGTGGATTTTCTATAAGCCCCACTAGGAGCGACTAATATTTTTTTTAGTCTGACATTTCTAAGTTCCCGAACTGGCAAGAAAGTAAATTATGATCCGCCCTAGGTAACTCTAGGCCGACCGAGAATGCCAGTTTGCCTCTAAGCTGAACTAGATTTTGCTTTAAACTCAGCTTTATATTGTGACTGTATTTACCCTTTAAATCCCTACAAACTTAATTACAACTACCCTAAACTTACAAACAGAATTACACTAAACAAAACGAAAGTACCTACATGTCAGCAATTACTTCGCAAGTGCTACATTAATTACCGAAGCGATGGAACATTCAGTGCCAGGGTGCGAAGACAACGCCAAGGGGGTGAGCAGACGAGTCTTCAATTAAACATGGTGAGTGATGGTGCTTGTGATAACGAGTTGTGTGCAGTAGTGCTTCAGGTATATTGTTTGGGTTTTGTGTAGCTAGATATGTTCTAAAGACTTCTGAAATACATGTTTTCAATAGGATATATCTATACTAATGTTATCAAACTGAAGAGTTTGTTCGTTTGACTTCGCGAACTAATCTCAAAAACTACAGGTTCGAAGTAAAAAAATATTTTTGTGTTGGATATTCCGTTTATCGAGGAAGGTTATAGGTTATTTATCATCACGCTACTACCCAAGGAAGTGAAGCAGTAATCATGAATGTAGAATATACTGCTTCCGGGCAGTTTGGCCGTGGTCCATATGAACGCAAGTTTCGTATGGACCACGGCCAAACAGCCCGGAAGCAGTATATTCTACATGCAACGCCGGCCGTGAAAGTATAAAGACTTAGTAATCTTGCATGTCAACAAATCCGGCAGATTTTTATACACACATATCCTCACGCCTATATCTCCGAAAGGGTAGGCAGAGATGTATTATACACCCCTGTATACCCCCGAAGGGATAGGCAGTGGTGTGTTTCACACCCACATTTCACAGTTATCCTTCTAAGGCCACCATGTAATAGGTGGCGAGCCTATTGCCATTTGCCGGGCATATTTATGCGGCCTACTACGAGTAGGTATATCACGCTGGCCAGCCGGTGATTTTGATTCAAATCTTCCTTCTCTTACAGCGATGATATCTGCATAGTTTACTCCTTTAGTTGCCTTTTACGACATTCTCTGGAAGGAAGTGGGTAGTTACATAAAGTATTCTTAATCCGTAACTACACGGACAATTTTATACATTACTAGCTGTCGCCCGCGGCTCCGCCCGCGTGGATGTCGGTTATCGCGAATCGGGGTATGAAAAATAGATGTTGGCCGATTCTCAGACCTACCCGATATGCCCACAAAATTTCATGAGAATCGGTCGAGCCGTGTCGGAGGAGTTTGGCAACGAAAACTGTGACACGAGAATTTTATATATTCTAGCTGTCGCCCGCGGCTCCGCCCGCGTGGATGTCGGTTATCGCGAATCGGGGTATGAAAAATAGATGTTAGCCGATTCTCAGACCTACCCGATATGCCCACAAAATTTCATCAAAATCGATCAAGCCGTTTCGGAGGAGTATGGCAACGAAAACTGTGACACGCGAATTTTATATATTAGATTTGAAATTTAATAAATTTCAAAGTTTTCCATGCGCCAAGCTGAGGCGGACCAACTAGTAATAATGAAATATTCTACGGCATTCTACATAGCGCTATCTAGACTCAAAGTAAGCATAGCTGTGACTAGTACGTGTTATGGAATCTAGAATGTCCCATTGCAGAGTGAGATTGGTCCCATAGGGGTATAATGGGATTTACTTTCGAAAATTCAAGTTCCCAGCGTAAGCGGTCTTGTACCTATTGATGACATTTTTAGGACAAGTTTCTCAGGTTGGTTACTGCAGTACAATATAAATCTTGTCGGTTACACTTTGTATGTTGTATGAAATTGTAGCTCTCCGAAGGGATAGGCAGAAGTGTGTTAATACCCACATTCAACCAACTATGATTTTAGTTCGCATGTTATAGGGGGCGAGCATATCGCCGTCAAGATGTAATGTTTCACATAAAAAAAATACTATTGATATTTATAATTTCACTTTTAATAATCCCTCATCAAACAAAATCTGTTCAACATTTTATTTCTAGTAAACTCTTTACTTATTATACCAATGTTCAAATTAAAATAACAGTCTGTTACCGACCAAAAAGTAGTTTTTAAAAAACAAATGGCAACACATAGGTCTTCATTTTTAAAAAACAAATGGCAACACATAGGTCTTCATATCTCAAATTATAGGCGTCGCTGCGACGTCATGTCGGCCAGCTGGCTTATTATACCGCCATTTCTATAGACTAAAATAATTAAGTTAGGTATTATGTCTGTATGTTGTTTAGATAACTTATATCCTGTTAAAGCTCTAAGGAACTACAAAGGTCATTTATTTTAAAACCGAGGTCATGTGGTCACAGGGTTGCCAATACCCATATTTGCGTACAAGGGCGTCAAAATGTTGGAAAAGTATATTTATACCACTAAGGTAGCAAACAAATATAATATTCACTTAATATGTGGTTACCGTGACTGATAAATACTTGCAACACCACGGATGTCACCCATCCAGTTCACTTGCATATTAGGAAGTATGCGAATAACATTTGCATGATGGTAAGCTATTAGGAGAGGCCTTGAAAATGTTGCTATGTAATAAAGTATTGTCCTGAAAAAATTGCTTTATGTGGCAACACTATCAACCGTTAACACTTTTTAAAACTGCTTAAATAGTAGTCTGTTTGTTACGCTTTTAGGTATAAACCACTAAACAGATTTTGATGAAATTTAGTACAGTGCTAGAATAGAGCTTTAGAAAGGATATACCTAAGCTATTTTTGGTAGCAATAACCGACATCTACTCGGGCAGAACATTATGAACGCAAAAGTTTTTGAAGCTGTTGAATATTTGTTATTCAAGAACGCTCAAAGCTGAAGGGATCTAGCTTAAATTTGGAAAGTACTAGAATTAAAGTTGGAAATAAAACTCAGGCTTCCTATCCATGGAATAATTTCTCATGGACTGCGGCAACGCGTTCAGAATCCCACGCGGGCGGAGTCATGTGAAACGGCTGGTTAGAATTAAACAGGAAAATATCTCTTCAAAACATCACAAGACTAGTTAGGGCATAAAAACAAAGCTGTACTGCTAAGAATAGAACAGCCGATCGATTCCCGTGTTAGGGACAAGGGACGGACTGGCGGTATAAAAAGTTATGATTACATGAAGCATTAAGTATTGGTAATGTTAATAGAATTCATTAAAAAAGTATCAGGTATCAGGATCAGATTGGTTTTTCTTTTTATACCTTTTTTTTGCGTGCGGTAAATCCCCACGGATACGCACCCCTCCGGAGGCGGAGGGGGAGGTTATGTCGGACTCGAATCGACTAACCGCACGCCGTCTCTGGGTCGTAGTGCTAGGCCGAAGGTGAGGTTGTCATGCGACATATCCCTCGCACCCCGGCTGACCCAGGGCCATCCCTCTTGGTCTGGCCCTCCTCGGGGTTCTTTTTTATTACTGATGGAAAGTGGTTACAGTGGCATATGGACGTGTGCAATACCAGGGGTGTCAAACTCGTGTTGCCGACCCTTATGTAGAATTTTTTTTTTTTTAAATTTTAGCAACCGAAATTATCGAAATTACTAATATTCCCTCTAACCCCTCCAACTAAGCTAAATTGCTTGTGCTAGGAGTGGGTTCACGTCGGTAGTGTAATGGCCAGGAATCGAACCCGGGACCTCTCGATCGTAAGACTGACTTCTTAACCACTAAGCTACCGACGCATATAACATTCTAATGCCCTTCTTGAAGAACCCCATATTGCAGTCGCTTGGAAAACCACAGCTGATACATGATGATTGCATTGATTACAGTATTGATGTGTACTTGTAACTCAGGCAATTTAGGATAACTGGAGGGCAGTGGAGGGGATAGTTTCGGTTATTATTTTTTTAATGCTCAAAATATAAATAATAATAAATAAATATTCCACATTTTACACAACGCTTGCAAGTTAGCAATAGCTTGTGTTATGGAATCTAGAATGCGGATAAACAACATTGCAGTTGTCCACACCCTCCCATTCCACAACTTTTTATGACAAGTCCTTCACTGTCCAGGCTGTAAGGTTGTGGAATGCCTTACCTGTAACCATTAGACGCGCACAATCCTTGGCCACTTTCAAAAAACTGGTAAAGGAACATTATCTGAGTTCCTTGTGACTTTGCCATGTGGCGTTGTGTAGGTATGCACTTGCTGTGTGTATATTGAATATTTATTTATAAGTAACATATGTATGTGTACATTTATGTAAAAAATTATAAAAATTGAATATAAGTATGTACTTAGGTTTATGTAAATTACTATTGGATTATATATGTATATATGTGTGTGTGTATATATATTTTTAAGTTTGTGACTACATTAATAACTGCCCGTAAGTTATTATTGTTAAAATAATTAAAACATGTCCATCCAAAGGTTGCCTGGAAGAGATCGCTTGTAGCGATAAGGCCGCCATTTGTACATTTTTTCATAATGTTGTCCGTACATGTACTTTAATTTATTGGTGTACAATAAAGATTTATCTTATCTTATCTTATCTTATCTTAAACATACTTAGATACTTGTTTTTTTTAAATACATACATAATATAGATAGAAACACTCAGACCAATGCAAATAAATATGCATATGCATGCATACAAATATTTGCACTGAGCGGGCATCGAACCCGCGCCTCCTGCGTAGCAGCCGCGTTTACTACCGCTATGCCACAGAAGCTGTATAAAATTCAAATAAACTTTATTAGTTTGGGAACCTATGTGTTAGCACGGCATTCAATTTATTTAAAACAAAGTACATTTTATACTTAAAGGTGTCCACCCAATATCCCGCAACATTCGTCAACTATAAATACGCTGATAATGATAATGATGGCAATGTGCCCATCAGTCAAAAAATTACGATAAAGAACTGTTAGTTTGTACGCCTAAAATTATTCTCCTCATTTTACAATCCTAGGTTTTTTGAATTTAATGTGGGCGTGAAGCATCTGTCGAAGTTGAAGGGTTCACCAAAAATAAAAACAACTGCTGAACAAGAAAATACCGAACATTATGCAAACTGTATCATTCCATGTTGAAAATTAAGTCGTGCAATTTCTATTCACAGATTTTATTAATTCAATTTCGCCAGAATCTTACCTAGTATTCAAAAGTTTACTCTTTGATTGAGCAGCCATTTCCATACAGTTGTTGTGATGTAACATTAAAATATAATATTGAGAATTCAACTCAAAACCCACATTTAACTATTCATAGCGGTAGGGTTCATAGTTCAAATGCTATTAAACCATAAACCACAAAAATTAACAGGGCAGATGTTCCGCTCGTCCAATTAAAATGTTAAAAGCCTCTGGTGTGCATTTGTGAGGGGATAACAATGGCTTTGTTTATCAAAAATGCACCGTTTGGGACCACCCACACAAAATTATGGTATAATATTAACATATTGTAGGTCAATAATAGGTATTGAGACTACAGCTCGACTGCAATTTGTATTATTTAATGAGCGGTCTATTGGGACTCTGGGTTTATTACTGTTAATAAATTTTACTGTCGAGTATGTATGCAAAATGAAAATAATTATGAAAGTAAAAGAATCAAAAGAATCAAAAGAATGCCAGGAGAGACAATCTGTGCCTACTTCAATGGGAGAGAGACGTGATTGTTTGTAATATTTTTATTTGTAGTTCGTTCTATTAACGTGGTTTTATGAGATGAAAGCTCTTGAATTCTCTGTTGAAAATTATAACAAACTAGGTGTTTTTTTATACTACTGAGGTGGCAGACAAGCACACGTCTCACCCGATGGAAAGTGGTTACCGTGGCCTATGGACGTGTGCAACACCAGGAGAGTCACACTCGTGCTGCCGACCCTGTAAGTACAGAGAGTTTCTGTGCCGTCAGTATAGAAGAAAAAGCGGGCATAGCCTTTGGTCCTGCCACTGACAGCACAAAAACTCTCTTTGCCCGCGGCTCCAACTGCGTGAATGTCGGTTATCGCAATAAATAGAGCTTACGTTCCTTTCGCAACGCCTAATCTATCTCTGTACCAAATTTCACTAAAATCGGTGCAGTAGTTTAAGCGTAAAAGCGTAACAGCCAAACACGAGTTACATTTGGGATCACCTCATTGTTTTGTGCAATATGATTGGCGACTACAGTATTCTTAACAAAATTGATTAGTAGGTTCTCCCTTTAGAAATAAGCATAACTTCAGTAAGTACGTAGGTACTCTATTAATGTACAATCAACAAAGACAGTGTATTGTCATAGGGTGACGTCATTTATTTATTGCAAGGAAGAATTACAGCTAGATAACATGAAATAATTCACAAGCTTAGTCATCTGACAGCCAATAATTACATGTTTTGTCATTGTAAACATTTTTTCATTATAAACAACAACACACACAAACAAACACAACATCAAACAACAACAACACAACACAACGAAAATTTAAATTTATTTAAATAGTTATGTAATCAATTCTTCACCATTCAAATGCCCATTCCGGTTGCATACAAAGCTTGCACTTGGGTGCCTAGGCTTAGCTCTCCCACCTCTTCAGAATTTGGTTTCTTTGAAACAAAAATAGCCGATATAGCGAAATAGCCCATTTATAAGCGAAGGATATAGGCTATATGTAATCACACTGCTACTCAAGGGAGCGGAGCAGTAACCATAAATTTTAAAAAATTCGGCACATTCCCATATATTATATTATTTAAAAATTAATCAATTGCAGGTATAAGAATAATAAGTTTTAAAGGGATGATACGGGGGTTTTGGAGTATGCAACGGGAGAACCGGGGCGGGTCCAGCTTGTTGTAGAATATTTAGAGAATCCTAAAAAAAAGACATTCTTGTATTTTTAAAAGATAACTGTCCAATAACTGTTTCTTCATGCAATATTTGAACGCATAATATTTTAAAAACAAACTTAAATACCTATTTAGGAAGAGCGAAGCCCTCACTCACACTTTGTAATATTAACGGGACGGAAAAGTATTCGGATCCTACAAAAAAAAAACTTTAATTCTTCATGGTGAGAAGGGTCTCCAGACCTTTTAATGGCGACATTTTATAATAAGTCTGACAGCAGTCGCGAGTCATATACAGCCTTTGATAGCCGCATGTTATTATACCAGCCGTTTTTAACACTGTTGGTAGGTAGGTGTGTATAACAGAAAGTGCATGCTTGACGACGATAGGCTCGTCCCCTCTTACGTGAGACTGAAAATAATAGTGGACGAAAAGTTGGTGGTAATATACCTCTGCCTACCCCTTAGGAGATTTACAAGCGTGTTGTAGGCTTGTAAAAATGCGAAGCGCATCTCGGCTCGCACCCTTCACAACCAGTAAAAAGACGTAAAAATCGTTTTCTTCGCAGCTAGGGTACATTTACAAGATAATTACTGATCATTATAAATTTATAATGAAGATACCGCTTCTGTATCTAAATAACCGTTATAAGAAATTTTATCGAATCTTTTCTCTAAATGCTTGAACTTTGAACTTTTACTATATAACGATCTCGTAATAAAAAGTAGCAAGTATACAAGTTTCTAAATCACCAATTAAACTCTAGAGCTAGCCTTTTCTTTTGCCATAACGGGCCGCAGACAAAACCGGGTGTAATTAAATAAAGTTGTATGGTCTGGCGCCAGCTGTGACAGACGGATAAACAAGCTCACTGTCCAACGGTCATTGATTTCTAAGCCTGTTTGACGCAAACACATTTTAAAATAAAAAAACAATTTTTATCATATTTTCTTATTTTATAATTTACAAGCTTTGGTCCGCGGCTTCGCAAGCGTAAGCGTAACATACAGACAGACAGAGTTACTTTAGCATTTATAATATTATAGCATGAACTAGCTGTTACTCGCGACTCCACCCGTTTGGAATATCGGGATCAATATTGGCGCCGCGGCTAACAGATTTCGAGTAATAAAAACCTTACCAAACTTCCGCATTCAGTAAGACAAAGCTCCCAACATGATCATGGCAATCGTAACCTTCGGGCATAGTATCTCCCTGGGTTGTCCCAGCCACCATCCTTCACCACCCAAATTTACTTTCGTCCCTCTTTTCGACATGTCAAAAATCTTTACATCCCTTTTTCGATCTTGGTCACCATCATTGTTCCTCACTTGGTCCATTAACGGCACGGCACACGGTCCACCTGATGGAAAGTGATTACCGTGCTCTATGGACATGTGCAACATCAAGGGAGCGACAATCGCACTGCCGACCCGGTAAGCGCAGAGTTTCTGTGCCGTCAGCGTAGAAGATAAAGCAGGAATAGCCTTTGGTCTTCCTACTGACTTACGCACATAAACTTCTCATTTCCACAGTATTCAGTTACCAGCTCACATATTTGTTTCTGGGGGATAGGCACATACAACAACCCGCCATTTGTTTCTATCTTTAAACACTTCACGAAGCTTCCTGTTCATTAAGCCTCTCATACACATACAAGCTCGCGTTTCAAGTGCTTATGACCTGCCCTTATTTCAAAAAATCATTCATTTGGTTAGTGTATGTTCTACGATATCGAACCCGGCCGGACTGCCCATTTACCTGTGCCTTAAATACTTGGTGTGCCATTTCCTCATTATTCATTCGTCCTAAGTGATCAAACCTTCATTAAATTTCACTTTTTTTATTAAAAATCGTCATAAATTTCTACTACGCTCACCACATCGACAGCTTCCACTATCTAAAACGCTACACAATCCACTAAACACAAAGCGAATCAACTAAGTGATCCCAAGTTCCCAGACTGGTCGATGACAATACCCATTACCGTCACATAAAGCATAGTGTCGAGGCGATGGCTGTTTTACGAGGTCGCACTTTGCTTGACTGTCATCGTACGCTCTAAAACAGTTGAAATGGTGTTGTAGTAGAAACGTAAACATATTGGGAAATATCGATGTAATTACGTGGGCGGGGAATCGTTAAAGTGCACCTGTATTTCTGTCTAGTTTTTTTGGTCATTGACTTTAAGAGTTATGTGAAACTATTTCATTTAGTTAACTTATTGCATTCAAAAACACTTTATCACATTATATTATAAACATTATCATCTGATCTGCTTCCGAAATTTGTAGTTCCTGGTATTAAGTAGTCTGGGATATCTCCTCTTCCCTCATTGGTTTCACTTTTACGGTAGCGTGTTTCACCCGACTCCAAGAGGAACACCTGGGTCGATCAGCAGGTATTATGGCTTGCAGGAAAGGTTTAGCTTGGTTTCTGAAGTCCGATAATAATCATAATATTTTCACTTGAAACTAGAAAGTCTCGCTTTTTGAGGTCCGTATTCCAGAAAAGAACTGTTATCTATAATACAATCTGTGCTCAGACCTAGTTACAAATCGAGATTCAGGACTGAGTTTCGTTCTGAATTAAGGCTTTATCTGCCATATTTTCATTGATCAGTGTATGTTATTTGAATTTACACGTTTCACAAAACATAACTTAGCTACACATACACGTCGTAGTTTAAGTAAAAACAACTTAACGAAACATCAAAATAGACGCACGTGTATGGTAAAAATGTTGTTTACGTAGATCCGACGAAACGTGGGTAGGGTTGGTGCACGTCGAAAACAAACTGAAGGTCAAAAAATAATGTTTATATATTTTATTTATATTTTTTATCGTTTATTCAATCAGCTGCATAAATGAAGGCCTCGATTCCTTTTTTTATATGTACGGTGTAAGATACGTGGTAACATCGCAGAGTGTAAACAGATTTCAATATTTTTTTTCAGTTTCAGAAGAAATGACTAAAGTCATGATAACCAACATCCAAGCTGGAAGAGCGGCGGTCATCAGTAACCTTTTTGACATGACATGAAACGTCGGAATAATATTTTTCAAACAAACAAATAAATCTAACTTTTGCAGGATTATCACACGCGAGCGAAGCCACGGACAAAACAATTTGTCTACATAATTATCCCTTATATTTTTGACTGAAAGATTGACCTGAAAGGTTACGGATACGTTTTATTTTCTAAAAACGTATGTTGTTCTTTTGACAACCCTAGATAGAAGAACTAGATTTTGAGAAAATGGCGAGAATAACACAAGATCAATGTTCTTTAAATGAGACTGCAAAGCAATCGTGTTTGTCGCTCACAATGTATATGGTAATCGTTTGCTCGTCTTCACAACGTGTCTGAGGCTTAGAATTAAATTAGGGTTGTCACTTCGATAAAACGTGATGTTGAATTTACTTTTTGTATGAAGGTGTAATGGGGCAACATTCGATCTTTGGAGCCCAAATCAACCTCGCCGGTAACCTGCATGGAGGAATTAGGATTCTAGAACTCATACATAAGGTATGGTTAATTTAGGTATAGATGAAATTTTAGGTTAAGGTATGGATGGATGGATGCTTAGTAAGGAATCACCACCACAAACATCCTTAAGATCTACGTTGAGGCACACACCCACTTCATCTGCTCTCTTACGCACATTTTCAGTTGAAAGGTCAGATGGCATTCGATTGCATAATGGATAAGTCGAATTGGGATAGAGCAAGCGGATTCAGGACCGTGGAAAACTCGGATGCAACCGGGAACGTCTTAAAATGGCGACGAAAAAACCAACAAAAAAGAACCTGGCACACACCACACGATCGAACTCCATCGAAGTAAACTTAATGGTGCTTTAATTGATGAATAATAGTCAGTGAATCGATTACGAACGCCACAAACAGCGAGCGAGCGAAAGTTAATAGCTCTAGTGAACATTAAGCCTTATAGAGAATCTTATCTTAATTGAAGCTGCAGAGGATATTTCGAGATATCTGCTTTTAGTTGATTAAGGATTTTCGAAATCTGGGATTAGCTACCGTAGCTATGAAGTATGACGTGTTGAATGATTTTGGATACCTCCACCGAATCATCATCCGCCTATGAACAACAATCAACAAAAAATATATCAACAATTAACTTTCCTGGTTGCGTCTAAAGTTTACATTTTGGTGGTCGAGGTCAGCTCTATGATTAATTTTGATTGACTTTTATAAGAACGATTGCCATTTGACCTCCGTACCTTGAGAGGCGGGTTAGGTATTGGACTCCGAAGGTGTTGGTAGGGCCCAGTACCAATACATAAATAACCATCTGTCCTTAAACATCGTCGTCAGTATGGAAACATCACATCACAAAAGTAATATGTACTGAGGATATTAAATTTCAGTCGAAGCTTTGTGACAGACAAAAAAGAGCTGCAGACCACCTCTTGATTTCATATTCCTATATGAAAATATTGCAAGGATTGAATCAATTTTCCCATGGTAATTCACTGCTGGACATAATGCTTAGAACTACTGTTTCCACGCTGGCCAAACGGGTTGGTACAGGGTTTTATTTCGAGTATTTTTCTCTTAGTACACTCTTCGGATGAGATGGAGTAGTGATACTTGTATTCTTTTTCCGTAATCACGCGAAAAATGACAAGAAGATCATAATTATGAGTACAGTATATCCCAGCAATGTTCTTATCCTTGTTACTTCATAAGATACAATAACATTACAATCAGACCACTAGGAATGCCAGTTATTTCATCATATCTACATCCTTATACACTATAATAATTCCTCTAGATAGGACGATAAGGTTGATATTGAAATAGCAATGTAGTTTGTTTACGTTACTCGAGTGAAACCTGACGAAATGTGCGAGTGCCCCCATAAGGTATGTGAGACGCGTTACAAAATAATGCGAGAATGATTGTTTATTTGTATATTCGTGCCTGTTAATTTCAGGATGGTAAGCAGAAGTGTATGCTTTTCGGGTGCAGCGTATAGTGACCGTCAAAAATATTTTTGTAAATGTATTCGAGCCGTTTTTTAAGTTTCGTTGGTGGTCGTGCAGCCGAGGCGTGCCATTTAACCAATCAAAGATTAAACCAATCACGGGCTCCAAGGGCTCAGACCATTAGTAAAACTATCTTTTATTGTTTTTTTGAATCGTCTGTATAGTGTACATGAGCGAAATTTCTGAAGTTTGTTCTTTTCGTTTGTTTTACGTGAAAGAGTAATCCTCCATCCATACTTACAGCCTCCGTGGCGTGGCGGTAGTGAACGCGGTCGCTACGCAGGAGGCGCGGGTACGATCCCCGCTTAGTGCAAATATTTGTATGCATGAATATGTATTTTTGCATTGGTCTGGGTGTTTCTATGTATAATAAATAATATGTATTTAAAAAAGACGGGTTGCACTCCGAGAGTACCGGCAGAAGTGAAAACTTTTTCTTTCTTTGTTTCTTCATTATATACAGAGAAAAAGATAAAAAGAACATCCCATACCATACCTATAATAAAGCGCCAATCATAGAACCTATCACTAATTTTCTGTCATAATAAATTACAAACAGAAAAAATAATCACAAAAATTAATAAATTACAAAAAGAAAAATAATCACAAAAAGTGTCTGTCAAGCGATCCTGACGCGAGTTTAACAATTTTTATCCATCCAAGGCCGCTAAAGAAGTTTTCACTTCAAAAAAAAAAGTATCTAAGTATGTTTATCCGCATTCTAGATTCCATAACACAAGCTATTACCATGGGTCTAGATAGCGTTGTGTGAAATGTTGTGGAATATTATTATTATTATTTATTTATTACTTACAAACTTTCGGGTTTTTAATATTAGTGGGATAATAATTGCTTCAAGATTTGTATACCGACTAACTTTATGTACTTGTTTGTTAATTAGTAGGACAAGGTGTAGCTTACTGTGAAAGTTAAGTGAGTACGAGTGTAGTAGGCTTGTCAGCTGAATCGTGTCGACTGTTGACATTTCGACAAGTAAACAACACCGGCAGAGTCAAGGATTTAGATTGTAATGTTACTTTGATTTAACTCAATTATTACTGAGAGACTACTAGTAACTGAAATTGGTAGTATGCTCGCTTAACCCTCCAGCTAAGATAAATCTCATAAAAATACAATACTCGTCAAATATAATAAGTCTCGCCTCAGTTGTTCTACCATAAAACGTTGTGAGATACATGTAATACCAAGTCGTTATTAAATTATTCAGGCCCTATCTAAGAAACTTTCTGTCTTAAGTTGTTAGGTAATTATCTAACCTAACATCGTATAGTGAACATATGAATCTGAAAAATCTTTAACGTTTTAAATGAATATATTGACTCGTCCATCGCATTAAAACATTTAAAACACAATATATGTCTGCTAGAAGTGTCTTAGAACTTTGGTGGGTGATCGGTCAGTCAGTGAGTGACAAAAATAGAGAACTTTGATTCGTTATAATTCTTAAACTACTGGTTGAAATTGAATGAAATTTGAAATATACTGTGTTTGTACAAAGCCTGCTTGGTTACTGAAAATTCAGGCTTCTAGTTTTATCCTCAAAGAAGTTATAAGGGGTCAAAAATAGCCTGAATTGCTTCGAGAAAAGAATGTTACTTACGGCTGTGCCTTTTTTTGTACTCAACTTTGCGGAGCAGATTGCTTGCGTTAGGAGTGGTTTCATGTCAGTAATGTAATGCCTGAGATTTAAATTCGAGACTTCTCGATAGTAACACTCACTCCTTAACCACTTAGCAATAGTCGCTTATGGTAGCCTTTTTACCTCAGTAGCATAAAAAAAAAAACATAATTCGGCCGTAAAATGCTCTCAAGATTTATACGACAATAAACCTTACTGGGTAACGACGGGTGCTTTTATAGTTTCTTAATAGCTGGTGCTTACCTGGAACAAAAAATAAACACTTATTAGTATAATACAGCAGTTTATCATTGTTTTAAATAAAATATTAAGGTCCATATTCTAGAGAATGTAACTCAGTTGGATTTGGTTTATCTGAAAAAAAAAAATCTAGACAATCTGCCATGCAATCTGTCAAATTTGTTTACAATCTTACCCCAGATAACTCGAGATTCAGCTGAGTGGCATTCTAGAATACTGCCCTAGATGTGTTTATGAGCGCTATAAGATCTTCAGGGCCAAACCAATTCCACCTGCAAGCCACTACACCTGCTGTATCACTGATTAGGCTCTGGGGCCGGTTTTCGTTTTGCTGTTGGGAGGTCAAACTGCAGTTGCTTCCGAAAATTCCAGATATACAAACTTTGGACGCAACTGGCAAATCAAAATACACTATTTGTAAAATGTGATGCATAGTTGTTTTAAGCAATGAATTATCCATTACAAACACTTATTGATACCATACACTTGTCAATTTGCTTATCTGATTTGAAATATCTTGGTGAGATTCACGTCAGTATTTTTTTGTCAATATCCAATAGTTACAATTATTGTAATTGAATCGTAAGAATATCGATTACATCATGAGAATAAAAACTAAAGCAGGCACTGATTCTCGATAAAGTCAAAATCTGCGAATATGATATAGGTAATGTAACGATATTGCGCAGGGATATCGATTGAGTCAAGTGATCGATAAACACACAACTATTCGGGAGAGTTCAAAAGTGTGACGTGTGGTCGCTCCGTTTTATTTTTAAATATAATTACTTTACTGTGTTAGTAGTCTAATTCCAGTCTAACATTAAGTAGCTCGGTTGTAATAACGCAGAATTTGTGGATAAAACTAATATTGCTTTGTCCAAGTCTTACATTCCTTACTGAGTTGAGAGGTTAGGTCTTACAGTAGTCACCCGCAAATCAAGAAAGTAAAATCTAAAGTAAGAGTAGTAGAACGAAGACTGGGCTCAGATACGAGCCTTGCATGCAGACGGAACGTTGTACTTGTGATGAGCGTTAAACATACCATTTTTTTTAAAGTCCCGGTAAAAACTTCAATGACAGTCATTACAAGTAATTGAAGCCCAAAAAAGTCAGACTAGTCGAATTACGGAACTTCAATATAACTAATTTCAGATGGCAATCGCTTCATGGAAAATATAGAACTTCAGCCTCACACAGACTAGAAATCCGACTTTAACTGAGTTGAGAAAAGATTCAAATGATGAGAAGTGTCTGTTAACGTAATTTCTTCAAACATCCTCACTCACAAGATGTAACACAGAGTAGTATTATTTTTTTTACATCAGCGCTATTGAGGCGCTATGTACCGGTCCGAGCGTGGCACGGCCGGCCAAGGTTACCAGTACCGCAGTGGGAGACAACTAAGCCGTTCGGCCATCTACCGAGAACGAACTCGTCACGATTTAGACTTGTCTTCACGGGTTGCTTAGTTTTCTTATGGATACAACTATAATTTTGATCCTGTTCCCACAATCTAGGGAACGTATTCCCGCGATAAAAAGAAGCCTATTTATTATATATGGCTCTTACATGTCCCTATACCAAATTGCCACAAGATTCGTCCATTAGTTTGAGCGTAATTAAATAACAAACATCTGAATATCGCCACAAACTTTCATATTAATAATTTTAATAGGATTTCATAGCCCTTCTTCGGATGCAATCAGGACGCTATTTGTTTATGATGAAAACTTATAAAAGTATAAGGACATAAGCAGATGGTTAGTCGATTGGAAAAATATTGAATCGGTCTAGGAGGGTCTGAACCCGCGATCTTTGCCTTACAGGAGCAATGCTTTGACCACAAAGCTACCAGACCTCGTCCGAATCAGTCCAAATTTCTCCTTTATATCCGTCTTTGAGTCGACGGTGGAGGCATTTCACGAACTATCAGAACTAATAAATGATTTTTCGATCATATAAAGAGGAAAGATTTGTATTTTTGTATGTTTGTAATGAATAAACTCAAAATCTACTGTGCCGATTTCAAAAATTCTTTCACCATTGGAAAGCTGCATTCACCCTAAGTAACATAGGATATATTGGATTTCCACGGGAACGTTTTTACCACCCGTACGAAGCCGGGGCGGATTACTAGTTTTTAACATTTTTCCTATCTTAATCAATAAAGCTAAATAAGCATACAAAATGCTTAAAACATTTCATTAAAACAGATGGCTAGTCATCATCTCTATCTGCCGGGGAGGAAGAAAAACTTGAATAATGTGTGTATGTACATATGTATAAGTATGTTTACATGTTTCATGAACTTCCCAACTTATTTTAATGTGAGTTAATGTAGCCGTTCACACTGGCATACTGTTATTTTGGTAACATAAACTGTTTATTTTTATGAAAGTGCTTTAGAAGATGCAAGAAATGTTGTTTATGTTGTGAAAACATGGGTCTCGACTTAACATAGTTGTAAGTTATTTATAATCTTGTGAAGAGTAGCGCCTTAGATATTACTTGAGTGTATTAGTGATTCCGTTCAAGTGACTAACCAAGGAGCTAATGTGGCTCTTGTAATGTGAGCCATAGTAGTGTTTCAATTTCCAATTGCCGAATTGCGGTTTCCACTCAAGGACTGTAAGTTTTATCTAACCAGATCCGTTTTATCGGGTGATGAAGTAATAAGAAGAGATAGATGTCTTGTCGTCACTATTTTTATTAATTATATAGACTTCGAGAGCGAATCATCAATCAATATATTAAGAACTTCCTGATATGTCTCGACCGAGACTCCGACATGGACAAGTGTTGTACTTGTCCGTCAGAGATCGTCTCACAGTTTTTATCTTCAGTCTCAGCATGTTTTACCCATGTACAAAAGCCTATAGGTAATCAACGGTCTCGGTCGGCAGTCACGGCCACCTTTACCAGAGCCCAGAAAAAAGTCACTCATCACATTCCGATCTAGGCGAAAGCCAGCATCAGATAGAACCGAGCGGTTAAATGACCCTTTCCTTTGCCGAAGACCTGGAACTCCTTGCCAGCTCACGTATTTCCTTCTTAATACAGTTCTAGAACGGGGCGTGAAAAAGCATCTGATGAAGCCGTTAACCTGAGTACCACCATTGTAACATAGTACGTGTTTGTAATGGTGAAGCTGTTTCCTGAGACTTCAGCTTACCATCAGGCGAGGTGAAGTCAAATTGAACGTGCCTTATATAATAAAAACAGTAAATAATACAAAAAGTAAAGACAAACTCGACATCTGATAACAGTGTTTGCTAATAATTCGCAAGTTCTCGGAAGACGGTTCATTGACCAGTATTGGTGTCATAGAACCAAGAGTCACCATGACATGATGTGAATTGCCTATAGACACTTTTAAATCTTTTTTTAGAGCACGGTACGCAATTTTGTCTGTGCGGTCGTAGGAGTCGCATTTTGACAAGGTAAGAGTAATAAAAAGTAATAGAGTCCAAAGGTTTTGTGGTGTCGACATTATTTGAAAAGAATGTCTATGCTTGATCATCAGAACGAATAGAAAAAAAAAGTGACGTCAGTACAAAGTACATATATTTACTCGTATAACATAATTTCATTCGCCCGCGGTTGTGATTAATTTTGTGCTGAGAAATTAAACGATTTTTTCTCAATCTCGTTTTTAAAATTGCTCCCCTTAGGGAGGAACTGAGAAAGTATGCCGAATGAATAAAAGTAAGATACTCTCACAAATCATATAAAGTAGCATATATACAAATACTACACTTGCAATTGAAGGTAGGCAGAGCTTTATCAAGGGCTACGTATCGTCTTTCATTATTTTCGCGCAACCGCTAGTACAACTGTCTGTCTACCATTACCATACCACGGTTCATTTGTGCAGGGGAAAGACACGTAATCTATATGTATTCAAGTAACATAATAAATGATAGAAATTAATTTTATTAATGTGTGAATTTTTTAAGCTATGTGTTCTTAACGTATCTGTCATTCGTTACGCATATTTGAATTCACTGATACAATATTGATCCGTAAATATCTCGCCACTTCAATGAAAAATATTTGCACACACACATAATCACGCCCTTATCCGCAGAGGGTTAGGCAGAGGTGAATTAACACCCACATTTCACCAATTAAATATTTGCCCCTCAAATATTTAATTGGTGAATGGGGTAGAATAGGAGAACACTGCTTATGGCTGTTCTATCATAATATATTTCTGTGATCGTTTCCCTAAGACACGTGTATGTATACGGATAGTTCAACCATTCTGGGTTATATAGATGGATGGTTCAACCATTCTGGGTTAAATAGACGGATGGTTCAACCATTGTGTTTTATATAGACGGATAGTTTAACCATTCCGGGTACATAAACACCACGGATAGCTTAACCAATCCGGATACAACTGACTCCAACTTCCAACAGCATGAATATTATGTTAAGTTGTATATTTAGTATAATAATGAGTAACCGCACTTATCAGCTGTTTATTTATCATACCACGCACTGCCTCAGAGGACAGGTTACGTGGACCAATGATGGCTAGAAATCTGTCAGTAGTTAAGAACCTATTATGAGGTATTAATGTTAGTATGGTGTTGTCTACTGAGTCAGTGAGGTCACTAAACGGAGACTTTTAAGCAAGAATTATATTTTATAAGTATGTTATCGATAAGAGAAGAACGCAAATGTACCGGCTTGAATAAATGGTTGGTTGGGCTTCGAAGACAACCATAATATTTACGACCATACTAATGAAATCAAAGACGGCAAGGACGGAAATAATAATAGCAATAAATAATATTAAACCTTAATAAGTAAATAAGGAAAATCGTTTGCCAACACTATAACATAAGAAATATTAAAAAATAGTAAGATTCACCGTAGCTTGTTTATTTAGATGTGACTGAAATGTGTCCTTTTTAACAAAAAATTACACAGGCTGCATACAGCTCTTAAGGCTTTTTTGCGTAAGTTTTATAAGTAAGGACCAATGCATTAATTTTATACTACTGTATAGGACACATACGTGTAGGAAAATGTATACTGTGACCTATGAAGGTGTAGGTGAGCAAAAAAGTCAGTGTATCTATGTTGCAACTACGGGGGAAGGAAATTAAATAATTAAGAACCTTTTCTTATAGTGCGAAAATCCTTTTGGATCCCTGCAGGAGTGGACTAAAACTGCACGGCATGGTGGGTCTTCAGAGGTGAGATAGCCATTTACATATCTATCGTACTCCGGCCGACCCAATTCGGTTTTGAGTTGAGCTCTCGGGTAAGATTGAAGTACTATTATATTTAAAAGTATGAAAAATAACAACACGAAGTTGAGAAGTAGACCTAAGTAGTGCTGATTGATGAAGAAAAACTAGAAGGTAATGGTAGCCCTCTTTGCCTTCAGCTCATCATCAGGCGAGATAAAGTCAAATTGACGTGTCCTATTTTAATAAAAAAAAAAGGTAATTTGCGTGGGTAATAAGGTTCTTAACTGATAGGGATGCCTTTGAAGGCCCTATTATATTGTTAAACAATGAAAAAAAAAACTAACACGAAGTGTAGGCTACATCCAAGAAGTGCTGGATTGACTTCCTAGATGCCCAACACCGTGTGAAGTAGAGGATACGAAACGCGGCCCGTGAGTTCCTGAGGCGAAGGCATCCGGTGCAATCGAAACAACGATGTCATGATGATGATATATTGTTAAATGAAAATAAAATTTGCAAATAAAAAAAACAATTACCTCAAGGAACATTGAAAGTTCTAAAGAACGAAAGCTGCCAAATGTGTCGACATTAAGAAAAAATATGGCCATTTCATAGAACAAGTTTATTGGCACAAATTGCGCGATAAAATATATTCCCAGACTTAGAGAGTCGTTAAGGTGCGGTTGGACATAGTTTATTATTTTTCAACTACGCAATCAATACAGAATAATTATGGTTTTAAGCCAAGGGCCGTGGCACACGGTGTTTACTTGTGGCGAAGATCGATACAGACATTCTATTCTAAGATACCATTTGACAGGCTTGCTCTTTTGTAGGTTATAATACTTATAATAGTTGCTGCATCAGTTAGACTTGAAAGCACAATAAACCCAACTGAGTTGAGAATATGATCAGAGAATGAATAAAGACTTCGAAATCGACCACAGACTGCAGCAGCAGACGGCAGCACCGCATTCCAGTTAGTTCTGAGTGTTCTATGAGACAAAATATCTGATGTATTTCTATTAACCATACCGATTTGAGGTCGGATGACGTGAAACGAACATCGTCTGCTGCTACTGCTGCTGTATGCATTCGGTTACGAACTCGTACTTTAAAGGTAGATACACAGGTTCACGAGATCCTCAAATGACATTACATTCTTTTACAGGTCACGGGATGCAACCAAGATTTTGAAGCTCCCAGCCAGCAAATGAAATGGGTTCTCGTGACGTCATAGGTGACGGTAAAATTGCACGCTGTTTTCATACCTGCTATTTGTGCACACACAATATCTATCCTCGGAATCTGTGGTAGCAACAGTTTTGCGACATAGCAAATTAACACGAATATGTCATAGTTAACATAATTCGAAAGTGATTTCTTCTCGTATGACTCACACATTCAAAAACATACAAATGAGTCATCGTCAGGCTCGTCAGGTTTGCCACTTTTGGGCCACTTGAGCTGCTGTGGGCACTAACTGGTTATAATATAGATACGATTATATAATCGCAAGAAACCATGCGTCACGGGTACGAATGATGACACGGCAATCCGTTCCTTGAAACACATTTCTGCCTGAGAAGGAAGATTGTGCCTTATCTTAATACCTAATGGATCCAGTAGGCAGGTTTAAAGTGATTTCTCATTTAATGTTTCTACGACATGTTACGAATTGAGTTAATCGGTAAAGGGTCATAGGTTCGCTCCTTCTGGGAGGTAACATTTTATTAACTGGCAGGATATTCGCATCTCGACAACATAAAATGCGGTAAGGAGAAGCCGTGACATCTATAGGATTCACACCTTACTAAAACAATTTATACGAGTGAACTGTCGGTTTGAAATGTCATCAAAAGCAGAATTAGCTACCAGCTATCTTGGTGAAGTACGATCTCAGCTTAATGGCGATTGAGAATAAAAATAGACACATGCAGACATCAGTTACTCGCGGGAGAACTAATGGAAAATATGTTCCACCCACCCATAGATACATTCGTTAAACATGTCGGTTGCCCTTACCTTCAGTAAATAAAGCGAAGAATATACAAATTTAGGACTAAGTGGTGTGGTCAGCTCAATGTTGATAACCTTTTCCCCACATTCCCGATCAATAGCAGTAGTCCAATATTATTACTACTGCTATTGATCGGGAATGTGGGGAAAAGGTTATCAACATTGAGCTGACCACACCACTTAGTCCTAAATTTGTATATTAAAAAATAAAACAAACATTATGTAGCCGATACTATTATCGGCTACATAATGTTTGTTTACCGGCTTCCACGGCCTGGTGGTTACAATTCTGCAAATACAAAGGTGTGTTTATTTTCTTTTATAATACTGTGAATGGACGGGTGTCCTCAAACAAGAAAGAAAGGAAATGTGGTGTATGCTTTGTGACCATTTAGTGACACACTGTATTAAACAATGCCTGTCTAATATCATTTATTACTCATATACGCTGGTTTTCACGTGTGGTTGAACCTGAGTACTTTTTAACTTCGTAATTGAAATTGTTTCCACAATTTGGGTTTGACGCATACCGTCCCATTCGCATTTCGTCACGAATTCAAAAATAGTTCCATTCGCATTCGATCCCAGTCGCATATTGTCCCATTCGTAAAATGGTAAAATTTGAGCTATGTCGACGGAGCCCCGCTCGGCGGGGCTCTATTTCTTCTTGCGTTAGAAATTTAGCATAAGAAAACTATGGCGGAAATCTCGCAGAGAACCTATATCAATCAGTATCGGGGCGCGCGGTATCCACAAGTTCGCTTCGCTCGCTCCCGCGGCCTTAGTGAAACTTTTATATGAGTGTGACCATTTTGCGAATGGGACAAAAAGCGAATGGAACCGAATGCGAATGGGACGGTATGCGTCAAACCTCACAATTTCAGCATACCTAGAAGAAAAGTTATCTCGGTTTTAAAGTATGAAGGTGAATACCATCTGATAGAGCGGTAGACAAATAGTAGTAAAAATATGATGAATCATCCTAATAGACAAACGGGAATCACTTGAAATCTAAACTCGGCGAATCACATCACCTCTCACAATAGAGATTACAAGGTAGTTAAGAGCTAATAAATTGGTGAGTAACTGTAGTGGTCGGGCATTTGTACAAATTAATTTCCGAGTGATTACATCCCTGCGTTTCTACAAAGCAGGCATAAGATTGCGCATCACGGTCCCAATTATCCATAAGGTTGCTTGATTTTGTACATTTCCGTTCAGTGAATACCAATCCCGGTTGTATCCAAAGCTTTGGAGGTTGAGGTCCACTCTCCTGCTCATCCTTTCCATAAAATTTAGTTTTATTGTATTTTACGGAATTGCCGTCTGAGCCCCTAGCCACAAGAGAGCCCTATGCCAGAGCCTCTGATAGGCGCATATGTTGACGTATTAGTCAAAAATTCAACGACTATTGGGTATTAATGAAATTTGCGATCCATTAAAGGTCGTAAAAACTCAATTAGCGCGAACTCGAACGGAGCCTGCATTTTGATCATTGGCAATTATTGGATCGTGTCGCTCAATTTGAGACAGACACTCACCGAGGATTGTTCAATAATACCTAATGGAAACCAGTTTTGTGACTTTTATCAACATTTTAACGGTATAATGCTTTAAATAATGTTTGCTTTAAAATTTAAGACACCCAATCTGCAGTTTTTTGATAACTTTATATACCTACATCGACTTGATCGGAAAAGTATCTTTCTTGCACTAATTTCGGGAACTTTGCGAGAGTGCTGGACGCTTTTTATACTACCTTTCTTTGTTCCTAACATCTCATTTTCTTCTCCTCCGTTATTGCAATTTCAAGTTTTTACACGGCAAATAAACAGTTTACTGATTTATTCGCTTCGGGGCCTATATACGACTATAATATTTATATTTGCATTCATTTCCACAGGTCCTACTGCACGAATCGCTGCAAAACATACATTCGACAAATCTGCATCGTAATAAAAACATTGATAATGTTGTATCATCGCGATACGTGCAGGACACACTCTAAAATACGTATCGTGTACGTATTTTAGAGTGTGTCCTGCACTGCAGAAAACCCACTATTAATATATAGATACTCAATAGATTTAGCTCCCACGGTGCATTCAAAACAGGTATGTCAAATGCAATTTCGGCTAGTAATTAAGATCAAGTCAGTACACCGATGTCGGCATTTAGGCCAATATTAGCATACCTGTTCTAACAAGTTAATTTCAACTTTAATGTTCTATAATATTAGATATTATTTTTGAATAAATTGTATATTATATTTAGTTTAGTGACTACTTAAGTAGCGCTGCGGTAACGACTGCGGCTGTTTGCATGAGGTCCCGACTTCGATCAGCGATTCGAGCAGTGTTACGCTGAATTTCATTAACTTTACCCATAAAACCGTACTACAGTTTGGTTTTAACTGATTCTTGGTTCATCTTCAGTGAAAACAACTCTCATTGTTTTTTTTTTGCTAGAAAATTATAATTCAGTCAGGCAAAGTGTAATGTTGACAGCGTGCGAGTGCGACAAAATACATAACTGACGAAATGTGGGTGTCAATACACCTCTGTGTAACTTGCCTTCGGGAATACATATACATATGTTAAAAAGTTTGTTTAAACATACCTTAGTAATATGATTTAGAAAAAATGATGATTGGCAGATGTCGAAGGGCGGTTAGCGACAAATAAAATTGAGCGTTAATGTCTTAGTAATTAAGTTTTTTTTATTGTCCTGTCAACGTTCGCCTGACTGGGTCACTCACCCACAGTTGTATGTCGTGTGGGTGGCTAAGTTAATTTGAAAGCGTACGGTTTAAAAATAAATTGGACTTGGAGAAAGACGTGCGTTAATTATTCAACTGTATACGAAGTACTGAATGTGTGTTTGAATGGCATTACGGATTTATCAGAAATTTTCGACTGGAACTAGAAATATTGCGATAAGAACGTCCATCTGTTCAAAGGTGGCAAAGGTATACAGAGTTCTAACAGGTTTCTCTATCGAATAATAATTTTGTGTCGTTATCTACCTATATTCTAGAACCCAATACAAATTATGTACTTACGATTAGTTTTGGCCTAATCAGGGATGGGCAAAGTACGGCCCGCGGGCCAGCTCCAGCACGCGGCAGAATTTATCTATCCAGCCCGCCGACGGTCTTCTGACATCAATAGTAATATTTCACGGGCCAGAAGTATGAAATATATTATATTTTGATTTCACAGTAGCTACTTAAGAGCCGCCTCTACCTCGCACTGCTCGAGAATGCGTATGAGACGCCGCAGCGGGAGCTAGTGACCACCCTAGGAGTGAGAGTTCTCTCGCTCGCTGCCATGCTCACGGCGATGCATGGTGCGTATGTTACAATGCTCATGAAGGGGACAGTAGAGCAGAAAGTCGGGGAGCTAATAATGCATTTTAGTCGGTGCAAATCTGACATAAACTCTTCCACCGGCTCGAGGGGGTGGGGGTGGGGGGGGGGGTATAGATTTCTTAAACTTTCTGGCCCCCCATCAAGAAAGGTTGCCCTGGCCTAGATCGAGCTGTGAGGAGAAATAATCAGGAGAAAAAAAACGAAACCCTTCACCAGCTAGGCTAGCCCCACGAAGTTCTTTGGGTCGTCAAACTGCAAACTGTTACACCTCTTGATCAACCCACGGGATTTTAGTGCAGGTTTTGTTCTCGGGATTGAGATGTCAGACACACGCTCCAGGGAAAACCTCTTTAAGCCAAATCAAGTGAACGGACCCCGAGCTTGTTAACTTGGGATGCAACTGAGTACTCGCGGGTACGCGATCACTGGTTTTTGCGAGGCAGTGGACGGCAACACCTTTTAAAACATAATGTATATAGTAACAACAGGTAGCCTTAAGATTTCACAGTACAAAATCCTTTAAAAATAAATCTTTCACACCAAAGTCATTGTCACACATACGTTACTATACATATGTATGGCACAAAACTTTGTACACATATGTATGTATAACACACATACAATAGATGGGTTTTACCCGTAATCGTTCGTAACACTGACGGATTCTATACATGTTCGAGGACGCATAAGATAAGCATATAACTGTATAAAATTAACTATTTTGTACACACGTGTGGTTTCTATAAACAACATGTAAATTGTATAGTTTATTCAATTATTATTTTGTGCTTATGACATGTATGGTGTGGCGGTAGATAGTTCGATTAATGCATCGGATAGCGCGGGTTTGAATGCCGCTCAGTGCAATATTTGTATATACAGAATGAATGATTTTTTTATCCTCAATATCCTCGGTATGGATTTTCGCTGCAAACTGAATAACAAAAACTACATCGAGAGTATCATCAAAGCAGCCTCGCGTAAACTCGGAGTCCTGAACAGAGTGAGACGGTTTTTTACGCCGGAGCAACGGTGTCTTCTATACAAGACACAAATTCGTTCCTGCGTGGAATACTGCCCGCATCCTTGGGATGGATCCGCAAAGTACTTATTAGATGCTCTCGACAGGTTGCAGCGACGAGCGGTCCGCATTATCGGAAATCCGGAGGTCGCGAGTACTCTCGAACCTCTGCAGATGCGTAGAGGTGTTGCTTCCTTGGCAGTATTTTACCGTCTCTACCATGTTGAATGTTCTGAAGAGCTATTCCAATTAGTCCCACCCTCTCCCTTCCTATACAGGACGACACGTGCAGGACTTAGATGTCACCCCTATACGATGCAGAACATTCCTTGCGGTTCGATAACTCTTTCCTTTGTCGCACCATTAAGACCTGGAATTCCTTGCCAGCTCACGTGTTTCCCTCTTCCTACAGTCCCGGGTCCTTTAAGCGGGGCGTGAAAAAGCATCTGATGAGGCCGTCAAGCTGAGTGCCACCATTGTTAACATGGCACGTGTATATAATGGTGGCCCTCTTTTCTGAGACTTTGCCTTCAGCTTACCATCAGGCGAGGTAAATTCAAATTGACGTGTCCTATAAAAAAAAAAGATTTTTTCTCCCAAATTCTAGACCCCATATTATCGATACCAATATTATAAATGGGAAAGTGTGTGTGTGTGTGTGTGTGTCTGTTTGTCCGTCTTTCATGGCTAAACCACTGTACTGGTTTTGATGAAATTTCATATAGGGGTAGATTAGACCTTAAGAAAGAACATAGGCTATGTTTGGTCGCAATAACTGACATCCACGCGGGCGGAGCAACGGGCAAAAGCTAGTAAGCCATACTTAGTTAGGGCCCGCAGGCACTGTGTTACATGTTCTACAACAATTCTATTATTTTTTTTGGCACTTCAGCCAAAACGACTGTCTTTCTGTAAGATATGAGAATTAACACGTCTGCACCTACATATTCTAGGCGTGAATATAGGAAGTAAGCATAAGCATTATAAACCTCAAATACTCAAAAGTATTGAGTATGAATTGAATTTTTGTGTGAAGCATCCATTCCTTATAGTCAGTCTGAATGGCTTTCAAATATCCTGAAGTGTATAGTTGGCGCGGTTCCAAATCGTGTAGTGGCCATAGAATGATGAGTTTCAATAAAAATAAAACTGAACTACTCCATATCGATAGTGTATACCACAGAGCACTAAAAGAGAGCTATACTATCCTGAGTTAAAATGGCTTCATGCTGCCTGAGTTGGCTATAAGTTCAAAAGTGATATAAAAGGTGAAAGTTTGTAAAGATGTTTGTTGTTCATTTGTACTCTAACGTCTGGGCGGATCTGGCTGATGTTTAGTACAAAATATATAGGGGCTTTTATCCCGAGAATAAGTTCCCATGAAATGCGAGAACGAGATCAAAATTCCACGCGGACGCAGCCACGGGCAACAGCTAATCAAACAATATATATTAGCAAATTTAAGAATATATTTCTCAATAACTATCCAAAAGTTTTAGCATTCTCATAATCAAGTTAAAAGTCAAATGATTGTTTAGCATGTTTGCAATTTTGCATCTATTTAATCGTGCTCGTAGATGTAATATAATGTCAAACGCGCAATGAAAATTGTTTCAAACAAATTATTTAAAAACCTACTGTACTCCGAATATATTGGAGCTAATGGCACAACATTATATCAATGGATTTTTTAACTAATTTGAATATTATAAAACTACTTTCAGTAATTTACTACTCTATTGAAACTTGTCTTTGAAATTGTATTTCTTTTGTTTGTATCCATAAAGGAACCATTACCAATGAAAAACAAATGTTTTAAAACTAATGATACGACGATGAGTAAAACCATTGAGTTACAAAAGAAAATTCCACGTAAATTTCAATGAGTTTGTTACGGTGGATGGTTCCTTCTCAAAATTTGATGTTGTGATTTGACTACTAATCAGTACATTGTAAAAATTCTAATAAAGAGAATCAATCTCGCACTTTCAGGCTGTTAGTCCCAATGACATAACATTAAAGAATCGCCTCCTTTATTTCCAACTCTGTTGAAATCGGCATTCAGGTTAATTTTGACAATTTCCGTGAAGCTACTGCCATCTAAGTTTAAAAACCCACTGGCGATATCGAAGTTCCGTAGTTAGAACAGGTTATACGATTATTAGGGCTCCAACTATCAGTTACGAATGCTAAATATGTATTGTATGGCAACAGAGAACCACCGACCAAATTGAGGACTAGAGTAAGAGAGGCTGGGGTAAGAGTACCCAACTAGCGAGCATGAAGAACACAATTATGGAAGTAGAAGTCGTCAGGATTGTGGCAAGTGGATATCTATGGTCTTAGTGGTATATCGGTAAGCAATAAAACAACCGTCTGGCTCTGTAGCTAGCTTATTACTGATATGACAGGGTACCCACATTAGGCTTAATATAATTAGAATGTACGTAAATACAGTTCACTTAGCCTATTTTATTGCGAAAGAGACTGGTCTATATGTAGGACATACATAAACTAACAATGTTAATTAACATAATATGTGAAAATCCGTCATAACTGGCAAATAAAAGTCGGTAAAATATGCAAACGCGTTCGACCTTCAGCTAGCGTAATAAGCGATCATTATTATCACAGATGCTGAGTCCAATGACATTTTGTTATGTATATAATAGACATAGATTAAACTAATACCTACTGACAACGGATTATGACACGATTTCTAAGAAAAAACAACTCAGTACAGAGAATGGACATAGTTTCTCACGGCCCTTCGCTAGGTGCATTTTTATGTTAATACTTGACTGTGGATGCGCAATACTTTTATCACATATCTCGAAGGTAATACCCAAGATTATCCATTCGTAGCAGAATAGCACCATCCTATTTCTACCCTTGGATGTCGTAGAAAGCGACCAAGGGATCGTTCCCACCCGACAGTAAACATTCAGCCAATGACAAGAGTGCCTGTTGGACTAAGGAATAGGCTCGCCTCTTATTACGTGTGATTGAACATCATAGTTGACCAAAGGTGGGTTTTCATGGGAGTTATCAGTTTTAATCACAGCCTCCGTGGCGTAGAGGTAGTGAACACGGCCGTTACGCAGAAGGCGCGGGTTTGATTTCCGCTCAATGCAAATATTTGTATGCAGGAATATGGGTATTTGCATTGGTCTGGTCGTGCCTCGGAGAGACGTTAAGCCGTTGGTCCCGGTTGCCATACGAACATCTATGGTAGTCGTTAAGGGTAGTTGGAGCCCTCAAAATACAACAACTGGTCTAACTGCAATGCTTCGATATCGCCTTTGGGTTCTGTCTGCTGGTCAGATGGCAGTCGCTTCATGGAAAATATCGAAGTTTAGCCAAATCCACAGTTGGACTGTTAAGCGGACTCCAGACTCCAAGTTGAAAGCTTTGGATGCGACTGGGATTAACGCTAGGATGAAAAAGAAGAATACAAGTGCGGTACAATATTAGTGCCCGAAATTACTACTTAATGCTGAATACTCTCGTGGTGCCTTTTGTGTGTTAGTAGTTGTGTGAAACAAAAAAAAAAACAGCATTCCTTGTAACCAGCATAAATCGACTAAATTCAACCCAACCAAAGATTAAAGGTAATATCCGCTACTAACACAAGCTTTCACGACACCATAAAACCCTGATGTTTCACCATAAACCATGGTGATAAAGCAAACAAAGGGCGTGTAAGTTAACGTATTCGTTACAGCTAGTTTCACAATTAACCTGCTTTACGATCTGTAGAGGCGGTCAGTTTATCAGTGGACTGCCGTATCAGTTTCTAAGGAATTCTGTACGAGAATATACTTTTTACATACCACTACATACCAAGTACTAAGTAGTTCAACTTGTTTAGAGTTTGTACACGAGTATCTTTGATAAGCATCTCTAAGATATCGTGGAATAAATACGTTATAGTTAGAATAAGTAATGGTACTTAGTTCATTGTAGGTACTTGAAGAAATATAGACGTATGAACTAAATCCACAAAAGATTATTTAGAGGATAAGTAAGTTATATCAAAATTGACCTTTCATTATTAGGTAGGTAGTGTGATTCACAGTGGTCGTCCAGTACAAATTGACATTATATAATCAGAACTGACATGATAATAAAACCACTGTAATTATTTATAGCCATTCTGCAAGCCCTTATTATTAAAAATAAAAGGTGTATTTTTCTTTTTTTTGACAGACATTAATTTAATAAGTGTAACAATAATTTGTACTCTTGACTTGTGAGGACTTATTATATAATTGATTATATTATTGTATTTGACATTCGACATCCATTAAATTAAATATAAAAAATTGTAATAAATTCCTAAGGACTCAACAATTAATTATTGTATATTGACATTATTATTTCTTTTTTTCTTTTTAATTTGTAATATTTTTAATTTGTAATATTGCAATGCCTGAAGATGGCGCTAAGTCTTAAGCACTACAATATACTTGTAACACCAATGTACACTTAGTGAGCAATAAATGATTTGATTTGATTTGAATTATGTAAAAGCGAATCCCTGTCCTAAGGGACATAACCGTTATAGTCATTCTGGACATAGGTCTCATCCAATGCTGGGAGGCTTTGGTTTACAGTTTCCACGCTGGCCAGACGGGTTGGTATAGGGTTTTATTTCGAGTTATTCTTCTCTCGCAGTGATATCGTCTACATAGTTTCCCGTTAGACACCCTTCGGATGAGATAGAGTGGTGGTTGATAATTGTATTCTTTTTCCGTCACCACGCGGATACAGTAGAGGGGGCTCCGTGTTCCAATTTTGGATGTAAAATGGCGCTTAGATTAAGACAGAGTTATTAATTGTTAATTGACTCATTTATATCATTATACAGCAAAAGAAACTCCTATCGTCATTAACTACCAAATTGGGTAAGTTTTAAGTGTTTTTAATTAGTAATATTTATTTATAAATTGCAGGTAAGTGGGTTACACCATAACAAGATTGACGTGAAGCAAAAATAGAAGTTAATTACTTAATTTAAAAAAAAAACGCGGTCAAGTGCGAGTCCTGACTCGCGCACTGAAGATTCTGTACGAAACTGAATAAAGGAATGAACTTATGGTTCTTAAACGGCAGTATCGTTTTTGGGGGGGACTTGAGACAAAGCGCTTTTTATAACGGTGCCATCAAAATTTAATTTTCACAGCTGTAAAAGGTTGCAGAATTTAGTATAAATTTCCACTTGATCCGTCGACACATTCCCGAGAATAAGGTCTTGACAGGCAGCCAGACAGGCAGACGGACAACGAACCGGTACCGTTTTTACCTCTCTAGGTTCTCGGAACCCTTAAAATAAAATCAACACTGTTAAACGGTATGATAAACATAGCTCCGTATGGGTCGGAGGTTAATTATAGCGTGTAAACGTTAAAAAAAATGATTTATAGGAGTACACCTAAATGGCTGCTTCACTTAAGGCATGATATTAGCATTCTACAACTGCGCCTTAATATAGCAAGCATTATTTTGGATTTTTCCAAGCATATATGGCAAAAATAATAGTTTTAAAAACTATTTAATTAATATTAATTTGTGTATCTAATAAGGTCGGTAGCGTCGGTAGCTTAGTGGTTAAGGAGTCGGTATCGAGATGTCCCGGGTTCGAATCCTGGCCATTTCACTACTTCTAGCGTAAGCAATTTAGCTTAGTTGGAGGGGTTAGAGGAAATATTAATAATTTCGATAATTTCGGTTGCTAATATTCTTAAAAAAATAAAAATACCGCTGCCACAAAAAATCTTGTGCGCCTGTTATACACGAACTCTATGGCGTGGCAGGTTTCATGAAGATATAGTCCTGAGACCACCTCCAGCTTACTATCAGGCGAGGTGAAGGTGTTTTTTTGTTCTTTGTGACATGTGACGGGTGGAGCCCCGAGTCCACGCTCGCGTCGCAGTGATGGCACTTGGGCGTAGGCTTTATGCCCATCAGATGCAAGGTGAAGGTATATTACCGTGTTTTAATTAAAAAACAAAATACAACAATCTATACTAATAATAGGGGTTAAAGTATGAAATTGCCGTTTCATTGTAATAGGTACTTCGAATTGACATAGAACCTTCATGGTTTGAGATTTTTGAGTGAAACTTTTTCCACATGGTACCTATGTAGTTCTTCATTTAAAAATATGCAACATTCGATTATCGACTTTCAGTTGTTTTTTTTATTCAGCTTAGACAAGAAAGATGGATACTTCGAAAATTCGAGTGATTTTTGAATACGAGTTCCGTCGCGGAACTAACGCGGCAGAAACAGCTCGCAATATCAATGTTGCGTTTGGAGAGGGGACTGCTAATGAACGCACCGTGCGATTTTGGTTTAAACGCTTTCGTGATGGAAACTTTGATTTGAAGAACGAACCACGAGGAAGGCTGTCCACACAGGTGAATAACAATGAATTGAAAGACATGGTGGAAGCCGATCCGAGCCAAACTACCCAGGAATTAGCTGCATGGTTTAACGTTACCTTACCAACAATATTGACTCATTTGCGTCAAATCAATAAAATAAAAAAATGTAAAAATGGGTACCTCATGATTTGACTGATCTGCAGAAAGAAATGCGTGTTGAAACTTGTGTTGCCTTGTTGAATCGATACAGAAATGAAGGAATATTGGATCGAATTGTGACATGTGATGAAAAGTGGATTCTTTACGATAACCGTAAGCGAAAAATGCAATGGCTGACCCCAGGTGAAACGCCACAACAGTGTCCTAAAGCAAAGCTTACCAATAAAAAGGTAATGGTAACTGTTTGGTGGTCTCAGCATGGTGTTATTCACTATAGCTTTCTACGATCTGGTCAAGCAATAACGGCAGATGTCTACTGTGCCGAACTCCGAACAATGATAGCAAAACTAGCAGTGAAACAGCCCCGACTCATGAATCGATCTTCACCATTATTGCTCCATGATAACGCGAGACCTCATACAGCACGAGAAACCGTTTTAACTCTACAGGAACTGCAATTAGAAACTATCCGTCACCCTCCGTATTCGCCAGACCTTGCTCCAACAGACTACCATTTTTTCGTGATTTGGACAATTTTCTATGTGATAAAAAGTTTTCTTCTCAGGAGGCAGTACAAAATGCTTTCACACGGTTTGTCGAATCTAGATCACCAGAGTTCTATCGCAAAGGCATAAATGACTTTCCTACTAGATGGCAGCAATGTATAGATAATAATGGTAATTATTTTGATTAAATAAATACGTTAAATAAAAATAAAAACGAATTTCAATTTGTCAGTACAAATCGGCAATTTCATACTTTAACCCCTAATGTTATAAAGCTAAAGAGTTTGTTTGTTTGGATAAACATGTTTATATCTATCTATGTCCCCGATACGTTATATGATAAATAATTAATTAATTGAGATACTGATGAGGTTTTGAAATATGCGACAGGCGAAGCCGAGGCAGATCAACTAGTTATTTCATAATAAGTAACCGAAACATTTTGCTAAGCACAAACAAAAATAAAGTGTTCAGCCGAACAAAAATATTTATAATAAGACTTCATAATCACACACCAGTGGCATTACAACTGGTATCATTTTGCCCACTTTTGGTGAAACATCTCACGTTACAATAATATAACTGACACGCGTGTGTAAACGGCGCGTGCGCGATTCAGAAACATGGATCAAGTGACCGTTTGTTATTGCGAAGCTCATACGCAGTATTGTTAAGGAAGTATAGAATCAGTATAATATATTTTTTACAGTCAACAAAGGAGATACAGTTGCACTTCACGACATAGTATAAAACAAAGTCACTTTCTCTGTCCCTATATCACTTTGTATGCTTAAATCTTTAAAACTAAGCAACGGATTTTGATGCGGTTTTTTTAATAGATAGATTGATTCAAGAGGAAGGTTTATAATATGTAGAATACACGTTTAATATACTAGAGGGATGCAGCGGGAACGGGATCTAACGCCACGCGGGCGGAAAAATACTGACGGTACGAAGTTCGCCGGGTCAGATAGTTTTAATATAAAGCGACAGCCTACTTTTTGATTTCAACAGTAATTGGTTTGCAAATGTTCGTTTTTCGTTGTTTTTTTTAATTATTTATGCGTTTACCATTAAAAAATGTTTAAAATGGCCATATTGTTAATTTGATACATAACACCAATTACTATTAAATTATCCAAAAATTGTTGTCCATCATTAGTACCTATTAGTTTCAAGTACACTCACTACTGCGTGCCGCAACTATCAGCGCCAATATGGCGATTTTCAATAGGACACCATATATGGGTACGGATCACCAGTCCAGCGAGTACTATTATAGATCACTGAACTTGAGAAAGAAGTGTAAAGATAAGGCGAGCTTATTGCTGTCAACGGGGACTTTATAATAAAAAATAAAATTATATTAAAGTTGGAGCCCTAAACAGTCCAACAATTGATCTAACTGCAATGCTTCGATATCGCCATATTGGTTTTTGTACGTCAAATGGCACTGGGCAGTCGCTTCACGGAAAATATCGAAGATTAGCCAAACCGCAGTTAGACTGGTTAAAGCTTACAGCAGACTGAGGTGAATGCTTCAGATGCGACTGGAATTAAAGCTAGAATGAAGAAGAAGAATAAAATGCCTGATATAAAAACTTAGTAACCAATCCGTCGATAGAATCTTCACACCGATATTCTTCTTTATCCTAGCGTTAATCCCAGTCGCATCCGAAGCGTTTTTTTTTCAACTTGGGAGTCTGGTCTCCGTTTTTACTAGTCTAACTGCGGATTTGGCTATACTTCGATATTTTCCGTGAAGCGACTGCCATATGACTTCCTCAACCCAAAGGCGATATCGAAGCATTGCGGCTAGACCAGTTGTTGGATTTTTGTGGGCTCCAACTACCCGTAACGACGGCCATAGATGTTTGTTTGGCAACCGGGACCGACGGCTTAACGTGCTCTCCGAGGCACGACCAGACCAATGCAAATACCCATATTCATGCATACAAATATTTGCACTGAGCGGGGATTGAACCCGCGCATCCTGCGTAGCGGCCGCGTTCACTACCGCTACGCCACGGTAAGTAAGTAAGTAATAAGTATTGCTTATTTCAAGGTAATTGAAATACAGACAATTTAGCTTTTACTTATTAAAATACTTATTTATGGTTGCTTAATATGCTAATTTTAATGAAGGTAAATTGGTTTTTCTCCGAACGAAACAATAGAATTAGGTTTTACCGAAAATAATATTTACTTAATCGTTGAGCGGACAGGTTTTTACAGTATAAATTACAAAAATGTTGATTATAAACACATTGTTTTAACCAAACAGAAAATCCAGTTTACTTAAAGTTATTACAAATGTTGCAGTGGTTATATTCCACCTCTAGCATTGTCCCTGGTTACATTCGAGGCTTTCACCTGGGAGCCGGGGGATCAATCAAGAATCAAGAATCAATCAATCGATCGATCGGGATCGTTTACTCAGGAACAGTAAGCAGGCCCCAGGCTTTTCAGCCGTGTCTTATGAATGCGATTGCCCTTTGACCTCTCAATAGAACAGAAATAATCTTTCAACTGGGGTCAGTTTGTAACTAGTGTAACTGGCCGTTGTTACAGACCTGAAACCTGCGACAGAACGTCGTCACGAAATCAGCAAGTAACGACTTGCAGGTGAGGCAGGCTTGGCCTTGAAGGTGGTAACGGGGTGAAAATGGGAAAAAGGAATATGAGGAACCTTCATCTCACGCACTGAAGGACGACGGGTGCAGTGCGCACTATTGAGCTATTTAGCCCGTGACCACGGTTAGTGCAAACCTGGTCGGAACGTTAGGTAATTCAAAGGCATACCTATACCATAAAACGATAAACGATAACGATAACTACATTAAATCTCACTTCATTTTAATAATAATATTCCGTGAAATCAATAAACGTACATCTGAGTCTAATAATACTCTTAAATAACCATTTTCTAGCCTTTATGCAGCCAGACGATGCAAACACCGCATTGCAGACAGCCTACGACAGACCTATTGACTCCGAGCAGCTCAAAGGCATTCATTGCAAAAGGTCGGGCCTTTATTCAAACTTTGATTTATTAGTTTTATTGCAGCTGAGCAATGGATTATTGTTTTCGTTTTATTCTTTGAGGATATAATAGCTGTATTAAGAATTAACTGTGGCCTGCAGCTACGCGCGAATTACTGATTTCCTACGACTACGGATAATCGTTTCCCGAGATAAAAAGCCTGTATGCTATTTCAGAATATATTCTATCTCAAATTTCCTTCTAGCTCGCAAAAGCACCCGTCGATGCTGTCAAGTCAAGGTCCCCTACCTGACTTGACAGCATCGACGGGTGCTTTTTTTAACGCTACGATAGCTACGATTTTAACCTCATTAGTATTTAGGATGACCTGTATCTTCTGGACTTCATCTGGCGTGATACTGTCAAGACTCTTACAAACTAAATTTCAGTCATTTACAATGACCTTTGTCTTCTATTATAGCATTATTTTTAAACTTTTATCATTATACCCGGCATAGGTTCCTATGCGATAGATACTTAAATGTCCAGGGTCAATCTTTCATGCGGTAGTCCTGGACACGTAGCAGCAGGCCACAACCACTAAAACATTACAATATCGCCGCTATTTATCGCAGTATTCGAGAGTTACAAAAGCAGTTAATTAGCAACTAATGTCTAGAATGTCACCATATTCTCACGGGTCGATAGGAAAGCCGTTCAAGTATTCGCTTTTCTTCCGCCGATACCGCTAGCATGTACAAATAAGGTTATTTTAGTGGTAAATACGATGTACGGAGATAGTTTCTCGAGTTGATTGCCTTTTAGATGTGGTAAGATGCTGGGATTAGGATTCCATCATAGATATAAATCTGGTTAACTTAGGTTAAGTAGACTTGACGTTATAACAAGTTAAGATCATTATGCAGTAGGTTGCATTTTCGCCTATCTCTGTAATAAGGTAATGTCCTGAGTCAATGGATCATCACCAAAACTGTTTTTTTCTCACAAATATGCGTACCTAGTAAACCAATATGTTGCAGAAACTAAACTGGAACTATGACATTTCGTTATTTTTAACCCCTGACGCAAAAAGAGGGGTGTTATAAGTTTGAAGTGTCTGTCCGTGGCATCATACCTCCCGAACGGATGAATCAATTTCAATTTAGTTTTTTTTTTTATTAAGGGTAACTTATGTGCGAGTGTTCTTAGACATGTTTGATGAAAATCGATTGAGCCCTTAAACCGTTTAAAAGTTGTGGGGGCTGAAAGTGGGTAGGAATAACCGAACTTCTGTAAATATACTCGAGTGTTATCTCAAATGAAAGCGCATTACGTGCACATTACAAAATTGATAATATGTTAAATAATTAATGACTAGTAGTTCAATTTTAAAAGAGTTAAGTAAATTTGTGATGGTGTTTGTTAAATTTTTAATTTAATTTGATTAATTCCCAAAATAGGTCAAAATATAACATTCGAAATAAGACAAAATTTATAACTTTTTAGATTCCTTATTTAATTTCAAATTAATCTTGTTATGTATGCATTGTATATGTGAAAACGCAACGCGGACTGACATAAATGTCTCGCACTCCATACATTTGCACTACGCGCCAACATACTGTGACGTCACAGTGTGCTGCGATTTTGTATGTAGGGTTTTTGGGCGGTTCGAGAAATTGGAATTTCAAAATCAAATATCTTTAAAATTATTTTTCATAAAAATAATTCACTTTAATAGTTCATTATACTGTTGTAAAAGCTACAGTTTACGATTACAAAAAAAAAACTGTGAGGTTTATCATCTGATTACATTCGAGGCTTTCATCTCGGAACTCGGGTCCCATTTTGTAGTGGTTTGGCCATTATGGAAGCGACTTCTGTCCGATTGATCCCCTAATCTCGAAAGCAAAGTCTGCGTCGATATGTCGTTAATCGTTAGGTGTACCAGCCAGCGAGTGAGGTTATACTAGACATAATCCTACTAATATTATCTAATATATATATAAAATTCTCGTGTCACAGTTTTCGTTGCCAAACTCCTCCGAAACGGCTCGACCGATTCTCATGAAATTTTGTGGGCATATCGGGTAGGTCTGAGAATCGGCCAACATCTATTTTTCATACCCCGATTCGCGATAACCGACATCCACGCGGGCGGAGCCGCGGGCGACAGCCATAAGTTATAAGTTTGTAAGTATGAAGAAATGTATGTTACTCTTTCACGTAAAAACTACTGAATGGATTTTATTGAAACTTAATAATATAGCTTATACATCAGAATAACACATAGGCTACAATTTATAACGATAACCGATATTATAGCGATAACCGACATCCACGCGGGCAGAGCCGCGGGAAAAAGCTAGTACTAGACCTAAATGCAATAGCGCAAAAAACGGTCAAACGATTTTGGATGAAATCTATTTGGCAAAAATACTATCAAATCATTCTAGTTAACCAGAAGTACAGTCGACAAAGAAGGATGCACCTTTACATGCATGCATACTTTTTTATATGAAAAAGTGCAACTATATCTCCTTTGTCGACTGTACTACTTAATATATAATGCTCTTTATAGCACACCTCTTTTGTTGCAATATCGTTGCAACCACTATTGATGGAACTCTAGACATCTAAAAGAAGATATCCACCTCATCCACAAATATTTTCCCGTTATTGGACCTAAATATTATTATCTCATCAGTCATCACTCAGCTTCGTAATGGATTACCGGCGGTCTAGTGTATTGACATCCTTGTGAGAATTTCTTTACGAACATATTAATATTCATGATGGATGAGCATGAAATATAAGCTTTTGATATGTCTCTAATCTATTATCGTTAGTAATGCAAAAGTAAGGGTGCAACTGCGAGTTAGTAATTGAAATTAAACTACTTTTAACTGATTGTATTGCTATTTATTTGGTGCTTCTTTTGACCGTGACTATGCCTGTTAAAAAGCAACCGAAATATAAAAACAGTGTAAATAAACACAAAATAGACCGCGACAGAATGCGTTCAAATAGTTTGTGTAAAATTCACGTTAACTTCAGACAATATCATATGAGTTAATAAGCTTCTTACTCCATGCTGAAACGTTAGTAAGGTTACAAGAATTTTAGTGCAATTTAGATTAGAGAAACTTATACAGTTGTTATAGCTCACTTTCCTTTTTCTACTCCGCTATCTAACCCCCAACATACATTCCCTTCTACAATGGCAATTCGCAAGTGACGTTCGGTAGTGTTAAACTAATTTGATGAAAAATACAACAAACTCGGCCATGTGGCTATAATACCGGAACCTGGTTGAGTTCTTAGCCTATCTGCGGATCTAAGTCAAGTAAACAGGCCTTAGAAAAAACCCCAAATGGCTGACAGGGTCGATTGCGTAAAGCGGATACTCACGGCCTTAACTCATTGACTGCTGGTTCGCTACGTTTATTAAAATCAGAAATATGGCACGGTTCTTTTCTTTAGTGTATTTCTACGCATTTAGCGAAATCCTTATTAAATTATGGTATTGATTTGGTATTAATTTTTGGATTACGCTGATCTGATGATAATATTAGGATTTTGCTGTGGTGTATGATGCTAATTCCGATAAAAGCTATTCAGGATCTAAATGCAGTCCTTAATGTCAAAAACCGTATTCTCGTAGCACAATTTTCAAGAAAATACATGACATAGCGATCGTTATTGACAATTGGAAGACTGAGATTAGATTACGACTGAATTTTAAACTTGCAGTTATTACGAGAATTGACCTCTTCTAACCCCTTCCCAGCAGCCTGGGCATGGCAGGGAATTGGGGAAGACACGAGTTTCTCAAGTCTACAAGCAAAAATAGAAATGTGCTATTCTAGAGTATAATCTATGGCTGTGCCTAATTTCATCCAGAACGCTACAGAAACAAGGAAAAAATACCTTAACATTAAGTACCATGTGTGTAATATATCTCTGTCTTCCCCTTTAAAAATATACAGTCGTAAATAAAAAATCTTTTGAAATCAAAACGACTTAGGTAAATTACAGTCCCAAACCAGTCCTGGTGAACTGAACGCCACAAAACCTGTCTGAACGTTTAAATGCTAGCTTCGTAATATTCTTCGCTTATCATTATAACGTCACTCAGTCACACGATCAGGGGGGCTACCATGAACCATCCGAAACTTCGGGCCCGCACGAAACACGAACGAAAGACGTAGGTTTTATTTTCATTTAGCCATGTCGGTATTTTTTTCTCTAGCAGGTCCTAGCGGCGGAGGTTGTGTCGGACTCGAACCAACCAAAACCGCACGGCCGTCTCGAGGTCATTAGTTGCCAGGGGTGAGGTAGCTCAGACAGGGTGTCCGAGGAATTTACTGAGAGCCATCTAAGTACTAAGAATTCAATTCGATTTTATTACGGTAGGATTTACGCCGAAACGAGTGTCTCGTACCGTCGTCGGATCAGCAGGCCTTCCATGAAACATCCGCAGTTTTTCAGTTTCGGGCAGTCTATTTATCCCAATCATCTGATATGCGATGATTATACGATTGGGCTTAAACACTACTGTTCACGCCTGACAGAACTAGAGGATGTTTTTACTCTAGACTACTAGACAGAACTAGACGATCCGCGAGGATGTTTTTCCTTAGAAACGCCATCGAGACAATCCAAATTAACATTTTTTATAATACAAACACCTTTACTATTGTCACCGTTCAAATTAAACGTCTGACCAGCTACTGAATATTTTATTTTAATAAAATTTCCTCCCAACCGGGACGTCCCGCTCTAAAAACCTACCGCAAGAAAACTGAAGTAACTTCATGTTACCAAATGGCTTCATGTTACCAAATGGCTAAATTCTACGTCTTTCAAGCTGGTCCGAAGTGTCGGATGTTCCATGGTTGCCCCCACAGATGTTTTGTCCTCCATAAACAGCGATGGTGCATTAACATTCATATAAGAATACACGTCACGTAGGCTGAATTTGGTAGTACCAGCTGTGTTGAAATTACAAGTGAAAGTGTTAACAGGACAAGTGTTAATAATAATTTAAAAAAACATAACTCTTTCTTGGCACTTGGCGGTCGGGTAAAATATGGGTATTGATTGGTAGTTTTATTATTCCCTTTAAGGTGCGTCCGTGTCCCATCAAGACCTTTCAGGTCTAAGTCAGTCTCACCTTTAATTCAGCTGCTGTTTTACGGACAAGACTGGTGTCCCTTTACTTCTTTTCGGAGTTTAGGTTAGATAAAGCCTAGGTCCATCCATCCTAATACATATTCACTTCTGTTTCTATAATTTCTTCTATCACGCGTCGTGTGAACCATCTAGGCATCCCTTTTTCAAATTCATCAATATCTTTTATCATAGTTATACCGTAATGTTCCCTCACTTTACCCCACACATTATAGTTTTCAGTCAGTTTATTTCAGTACCAGTAACCCATATGCGATGCCACCTAACTTACGAAACAAAATTGGTAATATAACTGAAGCGTATGTTACACACGTCAAAAAAAAAGTTTCCCGCCTGCATATGGTAGACGTATCCGGTCCAATTGTATTGTAGCGTATCTTTCAGTGACGTCAATGCGTTATTAAGTTTAAATTGACTGGCTGCTCCATTAGTGTTACGCGACTGTTGATCTTGAAACCTGGGTTCGAATCTAGGTCAGTGTGTGTCGAATTGGAGATTAGTGTTTCGTAGATGACGATAGGCTTTAAAAGTGCATATTTTATTTTATCATTTTTTTTTAAACGAATGAGTAAACGCAAGAATTATGAATTCGATATGCGCGTTGTGGAGATTCTCGATTATGATTTAAAAAGTAAACAATATTGAAATAAATAGGTATTGCTAATTTTCTACACTATTCTTGGCCCACGTAGGCCGGCTGACGAATTTAGCTGGCCAATATTATTTTTTAGTGTTTTATTATTTGAAGCTCCATTTAAAATAACAAAAATGTTTTTACAACAGCATACACAAGTTCATGCAATTTCAAAAAAAATTCAAAAGTCATATAGTTGATTTCGTGTTAAAAGATTTGCACTACTTTGTTTGTCGGTTTCGACCCCACAATACTACACAGTAACAAGTTAATCATCATAATATCATAACTACATCTTTTAGAAAAAAAAGTGCAAATCCACATCCTCATATGGCGAAGATAAATTGTGAAAATTGTATTAACTAATCTTGTAGTCAAACTGGTCAGATGAGTTATATTAGTGCTACAATTTATTACACAGGATGCTGAGCGCAAGTCTGTGTTTCATCAGAAACGACATCAATATACAAACTCTATAATGGACTTGCAATCTCGCTATGTTCCAATTCAGTAGCTTTATTTATTTATACATTGTAAAGCAAGTAATTAATAATTAATTATCAGGCCCAAAACATACAGTGACGCGTCTTTCTTATTGAGATAGGTAGAGACATGTTTTCACCTCTTACGATTAAGGTACACCAAAGTAGAATTTCAGAATTGTTTTCATAACGGATTTGCTGCTATTTTTTTTGCTGGACGATATTTTTTTTTTAATACTAATCATACCTATAATAAAATATGCCAGACTATGTTTAAACATTTCAAAAATAAAACTTTCGATAATTGATATTTTAAGCGTTACAGAACACGTTGTTTCAAATTATTGTACTATTAATTTTTACCTATTATACCTATTTTCCTACATCTGTAAACGTTTACCCCAAGTAACTAACACATCGATCGTCTAATCATTCCAAGCTAAGCAATACAGGACAATCCACTCCAAGTACCGTACCACTTACGTAGATATATACCTATAAATGTTAGACGTATTACAAACATTTAGTTTAATGAGAGGGTCATTAATTCCCAAGGCTGTTCGCAGAGGATGTTAATCTTGCTAAACGGAAACGTGCAGGAGATCGATCGGAAACGAAACCGTGACATACAGACAAGGTTGTGTGTAGAAATGGAACGGAATTTTGTTACAATTTCGTTCCATTTCTTCTCCTTACGTGAATAGTCATAGAGAATTCGTTAAATGGTAGACAATAGTCCCGAGGAGGGCCAGACCAAAAGGGATGGCCCTGGGTCAGCCGGGGTGCGAGGGATATGTCGCATGACAACCTCACCTTCGGCCTAGCACTACGACCCAGAGACGGCGGCGGTTTAGTCGGTTCGAGTCCGACATAACTTCCCCCTCCGACTCCGGAGGTGTGGGTATCCGTGGGGATTTCCCGCACGTAAAAAAAAAAGATAATAGTAGTTTGTAGTATCTAATCTAATACATATTTTAAGAGGTGTCTACCGGGGATTTAAAGTTTCCATTTAATATACTAATGTTGAGAATGGAATAAAATATTAAATAAAATTTATTTGCTTATACACATGGTAAACAAAGATATTAGAATATACATAATTACAACATGTTTAGCTGCTAAAGTCTGTGGATACCAGTCCACACCATTAAATATTTATTTATTTTATTTTACAATTTCAAAAGTTTACAGCTAGCAAAAGAATAGTACACACGACAGGACTATATGATGGCCAATTATAAGCTTTCACGTGTAATAATGGTTGCTAATAGTGAACTATGGTACAATGATACAAAAATCAAACGCACAATACCTAGCCTAGAAAAAGTACTCGTTATATTATAGTGTCTTTCTTAACCCGGTGACACACACGACAAATCCATATCGAAACTCCGGCACACAGCATTGTGTGACACGCCCGGACTATGTATGCTTTCTGCATGTAAGTTGCATGACAGATAGGAACGTGCAGCAGGTTATACCTTCTGAGAAATGTTCCAATAATGCAATAAAATTGATATCATGTTGTTATTTGTTCGGTATGACAGGATGCTGAAAGAAAACTCCCTCATTATAGCAATTTCCCAGTAACGTCTAAAGTTGGTTTTGTTGATTTTTCCGAGAGCGACTGCCAATACCGATAACAAAACCTGCGCCAGACTCGTCCCTTCTTCAGTAGTTGTACGGACTCGCAGGTGAGTTTAGGCACTCGAAAAAGGTCATTAACGTATGGTAATTATGCTTATTACCTACCTTAAAAATAATGATATCGTTGTTATAAAAACTGTCAAGGACTTCTACCCGTCTTATCTTTTTCCCACGCTATATAATACCAAGGTTTTAATTCTTAAAAATGTACTTATTGTACCTAATTGCTTTTAACTTTAAATAAATGTTTTATTATCAAGGGTAATTCAACACCCGGAACAATTTTAGCAGGCTTTCGTTGGGGGTCAAACTGCAGTCGCTAAGAAAAAACTCATGTGATGTTAATCTTTTATGAAACTGTAATTTTGTCTGAAATCGACGTCATTTACTATTATAACGAATTGGGTAACAATATAAGAAAATAGTCCTCTCTCTGGAATTTCTTTTGACAACAGACAGAGCAGACATATGATGATGACATTATTATTTTATCAATAAATAAACCGAGTTATTCGATTTCATGGCTTTTATTCTAAAAACAAAATAGGCGAAAGGTAATCTACTTTCCTAGTGGAAGATTTCATGGAGTTCGATATGATTGATGACCCGCATGTTATACCTAATCGATTCCGGAGCCCGATAAAGTAAACCGTAGGTACGTTGTTAAAACGTGTGATTTAAAACGCCTATACTTCCTCACAGAAACGTAGCTGTAAGTTTTGTTCCACATACCTACAGAAAATTATGTTTTTTCATTATTCTTTAGTGCTCTGTGTATCTGACTGTAGGTAGTAATCAAATATACACGATGATTGACATTCATAACCATCACTTGTAGCCGTAAGTTAGATAGGCGTAGGTTGAATGTGAAAAATAAATAATTAGGCGTTTTGAGAAGAGTGGCCAAATAGTTTATTGTCTGTAATTTTTCACTCAGACACACTCCCATTGTATTGCGTACCGAACACCATAAAATTGTGACACACATGACAAAATAATTCGATATTTCAAGTTTAACGTGTGGGTTAACCTACTTTGTGGCGCTTTATGGACACAGTGTTCGGTAAAAGAAAAACGTCGGGTCCGTTTTATTGAAGTACTGTTGGCGTTCCGAAATTCAATTCGATAACAAAAAACCGGGGTCCAAGGGTCACTCAAATAATTCAATTTTTAGAATTAAATTAAGGTAGGTACTGGCGTATAGAGAGCACCAAATTACGTGAGTACTCTTTAGGCAAAATAATATTGCGCTTGTTTTTGGAAATGGGTTCACGTCACTTGTGTAGGTAATGGTCTGGATTCTAACACGGGACCTCTGGGTCGTAATGCCAACTCCTTAACCAGTAAGCTAAGGGAAATGCAAGTAAAAACTTAACAAAGTTATAAGGCCATATAATGAATGGGACGACAACAGGCGCTTAATACACAAAAGAACATTGATATTTAGATTTGTTAGATTTTTTTTAAAACGCGATGCGACATCTTTAATGACAAATACCTACAAGAGAATCACTGACGGAGTTTCGAAGTTCATCAATTATAATTAATCACTTTATATTCCACCACGAAATAAAACAGAATTCAAAAAGCATTTCAAATCTAATCATCCAAGCTTCAAAATTATGAAGGAAATCAGTATGAACGTCCAATTACACGGCAGATACGATGACAGGAAGCTTTCAGCTGATTGGTCGGCGTAAAGGGGTTAGCGCCCTATCCACAGCGCGGCTAGGGGAGATTGAAATATTAGAATTTTGGCTCCCTCGCGCTGGGTACGATAGAAGATCCGTTGCAGCCGTTTTCTTGTGAATTTATTTTCCTATTTCCTTAATGCTTCTTTGAAGCGTCTGGGGTCCTGGTATTTTGTTTCAGATGGAAAATTTTGTAGCAGTTTTATACTGAAAAGTGTTGTGTTATTTGAAGTGCAACATACACGTCAAATGACCCAACACTTTGATAAGATTCGTTCGCCTTTCTGATGAGTTCCCAAAGTACTATTAAAATTTAAAGTGAGAGAATAAAATATGGCGTGGCAGTCGATGATACACGTAATATTTTTGGGCAGTTAAATACTAATAAAAAAAATTTGGTTGCCTGTAAAGTCGGTATACGGGCGAAAGTTTTACGTGACAACGACTTTGAGTGGTAAAATAATTTTAATGTGAATATTCATTCGTATAGTAGGAAGAAGGATGAAATAATAGTAACAATTTAAAAATGTCTGTCTCTCTCGCTCTTAGGCGGGCTAACCATGCCCGAGTGGAAGGGACGCGTCACTCGCTCTCATTGTGAGCGCATAGCGTGAGCGGAGCGTAACGCAGTTTCTTGAAGTGTCACCCGGCAAACCAATTTATAAGACGTTGTCACGTCAAAATTCCAAAAACCTAAAAAGTAAAGGACATTGTGTAACATATTTCTCCTAGAATCGAACAGATTAAAAAAAGATTAATAAACATACAACAACAAAACCTATAAATTTTATTAGATAAAATATATTGCAAGGCATGTGCCACATGATATGTTCATAATGTTAGAGAAATTAAAAACTAATAATACACAGTGGATAAGCCAGGAAGTACATGCTTATCAGAGTATTGTGGTCGGTATTAATATAATAAATAATATGTAATACATACTTTGTTTACTATATAATTATATACACGTTTTCCAAGGTCTCCTGTACTGAATAACATACAAACATAGGTAAAATACTCAAAATATAGGGGTCATAATCATCATCGTAGTTTTGTGCCCGGATTGCATTTGAGGCCTTCCTCTCGGAGCCCGGAGTCCGCTTTTGACCTATAACTCCTATAAGGTATTGATTAAGCCCTTGTGGTTCTGTGTGTGATTGCTCTATAGTCATAAGACAGAATTGATCACTTTTGCAGATTTTTCAACGAAATAAAAATACATTATTAAAAAGATTAATGGGTCATTCGACACAAGAACATTAATGATGAAAGGAATGTCGTCTTTATGAAATACAAGTGACATTCAAAGTAAAAGGTCAGGAACCTTTTGGAAGTAGACATACAAGATTTTTTATGCTATTAAGCCCATAAATCACCTGAAAGCAGTTACCGTGTCCTGATTTTAAACTATGTCCGAAATTTATAACTCACTCTGGCTTATTAACACATGTAACTGGTGTTGCTTGAGGAAGAGAATAGATAAAACGAAAGGAGTTCTCTTATAAACCTGACATAGGCTTCTCTCAATGTTGGGAAGGCTTATGGCTCATGTTGAAGGCTGGCCAGAAGTATTTTGGCTAGTACAGGGTTTACGAGTTTTTCTTCTCTTCTAATTCTGATAAGATAATATCACTTTTTGCGGTATTTTTCCGTTAGTCGCATTTTATGTCATCCTTCGGAAGAGGAGGGGTGGTGATATTTGTATTATTTCTCCGGTTATCACACGCCACCTTAAGTGAGTAGGTGGTTAATTTCCAGTTGTACCGGCTTGAAAAATACTAATCCTCTTCCCGGCCCCCAGAGGAACATATTCCCGGGATAAAGTAGAATATGTGCTATTCTAAACTACAATCTAACTTTATGTAGATCCGTTCAGCTGTTTTGTCGGCAATAACACTACACTACACTTATATTAGAAATGTTAAATCAATATGTTTAACATTTCTAATATGTTTAAAATTTATAATTGCTAAAATCAATATGTTTCATAAGGCCTAAGATACATGCATCAACTTTAGCGAGAGTACTCCGTGAGAATTTCAACCCACCCCTGAGGGCAGAACAACAAACAATTATGCAAATAACAGTGCCCACCATCGCAGGTAATTCGTAACGCCATCGTACTGAATGGATGCTAATTATTGGACTGGTTTAACTGGGGAATTGAATGTTTATTGACGCTTTGGTAATATTACAATATTAATAAATAGCATTTGCGTACAGGGCTGCTAGAGAATAAACGATTTTAGATTCTCTTGCATGAAAGATTTAATGACAGTAAATGATGAAACGAGGGAGAATAGGGCTGTTAAAGTGAAATATTCATATGTCAAAAAGTTTTAAAGATATTTGATTTTGAAAACTCTAATTTTAGGGCGACCGAAAATAAAACAAAATCGTGGCACGTGTTGACGTCACAGCGTATTCATTTCTTCAGTCCACGTTGCGTTTACACGTGTACAATGCGAAATAAGAATGACTCGAAATATTAATGAGCAGTCTAAAAAGTTATAAATTATATAAATTATTTCGATTGTTTATATTTTGACCTATTTTGGAAATTAAAAGTCATAGTTTCGGTTTAGTTAGGCAATATTTCAGTTTACTATGCCTACTTGTTTAGTAAAAACTATGTCATAAAGCAGTATTGGTAATGATCCGTTGACTCAAGACACTACCCTATTGTGTATTAATGATTTTCGGGACCCAAGCCGATATTACCTGCAAACCGGTAAATCTTTCGGATAACGCGCGCTTTCCTTTAGCCGGCCCGCAGAAAAAAAGGTAAATTAGTAGGAAAGTGGATATCAAGTCCTAAAAGTAGGTCCCGGCTTTCAAGAGTCATTAGGCAACCTCAACCTCTACAGAATACCGCGGTCTTAATAACCTCGTGTTTTGTTCCCGGCGGTGAGTAGAGTAGCCAGAGCTCACTGGAGAGTTTTTGTGTCGTCAGTGGGAAGACCAAAGGCTTGTCCTGCTTCATCTTCTACACTAACGGCACAGGAACTCTCTGTACTAACAGGGTCGACAGCACGAGTGTGATTCCTCTGGTGTTGCACACGTCCATAGGCCACCGTAACCACTTTCCATCAGGTAGGCCGTGTGCTTGTCTGCCACATAAGTGGTATAAAAAAACTATTAGAGGATGGTCACTAACCACAACTCAGGCTGGGAGGACAGAAGGTTCCCAATATAGCCAGAACAATCATGCCACATCAAATTTAAGCGACCCCGGACTTCAAGGAGTAATCTTCGAGACTAATGCAAGGATAATGATGATGATCTTTGAAAATATTTGCAATTAAATTATTTAGTCACCTCTTTTCAAATACCCTAAAAAGGGTTTACTATGTGAATGACCTGTGATTATTTACAGATAGTATACAATGAATCATTTTGATAAGTTTGATAATATTTTAATAATAAGCATTAACTAAGAGATTATCAAAGGGATTGCGAAAGTATTTTATGAAGTTTATCACTAGAGTATTCTTGCAGGTGCTATCTTTAAGACATTCGCATCGCTTCCTTTCCTATGTACAACACTACGCTTATGCATTATTATAATCTCCCGAGGGGGTAGGCAGACGTGTATTAATAGTTGACACCCATAAATCGCCATCTATAATTTTCGATGTGTGTTTACTATTGGTGTGCGACGTGACAAATAGCATGTATTCTACTATATTCATAGTTGCTTTTTTGTCATACTGTCGACTATGCACTAGAAATATCTATAATATAGATGACGCAAGTAATATTTTAAAATAACTCGTCATATAAGATTCTAACACCTTCAGTAGTAGGTAAGCTGGACTTTGAAGTACCATGCTGTAATAGAAATCATGTACTTATATGTCAACAACAATGTTATAAATATAAATGAGAAAGTAACTCTATCTGTCTGTTATGCTTTCACGTCTAAACCACTGAACCGATTTTGATGAAATTTGATAAAGGAGTAGAATAGACCTTTAGTTGCGAAAGGACATGGGCTATATTTCGCGATAACCGATATCCACGCGGGTGGAGCAGCTAGTTGTATTATACTTGCAGTTGAGGGGGGCCAGGTTGCTCAACGTCCGTAAGACTTACCACCTATTCCTAGGCCCACCCTACACGTGTCCCCTGGGTGGTGCTAATGGAGCAACAACGCCGAACAACGGGCGGCGGTTAACTAACCCGACCAGGCCACCACAGGCCAAGGGGCGCTAAACGCTAAATACCCCCTAAAAGCGTGGCTTTTCTATCTATGTAATTGTCTATTTATTTATTTTTAAACAACTTATATATGTATCTATCATTATGTATCTATAATATAATGTGCCGAACCGTGGCGGCCTAAAACCACATCCCGGCAGACATTGCCGTGGGGCACTAAATTCCCCCAGAAAGCTGTACCACACTCACCTAGGGCAGGAAGTGTGAGTAAACCTCTGCCCCAAACCAAAATGAACGCACAGGACAAAAATTTACTACCCCAAGAGGGTACCGCTTGCGGAGAATCCCTCACTGAGCCTCGCTCAGTCTGCCCCTCGTATTCTGGGGGGGGGGGGCAACCTGTGTTCAGGACCGGGCTCAAGCCTGGACCTGTCCAGCCTCTCGGAGGCTATACCCGTAACGAACACCATGAGTGTCGTACAATGGACCGTTGTCGGTCACAAGCGCCCTTGCAAAAGGGATGCTCAGCCGACAGCGGCCGCTACCAAAAAAGGGCTCGGCCAAACGGAACGCAGTCGCCCCAACAGGCGCGCGAGAAGGGAGGCCTTGCAACCTACAAAAAAGACGACAGGGTTGGGTGCCGCAGCAGCGGAGACGCAGCGCGAACCCACACCATCCACCTCAAAGGGGACGGCAGTAGCCGCAGCCCCTCCACCACCACCACCGAGCAAGCAGAACAAGAGGAAACCCAGGGGTGCTCGGGGTCAACGGAACGCTGCGATGGCTCCCAATTTTCCTGAAAAGGAACAAAAGGGGGCGGGGCCCGTCCAGAACGAGCGTGTTTCTTCGAAGCGCGCTCGTCTGGACGATACCCGGTCCCCCAGAGGGGAAGCCAAACGCGCGAAAACTGACTCGCGAGCCAAGCGGACGGTAAGCTACGCGGATGCCAGTCAGTCGCATCTGCGAGTAGCGGTCACTACCGTTCCGCCGAGGGACCTTACCAAACCCCAGGCAGACCAGCTGAGGGAGGCTATTGACGACAGCATCCTACAGTCGGTGTTGTCGTCAACAGTATCGGGTGCACAAGCTCCATCTTTCCGCGGAAGACCCTTCCTATTGGAAGGGGTGCTGGCGATGTGGTGTGAAGACGTAAATGCTCTTACCTGGCTTGAAAAAGCTGTAAGAAGCATTACGTCCCCGATACCGGAAACCACCTTGGCCGTAGTCAAGCAGTGTGACCTGAAGAAGCGGCTGAAAGCCGGGCTTCTTCTCCACACTCGCATTACCGAAGCCGTAACATTGCGCAGAGTGCTTTGTGCCCAAAATCCGTGGTACAAAGTGGATACCTGGCAGTGTTACGACATGACAGTGGATGACCAAACCACCGACCCGAACTCTAAAGAGAAGGTGGTACACCTAATTCTGGGAATTCCCGAAGACCAGAAAGATGCCATAACCACCAGGGACCGCCTAGTTGCTCACATGTCGGGAAGTGGGTACATTCGCTTCTTCTCCCAAGAAGAAGCACCGGCCGGGGAAGGAACAGCGGCAGGGACTCCAGCTCAAGAGCCAACAGAGGCTCCTCGAAAGAGCAAGAGCGAGACGGAGTCTAGCTCGCCGCTGCAAGAGGGAGGACACGTCAACGATGACGATGACGTCCACACCAGCCCCTGATCCCATAAACGTCATCCAGACAAACCTCCAGCACAAACAAGCAGCAACGGCCACTTTACGCAGAGTGCTGGAGGTAAATAAAAAGACCGTAGCCCTAATCCAGGAGCCCTGGATCAATAAGAACGTAATCTGCGGTCTAAACAACATAGGCGGTAAGTTAATACGAGATACGACGGTTGAAAAACCGAGAACCTGCATCTTTGTACCTAACGCTATAAACACCACTCTGCTTAACCAATTCTGTTCTAGAGATCTCACTGCTATGAAAATCCATTCAGATAATCCAACCACCTCCAAAGGAGCTAGCCGACCTGGTACAACACTGCGAGGCTCACACCTGGGACTTAATCATCGGCACAGACTGCAATGCTCACCATCCTCTGTGGGGAAGTAAGGACGCAAACAAGAGAGGTGAGTTACTAACTGAATACTTATTCCAAACCAACCTAAACATCATGAATGTAGGCACGGAACCTACTTTCGTAACGTCATGGTGTCAAACCATCATTGATATCACGCTAGCAACACACTCGGCAGCCAACCTTATTAAGGGTTGGCACGTGTCAAAGGACCCATCCTTTGCAGACCATCGCCGAATTTGCTTTCAAATACAATGTAAACTAGCAGACCCTGTCCCATATCGTAACCCCCGTAAAACAGATATAACACGGTACACCAACGCACTAAACAAAAGACTAAGTGATTCACAACTACCCGACGCAACACTTAGTACGGATAACATTGAACACAATGTACAGTTTTTCACTGCAGCTCTACTGGAAAGTTATGAGCCAGCATGTCCATTCGTAACACCCAAAGGTCCAGAAAAGAGCTCCTGGTGGGGGCCAGAACTCGAACGACTACGTGGAGGTTTGAGAAAGCTCTACAACCGAGCAAAAAACACCAGAATCCCTGAGGACTGGGACAAATACAAAAACGCACAAAAGCACTACAAGAAACGCATCAGGTATCGAAGAACTGAGGCATGGCAGAGTTTCTGTAGTAGCATAAATTCGACAAACCAAGCCGCAAGAGTAAGGAAAGTCCTGGCCAAGGGGGAACTCAACCTCATGGGCTCAATTAAGAGAGAGGACGGCACTTACACCAAAACGGACAGTGAAACCAGCGCAGTACTGCTGGAAACCCACTTTCCAGGTTGTCAGGTAACACCATTCACCAACTCAATCGACTGGCCACCGGAACACTACAGTGTACCAACAATCCAAGAATGGGAAATCGCAAACAAGGTAGTAACTGCAGACAAAATAGAATGGGCTATAAAAAGCTTCAAACCTTTCAAGTCTGCAGGGCTGGATGGAATATTCCCAGCCCTACTACAATGGCAACTGACAAAGATAGCAAAATATCTAATTCCAATCTACAGGGCCTGCATTGCTTTCAAATATATACCCAGAGTATGGAGAGAAGCAAAAATAGTCTTCCTACCAAAACCAGGTAAGGAGGACTACACACATCCCAAATCATTCAGGCCCATTAGTCTCACATCATTCCTCCTCAAAACGCTGGAGAGACTAGTAGATCGATACCTAAGGGATGGAACACTAAAAGACAACCCACTTCATCCTCAGCAACATGCATACAGGAAAGGTAGATCAACAGAGTCTGCACTGCACATGGTAGTGCATAAGATAGAATCGGCTATCACAAATAAAGCCTCAACACTAGCTACTTTCATAGACATAGAAGGGGCTTTCGACAAAACGGCACACAGCAGCATTAACGAAGCCTTGCGAAGGCGTAGGGTAGAATCAACCATAAGGGACTGGATCACTCAGCTAATAAGCAAAAGAGCGGTCCAGATAGTGATGAGCACTACCACAAGAGCAAAAGTAGTCAAAGGGTGCCCCCAGGGAGGCGTCCTATCACCACTTTTATGGAATATAGTAGTAGACAGCCTCTTAAAGAGACTAAATGAGAGAGGATACACCACCATCGGGTACGCGGATGATCTTGCAATACTGATAAGCGGAACGGCTGAGAACGTGCTATGCAAAATCATGCGCTCAGCCCTTCAGATTGTGGAACAATGGTGCGAAGAACACCGACTATCAGTAAACCCGAAAAAAACAGAACTTATCCTTTTCACCAACAAAAGAAAGCTACCAGAACTACAACTACCAAAACTATTTAACACCAAACTGGCTCTAACAACTCAAGTTAAATATCTGGGCATTATACTTGACAACAAGTTGAATTGGGCTAGCCACATAAATGCTAAGATGAAAAAGGCCTGTATAACTTTCTGGCAATGCAGAAGACTCGTTGGTAAGAACTGGGGTCTTAACACAAAGATAACACTTTGGCTGTATACGGCAATTATCAGACCTTCTCTAACCTACGGATCAGTTGTATGGTGGCCCAGAACAGAACTGATCACTGTGAAAGAAAAGCTCCAGAGTTTACAACGCCTAGCGAGTACAGCAGCCACTGGATGCATGAGAACCACCCCATCAGTCGCACTAGAGCACCTCCTAAACCTAAGACCGCTGCATCTCATCATACAGGAGGAGGCCAAAGCAACAGCCTTAAGACTGAAAAATAATGGGCTTTGGAAAGAGAATAATGGAACAAAGCATTCAAAAATTCTACAGGGAATCCTAAAGAAGATACCACTTCTCGAGGCTCCCATAGACAGAATACCATGTCACCACGTCTTCGAAAGGAAGTATCATATCCAACTTTCGGAAGAAAAAATAGATAGCTCTGGCGTCAAAGAAGTTAGGATATATACAGACGGCTCCAAAACCACGCATGGCACCGGAGCAGGCGTCTTCTCGAATGACTTAAATATCAAAATAACAACCACCTTGGACAAACTAAGCACAATATTTCAAGCCGAATGTATTGGCATAACGAGAGCAGCGGAGACGATTGCCGCCAGAGATGTCAGAGATCTAGATATAAAGATTATATCAGACAGTGCATCCGTACTCCAAGCTCTCCAAAGCAACACCATAACCTCTGTCCTCATATTGGAATGTCATAACACACTCCAATCCATTGCAAACACGAACAGGGTCACGCTGCAATGGATCAAGGGACACAGCAACTCCCTCGGCAACGACGCAGCCGATGAATTGGCCAAGAGAGGATCAGGGTCGACAGTATATGGACCGGAACCAATACTACCCATACCTCAAGCACAGGTCAAAACTTGGCTACGAAAAAGTACAGAAGAAACCCATCAAACAGAATGGACAAACACTGAAGGATGCAGGCAAACGAAGAATGCAGTTCCGGTAGCATCAAAAACGTTTAGCCGAAACCTCATCAGGCTAAAAAGGGACCAAATCCGCAAGGTCACAGGCATCTTGACCGGTCACTGTCCCCTAAACAAGCATCTGTTTACAATAGGTGTGACGGACAGCCCCCTATGCAGAGGCTGCATGGGGGCAGAAGAAACGCCACAGCATGTGCTTACAGAGTGCACGAGCGTGGCCGCACAACGGGCGAAATTCCTCCAGTCACCAGCGTCACTCCGGGAAGCATGTGGAAACCTGAAAAGGCTGCTGGCTTTTTGGGAGGATCTGGGTTGGTTGGAATGAGAGGTAAGATGGTACGCACAATGGCCCAATCAAGAGGCTAAGTGCGGAACCGCCCAGTCAAACTAACTAACTAACTAACTAACCATGCTGTAATAGAAATCATGTACTTATATGTCAACAACAATGTTATAAATAAAGACGTGAGTGGATGAAGGGCGTAACTAACATTTTTGAGATTTTTGATTTTTTGCATTAAATGGCGGTTATAGGTGTATATAAACTATATTAGACCAAAAAACCCCGCAATTTAGGCTGTGTTTCAAAAATACCAGAAGATGAAGGACATAACTGCAACAAAAATAGCAAAAGTGTCATGGAAGAAGGAGGTATGTGACTTAACACCTTCTTCCATTTGAAATTGGTCAATTAAACGTATTTCTTCCATGGAAGAAGGGGTTATGTGCAGGAAAATGCACTGCCGCGATGTTTTATTTGCTGCTTTTCTATGTATTCTACTAGAACGGCTGTATATAACAATAAACTTAGTAACTACTCTGAAAAATCACTACTTGACTAACAACAATGAGCAAATTTTTGTTACCGTTATACATAACAGTACAAAAAGGCGCACTATGGTGTACAGCCCCTCTAGACAAGTGGTAATTAGTTGGCCGGCGTTCGATGGAATAGAAAGACGAATGTATGGGATTTGACGTATTTGACCGTCGTTACCGCATGTCATAAACGTCAAATTCTACCTATTCGTCATTCTATTGCATAGATTTAGTATTTTATTTAGTATTTTTCTTTTTTCTATTGCATCAAACGCCGATCAACGAATTGCCACTTGTCTAGAGGGGCAGATTAGTGTCAAAATATATTAGCTCATTATCTAGTTTTTACACCAGATTCAATCTTTTAATCTGAGACTATTATACCAACTCTATGGACGCCACAAGTGTGACAAAACGGCGTCATACATATATGCCATGACGTGCATACATTGTCAGATTATAGAACAATATTGACATTAGCTAACTCACGCAAAACGGATTTTCCACACAGTTTTTTTGAAGAATTTTCTTATGAAGCTGTGTCTATACAGCATATGGTCTCAGCTTTTAATGCCCTCCTTGAAACCGAATAGCCATTAGGCAACATTGTTACGTACCAGTGGAAAAAAATTGTAAGTCCACGAATGATCCATCGTTGAAGATATGTCATGTTGCGCATCAGCAGCCAACATCGCGCATGTGTTGCCGAACTTCACGCATTGCATGTCAAATATAAAAGAATCCAATCTGATTTCGCTCTGACTTCGTACCGACTTCATTCAGACTCCACCCCGACTCCCTCCAACTCCAACTAAAAAACGACTCCACTCCGGTTCTAAGCCGACTACTCCGATTCACGGCCGACTCCTCTGCAACTCTAAACCGCCCTCACTCCAACTCCGAACCGACTCCAAACCGAATCCACTCTGAGTCCTTCCCAACTCCACTCGGACTCCCTTCAACTCCAAATCGACTTCACTCCGGCTCTAAACTGACTCCGCTTCAGTTCCAAGGCGACTCCATTTTAACTCCAAACCGACTTCAATCCACCTCCCTCCTACTCTACTCTGACTCCTTCCAACTCCACTACCACTCAAACACCAAACTTATTCCAACTCCTAACCGACTCAACTCCACCTCCCTCCAACTCCAACTCAAACAGACTCCAAATGGACACCATTCCGGCTCTAATCCGAGTCCACACAGGTTCCAAACCGACTTCGCTCCAACTCTAAACCGACTCCCGCCGCTTCAAAATTCAGACTTCACACCGACTTCATACCAACTCTAAACCGACTTTACTTCAACTCCGAACCGACTTCGAACCGACTCCACTCCGGTTCCAAAGCGACTCCACTTCGACTCTACTCCAACTCCCTTCTTACTCCACTCCACTACTTGCAACTCCGAACCGATTCCAAACCAATTCCACTCTAACATAACTGGCTAATTAAACCACTGGTATTAAACGTTCTGTCGAACAGCATCAGAGACTCCGCGGCTGCTCATTTATGCTGTTTGTTTCGCACTGGTGGATTGGTCAGGGGTAGTTTGATGAGATCTGTGATAAAAGGTGGCGCTTGCTCCCCGCCCGAAGGTAAATGTGGCGACGACCGAGTATATGGCATACTCTATAGATCCTACATCCGACCGCACAGGTGATGATTTGGCGTCAACGCATGCCTTGCTGCTGTATGGGCGTGAGTTAACAAGTGGAATTTGTGACCCCAAGAACCTGTCCGCTTACACGGCTGCGAAGCATGGCCTTTTCTAGGGCAACACAAGCAGGAGCTGCGTGTTACGGAGATGAATATGCTGCGGTGGATGGATTGAGTACACCTAAACATAGCGTGAGGAAGTCACGCATCCGGGGCAGCCTTGTCATGTTGGCTTGGCTACGTTTAGCCATACCACCTGCACCGAGCCCCGGTAAGAGGGTAGACCCAAAAAGTGCTGACTTTACGTCATAGAGGATGATATGCGTGCCAATAGTCTCACACCATAGGTGCCCAAGACCGTGTAAAGTTGAAAAGTAAAAGCCGGACAGCGGATCACGGACTCCGGGGTGAAAGCCTCGGATGCGACCAGGACTAATGCAAAGATGATGATGAATGACTGTTCTAAAGTGTACAAAGTTTGAAGTGTGACCGGTATTCAACTCTGAGAAGGTGATGATATGTTAAAAAGGTTTAGCAGTAGGCATTAAAGTTGGAAGAAAATAAAGTACCAACTTACTAGTTTATTTCTGAGAAAACGTAAATTATGTTAAAAAACATATAAAAATCTGGAAACCTGAATATCAATATTGATAACATAACCTCGTTGCCCAAAATTAAGTTTATAAAACTTCGCAATATATGCATTTTTTGTATTATTTAATGTTACATACTCCCTTCTTCCAATCTTAATATTCGTAATTTCTATTACAATGTCAATGGATGAAGAATGTATATGCACAGTTTTTCAAATAAATAAATTTCCATCCACTTATTTGTATGTTTATGCATCTCCGATAATAAATATGGACAATTACTATAATTTGACCCCATAATATTACAACATAAATTATAAGAAAACATAATAATTGCAAATGAAATGTTCAAACTTTGAAGCCGATTATCTCGATATTTAGAAATTGTTAGTTACGTCCTTCATCCACTCACCTCTTCAAATATAAATGAGAAAGTAACTCTATCTGTCTGTTATGCTTTCACGTCTAAACCACTGAACCGATTTTGATGAAATTTGATAAAGGAGTAGAATAGACCTTTAGTTGCGAAAGGACATGGGCTATATTTCGCGATAACCGATATCCACGCGGGTGGAGCAGCTAGTTGTATTATACTTGCAGTTAATTGCCAGCGGCTCCATCTGCATGAAAACCAACCCCCTTTCTCGTGACCTTCAAAAATCTACCCTTATTTCCAGACTATAATGTATGTAAGGTAAGACACGACGGTATATCCGTCCAATTGAGCAGTCCAACTGGGGAAGTATCTCCGCCCTTCAGAATACCACGGCCATAATAACCTCTTGTTATATTCCCGGCGGTGAGTAGTGTAGCCAAAACTCACTGGAGAGTTTTTAAGCTGTCAGTGGGAAGACCCTATTTTGTCTTCTACACTGACGGCACAGAAACTGTTTACAGGGTTGGCAGCATTTTCGCGGGGAACCTCTCGAATATATCCCACAGAATATGCAAATTTAGTCGTATTAAAACGATATGCAAATAAGTAATATCTCAAGTACCTACAGTAATTGCATAATACAATGGAAACGCGACAAAAAGCGTCCACACGACAAAAACTGAGTAAATATAATCTGTTTGTCTTGTAATTGTATGAAAAGAGGTCACAGACCCTAGAACAGTAGTGGCCTAGTTTATTTCAATAACGGAGTGTTAGACTTACAGTATTAGGTAAGTCTGCGCTAACTAGAAGAGAAATAACAATAAGTTATTCATACGGAATATAAAATCACGAGTAAGTGCAGCTATGTGCATATACAGCCCGCTCTCCTAATTTTTCGACTCTTAGTTTACGGGAGCGACCACCATCTGACCCCCCAACCCCAAGCGGGGAGCCTGGGTGTGAAGTGAGCATGGTTTGGAACCCGGAGACCGGGGTGGGTCCCATTCATCGTGGTTGTACATGACAAAGTTATTCACTTTTGGTTTTGTACATCTGTAACAGAATTTCAGGTGGAAAATAATGTGAGCATTTCTCGATTTGTCATCGTGAAAGAGATGTTTATCTTTTTAATTAGACTTATCACGGAGACTGTCATAGTCGAAATGATTAATATTGTGAATCATAAAAGATTTAAGAATGTTTTGTAAATAGTACCTATTTCTAATGACAATGGCTCGTGGCACAAACACCTGGTGTATCCTTGAAGAGGAAGGCAGGGCTGTGTTAATCTATCAAATCTAGGATAAAAATATATAAGGATTTTGAGTTCGATTACAAAAATAAAATAGCTTGAGAGGAAGTGGAGTTTTTATGAAATATGGGCACTGTACACCTGCTAATATTTAGGAACGAGGCTCTCAATTATTATCCGTGACTGTCGCAGGTTTTCCTATCGGAGTTGAGGCCAGAATGGGGTCAGACGGGAGTCGCTGATAAAACAAATCAAGGAATGGACGCTCTAAAAAACGAAAGGAAGCCAGTTCATAATTGAATTCACACTTTTATTTCGACGTATCAAATAAAAAGTTATTAGCAATTCAGACATCTACTGAACTGAAATATTATCCACTAATAACATACAATAAACCTGTCACCACCCTACACATAAATTACTACTGATTAAGTGCAAAATCTCCCCTTTGAGAACATTATTTTAGGAATTCCGTCGCGCCGTATAGTCTGCACTAAGAATAGAGTACCTGTCTGTAAATGTCCAGACAGATGTATTTTCTAAAGAGTACGAAATGTATTTCATTGATGAAAATGATCGAACGTACAGTTATTCTCAGAAGTGAGGGTGAATACGTATGGCTTAAAAATAAATTAATATTAAATGTTCTCATATCAAAGAGACCAATGACCACTGGTATAGGGAACGAATCTATAATTTTTATTCCAGGGCACGAATTTAAGGAGCACCAGTGGGTTCGTCGCTATGTGAAGGGATCAGTGTTTCACGCGGGCGGAGTCGTGGGCAACAACTAGTAGTTATTGAGTATAAATTCAATTCAATCATGAGAAAATGTTATTTTAGGTGTATTGTCTCGCCATATAGTCTGGAATAACGACAGACCGTCTTTGCAAAAGTTTAGACAAATGGATTAGGTACATAAACACTTCATTGATGAATTTATTTATTTTTCCCCCCCAACATCGAAAGGCAAGCCTATGCTGGAGTCTCGTTCTTCAGCCGGTGGGGATCGGGTTGGGGTTTGAAGATAATGGTGGAGCCCCAGCCGCACACATGCTTCATTTCACTTCTTCTCACTAGTATTCATTATCATCCTTGCATTAATCCCAGTAGAATCCGAGGCTTTCACCTTGATGTCTAACACTTCTCTGATTCGTCTCTCATCACTTGCTATTTTCCCTTTTGCCTTTCTCACAAATCCAAGGCATTGAATGCATAAGTCATGAATGCTGCCACCGTTGGTTATAATTATGTGTTTGGTTTAAAATGAACATACAGCTGGTGAATTACTAGACGTGAGAGTAAATGACTTAGGAACATTTATAGCATACTAGCTGTTGCCCGTGGCTCCGCCCGCGTGGATGTCGGTTATCGCTTAGTGTTGATCCGACGCTATTGAGCTTTAAATTTGTACTCAACTTTGTCCCCGACTATGTACTCACCTCTGTTCTCGACTATCTACTCGCCTCTATATTCGACTCTCTACTCGACTTTCTACTCGCCTCTATACTTGAATTTATACTCGACTCTCTACTGACTTCTCTGTTCCCCTCTCTACTCGACTTTGTACTCTTCTCTATACTCGCTTTTCCATTGGCCTCTCTACTTGCCCATCCATTCGATTCTCTTTTCGCCTCTCCTCACTCGCCTATCTACTCGCACCTCTACTCAACTTTCTATTCGATCTCTACTCGCCACTATATTCATTTTTCCACTCGCCTCCCTATTCGCCTCTACTATGCATTCTATTTGATTCTATACTCGCCTCTCCACTCGCTTCTATATTTGGTTCGCTACTCGACTATGTCCGTTCCGAAGCTATAATTCACTTTTGTACCAAATTTCATGAGGACCTCTTAAAAGAAATTCTAACTATTTGCCATATTCACCCTTTTTGTGCCATTGAAAAATTAGAAACTTTAATCCCATAGCCCTATTCCCCTTCACCCCTCCCCCTTCTATCCCTTTTTTCGCGATAAAGGGTAGCCCATGTCCATTTCCAAGCTCTAATCCATCTCTATACCAATTTCATCAAGATATCTTCAAAATTGTCAAACTTACATACCCTAGCCCAATTCCACCCCTTCAACTCCCTTTTTCGCCTATGTCCATTTTCGAGCTCTAATCTATCTCTGTACCAAATTTCACCAGGATATCTTCAAAAATGACAAACTGTCATACTAACTATCTAGTCCTTATCCCCCCTTCCCCCCCTTTACCACATTATTCGCGATAAAAAGTAGCATATGTCCGTTACCAAGCTCTAATTAATCCCTGTACCAAATTTCATCAGGGTATCTTCAAAACTGTCAAACTTTCATCCCTTATTACCCCCTCCCCCCGCCCTATGCCTCCATTTTCGCGTCAATAGGTAGCCTATGTTCGTTCCCAAGCTTCAATCCATCTCTGTACCAAATATATCATCAGGATGTCTTCAAAACTGGCAAACTTTCATCCCTTATAACACCCCCCCCCCCCCTTAACCTCGTCTTTCGCGACAAAAGGCAGCCTATGTTCGTTCCCAAGCTTTAATCAATATCTGTACCAAATTTCATCAGGATATCTTCAAAAAAGACAAACTTTCATCCCATAGCAATATTCCTTCCCCCCTCCTTCTACCCCTTTTTGCGATAAATGGTAGCCTATGTCCGTTCTCAAGCTCTAAACTATCTCTGTACCAAATTTCATTAAGACAGCTTCGGAAATGACAAACTTTCATAAAAACTGTCATCCCCTATTTCCCCCCCTTAAACCCCCTGTCTCGTGATAAAAGGTAGCCTATGTCCGTTCTCAAGCTTTAATATACCTCTGTACCAAATTTCATGAAGATCGGTTCAGTGGTTTAGGCGTGAAAGCGTAACATACAGACAGACAGACAGACAGGCAGACAGAGTTACTTTCGCATTTATAATATTATATAGTATATAGTATAGTATATAGTATATATAGTATATATAGTATGGAAGTATGGAAGTATCTATCCCTTACAGGAAAAATAGGGAAAATGGGTGAAATGGCAAACACCGAAGGGCAGATCACCCGTCCGCTTGGGGCGAGAACCTGCTGGCAGTAAGTAACATTGCTTAATTTGAAGCACATTTGCTTGATGTTTTCCATAAATATTGGACTTGGCTAAATTTTATTAATGATTTAGAGAAGGTGATTAGATAATAATTGATAGGGTTTCTAATTTCTTTACCATTGCACATCATGTCCTTTCTTTCAAGGAATATCTGGGTAATTTCAACATGCCTAATTTTTTGCTAATTTCGGTGCTATTTTTCAATGATAGGTTTTCCGATGAAAAAATTTAATGATGTTGTTTTAGAACACATTAGTATTCTAGATATTTAGAAGAAAACAAAAAACTGCTTTGCAGACCTTCCACCAAAAGTGCAACATCACACCGAAATTAGCAAAAAATTACCGTTTTGACGTTTAGTAAAAAATAAACATGGCCCCAACTCGGAATTCAGTTGTTCAAATATGAAGTATATATATTCCATAAAGCAGATGAGTCTACTCTCTCCACTTTTATTGAAAGAGCTGGAGTGAGCTTTGAGTGAGGTCCAAATTACATTATTACAGCCAGCCAGATAGCCAGAACATGATAATTTATGTATTTCCCTAGATTCCTCTTTCGAGGTAATTATGGGTGTGATTTAAAGGATGGTTCTAATGGACGAAATGGCCCGCAGAAGCCGCGGATGGATCGTCCGTCCGGCCATCCGGCGTCCCCAAATTGAAATAAAAAGGATGGTTCTACTTAACAATAAAGACTAAACAGTAGAGAAGAGCGATAGTTTGTCTTAAGTTGGTGAAAAAAAAAAACATACTTTATTCTAGTTTGTCATGCACAATGTGACTTATTCGGATGTCAGCAGCAATCGAGTTATAAGGACCTCTTCCCACTGAAGACAAACATGTAATAACAAAACAAAATAATAACTATATCAATACAGGACCGCCTCAACGACATAAGCCCTAGTAGGTTTTTTTAGACAATGTCAGCTGACAGGAAAAACAATCACCCATTATTGTTATCTACTATGCAATGTGAATGGTTCACATTGATAATAACTAGGTTAGTGACCTTGAAACACATCTGTTCAAGGATCCTTAGATACTGATGTCTGAATAGATGGATCTTCCCAAAATAATACTATTGTTAGGAAACTTATTGAGCCTACCTAGCACCCCTGACTTGCTTGATTGATTGTTGATTGTACAGTCGGATTACTGATTGGAAACTATTGTTAACAATTCCAATTGGACTTTAGGTTCTTAAGATTATGAAAGTTCTCAAGACTCACCATTAGAACTCTTCAAGTCTCTGTGTATGAGTGACATCGGAGCGCCTACATGCAGGTACGCCATTCCTTGCGCCACCTGGATGGCCCAATCGACCAGAATGCCCGGTCGAATCTTCCGACCGGACAGCACCCGGTTCAGAGGCCCACCGCGCGCATATTCCATCACCAAACATAAGTTAGGCTCTTCTAAACAAACACCTTTCAAGGACACTATATTCTCGTGTTGAAGCACCCAAAACAGTCTCGCCTCTTGGAGTACACTTTCTTTTATAACATCGATATCTTCGTTCGCGTCTTGCCGAGCCGCCTTCACGGCTACGACCTCATCGTTCCAATAACCGCGGTACACTTTCCCGAAGCCGCCCACGCCGATCACCTCCTCAAGTTTCAGCTGCGAGAAGGACACGCAGGGCGGCTCCACGGCCAAGGGATCCTCCTCCGTGACATACACGGCGGGGAATATGCCGACGCGGTCTCCGATCTTTCCCGTCCACCAGCCTTCGTCGCCGGAGATGTTAGCGTCCTTGGATAGCACCTCGACGATCTCGCCGCGGCGCAGGGAGAGCTCGTCCTCTCCCTGCGCTACGTAGTCGTATACGGCGGTGAACAGAGCGAGCGGCGGGCGTTCGTTGTCGGCCGCCATGGCCGCGCGGCCGGCCGCAGGCCGCGGCGGCATCACCCCGGCCGCGCCCCCATCGCGCCTCTCCTCCTCACTCACGCGCCCCGACACTGCTGCAGCCGCCGCCCACCACAGCACATAACGCTACACACGACAAAACAACGCGTTTGATTATGATCACCGTATTATTCCGCCATCTTTGTTTCTAACATCGATCATGGCGGTGTTGTGTAGAAGCGAGCACTCCTAATTTACACTTTTGTGTTATATCACGCGCGACGTTGTTTCGAGGAGATGCGAGTGGCGTCTTCGCTGCGATAAACTTAATTATTTCTCATTCATCTATCACACTATCTGATAGACGGACGAAATGACAACCATACCGCAGCGAAGTCAGTGACAAACTGACGTTTGGTGTTACTATAACTTAAATACTGGTTTCCCATAATTTGTAATAAACGAAAGCTAGGCCTTGTAACTAGCAACACAACGCTTTCATATTAAATTCAATCATGCATATTATAAATCAATGTAATTGGTAAAATATACTATTGTAAACTATTTTGAAATTGAATGTTAAAATAGTATGAACAAAATATTGTTGTATACCGTTCACTGATACAGTATAGTCTGTAATGTTACAAGTATAGGATAGATGGCGCTTTACGAAAGTTAATGAGAATTGTTAAAGTTTGTTGAAGTCGTTCAGACCTGTCAAGACTGCCATCTTATATTATTTTGACGAACTATTTCCAGGAATTGTCAGTTGTTCCCGTCATTACTTTAGATACAATTTTATAAGAAATAAATGTCAAATATTTTTTGTAATTTGTATGATATTTTATATTTAAAATAGATTTGGTTGTAAATGGTACAATTAATATTGATGGATAATTTCAGTGTCTTCTGCAACCGGTCCCATGGTGTAATGGTTAGCACTCTGGACTTTGAATCCAGCGATCCGAGTTCAAATCTCGGTGGGACCTTGAAATGCTTTTTGGATTTTTTACTATCTTTAAATGTTATATTATTTACTGTCATATCTGAAATACCTACTTATTTTTTACGATACCGTGAAACTACTAAACATTTTTTTTATTATAAACTTGAAGAAATTGAGCGATAGTCTGTGGGAGTGTGAAGGGATGCTGGGTAGGGAGCATTATTGATCGTGCGAAAATGGGATAGTCGTATCCATTCGCGGCGACCACCCAGTCCGCGGACGTGAGACCGGTTTTCAACCTCAAATATTCGCTTACACGCCTCAAATATATAATAAATAACCGAATTATTGAATAAAAACCTACAGTTTTCGCACACAAAATCAGTAAAATGATGCCATACCAAGTTATGTGTCAAAAATACCGATCGCGTTCAATCTAAACATCATAACGTGACTTGTCATAGTGAATACGAACATAAATTAGCTAAATCTAGACAAATTTCGTGAAAAATAATAAAATAAATGTAATTAATTTATTTAATATGTTATGATAAATAATTATTTATATGTCCGACCAGTGTTCGTTTAGCAAGTGAGATAACTTAAAAATAATGGCCGATTTACTATCCCCGGGCTAGATTTTAATAAATAATGTGGAAAATAATAAACATGAATAATTGTATTAAAAGTGGGCTGTGTCTGAAGTGGCGTTGGCGTAAACGCTGGCACGGAATTAAAAAAATGATTAATTTATCCTGTAAAGGTGACGTGAGTGGTACCTTTACGTAGCTATTTCGTGTTTAGACATAGGAAATTAAATAATAAATATAACAAAATGAATACGTTCAACGCACCGACCACGCAAATAAATGCGATAGATAAAATGACAACAGTGAAATGTAAATCTGTGGATCTGGAGGGATATGTTATTATAGTAGTGCAGACCAAGGACAACAAAATAAAATTATATGGTGAGTTCAGATATAGTTCTAAATATTAAAAAATAAAATTTTATTATCCCAAATATTTCTGTATAGGTAACACCTGAATATTAAAATGGATAGTCATTTCGTACGCCTTGCGCTCAATTAATTTGGGACTTATAAATGTACAATTTACTGGCATAAGTAATATTTAGTATCAAGTATAATTATTATGGACTCACAAAATTTACTTTTAAGAATCAAGTAAATAGTGTCTAGTTATTTAAGTTTTCCATTTACTTATAAATACGTAGCCCTGTCTATAATTAAAAGTAGAGTACATTACTTATATTTCATCCCCTCACATTCGTCGAGGCTAAAGCAGTCTTGTGTGTCTGTAAGGGTAAAGGGTAAAAAAATACCACTACGTAAAAGTAGAAAGCTTTCACCGAAGCGATCCCGACAAGGTTCTATTTTATTCTCAGGTTGCAGAAGTTGCATAGGTCTTGATCCTTTTCTGTTAGTCAGTAGAAATGAGTGCTTGCCTGTCTGATTTGACTTGTCAAACGCCCATCACTGTACCAGTCTGTGCCTGGATTTTGCTAAAAGTGTGATGACTGTATGTGTTTACGAGTGGACAGCTCTCGAAGAACCTATTCTGACCAGGCGCTACGGTTAGTTGAAGAGCGGTAGGAACCCTACAGAACACGATCCTTTTCTTTTAGTAAGCAGTAATTTATGCTTGCTTGTGTGTTTTGACTTGTCACATACAGAGTACTGTGGCAGTCTGCGCCTGAATTTTGCCAATAGCTAGTTTGAGTGTGTGTGTATTAACGAAAGGATAGCTCTCGAGACGTGCTTCTTTTAGTCATAAGGTGGCAGTAGCAGGTAGCTGTACAGGTCTAGATAATTTTCTTTTAAGAAAAGAGTAAAGAATGCTTGCCGGACGCCCTGTAAATGTTGTGTTAAAATTCTGGTATAAACTCACCAGAATTTTGCCAAAAGTATGTTTAACGAGTGGATAGCTCTTGCCAGGACGATTCCGATAAAGCGAAATTATTTTTAGTTCTAAAACGAGAGAGGTCTAAATATTTTTCTATTAGTAAGCCGTATGGTGTGCTTGCTTGTACGAATTGACAGATACACAGAGTTTTTGCCATAAGCGTAATGAGTGTGTGTGTTTACAAGTGGAATTGGATAGAGCTCGCAGAAAGGATTCGGCTACGTGCTCCTTTTAGTTATAAGGTGGCAATAGCTGTACTGGTCTGCTGGTCTTAATCGTTATCTGTTTAGAGTAAAGCTAGTAAGCTGTAAGCTTGCCAGACACACAATTTTTTGTCAGATTATACCAGTATTTGGGCACATTTTAATTGCAATTAACCTGACTGCTGTCTAAAAGATCGAAAGAAGTATGATTGTTAATGGGGCAGAAGTAGAGCCTACTGTCCAACTTTTTTCGATCTTTTAGACAGCAGTCAGGCTAATTGCAAACTTAATTGCAATTAAAATGTGCCCAAATACTGGTAGCAGTAATCGGGATTTTAAATTGCTTAATATTTTTTAATTGCAATTAAAATTTGACCAACACTGGTTTGTACCTGAATTTTGCAACAAGCGTGATGGGTGTGTGTGTGTATGTGTGTGTTTACGACTAGAGGATAGCACTCGCTGAAACGATTCGGACAAGGTCCTACTTCTAGTTTTAGAGCAGGAGTCACACTTTTAATATTCATCATGATCATCAATTAACCTATTGCAGCCCTCTGCTGGACATAGGCATCTCCCAATGCACGGCATTGATCCAGATTCTCTACTTTCCGCATCCAGTCTGTTCCAGCCACCTTTTTCAGGTTGTCAGTCCATCCATCTGGCTAGGGAGCTTCCCACCTTCCATTTTTGCCTTCTCGCTCCACAATTTGATAGCTTTCGAGGAAAAGATTTCGTCGAGGTGCGACTTTCGAATCTAGTACTCCGTGGTAGCCTAGTGGTATGGGTAATGGGTAATGGACTGCTGATACGAGGTCTCGGGTTCGATCCCAGGTTTTCCATGGCACACACCAATGACTTTTCGATACTTTTTGAAGTTATGTGTGTATTTATTGCAAGTTTTTAAGTGCCCAGTTAATGGCAATTGGCTCGCCACCTATTACATTGGGACCTAAACATAAACCGGCGAAATGTGGGTGCTAGCACCTCTGCCTACCCCTTCGGGGATAAAGTCGTGAGTTTATATTATGTTATGTTATGTACTCCAGGCATCGCACAGGTTTAGTCTATAGATCCGTTCTGAATATAAAGCAGTAGGTAGTGTGGGTCTATCTGTGCTTAAACTTTATCAAAACTGTGATGAGTAGGTAAGAAACTACGCGTAGGGCGCGCCGACGAGGTTCAATTCCAGTTCATTGCAAGTATATTTACATTGTACTAAGTGCTTCTATGTATGATATTTTTAATATAAAATATATCTAAGCATGATTATCCGCATTACCGCATTCTAGATGTCATTACACAAGCTAGTTAAGTTATGCTTAATTTGGGTCTAAGCAGCGCTGTGTAGAATGTCAAAAAATGTAGGAAATATAGCCTGTGAGAAAACTTAATAGTAAAAGGTACGCTGAAAGGTCCTGGGTTCAAGTCCTGCCTAAGACATTTCCCCTTTTTCTTTTCCTATTTGATTTTATAATAAAAACTCACGTACAATATTTTTCAATCTCCAATAGATACGTAATTATACAGCATATATTGTGATGTACCTATTGGAAAAAGGATAGGTCAGAAGGCCTGGAAACTGGCGGGTATGCATGAAAGTTTTAATGATAGTAGACCAGCGATACTCAAAGTGTGTTCCGCGAAACCCTAGGGTTCCTTGTTACCACGGTAGGGGTTCCGCAGGAATTTAGAAAAAATACAAGATTACACGAATGTCACTCATTGATATAAAACCACTTTTTATAGATTATTTCAACTATTTATTATTATTTAGGTACTTTTAGTCTGACGTTTTGGCTACTTTTCAGTAGCTATGGTTGCGGGGTTTCAGCGACCATAGCTGCTTAGCCAAGTTACAAATGTTTCTTTAAGAAACTTCTTTTAATTTGGAAGACCGTTTGTATGACTTGGACGAATTAAATTTATCATATAAGGTAAATTATACAGACAACCAATTGATGAAAAAAAAAGACTGTTACATACCTCCCATTACTTACATTTTTTTTTTTAATATCTTCTATTATTTGACTTGTTATCTAATAAGTTAGTAAGTAATAAGTAGTAAATGTTACATTATACTTTACTATTACTTTATTAAAAAAGAAAACATTTATAAAAAAAAATTACTGTATGGTTCCGGCAAGTATTTCGCTTTTTCGTCACCAAAAAAGTTTGAAAATCGCTGCAATAGGGTAAGCTCGTGAGGTTAGGGTACAGACACAGACAGAATACAACTGTTGATTCTGCTTACCCTAGAATAAAAAGGCGTACGTATGAACGTATATTTGAGTCAATGACAGCCTCCGTGGCGTGGCGGTAGTGAAAATGGCCGCTACGCAGGAGGCGCGGGTTCGATCCCCGCTCAGTGCAAATATTTGTAAACATGAATATATATATGACGGCGCACAGGTTATGTTAGTCGATTTACAATCGATTCGGATGACATTTCGAATTTGACAGCTGACATAACACCGAGCGCTGGGAGGGCGGCCATTATTGCTTCAGATCTCAGAGTGCGCACGCGCCCACGTGTTCTGGTGGAATGTTTTAAATCGGACTATACTTTTGCAATCGTTTAAAATTATAAGTGTTGATTAATTATAGTGTAGTTAATAAAGAAGAAATAAGAAGTATTGTGGAATAGTTTATTGAAACACCGTACGTTGATTTCCTCGCCCGACTACCCACATTATGGCAGATAAAACCCAAGATAGTAGCGCTACATCTGAGGCCGTGCCTTTATATATTTGCATTGGTCTGAGTGTTTCTATGTATAATATGTATGTATTTACAAAAAAAAACGTATCCAAGTATCTTTTAAACTCTCGCGTTCCATGATATATAATTTACGAAACGGGAATTAACGCGATCATGGTATAGGTACTTACATACCTTTGATTGCCTATTGCAATATGTAAGTACCTATACCATGATCGCGTTAATTCCCGTTTCGTAAATTATGTATCCAAGTATGTTTATCCGCATTCCTACTATGGATCTAGATAGCGTTGTGTGAAATGTTGTGGAATATTTATTTATTTATGAGTTACAATCGATCAGTTACAATCAATATTAGCCTAGCGCAGTCCACTGCTGGACATAGGGCTTACCCAGTTCTGGGAGGCTTAGGTCTACAGTTTCCACGCTGGCCAGATGGGTTGGTACAGGGTTTCCTTCTCTCGCAGTGATATCGTCTGCGTATTTTTCCGTTAGTCGCCCCTTACGACACCCTTCTGATGAGATGGGGTGGTGCTTGTATTCCTTCTCCGTCAACACAATGATGAATATAATATATTGTAGGTATTACAATATTCCTGAAATTCCTGAAGCAATGATTAACATATAATATAACTTACATATTAGTTTAAGTCGCGCCATTATTTTAATCTTTTCTGTTACAATGTAATAGCAGTTCCATTTTATGGACAATAGGAAGTGCAGTACGTGACCAAATCGTGGAAATAAACTCGTATGTGTTAATTTTACAATGTAACACATATGAACTTCTGAAGTAACATTGAAGTTTGTTACTACAAACCAAACAAATTGGCATACAGTACAGTCGGAGAGAGAAAAGTATAAATTGAAAACTGTCGAAGGCTTGTCAAAATGAATCGTAGCGGACTAAGAGCCTGTGAACGCCAGACCTTCGTCATTTTATAAAAGCTGAAAGTTTTTCAGCGCTTGCTCCCAACACAGGTAAGAACGATGGCCCATTATGAAGAGCTCACTGGAGAGTTTTTGTGCAGTCAGTGGTAAGACCAAAGGCTATTCCTGATTTATCTTCTACACTGACGGCATCAGAAACTCTCTGTGTTTACTGGGGGTCGGCAGCAGTGTGGCTCCGGTGTTGCGCACGTCACTAGGCTACGGTAACCACTTTCCATCAGGTGGACCGTGTGATTGTCTGTCACCTCAGTGGTATAAAAAATAATGTTTAGGTCATAGTGGCCTTGGTAGATAAACGGTACATACGGATAAACTCACCTGTGTTGGGAGCATGCGGTGACAATCTTTCAGCTTTTACTACTTAGAATACTTGAGACTAATCCTGTAAAACAGAATTAAGATTTGTGACCAAATACCACCTAGCAAAACGCTAACTAAAGAAACTATCTTGGTACCCTCGATTAGACTCCCTTGGAATTCGACATTTCATTATTAGAATAACAAAACTATGAACCATGTGAAATTATATGGGCGGAGTAGTCAAAATTCAATGTTTAAAAATGATTGAAAAATCATTCATTGGTTCCGATAGTACGTAAGAACGTCGGTAGGCGCTCTACTGCCGCCCCAAAGACAGATAAAGAAGGAAAAAATTGAATTGGTTAGGTTGGGTTAGGTCTGGTAGCTTAGTGGTCAAAACAAACCAACAATCGTGGGTTCAAGCCCCGCCTAGACCGATTCAATTTTTGTTCTCCTTCATTAGATTTAAATATTTACCTAGCATGACAAGTGCTTAAAAATCTTTGCGGCCCAGAGCCATCTCGTCTGTGAGCCGGTAGAGTAAGAATACCTACCCTATAGACAAGTGACCATTCGTTGTCCGGCGTCTGGTAGAATCATGGAAGTAATAAGTACTTATTACACTCATGCAGGGTTAACATGCGGGCCACGAGATAGCTATCTCGAGGCATTTTGCCGTTTTATGTCGATATGTCGACTGTTGGTAACATGCAGGGCTAACATGCGCGCCACGAGATAGCTATCTCGAGGCATTTTGCCGTTTTATGTCGATATCGACTCTTGGTAACATGGCAAATTTCATGGTGATCTTTCAGATGGCGACATAACTCGACTTCGAGAAATCATCTCTACTTGGTGTCTGCAAATTGTAACATACGTGCCCTTATTTACTCGAATTTTGACATTTAAAATGTTTTGTCTCCCGTCGTTCATTTGGTCGACGAGAAGTTATCTCGTGTATTCTTTTCTTGAGCTCGGTTCATTTTGGACTAAAACAGCGACTGCAAGCCATTTTCGACCTTAATGACATTTCCTTTGTTACGTGTCTTTTCGCATTAATTGATGACGCTGACCACGAATATAAGAAAAAAAATTCAATAGCATGTCATGTCAATAAGGTCGAAAATTGTTTGCACTATTTTTTCTCTTTTTTTCATACCTAGCATCCCTAACTAGTCTGTGCTTTCGAGCAAATGGCCGTATCGGGCCGATTTTATCGGATAAATGTGAAAACAGCAACTAACATGTTTAAAAAATGTGTATGCCATAGACAATAATTGAAAAAGTTTGACGCGATAAAATATGTCGACGTTACTTCGCTCGAGAAGACTCGAGATGATATCTCATCTCGATTCGAGATATTTGACGACGCGCGCATGTTAGCCCTGATGGGTAGAATAGAATGACGAATAAATGGGATTTGACGTATTTGATAGTTGTTAACGCATGTCATAAACGTCAAATCCCATACATTTGTCATTCTATTCTATCAAACGTCAACCAACGAATTGCCACTTGTCTAGAGGGGCTGATGATTTACGGACGAAGTTCTGACATAGGCTTAACTCTCGAGGTTAGGAGGTCCATCAGTAGTAACTCTGCAGCAAAAATAAAAGCTTGTAAAAAGACCCGAGGAATTGCATGAAGAACTAAGCAGTCCGGCGACACCCTTTTTTTTGCCGCACCATACCTTCCTTACAAGCAAACATGTTTCTTTCTTCCTGTAATCCCGGGTCGTTTAAACGAGTCGAAAAAAACCATTCCTCTTTCCTGAGACTTTGCTTTAAGGTTTCCAACAGGCGAGGTGATGTCATTTTGACGTGTCCTATTCATAAACAAGAAAAACAGCGTTTCGGGCGGCACAAGAAATTTAAATTAAAAATGAAATATTTCAAAACTATTTGTCATAAGAATATTTCACTCATATCATTTTTTTTTTTTTTTTTTTTTTTTTTTATGCCACTTAGGTGGTAGACAAGCACACGGCCCACCTGATGGGAAGTGGTTACCGTGGCCTATGGACGTTTGCAACACCAGGGGCATCACAATCGTGCTACCGACCCTGTAGATACCTTCTAATACCCTTCTTGAAGAACCCCATATTGTAGTCGCTTGGGAAAACCACGGCAGGAAGTTCATTCCACAACCTGAGCGTGCGTGGGATGAAGTTCCTTTCAAAACGCACGGTGCGCACCATTTCCGGTCGCAGTGTGTGAGGATGAATTCCCTGCCTATGGCGAGTGGTGCGATGATAGAATGCAGCGGTGGGCATCATTTAGTTCATTATACTATTGTAAAAGGTATAGTTCATGGTAATAAAAAAATAGGACGTAACCCTATTGCCAAAAATATCGATCCGCAACTTTGGGCATATTTTTCATGGAAGGTATACATACCATACGCCAGACATTTAACAATGGCAATTCGTTGGTCAGACAGTCGTCAACGTAGGTATATGAAACTTCAAAATACGATTCAATCCTATGCATTAGTAATTCTGTTTTACAATACGCCGGCTAATGAAATGCCACTTGTCTAAGGAGGCTGGTCTGACAAGAAATATTACTAAAATCTTCTCTATTAATGAATTCTAGTACCTAGCTCATCAGCTACCATACTAATATAAAACTTCTTCCAGGGTCACCATCGGCGGGTAACTGGGACAACTTGGAGCTGGCTGACGAGATAATGGATGTAAACGAGACCAGACTCGAAGACATGTCGCGGACGGAGGTTCTGGGGCATATACATGAGGTGAGTAGTTATTTAGAATAAAACATTGAGTCTTAAGTAGTTTTTTTAAACTAATTAGGCAGCAGACCAGCACTCTTCTCATCTGATGGAAAGTGGTTACCGTGGCCTATAGCCGTGTGCAACACCAGGAGAGTCACACTCGTACTACCGACCCTCTAAGAACACAGTTTCTGTGCTGTCAATGCAGAAGACAAAACAAGCCTTTGGTCTTCCCGCTGACGACTCAAATACTCTCTACTGAGCTCTGGCTACCCTACCTACCGCCGGGAACACAACACGAGGTTATTATGGCCGCGTATTCTGTAGGGCGGAGGTCCTTCCTTCTCTATTGGAGGGAAATACCTCGTTACTACCTCCTTACTAACCTTATCAATTTACTAGTTTGTGTGTTAACTAGATAAGAATAAACATAATTACACGAGCCGTATACCTACTTGTTTGTTATTATAAATGGTTTAATATACTTGCTTGTTTATAAAATTCACCTTGCCTGATGATAAGCTGAAGGTCTTAGGGGATACCATATCATTAGGTACATAAAAATATATACACTGAGCAGTAACAGAACTCGTGACTTCCGATAGTAAAATGCACTGTTATTGCCATGCTCAGAGATCGTTATTATATGCAAACCTGTCATCTAGATCTTACTTGCTTTGCTTACAAAGTTCAAGTTGAAATGACGAGAAGTTAGTTAATTATGACTTCCAAGACTTGACTCCTAAACAAACAAACTAACATACAAACGGGTGAATTTCCCAAACGGCTTTTTTTTTTGTCTTTGGTGAAATTAGTATTTAAAAAAAGGAATATTGTTCTGATTTTTTTTTTTAGTAATCTATATGTAGCTATTGGGTTGTGGCAAAAATATATTTTGGCTAGAACTATATATAAAGGTAGAAATAAATACATAAACCTCTATTTTTTTCACATCGGTGCTGTCCCTCTACTTTTTTTACAAACAAAAAAGCTTATACTCTAATAAAAATAACTAAGTTAGGTATATAATTTATTATATTTCATAGAATATTAGTTTTCTTAGTAATATATGGCATATTTTATTACAAAATTACCGATTATTATTACTGAGAGGCACAAACGTACTTGTCCTGCCAAATGTTCTCATATCGCTGGACAAAAGTAATTTACACTTAACTTTACATCGACGGGTCCGACAGTTTCCCCATCCCAATTTTATTTCTCTAGTTAGTGCGTGCTAGTGCGCAGTCAGGACGGATGGGTGTCAAATCGCTGCATATTCCAGCCAATAACGTATGTATGCCATTTAAGTTGCTCCCGGACAAATATTTTATACTATCGGTGGTTGCATTTTTCTAGTGTAACGAGCAGTTTTATTATTGTTATTTGGTTCTAATAGGGGTAGTAAGTGTATTAGCTTCATTGACTGTTATTTAATTTATTCTAGATATTATGCATTTTTTCTTATTTTCTAAAAAGTGTGTAATTTCTCACGTCGCTGTTCTCATATCGCTGTAATCGGTGGTCTTTATTACCACAGATATGATAATTTACACCGAAAATGATAAGAAAAAAACAATCGGTGTCACAGTTTTATCACATCGGTGGATTGCTTTATCATATCGGTAGATCATTTTATCATCTCGGTGAGTCGTTTTATCATATCGGTAGATTCCGTGTGATTTCGTTAAGTATACAAAGAAAAAATAGAACATACAAGAACATACATATAAACACATACACAACACACTTTCATCCCTTATTCCCCCCTCCCAATCCTCTTTTTTGCGACAAAAGGTTATCTATATTAGTCCCCAAGCTTTAATCTATTATTGCTTTAATTAATTTCGTCAGGATATCGTCAAAAATGACAAATTTTCATCCCATTGCCATATTCCTCCCCTTCTACCCCCTTTTATGCGGTCATCGTGCGATCGTAGTCTATCTCCGTTCCCAAGCTTTAACCTATCTCTGTACCAAATTTCACAAATAATGACATTCATGGCCCCACTCCCCCCCTTCTACCCCCCTTTTCGTGATAAAAGGTAGCATATATCCGGGTTCAAGGTCTAATTCATCCCTGTTCATCAGGATATCTTCAAAACCGACAAACCTTCACCCCTATCCCCCCCCCTTAAACCCCCTTTTTCGCAACGAAAGGTAGCCTTTGTTCATTCCTAAGCTTGAAATTCATTCCTGTACCAAATTTCATTAGGATATCTTGAAAACTGACTAACTTTCATCTCCTATTCAACCCCCCTTAAACCCCCTTTTTCGCGACAAAAGGTAGCCTATGTTCGTTTTTAAGCTTTAATCTATCTCTGTACCAAATTTCATCAGGATATCTTCAAAAATGTTATGTAATTTTATATAAAATACGATAATTTATATAATTTATATAGGTAATATGATAGGTAATTTATATAGAATGTCATCCCATGGCCCTCCTCCTCCCCTTCTACCCCCTTTTTTCGCGACAAAAGGTAGCCTATGTTCGATCCCAAGCTCTAATTCATATTGACTAACTGTCATCCCATGGCCCTACTCCCCCTTCTACCCCTCTTTTCGCGATAAAAGTAGCCTATGTTCATTCCCAAGCTCTACTTCACCTCTGTACCAAATTTCATTAGGATATCTACAAAACTGACTAACTTTCATACAAACTGTCATCCCCTATTTCCCCCCTTAAACCCCCTTTCTTGCGATAAGAGGTAGCCTATGTCCTTTCCCAAGCTCTAATATACCTCAGTACCAAATTTCATCAAGATCGGTTCAGTGGTTTAGGCGTGAAAGCGTAACATACAGACAGACAGACAGAGTTACTTTCGCATTCATAATATTAGTATGGATTGGATTTCCAAGAACTCAGTTCTCGTTGGATATGATCTTCTTCAGATCAGGTCTTCAGTTTTAAGTCACCCTTGTATAAATGAGGTACCTTCTAACTATTTCCTTTATGACGTTCAAAGGTGGATATATTATCATTTCGCTGGATATATTATCACATCGCTGGATATGCATATCATTTCGGTGGATAAACTTATCATATCGGTGTACAGAAAAAATAATCGGTGCCGGTTTATCATGTCGGTGGAAACCAAAATTCAAACTGAATTTTCTCCTTAATCTTAAATGATACGTTGATGATATTAAATTTGGGGATATATGATATCATAAAGATTACATAAAACCTGAAAAATATTCAAAAAGCATATAAATGAAAAAGTTCACCGATATGATAAAAAAAATGCCATTTGTTGAAATTCACCCAAACATTGCAAGTAAAATAGAGGTTATTTTTTATATTTATAGAACACTTCAATTTGACTTCGCCTCGCCTGATGGTAAGCTGAAAGCAAAAACTCAGGAAAAAGGGTCATCATTACATACACGGTTCAATTAACTGTCTAGGCTGTAAACTAAACGGCCTGAATGATATTCAGCCGTAACGTTTATTAAAACATTTAATAACCAGACTGGCTAATACTTAGGCCATTCGAAAGATGGGGCACCACCCCTTCATTAGGCAGAAAATTACATACATACATATATATACTCACACCTGTAAATCCCCGAGGGGGTGGCAGAGGTGTATTCACAGAAAATTAGTAATAGGTTTATTTAGAAAGTTAACGTCTGAGTAAGCTAGTTGGCTGCGACATAATTATGAATTAGGGATGCCCACTGTGCTTTTATCCCTATAGAGGGCGCATCGTCGTAATGGCCAATGTGAGCTGTCATCTACGTAGATTTCATTGTTTGTCTGACGATTTTTTATGAACTTACTCTATCATGTCGCTTTGTTGAGAACCAGGATGTTATGTTAGTGGAGTGTATTTATTTCTTCAAAATGCTAAGCTAAAAAAGCAATGGGCGACTATAGAGACGGAAGTTATGTCGGAACCACTTCAAGGATACCGATTATGTTGCAGAATCTGCCTACACAGGTAGTATGTGTATTTACGAGTTATCTTATCCAATTCAATTGTTTTTTAATCACTAGAAGGTGTCACATACAGACAGTTACAGCATCACAGATACCTAAAAAAGGAACATAGAATTGTAAACCCATAATATTCGGATAGATACAGTGTTTCAAGATAGATACAGTGTTTTATTGTTTTATAAGAGTTAAATAACTCGATATCTTTTAAAAAGACAGTAAAATTTAAAGATTAGCTTTCGATGAGGTTAGCTTTCTTTCCAGTTAAAGTTTCACCTTTTTTCCGTAATTCTGTTTTGAGTTGTTGCATATTCCTAGTTGAATACATAGTAGAGTAAGTTTAGATCACAAAAAATACCAAATAACACGATAAGTAACAAAAAACAAGTCTCTTAAAATCTGACAGCAATGAGTTTGTCATTATTATTTGGTCATTTTGCCCCTGCTGCCATCTACAATTATTTCTATCGAACTGGCCATTTTGATCTCAAAAATCCAGTATTTGGTTAGGTATTCCAAATTCAATTTTCAATTTTAAGCTAGACAAGCTTAAAATTGTTTTCGAATGTGATAATTAATTTTGGTATTGTCAATGTTTTCGCGTTAATTAATTTTGCTTTGACATCGTTCTGTGCACAATATGGAAACCCTAAAATATGGCATTATTTTCGAATACGAGTTTTGTCGCGGCACCAGCGCGACAGCTCGAAGGATTAATTATGTGTACGGCGCAGGGCCGTCTTAAGGCTATATAGTGCCAGGGTGCGAAGCTCAGACTGCGCCCCCTCCCCCCGGTCAACAAAAAAAACGCAATAAATTTTTGATGTTTCGTTTATTTTTCTCTAAGATCTGTAATCCATACTTTTAATATTATAAATGCGAAAGTAACTCTGTCTGTCTGTCTGTATGTTACGCTTTCACGCCTAAACCACTGAACCGATCTTGATGAAATTTGGTACAGAGGTGTATTAGAGCTCGAGAACGGACATAGGCTACCTTTTGTTGCGAGAAAGGGGTTTATGGGGGGGATATAGGGGATGAAAGTTTGTCATTTTTGTAGATATCCTAATGAAATTTGGTACAGAGGTGGATTAGAGCTTGGTAACGGACATAGGCTACCTTTCATAGCGAAAAGGGGGGTAGAAGAGGGGAGTAGGGCCATGAGATGAAAGTTAGTCATTTTTGAAGATATCCTGATGAAATTTAATACAGAGATAGATTAAAGCTTGGAAATGAACATAGGCTACCTTTAATCGCGTAAAAGGGGGTTTAAGGGGAGAGGGGGATAGGGGATGAAAGTTTGTCAGTTTTGAAGATATCCTGATGAAATTTGGTAAAAGGATGAATTGGAGTTTGAGAACGGACATATGCTACCGTTTATCGCGAAAATGGTCCCCCCTTTTCACGATAAAAGGGGAGAGTAGGGCCATGAATGTCTTCTATTGTGAAATTTGGTACAGAGATAATTTAAAGCTTGGGAACGAACATAGGCTACCTTTGATCACGAAAAAGGGGGCAGAGGGGGGGATAGCGCCAGGGGATGTTAGTTTGTCAATTTCGAAGATATCCTGATAAAATTGATATAATATAGAGCTCGGCCTGCGCCCCCTCGGGCTACGCGCCCGGGTGCGGCCGCACCCTTGAACCCCCGGTTAAGACGGCCCTGGTACGGCGAAGCCCCTGTGAAACAAAACACAGTACGATTCTGATTCCAACGCTTTCGTTCTGTAAATTTCAACTTCCAGAATATGCCTCATGGACTGCTAGAGACCTTAGTTGTCAATGAGGATTTGAAAGTGAACGTGGAAGCGGATCCATCACAAACCACATCAGATTTAGTTGCAGGCTTCGGTGTGACTGATAAAACAATTTTGAATCATTCGAAACAAAGTGGAAAAGCTTTTCACTTTTGAAAAATCACAGTGGAGAAATCCAATCCAGTTTGGTGGACCAGCGTTGGAGTCATTCACTACACCTTCCTAAGATGTGGTCAGACAATTACGGCAGATCTGTATTGCCAACAATTGTAAACCATGATAAACAGCCGAGATTAGTCAACTGCTCTAGCCCACTGCTGCTTCAGGACAACGCTTGACCACACACTGCACAACAGACGGCGATGAAACTAGAGGAGCTAGGATTGGAATGTCTCCCTCACCCACCATACTCTCCAGACATTGCTTTAACTTCAGTCGTCGGTTACGGTTCAAAGGTCAAGTGATCCTGACGCGCCAGTTTAGCAATTTTTACCCATCCAACGCTGCTAAAGAAGTTTTCACTTCAAAAATAGTTTTTCTGTTTCCATATAAATCGCCACTTTAATATGTAAGGACTTAATATAATTAAACGCATTGCGTCTTAAGAACGTCTCTTCTCTAAAGTTTCCCGAAAGTATCAGCAATTAAGTCCTGGTTCAACACAGAGCTCCCTCGGGACTCATATCATTGTATTATCCGCTATCTAAGCACCGATTATCCTTGTTCATAACGTTATTATTCTCATAATACAACACTGTGTAATTTGCAGCTATTTAACATTCCTTATGAGCTGCCAAATGTGTTCTCGACTGGAGTCGCATTTCGGTAAGCCTTGTGTCAAGAATCACTACGTATATGGGTATTCTCGGAAGGCTCTTCTTCTTAAATATACTTTTTAAATATAAGATGATAATTATACATAATATGAACATTGCATGACATGCACACATTGGCAGTTAAAAGAACAGTATTGACCTTGGCGACAGAATAGGTAACAGTACTATAGTTCAATTATTTTAAAAAGATACAAATCACATTTGTTTCTTAGTGAGGTGACATGTTTAAAAATTCAATTAAATTGGATTAACCGATGAGGATTTCAAACATCTCTGAATTGAATGAAATGAATTAAATTGCATTCACATCAATAGACTAATTCTATCAGATTCCACTGTTGGACATAGGCCTCTCTCAATGTCGGTAGCTTAGTGGTTAAGGGGTCGGCCTTACGATCGAGAGGTCCCGGGTTCGAATCCTGGCCATTACACTACTGACGTGAACCCACTCCTAGCACAAGCAATTTAGCTTAGTTGGAGGGGTTAGAGGGAATATTAGTAATTTCGAAACTTTCGGTTACTAATAATCTTTAAAAAAATATATGTTGGGAGGCTTTTGGCTTAGTGTTTCCACGCTAGTCAGACTGGTTGGTACAGGGTTTTATTTCGAGTTTTCCTTCTCTCTCTGTTATCGTCTCTGTATTTGAGTTTGTCGCTTCTTACGACACCCTTCGGATGAGATGGGGTGGTGATACTTGTATTCTTTCTCCGTCACCAAACGGATTACGGTAACCAACACGGCGATTATTTATCAATTATCAATCAATTAGCTTACTGTAGTCCACAGCTGGACATAGGCCTCTCCCAATGTGCGCCATTTCGTTTGATCCTCCGCCTTCCGCATCCAGTCCGTCCCAGCCACCATTTTCAAGTCATCGGTCCATCTGGCTACGAGGCGTCCTATTGTTCGTTTGCCTTCTCGCGGTCTCCACTCTAGGAATTGTCTGCTCCAACGGCCATCGGTCCTTTGACAGATGTGGCCAGCCCATTGCCACTTCAGCTTGCTTATTCTGCGAGCTATGTCGATAACTTTGGTTCTTTGTCGGATCACCTCGTTTCGAATTTTATCTTTCAGAGAAACTCCAATCATAGCTCGCTCTATATCCCGCTTTATATATTATTTACCAACTGATATTTTTCAATGTAATCTCGTTCTAATGTCCCTTACACCGAATCGTACCCATCTAAGAAGGCGGATTACACGAGGTTATTAATATTAAATAAACTAAGGTTGGGTCAATCTAGTCGATAGCCATTTTGTTTGTGTTTATCGGCGATCTTCCCTTTTCTTAAATAATTAATAAGATATCACTTTTTCGGCAAATGGATTGGCTTGTAATGATATGTATTGGTCGGCTTTTTTGGAAAGTATTTTTAGCCATTGGAAATAACTATGGCACTGACTCTTAACTTTATTACTAACCAGACTCATCATCATTCTTGAATTAGATCCGGTAGTATCCAAGTCCTTCACTTCGGAGTCAGGTCCGCTTAGATATGATGTGGCTTAGTTTTTTCGGATATATTAAGAGCGACTGCCATATGACCTACCAGTCTGAGTTGTGGTTAGTGGGCAATCACTGACAGAGTTGTTGGGGTTGCCCATATAGGCATATGCGTGTATGTCTGACGTTCTGCGAGAGTAAGTACGCAAGGGTGTCTTCCATACAAATTTAGTTATTTAAGGTATCTTATGTAATTTAGCTTAAGTTAATTTTTTAATTGTAATTGGCCATGTACCGTTTTAATCACTACATAGTATAAAACAAAGTCGCTTTCTCTGTCCCTATATCCCTTTGTATGCTTAAATCTTTAAAACTACGCAACGGATTTTGATGCGGTTTTTTTTTCAATAGATAAAGTGATTCAATAGGAAGATTTATATGTATAATACATGTTTAATATAGTAGAGGGTGCAGAGGGAACGGGATCTGACGCCACGCGGGCGGAAAAATATTCGCGGCACGAAGTTCGCCGGGTCAGCTAGTACAGACTATAAACCAAGTGCAGGCTTGAGAGCAGTAGGGTCATTCCTTGTTTCGTGGGATCGGAAATTCTTTTAGTCAAAGCATTGCCCCTGTTAAGGCAAAGATCACGGGTTCAAACCCCGCATAAACCGATAAAAACTTTTAATATTTTAATCAATACGAAAATTCTTATATAAGTCTTCAGGCTTTCACGGCCGGCGTTGCATGTAGAATATACTGCTTCCGGGCTGTTTGGCTGTTTGTTTACTGAAGATGTCGACCGCAGTGATCGACGAAACGTCTGGAACGCAAGTTTCACATAGACCACGGCCAAACAGCCCTGAAGCAGTATATTCTACACGAAAATTCTTAGTTTGGTGATAGTACACATCTACCTATGTACAACAGTGGACCACAATATTGATTATTTGACACCTCTGCCATACACTTCAGGGATTTTAGGCGTGATTATATGTATTTTATTAAATTTTCATTGACATTGAACAAATACATAGAATAAAATAATTATGAAACCCGGTTCCCGTTTTGTGTTCTAAATTTTTTATATTTGCAACACTGGGTTTTATTTATGATTCGGAAATCAACATACTATGCGGCAATCAACCTTGGCTTGCATATGTTGCATAGTGACATGCTTCAGGCGTTGCATGTGATTCTTACATTAGACAGGGGTTAAATGTATTGATAAATTAAACCTGTAGACTTCATAACTTTGCCATAAGTTTTTTTTGTAATATTTACGCGAAAAAGAAAAAAAAAATTATTCCTCACACTGTAGCTTATACACTATATATATGTGACCGCCACCTAGCTTAATAAGCAGTGCAATTAACTGCCTGAATAATATTTAGCCGTAAGGTTTATTACAGTCTTGACGTTTTGTAAGTGCCGTTTTTATGTTTCACAGAATAAATTATTTTTGACTGTGATTTTGACTTTGAGCATTTTATAAACTACTTAGCTGGATAATACTTAGGTCATTCGTAAGATGGGGGCACCACTCCGAATAAAGATAGAAAATTACATAGGTACGTATACTTACGCCTGTAAATCCGCGAGGGGGTAAATAAAGGTTCATAGAAAATTAGCGATAGGTTTATTTAGATTATTGCGCAATCCGACTTGGTTAGGTTTTTTTTTATAACCATGCAGTAAAAGCATTTTCTTAGCAGTTTGTCATCTATCCAAGTCATTTGCCAAGCCGTTTAATCAACTGGCTGAACATCATTCAGGCCGCTATCTGAACGGAGCCGTTTAGTAAAGAGCCTAGGCCTAGGCAGTTCATTGAACAGCTGATAAAGCTTGTTCGCTGCGACATATACATAAAACACCGAGACCAATAAAAATATACATATTTGCAATTAGTGGGAATGGAACTCGGGATCTGACGCCACGCGGGCGGAAAAATATTGGAGGTGCGAAGTTCGCCGGGTCAGCTATAACTAAGTACCCGTTTGAGAGCAGTAGGGACATTCCTTGTTTCGTGGGATCGGAAATTCTTTTAGTCAAAGCATTGCCCCTGTTAAGGCAAAGATCACGGGTTCAAACCCCGCAAAAACCAATAAAAAAATTCATATTTTAATCAATACGAAAATTCTTAGTTCCTAAATTTTTGTTGATAATACACATCTCCCTATGTACAGCAGAGGACCACAATGTTGATTAATTGAAACCTCTGCCATACACTTCAGGGATTTTAGGCGTGATTATATTATGTATTTTTATTAAATTTTCATTGACATTGAACAAATACATAGAATAAAATAATTATGAAACCGTGTTCCCGTTTTGTGTTCTAAATTTTTTGTATTTGCAACACTGGGATTAATTTATGATTCGGATATCAACATACCTACTATGCGGCAATCAACCTTGGCTTGCATGTGTTGCATAGTGACATGCTTCAGGCGTTGCATGTGATTCTTACAATATACAGGGGCTAAATGTACAGATAAATTAAACCTGTAGACTTCATAACATTGCCATAATTTTTTTTTGTAATATTTACGCGAAAAAGAAGAAGAAATTTATTCCTCACACTGTAGCTTATACACTACATATATGTGACCGCCACCTAGCTTAATGAGCAGTGCAATTAACTGCCTGAATGATATTTAGCCGTAAGGTTTATTACAGTCTCGACGTTTTGTAAGTGCCGTTTTTATGTTTCACAGAATAAATTATTTTTGACTGTGATTTTGACTTTGAGCATTTTATAAACTACTTAGCTGGATAATACTTAAGTCATTCGTAAGATGGGGCACCACTCCGAATAAAGATAGAAAATTACATAGGTACGTATACTTACTCCTTTAAATCCCCGAGGGGGTAAATAAAGGTTCATAGAAAATTAGCGATAGGTTTATTTAGATTATTGCGCAATTCGACTTGGTTAGGTTTTTTTTATAACCATGCAGTAAAAGTCATTTTCTTAGCAGTTTGTCATCTATCCAAGTCATTTGCCAAGCCGTTTAATCAACTGGCTGAACATCATTCAGGCCGCTATCTGAACGGAGCCGTTTAGTAAAGAGCCTAGGCCTAGGCAGTTAATTGAACAGCTGATAAAGCTTGTTGGCTGCGACATATACATAAAACACCGAGACCAATAAAAATATGCATATTTGCAATTAGTGGGAATGGAACTCGTGATCGACTTAGCAGTCGAACGCTCTACCTTTGCTCCGCAGAGGTTTTTTTTTTTTTTTTAACGTGTGGAAACCCCCACGGGCTTCACCCCATCGGTGCCGACGATGGGGTGGGCGTGTCGGAATCGGACCGACTAAAACCACACGGTGTCCTTCCCAAGTGTCCATTGCCGGGAACCCCGGGTAAGCCCTCGAAAGGATAACCCCAGGGTTGCCGGCGGACATTGGCCGCCACCGCGGCCTCGCCTGGTGGGGTCGGGTTATATCCCGTCAGTCAGACTATTTTTCATCGTAAGTCGTAAATATTTATATAAATAAAGTGTATTCTTGTTTCAGTGCATTTCATCTTGCGTCATCAAACTACGCGTGAAGAGAAGGAGCGAAACAAAATTATGTAAGTACTTAAATTATCTAATATGATTTTGGTGTGCCTGTGTTTATATTCTCAAAAAAAAAACATAGATAGAGGCACAGAAATATATATTAGGATAAAACGGCCAAACGCAGTGTTCTCCCGCATATCGCACGTGGCGACTTTATTACAGTAAATAAAACTCACGAGAGAAAAGAAATACGTTTATTTTCAAATTTAATTCTCCATTTTTATTCTACAGTTAGAATACGTAACTTCTTCAGTTGATATTTTTAACGATGCGATGTTATCACAAGCTCGTCTTAACAGTACCGAGTAAGCGTTCAAAAGTTCCTGTCTCATAGGAAAGAAATTGATCAAAAAATTACCACGCTTTTCCCGCTAAAATGGCCGTTCTATCTTAATATATATAAATCGGGTGTGCGTTGTTTTATAGACAATTGTTTAATATAATTTCGTATTACAGAAAATGTTTCGCATAATTTTGTTTCATAGAATAATCAATATACAGAATACTTACTTTAAAGAATTTTAAATCATTGAATTTTGTTTCATATAAAGTTAAACATTAGAATAATCATTTCATAGAATATCAAATCAACTATTCTTAATCATTATATTGTTTATTTAATAGAAAACTTATTACAAAGAATGACATATTATCATATATATGGTTTTTATAAACTAAACAATTGATGCGTCTACAAGGTCGACGGAGCCCCGCTAGGCGGGGCTCCTACTTCTGGGTGGTTTATAAAAAAATAACCCCGAAGGCCTAATGCGGGAGCTTCGCTACGCTTCGCTCCCGCATTAGCCTTCTAACCTAATCTATCCGAGTCAGGGTAATCTGAGTCGGGGTGTTAACATTGTAAATGTTACAGTTAAAAATAAAAGTGATTTAGAACATTATAAAGGTGGTTTAATATTCTTTAAAAAATAAATTCTACAGTTTGATAAGTTTGTTAAACAAAAAAATGTGATTAAAAATTCGTTCAATTGTGTTTCTGTGAAATATGTTTCATTGTAGAAAATTGTTTTTGAAACAATAATATTCGAAATAAAAATATAAGAACCCAATATTATATGAAACATTTTCTGTGAAACGAAATTCTATGAAATTTCTTTCTACGAAATAAGGGGCTCCCATATAAATCTCGTGTCACAATGTTTGTCCTCAATGGACTCCTAAACCACTTAACCGATTATAATAAAATTCGCACACCATGTGCAGTTCGATCCAACTTGAGAGATAGGATAGTTTATATCTCAAATTATAGTCCGATTCGCGATAACCGACATCCACGCGGGCGGAGCCGCGGGCGACAGCTAGTCCTAATATATTTCTGTGGGTAGAACCAAACTCCTGAGCCATATTTGTCAGAATTGCTGTGTCAAATAATTATGGCAAAAAAAATTGCACGTCCTTTAAAAATATAGCTGGGACTTGGATAAATGGTCGAGAGATCGGCAGTTCTAAAATGGCCAGATTGCATATTGATGTTCATTTGCAGATAAGAAGGAGACATATGATATGAAGACCATAAAAGGGCCACTTGTTTATTATTTCATTCATATTTAATCTGCAACGTTCTTATTCCAGTGACATTTGCTACTGATGTTGCTACCACAAAAAAAAATAGAGACGAGTCGAATTGTACTTGTGCGGTATTGATTAAAATAAGATTTTGCCATTAACACAGCGTTAATAGGTACTTATTATGTTCTATATACCAATAGTTCATGATTTCCATCTAACAAACCCAAATTTAAAGGAAAATAAAGCGAAAATTACAAATAAGTTTTCTATTTTAATTTTTATTTCAGTATGGCTATTTTGTCTGACATGATTAAAAAAACTGAGTTGTCAGTGTTAGTTCTCAAGTTTGTTTGAATGTTTCTGTAGGTTCTTCTACAGACAAACAAACAGACTGTAGGTTCTGGCATGAAGGCTTTATAATACGACAATGACAATGAAAACACCAAAATGAACGCAAAATATTTAAGTCCCTACTAACATTCAATACGTCACGAATTTGCCACTATGAATGGCTCGTAAATTGAGACCATTTTACGCATTTGCATACAAAACTGTCAAATGAGATGATGTACTCAAATGAAGCTGCACTTTATGATAGTCAAAAGTTACCATTTTACCATTTTAAGTCAAATAAAACACATGATGATCAGTAAATGAACATACAATATGGCATTTTTAGACCTACGGATAACTATATTTTACATTGTCATGTGACTCATATTGAAAGACTTAATTTCACAGCAGTAAAATGCTATAATAATATGCTAGGTAATTGATTACAATAATGGAGTTGTAAAATTTGTTTAAGTAATTAAATGTAATATTTTGTTTTACTTGTATGTATATAGATGTTAGGACACTCGTTTATAGTATAGTCCGCCATTTAAGGAATAACTTGTACTCGACCGAACCCATTTGATACTGTTGCGGAAAACATAATATCATGATTCACGATTTCAGCACAACGCCATCTATCGAGCCACACTTTTTTTTACAACCAGCAAAACATTGACCACCAATCGCCACCAATCAACCTTACTGCAATTGTTCTCAACTTCATCAGTAAAACTTTTCAATGATGCAGCTCATCCTTTATTTACAACTTCGGTTTACGACTGTCAGGGGTTGTTACCCGTCATCAAAGAATTTTATGTTAGTACTTATTGCTGAAAGTGGCTCCCGATGCAATTATTGAGGAGTTGCCTCGTAAAGTTGAGCTGGGAAGTTGTGTTCGGAAAGAATTTTATGTTATTCTAATTTGATCAGTTGGGATAAGCCTTGATAAGGGTTGAAAGGCTTTTATTCTGTGCAACTTTCTTTTGGGCTCTACCTCGATGATCGTATGATGTAGGACCAGAATTGTAGAGATAGAGCAAAATTCGCCTTACGTCTCTTACCTCTTCTCCTATTCTGTTGTAATCTAGCCGTTTCATTGAGTTATGAAATTTAATTACTGTTCTTGTAAACCATAGGAACATTCTTTTTTACTTATGGAACTTAAGGAACATACAAAAATAAAAGAATCCAAATTGGTCGATCCGTTCTCGACTTGGCGCTTACAATATCCATTTTTATTTATAAAAGAAGAACAAGATTACAAAATTGACTTACTTATGGTTGAGTGAATTGAAAAAAAACTATATACCATTGCTGGTATAGTTACTGAACGAAAATGAAAAAGTAAATAATATGTTACCAAAAATAACAGAAAAAGGTACTAAACTGTTTTATAATATATTTCCCAAGGAAGTCTGTACCTCCGTCTTGATAAATAATTCACGATATTCACAGCTGTTTCCGAGGATCCTCATTTCCACGGTCTAAGGAACTAGCACCTGCATATTTAAGTTTGCACGACACTGCGCAAAGAAAACTTGAAGCGAATAATTTTTACCTTCAACTGGTGAAGTTGAAAAGCGTCTGGGGACGACATAGCATGAGTGTACCTCCCGCCGTATATCTTGAACCGAAAATGTGCTCAAAGTACCGGGTGTAAGGGGAACGCTCCCGAAGCCGAAGGCCATGGTAGTACACTATATTATACGTAATATAATATAGTGTACTCGTAGTACTACGGGTACACTATATTATATTGGCATTTTTTTTTCGATTTGGGTAAAAAAAATTTTTCTTTTTTTTTTTACATTTTTTTTTTCGTTTATCTAGCATTATTTATTCTCCAACGTATTAGGAAAGCTCAAGCGCCAAGCGCGTGCTATTTTGTACATAGTGATATATTTTTATGAAATTGCCGTTTCATTGAGGTTCAGTAATACGATGGAGAATAATTAATAATGCAAAAAAAAAAAAACAAAAAAAATCGGCTTCGCGAGCGTTCCCAATACATTCAGTATACTCTTAATGAGCTGTACGCGTTTGTTGGGAGTCTTTTCATCAGCTGAAATCCACCTATAGATTATTTCAAAACAATTCGTGCGCGCCAAAGCCTCCCTTCTCCTGCGACTTAAGTCCTAGAATATATGAGGGGAGGTATGGATAAATTCCTCTTCATTAGCTCGAAGAAACTGCAACTCTGATGGGACTATTACAGCCTACGGGTCAACATTAAAAAAAAACATAGTACAACACAATCCCCTTGGTGACTCCCTCCGCCGGAGCCAGCGGGGCTGGTTGTATCGGACTCGAACCGACTAAATCCGCACGCCGTCATTTATTGCTCGAGGTGAGATAGCCGTTGGCATATCTCTCACACGCACTCCAGACGAGATAGGGCTATCTCCGATTCAAGATGGCGTGTGGCATCCCAATCCCGTGAATAAGCACAAGCACCATGCTAAAGGGATAAGCAGAGATTTATTAACATGTAGATATCGCTACCAAGTTTTTCAGTCTCATGTAGGTAATAACGGAGTAGCATACCTCCTGCAGCACCCACGGGAAGGGATATGGATACTCCTATATTCTACTCTACTAGAAGACGCGCCGAAGATATTGAATTTGAGTTAATAAAACCAATTAATAACAAGAATCATTCAAAAAACTCAAAACCAATAAACAGTATCTTGTAAATCAACTCTATAATATTATTTTAGTACAAATTCTTCGGAATCCTTCAAAGGTGTACAATAACATAACCATTGATTCAACTCTCCTTGAAAAAATACACCTCCAATGAAAATGGAGTTCTTCGAGTTAGTTTAACATAAAATTATTAAAATATGTACATAATTACATGTAGTTTTGATAATACTTTCAGTTAATTATTATCATTAAGTAAACACGTTGTTTATTTATAACAAAGGCTAGTATTAAAAGAAAAAGTTAGGTACTAGAAAGCGATACATAACATAACATAAACTCACACCTATATCCCCGAAGGGGTAGGCAGAGGTGCTAGCACCCACATTTCGCCAGTTTATGTTTAGGCCCCAATGTGGCGAGCCTATTGCCATTAACCAGGCACTTATAAATGAGATAAAATAAATACACACATAACTTCGAAAAGCATCGAAATGTCATTGGTGTGTGCCATCGCAAAACCTGGAATCGAGCCCGAGACCTCGTCTCAGCAGTCCATTACCCATACCACTAGGCTACCTAATATATTCTACTGAAAACTCAGTACGATTGTATATCTCTTTGCAGTAGGGTAATATGATTACGCGCAGTCCGAATAACTTCTATAATACCGAGCAAAACCTACCAACATATCTAACAACCTTATATCAACGGAATAAAGTTCTAATTAGCGTAATTATTTTGAAAAATGGCAGCGAGTAAACTTCAGTACGTCATTCCATCGACAATGAGATTACAAAACAACGAATGTATATTATTGTGACAAGGTTGTATTGTCGTGAAATGTGTATTGGAGTAGTACTGTGTCGTTGAAGGTATTGTAACTGTACAACACGTTCGTGGTTTTGAGCGCGCTCGCCGCGTTTTCGCTCGGACATCGCAGCCTTTGAGGTTATATTTTTAGTGTTGCCTTATTTAGAAATGTTGCTTTATATGCGGGTGTGTACTTTTAACTGTGTAATGAGGCGTGTTTGGGGTCAAAAGCTGTTGTAGGGAGATTAATATATTTTGTGGGTAAAAAAATAAGGTCAAAAAAATATGAAATATAAAATATGATATGATAAAGTAACAGATGATGTTTTTCTAGGCGTAGATATACTTGAAATTTCATTATAGATGACTTATTTTCGTCAGAGCCAAGCTATTCGTCGTCGTTGTGAACTGATTCAAATGGGTGCTGTAAATATCGACATAAATAGCAGTACGCTGCTTTTAATACGGTTTATAAGTATACTTGTCTCTACTCATTTTCTTTCGTTGTTGCTATTGTTTTTCGTCTCTATTACACATTGAGTGTATATATATATATATTGCAAACAAGCCTCTTGCAAGCAATTAGCTTGCAAAACTGCTGACCTGTGTGCTACTTTGCTGCCATAATTAAAAGAAATCCTATACTAATATTATAAATGCGAAAATTTGTAAGAATGGATGGATGGATGTTTTATCAACATCTATGGGAGTCCAATCCAACAACTAACTGCAATGCTTCAATATCGACTTTGTGTTGTGGAGACCAGATGGCAGTCGCTTTACAGAAAATATCAAACTCACCAAATCTGCAGTTAGATTAAGAAAGCGGACCCAAATCTCCAAGTTGAGAGCTTCAGATGTGACTGAGATTACCGCTGAGAAGTTTGAATTACTAAAAATAAACCAATAAAAATAAAGTAAAATAAAATAAAAGTGACTCTAAATTCTTTATTGTATACACACATAACATAGTACAGTAACAGACATAAATACATTGTGATGTACAAAGGCGAGCTTAACTCAGTATTGAGTTTTCTCCCAGCAAACCTTTGGGGATAGAGGAGAAACAGCAACAAAAGGGTAACAAAACAAGTGTACAATGTAGAGCACATTCATAGATTATAGAATACAGAAGTACTAAGAACATACATTCAATACATTAAAAAAAAAAAGAATAATAGCAACCGAGATTATCGAAATTACTAATATTCCCTCTAACCCCTCCAACTAAGCTAAATTACTTGTGCTAGGAGTGGGTTCACGTCGGTAGTGTAATGGCCAGGATTCGAACCCGAGATCTCTCGATCGTAAGGCCGACACCTTAACCACTAAGCTACCGACGCTTCAATATCAATATATTACTTGCATATTGTATTTTTACTCTATTTTTTTTAATCAAATGTTTATAACACTTCTTATTTTTTTACAATAATTTATTGTGCCTACGTAACGTATCATAGGATGCGGGACTCGATAATTTATTTAAATTAGTGAAATGCTAAAAGTTAATCTTCTTCTTCTAAATATATATAACTCAAAGGTGACTGACTGACTGACATAGTGATCTATCAACGCACAGCCCAAACCACTGGACGGATCGGGCTGAAATTTGGCATGCAGGTACATGTCATGACGTGGGCATCCGCTAAGAAAGGATTTGAGATGCAGGCTATATAAGATTAGGAACTTTTCAGTTTAAAATATACGAAGGTGCTTGCAGGGCGAGGTAGCTGAGGTAATAAGGAGTAACGTAGGCTACTTTTATTTTAGAATTTTTTTATGCTCAATAACATTGACTCAACACTAATCGAAAACCGACATCCATACGGGCGGAGCCGCAGGCAACAGCTAGTTTCAGTTATAAAAATAATGACCGGATTAAATTCTCTTATAAGATTCTAATTAGTGACATTTAGTTCAAGACAAAAAAAAATCACCCACACATTTCATCGCTTTACCCAATTAAACAAATTACAAACAACCAAGGAAATAATGACTCACGCATGGCAACACAAGCCCAGAGCGAGACAGCAACTAACAGGTTTGCACACAACTTACGTGTTCTTGACGAAACATCACCGAATATCCAACAGTATTTCATAAAACAATTCGTGTCCTATCTAGTGCTTATTTAATGTAGTGTCCGAAAACAGTGTTCTTTGTAGTGACCCTAGGGGTGAGTGAACTTCGAAAGGCTAGTGCCCTTAAGTACAGCCTCTCATTGGCTGTGCCTTACTGATGTGTACAGTGTTGTGTTGAGTGGATTTGATTCTTACACCACAGGTATAGTAATAATTACTATTGCTATATTTATAACTTTACCCTTATGTTAGACCCTGGAAGTGGTAAAACTACCCCCGTCAGAAATAAAATAACGCCATCTATGAGAGAAATATAGAAAACGGGAATTTTTGTTATAGGATTTTAGTAGGCATTGGATTTTGCATACTTGGATAAAAATTTTGAATCCGAAGAGTTTTTATGATATTTTTTTTTTACTTTATAGTCATAAATGCTCAAGGAGCAAGGAAGCTATCTTATGGTAAGTGGGTACAATAACCTAAAACTGCTAGCATGAAGTACGTTGTTATGTTACCTAGAAGCAGGAAAAGGAGAAGATTATAATAAGATAAGCAACGCAAGGTACTTTTATTCGTATGGATTGAAAGTACCGAAGGGAAGAGTTTTTGTGCTGTCAGTGGAAATAACAAAGGCTATTCCTGCTTTGTCTTGTACACTGACGACACAGAAATTCTCTGTGTAATACAGAGTTTAGAGGCAGCACGAGTGTGACTCCCGTGGTGTTGCACACGTCTATAGGCCACGGTAACCACTTTCAGCATCATCCTTTTAACGTGGTTCCCGGGTGCATCCGGCTTTCACCTCTGAACACTGAGCCGGTAAACGGGTCTTTAATTCTCTTTATCAACTCTATTTTTAACCGATTTCCAAAATGGAGGTCTCAATTCGATCGGTATCTATTTTTTAACTTTTTTTAGTTTTCTTATTTTATAATACCTATTTCATAGTTACGTATCAAATTGGGCAATTTAAAAACTAAAACCTCTCGAAGAGGTTGAAGTTAAAACTGGATTTCATCAATGCTAAACTGAGATTACATTCAAACGCAAGAGCACATAATACTTGGAGCTAACTATGTTTAAATTGAATTTATTAAGTGAGTTTTCATGGATGAAAACCAGCTTAACTTAATTAAAAGAAATAATTTTTGACAGAATTACTTACCAGTTATTGATCCAACTAATCTCTCTTTCGCGTAAAAACTACTGAATGAATTTTAATGAAACTTTACAATAATATAGCTTATACACCAGAATAACACATAGGCTACAATTTATAACGATAACCGACATCCACGCGGGCGTAGCCGCCGGCAAAAGTTAGTTGGTTATACAGGACTCTACGGTTAGGAGGTCAGTGGTAGTCGCTCCTGAAAAAGCCAACTTACTACATGAAACTTTGGACGCCACTAGAAAATCACTATAATGATGTTAGTTACGACATTTTGACTTACTTATCAGTTTTTGACAAAAGGACAGATTTAGTTTGATTTTGTAATACCTAAGTAAAGTTATAGCTAATATCGCCCGTATTGAAATTTAGCAAAAAACGGTTTCTTTCAAGAACCAAGCAGTACGGTGACTCTTTTCTTTGTCACACCATTAACACCTGGAACTCCTTGCCAGCTCACGTGTTTACTTCTTCCTACAGTCCCGGGTCATTTAAACGGGGCGTGAAAAAGCATCTGATGAGGCTTGACGGCCTCATCAGATGCTTTTGAGTGCCACCATTGTTAACATAGTACATATGTGTATGTAATAGTGACTCCCTTTCCCGAGACGTTCCATCAGGCAAGGTGAAGTCAAATTGACGTGTCCTATTTATAAATACAGAAAAAAAGCATCGCGAATCGTAATCTAACTCACAGAACTCCTATCAATCAGCCTGTTACTTTTATCCCCAAAGGGATAGCGGTGCTACGGTTTTCCAATAAAAAGAACATAATTTGGTTCTGACATATTTATGTTCGGGGTACAGTAAAAAAATCTAGGAAATAGTTCCTTGGACATCATTTGAGTTGCAATCTCAATTGCATTCCAAACTTATCCTTTGGGGTCCAGAGTTCGCTCTGTAGTCCTAGGGCTCCAAAGTCTAACTTCTTGTGATGTACCGTATCTAGGCTTTTATGGGTGCCCCATTCCCTAGTAGAGGAAAACCAGAGCCTCTTTTTAAACGTGCGGAAATCCTCACTTATTCCTCGCCTCCAGAGCCAGCGAGGGTGTTTATATCGGACTCAAACCGACCAAATCCGCACGGTCATCTTGGGTTCTAAGTTGCCGGGGGTGAAGTACCCTGTGGCATATATATCCCTTCGGGTGTGAGCTACGATGTCCTTATCATAGCCTAGAGAAAAGAGGGGCGCATATTGCATCACCGTATCGACCTGCTTCTGCTAGGGTGACAGGCGGCTTCACTTTATCAATCAATAATCAGGCTTTTTTTTATACAACTGAGGTGGCATAGCACACGGACCACGTGCACACCAAGGGAGCCACACTTGTACTGCCTACCCTATAAACACAGAGAGTTTCTGTGCCGTCAGTATAGAAGACAGCTAGCATAGCCTTTGGTCGTCCCACAGACAGCACAAAAACTCTCCAGTAAGCTTTGGCTAAACTACTCACCACCGGGAACACAACACGAGGTTATTATGGCCGTGGTATTCTGTAGGCCGGAGGTACTTCCCCAGTCGAACTACTCAATTGGACGGAAATACCGTCGTGTCCAGGTGTACCAGCTTGTTGGTGAGGTTTATTTGCCCCCCAAGGATCTTGCTGGGATCATACACTAATAACATTGAAGTGAATAACTAAAAACTGTAGCCCATAGATAACATTTGTAGCAAATAGTTTTACTCATTAAAAAGTAATTACGTACCGATGTGTAATCTATGTGATGTGGTATTTTACAATTATCCTTTTTAAGTAGGTAGGAGGTAGACAGAAATTATTCCATCTATATTTCGTAAGCTATTTACTTTTGATATAACTGAGGTGGCAGACAAGCATACGACCCACCTGATGGAACTACCGTGGCCTATGGACGTGTGCAACACCAGGGGAGTCACACTTGTGCTGCCGACCCTGTAAGCACAGAGTTTCTGTGCCGTCAGTGTAGAAGACAAAGCAGGAATAGCTTTTGGTCTTCCCACTGACCGTACAATAACTCTCCAGTGAACTCTGGCTACCCTATTCATGGACGGGAATACCGTTTTGTTTTACCTCCTTTATACTTGGTTGGTCCTCTAAGATTTTTAGCTGATTAACGGACAAGGCTTTTGAGGTTAGGGGGTCTAACAGCGTAAAAGCCAGGTTAAACTATTGACATGAAGAGAAGTAGAGTGGTTCCATGGGCGCCAGTGCAGGCTGTAGATGCACCCAGAATTACAGCTCAGATAATGATCCATATTTGCTTGATGGTAGAATCGTGCTTGTGGTGCTTGCTTTAGTGTCTCTCTGATTAGCAGTGTGGGTGGTAGTGAGGTGGGCTGATTTTGGGAATGCAGGCGTGGGCGTGTGGTTACTTATAACCCTAATGACCTAAGGAACTTCGTGTTCCCCACGCCCGAGCGAGCCATTTTGAAATCCGCAGAGAACCCAAGGTCAGGCATGATTTATCGAACTCGTCTGCGCTTCTACTCATCACTCTATTCACTATCTCGCTGCGGATTACCGTATCCGCATATATCCGCAGAATCACGCACCATGAAGAACAGTCTTTAGAGTTCTGAACAAGTCTTTTTTATTCTCGTCCATTTAGTGTTGTATGTTGAACGTTAATTGGAGCTTGCTGTAGGCAGCTAGGCAGGTAATTTACACACATACGTATGCCGTCATTTTTTACTAATGCCCGATTACAAGGTCGATTGAAGATTAACCTCAAAATTGGTGAGGAAACCGCAACGTCATTGCATTTAAGTACTTTCTTGGTCCAAACAATTCTTAGTAATATGTAGGTCAATATTATGACATCAAAGCCCGTATATTAGGATGTCGATTTATTTAAGGGCAGATTGACAGCTTTAATAGATTGTCTAACAATCTGTCCTCAGATAAATTAAGATTCAGATTCGAGAATACGGGCCTAAATCAAACGGCGTGCGTTTTAGTCGTGTTAACGGCGTCGGATCCGACATAACCTCCCTTGCCGGCTTCGGCGTTTTATTGTATCTGTGGAGTTTTAGCTATGATGGTTGGATGTAAGGACCCCATTAAAATACAAGGCTAAGTCAATCTCACCTACAAACTGTTTCATCCACTGATGTATGAAACTCTGGTGCGGATTTTATTCTCGGTTTGGTAGGTCAGACGTCAATAGTTTTTGTATCGATTTGCAGATTAGTTAAGCTTGGTCATATAAACCCTCGATAAAGTATGATATTAATGTTATTCCATAACTACAAAGGCCCTTTATAACAGCCACATTTGTTTTGAATAGTTCTGTAAACATTTACCATGGACAGTGGACGGCTAATGAAAACAAATAAAATGTACTTTCTACCTTGTAATTGTAGTATACATTTCACTTGGGTGAAAATGTGAAACCACATTACAACGAGCTCTTACTCAAACATTATTCATTATAGTCATAATAATTTATCATAATCTAATAACTTCTATAGTGATATATGTTAGTAGTTAGGAGTTAATGTCACTATGAATGACCTACAACTATCACAGGCTATGTAGGTTCTATCAATCAATTAGCCTATTGCAGTTAACTGCTGGAAATAGGCCTCTTCTGATATTAGGAGGCTTTGGTGTACGGTTTCCACGCTGGCCAGACGGTTGGTGTAGGGTTTTATTTCGAGTTTTCTTTCTCTCGCAGTGATATCGTCTGCGTATTTTTCCGTAAGTCGCCTCTTACCCTTTAGTTGAGATGGGGTGATAAATATTATGTCAAATGCCCATGTCGCACCCAGTACATGTTGGGAATGATATAATCAAAGTTGTTGACCACTATATCTACTTAGGTCGGGTGATCCAACTTGGTAGGTCCAAACTCGATAAGAGGTCAGCCGACGAATGCAATTCAGATGGGCAACGTTCGGAAAGCTACGGCATATCTTCTCGTCACCGATACCACAGAGCCTCAAGACAAAGGTCTATAATCAGTGCGTGTTGCCAGTGATGACTTATGGCACCGAGGCGTGGTCGCTAAATATTGGTCTCATTCATAAGGTCAAGGTTGCGCAACGAGCTATGGAGGAGCTATGTTAGGAGTTTCACTGCGTGATAGAATCCGTAATGAGGAAATCCGTAGAAGAACCAAGGTTACCGACATAGCTCTTAGAATAAGCAAATTGAAGTGGCAATGGGCAGGCCATATAGCTCGCAGAACCGATAACCGCTGGGGAGTTAAGGTTCTCGAATGGCGACCGCGAACTGGAAAACGAAGTGTAAGACGGCCCCCCACTCGATGGACCGATGACATTAAAGCGGTCGCAGGAAGTCGGTGGATGGTGAAGGCTCAAGATCGGTCGTCATGGCACTCTTTGGGCTCCCTGTCCGGCAGTGGACGTCTATAGGCTGATAGATAGATAGATAGATAGATAGATATATATTTGTATTCTTTCTCCGTCACTACACGAATACAATGTCATTGTATTGGATCTCACAAATGCTTAGGTACTCGGACACATTAACATCTTACCTTAGCATCTGGGAGTTTTATTAAAACGTGCGGGAAATCCCCACGAATACACCTTCCTCCGGAGCCGGAGGAAGAGGTAATGTCGGACTTAAACCGACTAAACTGCACGCCGTCTGTAGGTCGATGTGCTAGGCTGAAGACGAGGTTGTCATCGACATATCCCTCGCACTCCGGCTGATCCAGTGCCATCCCTCTTGGTCTGGCCCCTACCGTATTATGGTCCATCTCAAGCCGCCATTCCACGGCTCGCGATGTCAGTATGTCACGGACGCGTTCGGGTCAACGCGGACTTCACACCACGGAATGGGGCTCGTCAGTCGTCTGTGATACTGCAGACACCTCGTACCGTGGCAACCAGATATCACATGGCGCAGGCTTTACCCCCAAGGCTCTGGTGAAACCCTCATAAATCTGAAGCACGACTGTAATACCATCAGATTATTTACCTGAATATTTAAATATTTGTTAAATTTTTTAGTATTTGATATTTCGATGCTGTTTCAAGCGCCATGATTACGGATGTATTTGAAGTACTTGTAGCCAGTTGGGCTAACTGTTCGGTAAATGATTAATTGGTTAAGTTACCTAGGCGAAGGTTACCAATGGGATGGGTCTATCACCCATCCCATTGGTAACCTTTAGTGGTGTCACATCGGAACGCTTCCGTGCTTTGGAGGGCATGTTAAAAGTCGGTCCCGGCTGTACACAGTCGTTAGGTCAAGACGGGGGAGGCGTATATATGTGACCTGAAGAACTCTGTCACAGGTTGGCCACTAACACAAAAAGAAGAAGACAGATGTACCTGCTTTGAACGCCGAGTTAGTTGTTATTGGGCAGACCATCGGACATCAAATACTTACTCAAAAAATCCAAAAAAACATGGTAACTAAATATCCCGATGAGGGTTATACTATTAATCTTAATGACCATATTAATTTGAAATAATGCAATTTAACTACCTGAAATTGTCATCAAAATGAAATGCAGACAAGCCAACATATCTTTATTAAGAACCGTCTTAGTTTAAAACCATGTCAATATTCATCAGAATAGTCGTGACTGCAAAAAGTAAAACGACCTTGTAGAACAACTCCTGCGCATAATAACCGTTTTATTGTGTAGTTAGTGGGTACTTCTTCTATATCAGTGTTTCCCAAGTTTCTTTAAAGATTTGTAATAAGGTACAGACGGGCTGGCGACCTGAAAAAGTAGCTGGGACGGACTTTGTCCAGCTGTGGACTGCTACAAACGTGTGGCAGATTGATTGACACCCAGACTTTGATAAATAGACATTTATTTATGCATACAAATTCTTCTTCTACCGTCCGTAACTATCGTCAAAATTCTTTTCTTATTAGAGCCTGCAGAGATTTCAATGAGATCTCGCAGTCTCACAACGAAGTCGACTTATTCAACACCAGCATACCAAAACTTGAAAGGGTTGTGAGCGATGCATTTTTTGAAAGATGAATGAGTAGTATACCTTTTTTTTATGTCTATTGTTTTTGATTTACACCTTGTAATTTTGTACAAGATAATTATGTATTTACTCGTAGAAACCTGTAATTGGCCTTCTTGTGCCTACTTTTAGGTTTTAATTTCACTTTAATAGCTGTAAGTTTTTCTATAAGAATAAAATAAAATTAAAAATAAATAAAAAATAAAATAGAAATTAAACCTACTGACTTAGCGCTCGAACACTCTACCTCAACGCCACCTAGGGGTCCAATTTAGTAACGTTACATTGTGATAACCAATAATTTCTTTTCAATTTGAAACAAAACACCAAGAAAAGGTATTCCTTGTGACAAAACTAACCTATCTTTTCGTGTAAAACTTTAGAAATTTTGAAGGTTTCGTAAGTTTTGACATCACATAATTATGAAAACGTAGTTAAAAACGGAATTAGCCTTTAAACCCATTTAAATTTTAACGTGAATTCTACGTGAAAGGAGTCACGGTATTAACTAGTTCATGCATAAGGAAACACTTGCTACGGTGAGTTGATAGGTGCATTGTACATCGCTCTAGTTGCGTCATCGCTCGTCAACTGCATCTCTATGTATAATTGTCTATACTGACGTGTGTTCATGCATGTTCTAAGACCAGACTTATTAAGACTCTACTATCTGTCTGTCTGTCATTAGAATGTTTATTAAACTATGAATATGAACCGTAATAGTTATCCGTTTGAAATTTTCAAAGGTTACGTAGGTAATTCTGTTGCCGTTTTATGACAACAAATAACTACGTACCTAGACAGAATGGTACGAAAAGCCGCGTACATACATACGAAAAAATGTGTTGCTTTCGAGGATACTCAAAAACTTGGTTCGCACGTGTGTACCACACTAACGAACATCGAACACTCGGTTCGTAAAACATGTTCGCGGCGATCCTCTGTACGTTTCGTATGAACGGTGTTCGAATAGTTTTAATAAATGTTACCCAACAAAACTGTTCGCCACTTGGAAAGGTACAGGCGTTTATTTTTCATACAAAACTGTGTCCCACCATCTAGGATCCGCTTTTAACAATATCTTGTGAATCACTGCAATCACCAAAAATCATTCCGCTACTTCAATATCGACCACTATCACAGAATAAAAATAATAGTACTAATAAACTAATAATAGTACTAATATACTAACAATAGTACTACCTAATACTACTAATAGTACTACGTACGTGCCACGACGAGCACAATTCAAACTATGGTCGCGTCCGTGTTCGGATATGCCGTCTCGACGTACATACGTACATGTTTGATGTTTACGTTATGGTACGTCTACGCGGATGAACGGAATTTGTGTGCGAATCCGATTCCTACTTAGCGGACTTTTTTGGTTGACGATTTTTTTGAAGTGAAAACTTCTTTAGCGGCGTTGGATGGGTAAAAAGTGTTAAACTCGCGTCAGGATCGCTTGACCTTTGGACCGTAACCGACGACTGACGTCATGCAACATTAGCTATAGGCTGTCTGTTTTGCAAGATACCATAAATGGCTTGGTAGCGGTAAGCGCTTTGACTGTAAGTCCTTATGGTCTCAGATAGTACCGGGTTCAAACCTGGCCTTCTGACACTTTTTGTGATTATTATCCTTTTTGTAATTTATTACTAATTGTGATTATTTTTTCTTTTTGTAATTTTTTACTTTTGTTAATTATTTTTTCTTTTTGAAATTTATTAATTTTTCTGACAGAAAATTTGCAGAACATTAGTGATAGGTTATATGATTGGCGCTATATTATAGGTATGGTATGGTATGTTCTTTTTATCTTTTTCTATGTATATAACGAAGAAAGAAACAGTTTTCACTTCTGCCGGCACTCCCAGAGTGCAACCCGTCTTTTTTTTATCTAATTAGTCTTCACTGAAATAGGTACAGTCAGTTACAGTCAGTCAGGTACCTATATCAGTACAGTCAGTTACCTATATCAGTGAAGAGTAATTAGTTATAAGAAGGCTGATAAGAAATCTCTCGGAAGTTAAAGTTTTTTAGTTAGAATTTTCCATTTTTATTCACCTCTTGCCTTCTCATCAAAGTCAAAAATCATTTATTATGAATAGACTAACAAAATAATACGGGTTGTCTTTTATCTACTTTTTGACAAAAAAAATATACCTAACACCTAAAACATTGTAAATCAATCATTATGAAAAGGTATAGGAGACAGGAGTCTACAACGCAGATAAAATTCATCATCATCATCATATCAGCCGCCCACAGTCCACTACTGAACATAGGCCTCTCCCATAGACTTCCAGAACGACCGATTTAAAACAGCCCGCATCCAGCGCTTCCCGGCGACCTTGATGTTAAAAATTAATAATCAACTATTTAATAAAAAGTGCGCGATGTAAACGATATACTCATTATTATATTCTAGTAGATGATATGTAGGAATGTGTTAATGCGAGTGCATGCTTCATGAGTTCATTGGAGGCGCCTGCGCCTTGCAGTGTGTACCTACACTGTACCTACGTTCGTTCTATGATTCACGACAGCGTTTGGTACTTGTTGTATCTAGTACTAAACTGTGAATTGGTCCACAGTTTATTACCAATGATTTATTCGATACTAGTATTAGGCATACGTAATTTGATGGCACAAATCTGTCACAAATTTTGGACGGGTTACCGTGCGCGATTGCGAAAAACCCGTGCATAGTCGGGCAGGGGGGATTGTGGTCGCAGCACTAGTGGGACCGGTGGGTGTCACGCGGTGCTGCGACGACAATTCTCTTTTGGTGAGGCCTTCAAGCTGTGTGCCAATTGTAAACATGGTACTTGTATCAAATATCGCGAAGTAAAGTCAAATTGACGTGTTCTATATAAAAAAATCATTGACGGTCTGTCTGAATAATAATATGCTTCTAAACCACGCCGACCGATTTTGATGAAATTTGGCACAGTAACTTTTGAAAGAATGTTGTGTTAGTTTCTGAGATTAGAACTAAATCCTAAAAGAACCATCTGATGCCCTTCTTGAGTCTTGAATAATTTCAAAACAGAATACTTTGACTGGATTCATCTACTAACATCCTAACATATCCGCCCCCCATGAGCGCGGGCCTGAGGGCGACGGGTGGAGCCGCCCGTCACCCTAGCAGACGCAGGCCACGGCGTAGCAGGACGATGCGCGCCTCCCCACACCGGGGTTGAGTCGGGGACCGCGTGGTCCCCCCTCCCGAGGAGGGCCAGACCGAGAGGGATGGCCCTGGGTCAGCCGGGGTGCGAGGAATATGTCGCATGACAACCTCACCTTCGGCCTAGCACTACGACCCAGAGACGGCGTGCGGTTTAGTCGGTTCGAGTCCGACATCACCTCCCCCTCCGGCTCCGGAGGGGAAGGTATTCGTGGGGATTTCCCGCACATAAATAAAAAAAAACGTCGTAACATATAAATCGTAATTGCGATTAAGTGAAGAATACAAAACGATATAACTAATCCGTGATTCCTATCTTAGTGGGTAGGCAGTAACAGCTTAGAGGGTTCAGTCTGTGTTTATGAAGGTGTGTGGTATTTTATATCTGAGCTTAGGTTGCCGCATGTGGCTTCGTGTGTATGCGACTGTACTCGTATTTGGAGAGAGAAGAGGCTCGTAAATAGAGAGATTGTTTCCAATGAATTTCTCGGCTTTAAGATCTCATTTGGTAAATAGCAGGGTAAATTAGCTGAGACAGACAGACAGACAGATAGGCAGAAAGACAGACAAGCAAACAGACTGACAGATAGACAGACAGGCAGACAGACAGACTGAGGCTCAATAAAGTTAAGTATTACTAACCTGGTTAATCTTTAGTGGATCTGTGTGTATGCCGCGGGTCGCCGCTGATGCTGCACACGTCCATAGGCCACGATAAGCACTTTCCATCAGGTGGGCCGTGTGCTCGTCTACCACCTAAGTGGTATAAAAAAATGATCACAACTCATCTGTGTCTCGAGCACATTAAGCCGTCGGTCCCGGTTGTCATACGAACATCTATGGTAGGCCCGACTCCAATAACTGGTCTAACAACAGAACTTAGGTATCTCCTCTGAATTTGCGAGGTTAAATGGCAGTCGCTTCATTAAAAATATCGAAGTTCAATCGCTCTGTAGCTTTGAAGAAGCCTTAGAGAATCGTAAGCCGAGGGGACAGACACAGGAGATACCCCTCACCATACCGGGGTCGAGTTGGGTTCTCCCATCCGAAGAGGGCCAGATCGAGAAAGATGGCCCTGGGTCAACCGACGTGGAAGGGATATGCACTATAGCTACCCCACCTTCGGCCTTGTACTGCGACCCAGAGACAGCGTCCGGTTTAGTCGATTCGAGTCCGACATAACCTCTCCCTCCGGCTCCGGCGGGGGTGGTATCCGTGGGGATTTCCCGCACGTTAAAAAAAGGGTGTCTTCCTTCAGGCAGCACTTAAAATCCCATCACATCAGGGGGAGACGATATTCTTAGCAAGCCGGGTGCCGGGTCCATCGCGTTGCTGAGTTGGGAACTCGGGACAGTGCCTGGGACTTGCGACCCAAGTGTAGGTTTAGAACCCTTTTGTTGATGTACATCAACACTCATGTTCACTACCCAAGTTCCCCTCCCTGCCTAACCAAATTTGATGCGAACCTACTAGTGCCGCTTTAGACATTCGTCCTAGCAATGAGCTTATTGTAGCTCTCGATAGTCCTTGATCTTTAAGTAGGTTGTAGAGAGACTTTGCTGGTATACCTCTCGCTCCCACTTCTACTGCATACAAATTAGCCACGTAACCGTTTTTGATTAATTCGTTTGTGAGATCATAGTTTTTATTTTTCTTTAGTGTGTGGTCTTTTGGTGTATTTGTTTCCCACGGTACAGTAAGTTCCAAAAGGACCACATATTTAATCGTTTTTGAATAAAGAAATATGTCAGGTCTAGATGACGAACCCCAACATTCTCCGGAATTTGATAGTGCTTTTCATACGTGTCGATTAGAAGAGTTATAAATTCTATGACGTAAAGCGAATACTATACAAACGCAACAGATTGTGTTCGTAACCGTCACTAAGGCATTGTTCTACAACACAATGCCACTGTGTTAAAACATTAACGCGTATGTTCTTGCTCTAATTAACTAGCATTCACTATGAAGATGCTGGTAAAATGAGGAAGAAGGTATCGAGACGATACCGGCATATATCTTGGCCCCAAGTCACGAGAAGAAGTGACGGCACAGAATCTCTGTTCTAATAGGGTCGGCATTGCGAGTGTAACGCCTCTGGTGTTGCACACGTCCATAGGCCACGGTAACCATTCTCCATCTGATGGACCGTGTGCTTGTTTGCCACCTAAGTGGTATAAAAAAAACGAGACCCTGAAGCACGTGAATTGTGTTGATATCGTAAATGTAAGGTGGATTTGAGCTCCTCCGCCGTAGCAACCAGTGTTAGCCTCACAAAAGACACCCAAATAATGCGTACCTAATGCGCTTAAAGAGTACATTTTGTGACGTGATTGGGATCAAAGTATATGCCAGTAACTTATAGAGAGGGACAGAAGGAAAGGAGAAAACCTCACCATGCTGCAAAGAGCAGATTAAGCCATCGGTGACAGTTGCCACAAAAACATTTCTTGCAACCGTTAGGGATAGATGAAACCCTAAACGACACAAACGTCTGAAACTTAAGTACCTACCTCCATATCGTTTTTGGGGTTTGGAGGTATGTGGGAGGTGGCTTCATGGGAAATATTCCCGCTGAGAGAGAGAGCAGTCCCCAACTAAGTGAGGTTTCCAAGCAATGTGAGGCACTTCAAAAAGGGCATAAGAACGTTCTTACAGGGTCCTCTGATATTACAAACGTTCGTAGTCCATACTAACCACTTACCATAAGGTGGGCCTTGTGTCTACCAACTAAGTGGTATAAAAAACCTCGAGAATAACTTATCTTGGCAGTTGGGTATAAAGGCTCAAGGCTCAAGCTAAAAGGGCCAAGGTCCAGCCCAACATTTTTCATTCCGCCATTTTAGTTTAGTTGAAATGTCATTTATTTCATATCATTCATTCCATTTTTTATTGCACACGAGCATAAGGTTATCTGAGGGTGAAGATATTGTTGGGCCAATATTTCGGGGATTTAGATTATAAAACAGTGAAAAAAAAAACACCAATCCGTGGGTGCGGAGTGTAAACGGAAGGGTTCCGACACAATTACATCTTGGTACGCCGAAAATTTGTGAAGCAGTGAGCACGTGCGACATCGTGGAGATTGCTGGTGGACGCTGGGAGCAGTTCAGCGCCGCGACCAGCCATAAATCACTAAACATACAGACAAAAACACACCTCACAATACACACAACCTTGGTTATAATTCCACAGGTGTTCCGTGATGGTAACATTTACAACAGCTAAGTGAACCTTGCTGTAGTTTATATTACATTGATTGACCACGGTAAGGCGCTGCGTTACTAGCAGCCCAAGTTTGGAGTGGCAGACGGGTGTCTGGCTCCAACAGAAAGTAAAGTGAGTAAGTCTTTTAAACATACACACTGAGACATAAATAGATATACCTCAGGACATATTTTTTGGACCTAAAATGTGCTCCATACGCGTGGTACACGTTTCTTGGGTGTCCTTTGAGGATAGTACGCGGTGCTAAGGCGGTGGCTCAAATTCACCAAGCATCATCACCATCATCATCATATCAGACGCACCCACTCCACTGCTGAACATAGGCCTCTCCCATAGACTTCCAGAACGACCGATCTTAAGCAGCCCTCATCCAGCGCTTCCCGGTAACCTTGATAACGTTGTCCTTCCACCTGGCCGTTGGGAGTCCTACACTACGTTTGCCCGTACGCATTCGCCATTCCAGCCCCTCTAGACAAGTGACAGAACGTTTTTGCTCCATCGGCCGTCTGTTCTACGCGCTATGTGAATCGCCCACTGTCACTTCAACGAGCTAATCCTCTGGGCTACGTCGGTTTTCAAGTATATATGTATTATAAAAACAATTCACGCGCGCTAGGGCCTCGTCAGTCCCATGACTTAAGTCTAAAAATGTATCACGATTTATACCCACATGATATGATCACGTTAGAAACGAGTATTTTAATACCCGTGAAAGCCGCTAGACTTCTCTAAGATAGTTCTAAGAAGCTCATTAGACCAGCGAATGCCGGGATCCTTACGATAAGATCTCATAACGGCCTCTTGCAAACCGCATTAGTAGTTAGTTTGTAGTTAATAATAATAATTAATGTAGGCTAAGGCTCTTATGTAAATGACCAGTATTATTAATATGTTTTTAACTGACTTAAAAAACTATGCTACTTTTATGTCGGTAACTTTCTTGCATTTTTTTTACAACTGCGGTGACAGACAAGCACACGGCCCACATGATGGTAAGTGGTTACCGTGACTTATGGACGTGTGCAACACCAGGGGAGTCACACTCGTGCTGCCGACCCTGTAAACACAGAGAGTTTCTGTGCCGTCAGTGTAGAAGGCAAAGCAGGAATAGCCTTTGCTCCTCCAATTAACAGCACAAAACCTCTCCAGTGAGTTTGGGCTACCCTTCTCACCGCTGTGAATAGTTTCGGTTATTATGGCCACGGTATTCTGTAAAGTGGATATACCTCCCCAGTCGGACTTCTCAATTGGACGGTAATACCCTTGTGTCCTACCTTCTACAGCAGCTCCTAAGCGTTTAGATTCTCGCGGTCTCCACTCTAGGAATCGTCTGCTCCAACACTCCTTCGACAGACGTGGCCAGCCCATTGCCACTTCAGCTTGCTATATATTCTGCGAGTTATGTCGGTAACTTTGGTTCTTTGTCGGATGACCTCGTTTCGAATTCTATCCCTCAAAGAATTTCCAGACTTTTAATTTATGGAATCTCCCGGCAATTTTCACGTTTAGGTCAGCTGGACTCATTATTTGGTTCTTTAAATCTTTATAGCTTCACCACGGTAAAACAAAAACAAGAACACAGATCAATGTTTACTGCCGAATGTTTCGATTAATAATTGTCGTAGGTACAAAGCCTTCAATTTAATTCGTCAATTGCGATGTACGACAAATTGCATCAGCGATTATCCGCCGTTGCGACACGCGTGACTTGTACAGGCAGCGCGAAAGTCATCATCATCATTATATCAGCCGCACACAGTCCACTGTTGAACATAGGCCTCTCCTATAGAATTCCAGAACGACTAATCTAAAGCAGCCCGCATCCAGCGCTTCCCGGCGACCTTGATGAGGTTGTCCTTCCACCTGGCCGTTGGGCGTCCTCCAGCACGTCACCTTTAACTCTTCACCTTAGCTTATTCATCTATAGCTACTGTTGTATATTTGTAAGGTAGTCGTGTCTGTACATTAAATATATTAAAAAGACTTAGATTATTATACGTAGAAAGACCCAGACCAATGCAAATAAACATATTCATGCATACAAATATTTGCACTGAGCGGGGATCGAGCCCGCACCTCTTGCGTAGCGGCTGCGTTCACTACCGCCACGCCACAAGGGCTATCGTTTATTCTGTGTTCTATTATGTGGTGATAGACACAAGAATGACTGAACGGATTTAGATGTAATTTCTTTGGGTCGTCCAACTTAACAAACACGTTCTCTACACTTGCTTTTACTGGAACAAAGTGCGAATAATGTTCATCAGGCCAAGCCTTGGCTTCAATAGTATTTTTTTTTAGCATTTTTGTAGTCGACTGTACATCATACGTGCGCAGGAGTTGGCCAATAGTACACGTATTGTGCGCCATCGTTCAAAATAATAGAGATTGTATCACGTCTGTGTAGTGTGTACTAGCTATTAGTGTAACAATACATCGGTCTTAGTTATTATTTTATATATTTTCATAACTTGTATTTTGTTTTAAGATATTTCGCTATGATTACAATAAACGTTTTGTGGCATGAAACTAATAATAAATAAAATATTCTAGAACAATCTACACAGAGGAAGGGTTTATTATTTGCTCTTCAAGAAGGGCATTAGAAGGTTTCTTCCGGGTCGGCAGCGCGAGTGTAAAGCCCCTGGTGTTGCATTCGTCCATAGGCCACGGTAACAACTTTCTATTAGGTGGGCCGTGCGCTTGTCTGCCATCTAAGTGGTATAAAAAAAGGATGCAGATTTACATAATAATTTAGACCTTAGATAATAATTTCAAACCATGAGATAACCACCATAATGAGTTATATTAGTGTAAAATTTTAACAGAACTACTTATCATTATTATTCTCCTCGTGAACTGAAAAGCAACCGAAATATTGGGATCAGGTACCTAAATAACAAAATAATGGCGACAGAATTCGTTAAAATAGTATCATTTCAAAAGTACCTACCTACCAAAAAAGAAGTCTTCGTCCTACAGTAAATCCCAGTCGCATCCGAAGCTTTTCAACTTGGAGTCTGGGGTCCGCTTAACCAGTTCAACTGCGGATTTAGCTCAACTTCGATATTTTCCGTGAAGCGACTGCCCCTTGACCTCCACAATCCAAAGGCGATATCGAAGTATTACAGCTAGACCAGTTGCTACTAAAAATAAAGTGCTAAGAAAAAAGGAAGGTACTTATTTAAAGGCAGTGCCTGAAATCACTTCTGACAGGAATGTATGTGTCGCCGCCAACTACCTAGCTTAATCAGCCGTTCAACTAACTGCCTAGGCAGTTACCTAAATGGCGCCATTCAATTAACGGCCTGAATGGTGTTCAGCCATTAAACGCCTAGGCAAATAGCTTGGATCAATGACGTTTAATTAAACAGTTAGAAAAATTACTTATTTCTACATGGTTATAAAAAAGGGACGGGTTGCACTTTGGAAGTGCCGGCAAAAGTGAAAACTTTTTCTTTCTTTCTTTCTTCGTTATATACATAGAAAAAGATAAAAAGAACTAAACATACCATACCATACCTATAATATAGCGCCAATCATAGAACCTATCACAAATTTTCTGCAAATTTTCCGTCGGAAGAAATTAATAAATTACAAAAAGAAAATATAATCACAAATAGTAATAATTTACAAAAATAAAAAATAATCACAAAAAGTAATAAATTACAAAAAGAAAAAATAATCACAATAAGTAATAAATTACAAAAAGAAAAAAATAATCACAAGAATTATCAGAAGGCCAGGTATGAACCCGGTACTATCCGAAACCATAGGGACTTACAGTCGAAGCGCTTACTGCTAAGCCACGAAGCTATTTATCGTATCTTGCAATATAGACAGTCTGTAGCTAATGTTGTATGACGTCAGTCGTCGGTTACGGTTCAAAGGTCAAGCGATCCTGACGCGATTTTAACACTTTTCACCCATCCAACGCCGCTAAAGAAGTTTTCACTTCAAAAATAACCTAGCCTACCCAAGTCGAATTGCGCAGCTATCACAATAAAACTATCACTAATTTTCTGTGAATACACCTCTGTCTACCCCCTCGGGGATTTACAGGTGTAAGTATATGTATGTAATTTTCTATCTTATTTCGAGGTAGTACCCCATCCCACGATTGGCCTAAGCATTAGCCAGCCAGGTTATTAAATGATGTAATAAACAAGACGGCTGAATATCATTCAGGCTGTTAATTGAATGGCGGCGTTTAGTTAACTGCCTAGGCAGTTAATTGGACGGCTGATTAAGCTAGTTGGCGGCTGCTAAGCTAATGACATGTTGCGTCGACTGACCGACACCAAGTAATTAAGACAAGGGCAGGCAGAGGATGGCACATCTACGCAAGCCAGTAGTCCCCCGGCCCTTCCCAGTAATATAATATATGGCATTGAGTCCGGTCCGGAGTCAAGTCAGTCGAATCAGGACAACACGTGCTGGGCTTTATTCTGTGTAAAACATTCCTTCAAGAACTAAGTGGTTGGGTGACTCTTTCCTATGCCGCACTATTAAGACCTGGAATTCCTTGCCAGCTTACGTTTTTTTTTTATACCACTGTGGTGGCAGATAAGCACGTAGTGCACCTGATGGAAAGTGGTTACCGTGGCCTATGGACGTGTGTGACACCAGCGGAATTTTTTTTATGTGCGGGAAATCCCCGCGGATACCCCACTCCTTTAGTTTTTCCACTGAGAGCTCAAAAACTCTCTAGTAAGCTCACGTGTTTCCTTCTTCCTACAGTCCCGGGTCCTTTAAGCGGGGCGTGAAAAACATCTGATGAGGCCGTCAAGCTGAGTGCCGCCATTGTTAATATGGTACATGTTTGTAATGATGACCCTCTTTCCTGAGACTTTGCCTTCAGCTTGCCATCATCAAGTCAGATTGACGTGTGCCAAATAAAAAAAAACCATGAGGGCGTTCCTTGGGCCCACGTATAGTATAGTGTGCCATTACCAGGTTGTACAGTGTATCAACCTTAAATACTTAATTGATATTAAAACACCATTTAAAACCAATAAAACATAACTCTCTACTTAAGAATATTTCAAAATTTTATCAACACCGCGTAAAACATCCACCCTCACTCAAATATAAACCTTAACACGCAAACTTAAAGTTAACATTCATTTAAAACTCTGTTAATGATGATGTATCACCTATCTTTAAGCCCCAGAGCAATCAACAACTTCCCAATTTAATTTCAACCTTGTTTTTTTACTAAATAGAGTTGAGTTTACTATGAGTATGGTGTTTATAGTTGATCATTTATGGAACCAGTTTTGATACACATTCCAGTGCAAGCGGATGGAGTAAACGGTACTTACTATGTACATAGATAGTTGTAGGCACTGAGGTCTCGGGTTTGAGGTCTAGTTTTTCTACAAGATATAGCTATTAGTTGGCGCTTGGGAACTTTACGAGAGTAAACACATACAGGAGATATTGAACAGAGTTGCGAAGCTGATTGACGAGGAAAGCTATAGTGCAGGATCATTGTCAGCTGGCGTGAAAAAGCATCTGATGAGGCCGTCAAGCTGATTGCCACCATTGTTAACATGGTACGAGTATGTAATGGTGACCCTCTTTCCTGAGACTCTGCCTTCAGCTTATCATCAGGCGAGGGGAAGTCAAATTGACGTGTCCTATAAAAATAAAACTTTTTTCCATTACAACACAGCTTCAGCGGTACACAAGGAGGTTTTAATGCATTTTTTTTTCTCTACATAATCTGTGTACGAGTCGTAACGCGCAAGCGTGGAGCAATTTTCAATTTAGGGGCTCTAAACTTTTCTGTGCTTTTAAGCAAATTATATTTATTATTTCATGAGATTAGATATAGTAGTGTATGAAACTGCACATGATTTTGTCTTAAAACACTCGTGTGAAAAATTCGCCTACGGCTAATTTTTTTAACTCACACTCGTATTCTCGCAGACATCATGGCTTAATTTCGTGATCTCAAAGTATGCCACGGGTGAGGCCGGGCTAGCCGATGGCTAGTCGACTAATATATAGGTAATTGCACAGTCTATCGAACTGTTAATATCACCTAAAAAACGATATCAACTAGTAGTCACATTCCCACAATATTACGACATGCATACAATGGTTGTTGCAACTTGTGTCCGAATGTTTTTGTATATGAATTACTCTGGTTTGTTTACTGAAGACGTCCCCGGTGCAGGATGGCATTTGACGAAACAAATAGCAAAGAATTATATAACAAGTACTCAGTTTAAAATAGTAATCAGCTTTTCATTTGAAACGCCAACTGAAGATGTCGACCGCTGTGATCGACCAAACGTCTCGAACGCAAGTTTCATATGGTCCACGGCCACATAAACGGGTATTTGCGTATAGTTATAAGAATGTTCTTTTTCTATAAACTGTATTGCTACTGTTTTTTATACTGTACTTAAAGAAAGGACAAATTATTTAAAGCATGACAGAGGTCGAAACATTGTGTCACACCACAAATCGTATAGGTTTAATAGTGGCATTATTGTAAAAAATCATTGTTTGATTCTGTTTCTTTTATAATAAATAAAAAAAGAGCTTTCTGGTACAGTCTTCTCTTGATTGGGGGGGGGGGGGGGGGGGGTGATACAAGGAACATGACTTCTCCTAAAATACTCAAAAGTCTTCTAAAAAGTAATTTTCTGAAACTTCTAGCTGCCACTGCGCCTGTTTTTCTTTCGGGGTTGGTAGGTCAAATGCAAATCAGGAATGCAGAGCTCCGAAAACAATGTCCTAGAATTTTTATTTATTTACTGCGATTTATAACACTTCAAATATTCGTTACCTGTTGCAGGTTCATAGCTATTGGTATTTTTTATTACAATGATTTACTCACGTTCGACGTTATCATTGATCTGACGTCACGACCTGTTGCATTCGGTGACCCGCAGTCTTCCAAGGCCTTATTTGTATTCGATAGGAGTCCTATGGATGTAGAATCTTGTAAACATGCACAGACTGGCCAGAAAGGCTAATTTTATATAACAACAGATTCATAACTTGTTGACAGGTTGTAAAATGCGCTCCTTGTTTTTTTTTAAATAGGACACATCAATTTGACTTCACTTCACCTGATGGTAAGCTGAAGGCAAAGTCTTAGAAAAGAGGGTTACCATTACATACACGTACCATGTTAACAATGGTGGCACTCAGCTTGACGGCCTCATCAAAAGAGGATTGTCGTCGCAGCACCGTGTGACACCCATCGGTCCCACTAGTGCTGCGACCACAATCCCCCCTGCCCGGCTATGCACTTGCTGACCCCTGAACGCAATCCAACCGAGATTGGATTACTATGAAGGGTTTTTCGCAATCATGCACGGTAGTACCCACCCGGCTGAAATTTGTGACAATTTTTAGTTTTTGCTTGTGCAAATTTCTTTTTTTTTTGTGTCTTTTTTTTGTGCCATCAAATTTCTACCACCAGTCAGGGTAATCTGTACAGCCCACTTATATGGCCGTATTAGGTGGGCTGTATACTTGTCTGCTACCTAAGTAGTATATAAAAAAGTTATAGGAATATACAGACAGATATATACAGCCCAGACTCAGCTTCGGATGCATGGCTCGAGTCAAGAATAGTGCCCGGAATACGGTAATAGGCTCACCCCTATTACATGGGACGGAATACGATGTATAATATTAGTGTTAATTCATCTCTGCCTAACCGTCCGGGGATAAAAGCGTGATTATATGTGTGTATGTATAAGGTAGGCGGCAATCTATAATGCGACAGTCTGCCAGGGCGTCCAGCTGTTTTGAATCTTTACTTTTTTTGCTTTTGCAATTTCCTATTCCTCTTGGTTCCCTGTAGAGTATAATTTGGGCCATGCCTTCTCTTCCCATGTAGTGTCGTACAAGGCGATTAAGGGATAGAGCTGATTAACTTTAACATCAGACAGATATGTACAGCCCATACTCAGCCTCAGATGCATGGCTCGACTCAACAATAGTGCCCGGAATACGGCAATAAGCTCACCTACTATTACGTGGGACCGAATACAGATTGGTGAAATGTGGGTGTTAATTCACCTCTGCCTAACCCTCCGGGGATAAAGGCGTGATTACATATAATTTCCGATGGCTGCTGAAAAGCAACAGAAACGTTGAGATCATAAATAATACTATTTCAATGGGCAACATTTACACAAACTTTCGACGGTATCATAAAATTACCTTAGCTATCTTTGTTCAGATTCTTCAAGATTTGAGCAGGCAATCAATTCGCATCTCTTAACAAAAGCACTCTATTAAATTCCAATGCAATTTCTTTGACTTCTTGTAATTTATTTTTTAAACACGTTTCACAGAACAATTCTGCCCTCTTTCAGCTTATATAAAGCATTCTCCATTACCCTATTTCCATAACTCTCAAATAAAATTTTACAAAATGGCTTGCTAAGACGGGTTCTGCCTCTAAGCCTCGCAGGGTTTTCTGTGAGGGTTCTAAAAGAGTGTACAGTGGAGACGCATTTTTCATTTTTACGGGCGTATTCGCGAAGTACTTTCTTGCGTAGCATAGTAAATAAGTTTTACTTCCCAAGGCCCAAAGGCACATTGGTTGCTCACGTTTATGTAAGGGTATTAACCTTTTTTATCGACGTAAAGAGGTACGGAAGTCGTATTGTAAATTTTTCATACAATATGTAAATCGTCTTAGGGATCTTCAAACTGTGTTGTGTTTACTTTCTTAGCCTATATAGATGTTGAAATATCTTCGTCACTGTAGGTCAAAATGGTTGGTATTGCGGCAGTGTGAGATTTATCAGCCACACATAGTCCACTGCTGAACATAGGCCTCTCCTATAGACTTCCAGAACGACAGATCTAAAGCAGCCAGCATCCAGATTTTTTCAGTAGTTCTGTAGAAATTCGACTTAACTTGGCTAGAGTTTGCTGACTATTTTTTTGAAGTGAAAACTTCTTTAGCGACGTTGGATGGGTAAAAATTGTTAAACTTGCGTCAGGATCGTTTGACTTTTGAACCGTAACCGACGACTGACGTCATACAACATTAGCTAAAGAGAAAGACTGTCTATTTTGCAAGATACGATAAATAGCATAGTGGCTTAACGGTTAGCGGTTCGACTGTAAGTCCTTATGGTTTCAGATATTACCAGGTTCAAACCTGGGCTTCTGGCACTTTTTGTGATTATTTTTCTTTTTGTAATTGATTACTTTTTGTGATTATTTTTTCTTTTTGTAATTTATTACTTTTTGTGATTATTTTTTCTTTTTGTAATTTACTACTTTTTGTGATTGATTATTTTTTCTTTTTGCAATTTATTAATTTCTTCTGACAGAAAATTAGCAGAAAATTAGTGATAGGTTCTATGATTGGCGCTATATTATAGGTATGGTATGGAATGGTATGGTATGGTATGGTATGTTCTTTTTATTTTTTAACGAAGAAAGAAAGAAAAACTTTTCACTTAAAAAATAAAGACGGGTTGCACTCTGGGAGTGCCGGCGCACTCCCAGAGTGCAACCCGTCTTTATTTTTTTATAAGAATATTAGCAACCGAAATTATCGAAATTACTAATATACCCTCTAACCCCTCCGACTAATATAAATTGCTTGCGCTAGGAGTGAGTTCACGTCGGTAGTGTAATGGCCTGAATTCGAACCCGGGACCTCTCGATCGTAAGGTCGACTCCTTAACCGCTAACCGCTTTTACTGACTATAATTCTTAAAGTGTTTGACATAGCCATAGCCCAATAGCACCAATATCTGCAGCCAGTGAAATAAGTAGTCGTCAGTTTATCTGAATGGTGGGTGTCATATCGTTTGCTGATTCATTCTTCATTCTAGGAATTACTTACTAGAATAAAATTAAAGTTTTAGTTGGTTACTTAGTTGTTAACCAGCCTATTGGTACTTCAGTTCTTTTATTTCTCAAATACCACAAGTCATAACAGGCAGGCCGCAATATTCGCAACCATTCAAAGCAGGCCACATCAAAATACGAGTATAAAAGTACTAGCTGACCCGGCGTACTTCGTACCGATAATATTTTTCCGCCCGCGTAGCGTCAAATCCCGTTCCCGCTGCAACCTCTACTATATTAAACATGTATTATACATATAAATCTTCCTATTGAATTACTTTATCTATTGAAAAAAACCGCATCAAAATCCGTTGCGTAGTTTTAAAGATTTAAGCATACAAAGATATATATGGACAGAGAAAGCGACTTTGTTTTATACTATGCAGTGATTCAACAAATCTATGTAGCTTTATACTGTTGACATTACATTACACCTCTTTTATAATTTGCAGCTGATACTACAAACATACCTATATATTACAAACAAACCTATGTGTTACATACATATATATTCAGGATTTTGAACTTCAGGATTCCGTACTTCCGGATTTTGTACTTTCGATATTATGTACTTCGGGATTTTGTACTTTCGGTATTATAAGCTTCGGGATTTTGATATGTAACCTTTCCTTCACATATACATAGTTATATAATAGTAATTGATCTGCTCCTATTTCTTTGTGCGTTATCGCAAGAAAACCAACAGAACATGCGGTGTCCACGAGCTCGCTTCGTTCGCTCCCACGCATCATAATTTCACTCATAATGTTGGGGTGTATGTTAAGAGTCACCGTTGAATGACCGAAATCGTCATGGCAAGGACAAATAACGGACATTTACCAAAATATTTGGTGGATGTTACTAGTGTATCTTAACATACATTGCATTTTTGACAATCACAGTAACATATAATGCGTAGTATCTGAGTGTTATGGTTATGAATGCCAAGTAATAATTGTTTGAATTCAGTGATTTGGGATGTGGCAACATTGGTTATTACTTGAGTGTGTTTAGTTGTCAGTTGACAATGACATTTGATGTAAATGATTTCGTTGGCGATCCGAGCGGAGAGCAGCTCACTTTTGAACTAGACGCGGCGCGAAGTGGTCAGGTCAAGACAACTAACCTCACTGCATTCTATCAGTTTGTGATTTATTCTAAGTCTAGTTTAAATCCTAAAATATTCTAAGCATCCTTTGTGATTTCGTGTAACAAAGTTAGTGTTTTAACGAAGTATAGTGTACTGGGCTGTTACCCACATTGATTTGCGAAATAACTTTACATCTGATTACCCTCTGATTTAGCTGTAAAAGAATCTTATGTGATGTCGATTTGACCCTTCTGAGCTATCGGGAAAGGGAAAGGCGGAGGTGTATTGACATCCACAGTCGGTCACCTAAAATTTCTTGTCGCACGTAATAGGAGGCGAGCCTATTCCCGTTAAGCACCACTTTTTCATGGGCCCTTATGCTTGCTATTTGATGAAGAATAGCCCTATTCCTCGTCTTCTAGATACAACACCCACAAGAAAAGATAGGATGTACTTATTCTACTCCAGCAGAAACGGAAATAAAACACTTAATATATCCAAATGTGTCTTTAAAACCTATTAAGAATTATGACAGTTGGATGCGTATTGGCTTAATAGCGGGACCAGCTTGCAACGCGAGGGTGGAATTTTATGACGAAATTAGATTACTGCGATCCAATCCAGTTTGCGAGATATACAGTCTACGTATAAAGGGGTTTATTGAATCAAAATCTGTTATAAACTGGTTACGTTGTATTAAAACTTCCCTAATAAAAAGGAATACCAAATTTAGTTTCTATATAACACACAAATACGTGTAGTGCGGCAGGCCGTTAATTGAATGGCGCCGTTTAGTTAACTGCCTAGGCAGTTAATTGGACGGCTGATTAAGCTAGTTGGCGGCGACATATATACGATTAAACTTTTCGACTGTACGTGGAGGAAAGTACTCTAAATACTGAAGATATCGAATTTCACTCCAAGGAATCATTACCTTACTTTTATAAAGAAACAAAACTTTAATCAAAGATTTCCAAAAAAATTGCTTCTATAACAGGCTGAAATCCGAAAAAATAACATCCTGTATTTTATACCATCAGCCGATTGGGTCAATCATAAGGATGAAATCTCAGTAACAAACATGGTTGATTCAATGAAGGGAAATCCATGAAAACTAAACTTATAAAAATTCTGACCTTTAAAAATGTTTCAGGGTTTCTTGACAAAAGATGTACCTAAATAATCTTATTTGCAACACAGCATGTTAACAAACAAAAATCATCAGACACACCATAGGTATAACTCATTTAAACCCCTTTTTCAAGATGGCGGCTGTTGCACTGTATGTGTTGCAACCCAACAAACTTGGATTTAATTCTAAACTGACCCCCTTGATACATAAAACAGAAAATTGCATCCTCTGATAAATGCACGCTTAGCCCAAAAAAATTAACATTTCAATGGACTATCCTACACAAGTGACAATTTGTATTTTGACATTTATGACGTTTACAGCCATCAACATATGTCAATCGTTGTTCTAGAGTACGAGCCTTAAATATCAAATGCAGTTAGGTAATCAAACTTACCACCAGTTCACGTCATGTATAATTAAATAACATTCAAAACGTTAATATTAATCGTGGAATGTTCATTCTTAGTCGCAATAATGTATTCAGAAGCAACAATGTGTCTGACTCATGATGCTTGCTCAACCACGGGCAGAATATTAATTGCGATACGAATAGCGCGTACGACTTCGTATGGATGAAGTATGGTGTCTTGGATCAAGGTGGTTCGATGTGAAGCTTCTTATGGCATGTTATAGAACGTTTAGATGGCATCCCTGATGTCTATATAGTGTTGACCATCGATATTTTAAAAACATTTAATTTAATCAATAAAAAAATCACTGAACCGGGATGCGATTCGATTTTGGGACATTAGCAGTTATTTTATCCTTTTTTTATACCACTGAGGTGGCAGACAAGTACAAGGCCCACCGGATAGAAAGTGGTTACCGTGGCCTATGGACGTGTGCAACACCAGGAGTCACACTCGTGCTGCCGACCCTGTAAACACAGAGAGTTTTTGTGCCGTCAGCTTAGAAGACATAGCAGGAATAGCCTTTGGTCTTCACACTTACAGCACAAAAACTCTCCAGTGAGCTCTGGCTACCCTACTCACCGCCAGGAACACAACACGAGGTTATTATGGCCGCGGTATTCCGTAGGGCGGAGGTATTTCCCCAGTCGGACTGCTCAATTGGAATCCTATCCTTCTATCCTACTTAATATTATAAATATTATATTTTGTGAAGATTTTTGTTATTCAATTATGCTCCAAATTCCAGCCTGATTCGTTCAACCTGACGGTTGAATGAATCAGGCTGGAATTTGGTACGAGGATAGATTACAGACTTGAATGTCACATAGGCGTTTTATCCCGGGAATAAGTTCTTGCGGGTTGTTAAAACTGTATCAAAATTCCACGTGGTTGACGCCGTGGAACAGCTAGTGACTAATAACTCGACGGACGTACGGAGTAGGTAACCCGTTCACTTTAAAGTTGAAGACTCCCAAGTTGAAGCTTTCCGGAAATACAGAGTTACGCAGGGCGTTCCACTCCTCGGCAACACTCTTAATGTATTGTATATTGCTGAACCGTTTCGTGCGCAGGTATGAGTGGAATGTCGATTGGTATGCTTTTCTCTCGAAATGTAGTGATTTTTACCGTTATATTCACGTTGCTGTTTTCTTTGTCATCAGTATCGGACATCGGCCACAACATCATCCAAGATGCATTCCTCATCGCAGTGGAGGAGCAGGCGAGGCAGCGCTTGCAGCGGCTGTCGGCGCTCAAGCGGATCACTCCCGTCGACATGTCCAAACTCTCTGTAGAGGTAAGCTCTGAGACTATCCCACATCATCGTCATCACTGTGTTGTCTTCAGTGGCATCTGAGGCTGTTCGAAGAGCGGGGAACGCTTGCTGCTGCGATTCCCTCTGAATAGGCTTATGAAAATTGGCCCTGCTTTTGTGGGGCTGACTGCCATTTGACCCTAGATTGTGCCCAGGCAATAGAAAAATTTACAGCCAGAATGCGAGCGAAGTAGTGTAGAAAAGCCGTAATTTAATTCTTGTTGCTAAAAGCTTGCACTTTAGTACACGAGCTCCGCTCGCCTGCGTTCCAAAATTTGAACATCTTGGCTTTCTCAGGAGTCACTATCGTCTGAAAATCCAATCTCGAAAGGAAAGCCTACGCCAGGGCCTCGTCCCTAATATTCTATTTTCTTATAGACCTCCAATACTCACCAAGAGTGTAAAGTATTGGAGGTCCCACAGGTTAACCAGTCACATAAAAGATCTCAAAAGTTAGTTGGTCAATAGTCAGTGATGTTTGTGTAAAGGAATGACGAAATGTGCAAAATTGTCCAGGGATTACACTAGACTGCATACTCAACGTCAATTTACAGTGATCCACTTAGTGTCGAGGTTGTAAGCGACGATCTGTGTACATTTCGTCTTGTTAAATGCCTGATTCGCAATGCAACAGGTGGAACTGCGAAAGAGCCAGCTATACTCAATAACACTCGTATTCCACCACCAAATTTTCAATGTTGAGTTTTGCAAGTCTGATAAAACGCATGGACCAAAATAAAACTTATTCGGCTGGATATCTTCAGTTGACATCCGTTGAACTAAGTAATTTCTTGTACTTAGTTCAACGGATACTGGCTGCGGCAGGCTGCGTACTTATCTGCCACCTAGGCAGACAAGCACACAGCCCACCTGATGGAAAGTGTTTTTTTTTTAATTTTTTTTTATTCATTAGACATTTACATAAGTCTACAACAATATAAGCAGACCATAAATCACAAAGATTTGCCCGGAATGCTAAGTTACAAGAAGAATTCATTAGGCTAAGGATAATAATTAAGAAAGAATAGAAAAGAATGTGTCTAAATACACAAATCAAAATAGATCGATTTAAAAAAAATGGTCTATGGACGTGTGCAACACCAGGGGCGTCACACTCGCGCTACCGACCCTCTTAGAACAGAGAGCCTCTGTGTCGTCAGTGTAGAATACAAAGTAGGAAAAGCCTTTGATCTTCCCACTGACAGCACAAAACTTCTCCAGTGAGCTCCTTAAATACTGAGTTTCTTAGGTTTTTATAATATTTATTGAGTTTAATTCAACTTAATCTCGGTTTCCATCATAGGTGAACTTCACTCTTAAGTCTTGTAGAGGAATTACCTATAGTTACCCTCGAAAGTAACTCAGTATACATTAAAATAAAAATCAACATCATAAAGGCATTGGGTCCTTCTCCTCAGAGCCCAGGGTCTGCCTTTCGGCTTTTATACCTTCACTTCGGACGGTCGTGAAAACTGATGTGCAATTCTCTAAGCGAACAACGCCGAGCACAGCGCTGGGACAGGCTTGATAGACGTTGTCATTGGTCAGGCTGGGTGTCGTCACTGGACATCGACCAATGACCATCTCTATTAAGGCTGTGCTTAGAGAATTATACAGTTGAAATATATCAAGACAAATAATTGCATATTTTGTCGATCTTCAGAGAATAAATTTAACATTTTTCAATGTTTCTTGTATGTTGTAATGTATTGTTATTACTGAAGTAAGTATTTTTAAGATTCTTAAATTTAGCTTTTTTTATTGTAAGTTTAAACGGCCGAAAAATAATTAGGTATTAATCTATTGAATGAATAATATTTCATCAATTTTATAGAAGGTGAAAAATATGAAGAGAAGTTTTATTAAATTGTTGTCATATCATAAAATACTATAATTGTGAACAGTAAAGAATATCTTATCTTATCTAAAACTATTTTTTATTTTTTTAAATCCCTCAAATTCATTAAAACTATTACCATTACAGAACTGGCAGGTTGCTGCAATACCACATATTATATCCCTTATAATTTTCTATGAAAAGTTACTTATAGTGAAATTACACTGTAATTAAATGGTATTGTGTGGACATTGATTACAATAATTTTCTCGCTGTAAACTGTTGTGTAATAGACGGTGACGTCATGGTTGTAACTTGTTCTATTCGACATGCCTTGGTGAACAAGTAATGATAGAATTAGGTATAACTATCACATTTACGTTATATATTTAGTTAAAAAAAACTACTAGGTGTCTTTTTGTACCAGCGGTTTATTTAGGACACATCAATGTAGTGATGTGACTCAGAAAAAAGTAGACTCTGCACTGGTAACGTTCAATTTAGTTTTGTTAAACTTTAAACACCTTATTTTAATAAAACATTTTTTTAAAACACGTCTTGCCATCTTTTTCTGTAATTTGTTTGTTACGCACACTGCTATCCTCTCTTTCACTCATTCGCTGCGTTCGGATACGCATTCAAAACAATCCCAAATCAATTTGACCTCACTTTGCCTGATGGTAAGCTCAAAGCAAAGTCTCAGGAAAGAGGTTCATCATTACAAACACGTACTATGTTAACAATGGTTGCACTGACTTTGAAAGCCTCTTCAGATGCTATTTCACGCCCCGCTAGAAGGACCCGGAACTGTACGAAGAAGGCAACACGTGAGCTGGCAATCCGCTAGGCAAACCGTACAGGGCACAGGGTCAGCTGAGGTGCAAGCGAAATGCCTTATCAGATAACCTATACTTCAGTAACTGACGGGTGGAGCCGCTCGTTACCCTAGCAGAAGCATGCCATGGCGGCGGCGCCCATCGTAGGACGATGCACCCCCCCCATACCGGGGGCGAGTCGGGGACCGCATGGTCCCCCCTCCCGAGGAGGGCCAGACCGAGAGGAATGGCCCTGGGTTCAGCCGGGGTGCGAGGAATATGTCACGATACAACCTCATGCGGCGTGCGGTTTAGTCGGTTCGAGTCCAACATAACCTCCCCCTTTGGCTCCGATGGGAGGGGGGTATCCGTGGGGATTTCCCGCACACAAAAAAAAAACCCCCATTAACTAAAACCCGAGATGGATGCGGTTTTAATCGGTGCGAATCTTTACTCTCTCATAACCACCCTCTATGGCGGACGGGTGTTGTGGCATCAGTACCTACCAAAAAAGGTACTTGTCTAGATACCAAGTGACAATTTTTAGAGCGTTTCATATTCATCCGATATATGATATCGGTGTCGGACGCCGATAGCCGACATCCGATAGCCGACATCTTTTGCTGTTTTCACATTTATCCGATAAAATCGGCGCGACACGGCCTTTCGCTTGAAAGTAATTTAAATTTTAGTCTCTTTGTGATCCGATATCGGGCCAAAACAGTGGTGGACAATGTGAAAGAGAGATACATATATGTATATGAGTGTATATGTCATATAAAAATCAATGCCACTTTTCTTTGTAATTTTATAACTCAGGAACGGGCTCACCTATCCAAACCAAATGCTTAGGCTTTGTTCGGACTATTTAGAAGATGGTTTATGTGAACTTTGTACAAAATCAGTCGAGCGGTTAAATCCATGCGGGCGGAGCCGCGGGCAAAAGTTAGAATGTCGTACTATCGGATCTCGGACAATGTGAAAACGCTCCTAGGGTCCCTTTATGATCTCTTCAACATTTAATGAATCCAGTCGGAGTTGGGGAGGTGTGACTCCAGTAAGAACTTCGTTTATTTGGTTTTTATAGACGCAACTGCTGGTTGATCCACAAACCTAAGAGAGAAACTCACATCCTCCATCAATAAACAAGCGCACGAACTTGCAGATGAACTTGTTTTGGGCTCCGAGCCAAGGACTGTTTTTGAGAACAATGTGCCTATTTCTTATATCCCATTCAGATGGCAGATAAGCACACGGCTCACCTTATTGAAAGCCGTTACCGTGGCTAATGGACGTGAACAACAAAAGGCGTGTCACACTTGTACTGCCGACACTTTAATAACATTCGAATGCCTTTCTTGAATTGTGGTTCCTAACAAAATAATGAGACATCCTTCCTCAGACGATGCGGCAGTCCGTTCCAACGGACTCTTTCGCATATGCATATATATATAGTAATAAACAAGTAAATACAATAGACGCGCGACTTGGCCTGCATTCTGCATTCAGTCCAACACTTCACTCAGGATAAGGCCACTTGTGAGATTTGTGGCCCAAAGTATAGGATGCAGCGGGCACTATTTTCATGAAATACCTACAGCTGTTGATTTGGCTCATCGTTGGAAAAGTTCGATTAAGATCGACTGGGTTCGCTTTGTAGAGCGTTATCTCTTTTGCACACTGGAATGACAGTTTGGTACCTAAAGTAACTGCTATGTTTCGCACCATAGGTATGTGCGGTGACCCGGTGGACGAAATAAAGAGAGAGAACGAAAAAATATGAGTTGAGAGCAAATGAGAAACCGTCGCGAGCGTAGAATAGAATGATGAATGTATGGGTTAACACGTCAGGGAGGTCGCGATGGTATTTCCGTCCAATTGAGTAGTCCAACTGGGGAAGTAACTCCGCCCTACAGAATACAGTAGCCATAAAAAACTCGTGTTGTGTTCCCGGCGGTGAGTAAGGTAGCCAGAGCTCACTGGAGAGTTTTTGTGCCGTCAGTGGGAAGACCAAAGGAGGAAGCTTTGTCTTCTACACTGACGGCACAGAAACTCTCTGTGTTTACAGGGTCGGCAACACGAGTGTGACTCCCCTGGTGTTGCACACGTCGTTAAGCCATGGTAACCACTTTTCATTAGGTGGACCGTATGTATGTCTGCCATCTCAGTGGTACAAAAAAAAAATACAACTCGTTTAGGGGGGCAGATCTGACGTATATCCCCAAGGCGCGGTACATCGGTTACAGTCAAACTATATTATTTATATTTCACGAATCAAATATAGAAACTACCTATTAAAACAGCCTTGCCAAAGTAGTTAGTATGTAAAGCACTCACTTAGTCCAGTGCAGGTAATAAATTAGTTTGACCAATAGGAAACTGCAATGACCTGCATACAGCCTAACTTCTTTATAGATGGTTGGTCTCCAACAGTAAACCGCATAATCAGTAAAAATATAGCTAAATGACATCAATTGGGTATTTGACTGACTAGTCAAATTAGTTACTTTTTACTAAACGTCAAAACGGTGAGTTATTAGCAAAATTGTATGAAACATTTATTTCTGACGTCATAATATTTAATAGTCAAATCACTTACTATTAAAGTTTGTCTGGTTGATTAAAAATAAATAAGAACGATTAAATAAGAATCGAAACTACTGTGTTCTCTCTTTTACTATTCTTAAATTAATGAGTTTAGCTAAATAATTTATTTTAACTACAAATATCTAAACTAATCGCCTATTACACTTCAATTTTTTTTTTAAATTTATGACACGTATAAAATATTACGAGAATACCGTTTTTGACATTTGGGAGATTAAAATTAAATCGATACTGAATTTGAAACGGACTTATATTATGAGAATTGGCTTTCTGGAATGAGTTTAGATATTCCTTTAGCTCTAAAACTTGTCATAAAATAATGAAAGATAAAATATTTATTTTGAGGATAATAGTAGTTTATGATACTGTTGCATAATAAGAGTTCTTATAACACGAGTGTGTTTTAAAAAAACGAGCCGTAGGCGAGTTTTTTTATTGTATCACACGAGTGTTATAAGACCAAGTTATGTACAGTGTCATACACTACTTTATCTACTCTCATACTATAATACATAAACTAATTTATTTTACAAACAAAACCAAACTTTGTTTAATATAAATGTAAAAAAAAAAGTTGAAGCCAAGCCAAGGCGCAAACATCGATTGCGCATGCGCGTTTCTTTTTTTTTTTCTTCCGAATCGGCCGTTTTCTTTTTATGTAGAGGTTCAGTCCAGATGGATGTTGTATAGGTGTATCGTTATGATTAAAAAGCTATTTTATGATATAGATGTCCATACAAGACCTGTATCGTAATAAAACTTTTTTTTTGGCCTGTGCGTAATGTTTGTCATAAGAGTTTTGATTTCAATTTTATAATCTTTGTATTATAGTATCAGAGTAGATAAAAAATATAGCTAAATGACATCAATTGGGTATTTGACTGACTAGTCAAATTAGTTACTTTTTACTAAACGTCAAAACGGTAAGTTATTAGCAAAATTGTATGAAACATTTATTTCTAACGTCATAATATTTAATAGTCAAATCACTTACTATTAAAGTTTGTCTGGTTGATTAAAAATAAATAAGAACGATTAAATTAGAATCGAAGCAACTGTGTTCTCTCTTTTACTATTCTTAAATTAATGAGTTTAGCTAAATAATTTATTTTAACTACAAATATCTAAACTAATTGCCTATTGCACTTCAATTTTTTTTACGATTTATGACACGTATAAAATATTACGAGAATACCGTTTTTGACATTTGGGAGATTAAAATTAAATCGATACTGAATTTGAAACGGACTTATATTATGAGAATTGGCTTTCTAGAATGAGTTTAGATATTCCTTTAGCTCTAAAACTTGTCATAAAATAATGAAAGGTAAAATATTTATTTTGAGGATAAACGTAAGTTATTTAATTATACACTGAATTAAACAAAATACATACCATTACAATGACGGTACTCATGGTACAAAACCAAATAATCGGTACCTCCTCTCACTCGTACCAAACTGCAGATCGTTTGTACCTTCATACCAGACCATTCGTTTCTTTCATTCGCGAAGCACTCTTTATATACTAGCTTCATCCCTCTGGGTGCTGGGGGCTAGGCAGATCAATTCAATATTATTCCCATTCAACTTATTTATAGGCTCACTTTTTTCGGAATACCAGCTTCTGATTTACTTTACTTTAAATGGGGATTTCATTTAGACTTTTTTATATTAAGGCATATGTATAAAAACTATTGAAACCCATACTAACCCATAGTGTTTCTTACACTAATGCTTTAGGCACAGAATAATTAATAGTACTAACGTACAGAAGAATCACTGCGCAAGAAGATTTAATTAATTCCAGTCTTGCTTCGACGCAATACGGTGGAATTCAGCTCGCACAACATTAAGTACCTACTCATATTTTTATTCACCTTAACTTGCTTCTCTTTCTATCGCGTGCCTCTTATCTCTTCTTACGCTGTTAGGGTTGCCTTCTTGTGAAGGATTGAATATTTGATTACCATTCCAGTTAAGTACCGGTTACTATTTTTCTATTTATGTGAAAAATGACAAGTCGTTTAAAAAGAAGGAACTTGGAACTGCAGAAATTACGTAGGGTAGGTATCGTCAGTGGTACCTATCTACCTATAGTCAGCGCGCGATGCACGTCAAGGACACTCGAAACTAGAAAAATACGGCAAGGCGGGTGACGACGGAGTACGTTGACCCCGATGGGTCCGATCCAATAACCCTCCCAATACAAAAATCTAGCTGGCTAGGCACCTAGGTACTTCGTGGTCTACCTTTAAAATAAGTAGTTTTTGTCTAGATACGCATTCTGAGCAGTAGTAGTGGTAGGTTGGATTATGGGTAGGTAGGTAGGTACCTTAAAATTTTAAGATTTATATATTTGGCAAATTTACTTTTCAGCATCTACGGGAAGCGAGAAAAAAGATAGATCCGGTATATTTATATTCGTATTCAAACAGCCGAACGCCACACAATATCGTCTGTCATTATATTCTTTTCTTGTCCATTCTTAGGTAGGTACCTACTTTAAGTAGGCAGTAGGCACGATCAAGAGAGAAAAAAATAATGTTTTTATAAAATCCCAGCAGCGTTCACACGAGCGCGCGCGTGACACTCGACTAATTTTAAATTCGGTCGGCCGGATACTTCGCTGTCGGTATATAACGGATGTACTGCGCGGAGTGAACCACGCCAGCTTTAGGTCGTCAAATTGATTGCACCCCGTCTGGTGGTAGCTGGGGGGGGGGGGGTACCTTTTCATATAAAGTTGTATGAAAAGGTGTATACTTACAGAAGTAGCCTACCATGAAACAAACATCCGAAGTTTCGGACCAATTAGTCAGTAGGTACCATAAAACGCATTTATCCCGAACCAGCCGGGTGGGTACCACCTTGCACACTTGCGAAAAACCCTCCATAGTAATCCAATCTCAGTTACATTGCGTTCAGGTGTCAGCAAGTGCATATCCGGCCAGGGGGGATTGCCGTCGCAGCACTAGCTGCAACGACAATCTTCTTTTGATGAGGCCGTCAAGCTGAGTGCCACCATTGTTAGCACGGTACGTGTACGTAATGGTGACCCTTTTTCCTAAGAGTTTGCCTTCAGCTTACCATCAGGCGAAGTGAAGTAAAATTGACGTGTCCCATATATAAAAAAGTTTGGATTTAAACCCTACCAGATAAAATTGGGAGTATTTTCGTGCAATGTTCTTCAGTTTTCGTACATACCCAAAGTATATGATATCTCCCCCGGGATTCGAACGCGCAACCTCTTGATCTCATATCTAACATCATACCCAGCTACAATAGCCACGCTTGCTTATTTTTTCATCCTACCTTTTTTAGATTACACTTTCAAAATTTCTCTAAAATAAAAATAAAAAGTAACTCTAACTATCCCACTTACGCAAAACTTACGTGTGAAGTAACCAACATGGCTAACACGTTTTTTTTTTTCATGAAAACAAAAACACAAGAGCATACATTTCGCATTTAAAAAACGTTTCTCACAAAATAGTTACGCTATTAAATACCTAGTTACCAGTGTTGCCACATTAAATGCCTCCACTTGAGGGGTTTCACGTGAAATGTGCTCATATAAGTGGTGTTTTTGCTACTAATTGGGGTCGCCCTCACTGCATATATTGTTCTATTAAAAAAAAACCATAGTGTCAGCGCATCATCTGCTATGCATATTATTTCGGTTTTTTAATGCGAACCTCTTTAAGATGGCGCCTCGGGCAACTTTAAAACTGTGACATGAGTGTCATATTGACCCAAGTTTTTTACCATCCAGCGGAGTGTAGTCAAAAAATGCATCATGGAAACCGCTTCGTTCGCGCTCCAATCCCAGTTGCATCAATTTTTTTGTGGTTTGTAGCCCATTTCCGCTTTCTCCTATATGGAAGTAAATGATGTCCAACCTCCTAAGTAACTTCGTATTCAACTCCTTCCGTCAATCAACAAGTAAAGATGGGTTTTGATCCCAAAGACCTTGGCTTAAGGGCCCCCATAATTTTACCGCGTGGTTCCCGGCAGAATAGAATTTGGGCCACCCCTTTTCTTCCCATGTGGTGTCGTACAAGGCGACTAAGGAATAGGGCTGATTAACTTCAACATCAGACAGATATGTACAGCCCAGACTCAGTCTCAGATGCATGGCTCGAGTCAACAATAGTGCCCGGAATACGGCAATAGACTCACCCCCTATTACGTGGGACCGAATACAGATTGGTGAAATGTGGGTGTCAATTCACTTCTGCCTAACCCTGCGGGGATAAAGGCGTGATTGTATGTATGTATGTATAATTTTACCTAACATATTTTAATGTCTTCCAATTTTAGTCTCGCACTCGACATCATTCTCATAGCGATTACCCAGTTGCATCCAAAATTTACATTCTGTCAGGTGCAGTGACTGACAAATTGGCTTGGGTCCTTAGATGAATTAAAAAAGATTTTTTTTAATTCATCCAAACTTGGGTCTCAAAGTTGTTGGGAAGGTCCTGTATATCCAATTTAAATAAAACTAGATTCAAATCAACTTAATGCTTACTCAAGCTCTAATGCCTTCCGTAAGCATGTTTTCCTTAACTTATGAAATAGGCACAAGATATATCTGTCACTAATACCCTTCACCGAAGCCTGTTTCTGGGAATGAATCATAAACCGGCCGGAGAGTATACAACGGCTACGACTCATTGATTCTGAAGTGGCAACTGTAGATTACGCGTGTTGACGATATGCATACCTACGGCGGGCAAACCACGGAAAATATAACGAATTCTATGATTAAATAATAAATTATTCGAATTACTGATAGACCCGTAAAGGCGCCCACTCACTAACAGTTTACCGGACGACGGCCGGACGATATAAATCTGTCAGTTAATCGCAATAACTCACACACTCACAGTTTCGTTAACGATTTTGGACTGACGACTAATACGATCCCATAGTGTGTGGCCGCCGAACGATTCCGGACAGTTCTAAGCCGGACAGTCCTAGGCCGTCAGGGCGAACGAGCACAACGGGCCTGTCGATCGACGTTTCGTGTCAGTTTTTACTAAGATTTTATTCATTTTTTGTACATACTCGTCTATATTTCTTATGCACATAGTCCATAAGGTTCAAAATAGCTAACACCTATTTCCCACAATGATTAGCACGTACTTATATAAGAATAACGTAGTCCAAGCTATTTTCAACCTTATTGACATCACAACAAATCTAGTTTTTTTTCTTATATTCGTGATCAGCAGCATTTATTTATGCGAAAAAACATGTAATTAAGAAAATGTCAACAAGGTCGAAAATCGCTTGCACTGTTTCGTACTCTCTATGTAACTGATATAAGACCATTACCGGCAGGCGATCGTACGACCTAAAACTGACGACTCACAAGTGCTAGTGTGTGGTCGCAAAACTGACAACAGGGAATTGCCGGCGGGCCAAAATCGCTTTAGTGTGTGGGCGCTATCGGCTAAGGACTGCAGGCCGCCGGACAGATCAGGAACTGCAGGCGGACTGCAGGCGGACTGTTAGTGAGTGGGCGCCTTAAAATACTCCAAACACTATTCTTTTTAGTTTCACGGGCATCTTGATATAGATCATAAGATGCTCGTGAGACTGAAATGCTCTGCATGCCGTTATAATAAAAACGGAACCAATGCAGAGACTTCCAAATGATAAAAAAACGAAAAGGAATCATCCCAATTTTGCCAGAATAAAATTAATCTCTGTTGTATCGCACAGATTGCTACAGATATTTTTGACGTAGAATAGAGAGCAAAGTCCAGACCAGAATGCAAATTTCGGATGCGATGCAACAGAGATTAATTCTGACATAATTGGGATGATATATATTCGTTTCACATCCTATAACATACACATATTGACAGTATAAATATTATCAAAAATAAAACTATTTTTTATTGTAAATAAATAACAATATTTACATTAGCTTATTCACATATAACACATATATCAGTCCGTTATTTTCCGATGCATTTTGTGAGAATTACTACTACTATATAGTCTTCAAATCTGCGAACTTCTAATTTAATTTAACATCTATTAAAATTTTGTGACAGTCCTTCTCAATACTTAGTTGGATTGTTAGTTTCGACTGTAACTACAAAAAACAGGAAATCTATTTATTTGGTATACAATACAGCTGTTTAATTACACCATTCTTATTTAGTCTCTATATTAAGAGCGAATGTTTACAGCCTCATTGTCAACAGCTGGTTATTGGACCTTGACTGGGCTTTCAAATAACGGAACGAAAACATACACCGAACAAATTGGTGATATATTGGATCAAAGGCGGGACTGAGGCATATGAAATGTTTTTTATAACAGCAAAAGTGAAGGGTTGGTTGTATTCCCTGAGAGAAGGTAGGCATCAAGTGTTGTCTAGCTTGTACCCTAATAAAAAAAAACTCTTAGGGGGGGAACCTAGGAAGTCGATGGGAATTTAGGGAGACTAAAGGATGTACCTTTCTGACAGCCTCCGTGGCGTAGCGAACGCGGCCGCTGCGCAGCAGCCGCGGGTTCGATACCCGCTCAGTGCAAATATTTGTATGCATGAATATGGGAATTTGCCTCGGAGAGCACGTTAATCCGTCGGTCCCGCTTGTAATACAACATCTATGGCAGTCGTTACGGGTAGTTGGAGACCTCAAAATCCAACAACTGGTCTAGCTGCAATGCTTTGATATTACCTTTGGGGGACTGCCATCTAACCTCCTTAAAGGTCAGATAGGAGTCGCTTCACGGAAAATATCGAAGTTTAGCTAAATCCGCAGTTAGACTGATAAAAAGCGGACCCCAGACTCCAAGTTGAAAAGCTTCGGAAGCGACTGGGATTAACGATAGGATTAAGAAGAAAAGATGTATCTTTCCTCTAAGTAATGCCTCCTAAATGGGTAAAATCTTCATCATACTGCTAATTACCTGGAATCCTTTTTTTTGGATGCTGAAGTACAATCCAAAAACATCCTAGGCGAAGGCGGGACGGGCCACTAGTGATTTATAAAACCAATTCACTTCTGAAAGAGACTCAAGTTTTTTAAACCCCATTGAAAATTATGAGTTAATTTTGAACATCTTATACCCATAATTTTAAGCCTTCATTATTAAGGTTTTAATTTGAGTCTTTTCTTAACATCGGGGCACAAAACTGAAGGAATTAATTAAATTTATTCAAAGCTTTAAAAACTTGCTCTTTCTTTTAAGAAAGCGTAATTGTTTAAGTCCTTTAAACTTAAAAAACTGCTGTTTCATTGCGCTGGGACTTACATATCGTGACGCGCATGGACAGAAACAGACATACAGAGTAGCAGTCGTCGCTGTGACGTAATATTACGTACAGTCAGCATCAAATTTATCTTGACAAACAAAGTACTCTAAATGATCTTAAAGCGTTGTTTTCCCCTGTTGCTGTTGACTGATTGTTGTAATATTTAGTACACACCTTTAGTTCGGACAATAGTACAATTTAAATCAATAAAAAAAGTCTGATTTGCTTTTAATACCCTGGTATTATTATAATTTTGAAGCTATGTCGTCAAGGGCCTTCTGACGCTGACTGTTCTTATGTAATTTCTTATCTATTCTTACCTCTGAAATAGTAATTCTAGAGATACCATTCAATTCTCGCCAGGAGAGGTCCACTAAGTACTTATAACACGCTCTCAACAGATTGCCCCCATTTTCGCCTCGGTCTAAGGCTGAGATTCAGAGACGAGTCTAAGCTTGAACTTACGCTTCCATCTGTGAAAATCAACGGCTTACCCTTAAATTTGTATTCAGAGACGTTCGGAACACGACTTAAACTTAGCGTAAACTAAGATAAGCCAAGTAGTCAATATCGACTACTTAAGACGGAACTAGCGCCACCAAGTGGGCTAAGGTGTAATTAATATCGACAATAGTTATCTGTGATTAAAAAGTTGTCAAGTCTGAATAAACTTCATCATTTAATCGCGCGCGTGCCTTTATTTTCTCTTTTACATTGTTAAATTACGTATTAGCATCATAAAATGGAAAATATCGAAGATATTTCTTCATTCTTTACAGAGGTTGTTACATGAATAAAATTTTGTATTTATTGCGATCCTGCTTCAATTTTTATTTACGCCTGGCTACACAGTTTCATGAAAACCGTAACTCACCGATGAACGTTTTGCTTTTAAAAATGGCCATAGAGAAGAGAGTGTAAACTTAGCTAAGACCGACGTAAGTTTGACAGGGACTGTGTCTTTGAATAAGAAATTTGAAGTTGCGCTTAGCCACGACTTGGCTTAGACCGGTCTTCACCCGTCTTATGTTCATGTCTCTGAATCTCAGCCTAAGGATCACGGAATTAAAGGAAGACGGAAAACTAAATAAACAAGTTGACAAAGTTTTATCACGATCGGCTTAACGTTACGACAGTGCATGAAATACGAATGGACAAACATAAATTTTTATATATCAGACATGCTCGAGCAATATGAATTGTTAACAAAACCATATATGAAATTAAAAGGATAATCTAGTTTTTTTTTTTTTTTTTTAATTTATTAACATTTTACAATTTGATAAAACAAACAATAATTTCATAGCAAGAAAAAACCACTAAGGTTTGTACTATTGCTAGTTAGTTCTCTGAGTTTCTTGCTGATATCTTCTCAGTAGAACCAACTTACCGAACCAGCGAAAGAATCATTTTCTAATGATTTATTTAGTTTCTTTATTATTCTATAATTATCCCTCAACATACTTAATTATAATATTTTGACGTAAATATGTGCTCTTTATACACCTAAACTGAATAAACGAAATTGATTCTTTGATTTGCTATTGTAACTGTTTGATTACTACAAAAACTTAAGTGTTGTATGATCTAGCACTAATGCTGGGAAAGGCATACAATCCGCTTACCGTCAGACATGCCATATAAGTGTGATGATAATGATGATTATGAGCTCCAGTTCCTGGTACAGTAAAAAATTGTGTGAATGACAATAAATACACATACGGTATACTGGTAATCTAAGCTAAAATATTCACAACATACGAAAATAAATTTAGTAAATATAAATATCTGCAGGGGCATTATTCTGAGTGACATCGAGTTTTAAACGCAGAAGTGACGTGAGAAGAAGTTTGATTACAATTAGTTAACAAAGAAGAGAGAACTGGCGTAAAACTAGATCAACTAATTCTTAAAAAATTGCGTAATTATAAAACGTTTTGTCACTCAGAATTAGGGGCCTGGTATCGTACGATATCTCCGGTGCGGTTTTCTAGTACCGACATAGTGGCTCCGAAGTTGACTATACAAGAATGATAGCTGGATATGGTTTGCTGGGCTAACCACAACGAGAAAAAATGCCGTGAAAATGCAACCTAAGGAACAAAACTCAGTAGTTTAACGTTCCCAGCAGATGTACTAATAGTTCCCTTTAGAAGTTCTTACAAAATCTTCTTTTAGGGTTTTGAAAACTGAACCTTCTTCCCCTAGCAACTATAACCTAAAGATATTACATGGTTAGCTATTGCAGATACCTATGAATTTCCATCATGTAGCAAAATTCTTCTGATCAGAAGTAATTTACAGATTCGATCTGTTGTAGATTAATATCATAGAGAAATATCCGCAGGCGAATTAAATACATAATTACCTATCATCTTAGAACTCCCCAAAGAATTGTTTATCCACGACAATCTTTCTTTCTCTCTTTTTTCAAACTAATAAACATATCTCTTGTTTCCAGCTAAACCGTCGAAAAAGAGTGCCACCAGAAAATAGACAGGAATTGAACGGATACATCGCCAATTCAACAGTCTACGTCACATCCATCAACGAGAACGGTGCTATAGAGAGCAAGCCCACAATCTCATCCCCAAAAGCCCAACCGAAGTCCCTCCAAGCCAAACCAGCCCCCGTCATTGCCAACGGAATAGATAAGAAGAAAGAATCTATCATAGAAGAAGATAAAATCGAGCCGGAGAAACACGAAGGTGACGTTAAAGTTAGTGAAAAGATTATAGTGCATTGTGAAAGTGATAGTGGTGAAAGAGATATTAGTGACGCATACAGTGTGGCTAGGGAGCATCTTCATAACGGTAGAAGTGAGAAGCTGATTGGAGAACAGCCTGATCTTAGGATCAGGGCTACTGCTATTATTGAGAATAATAAACTAACGCCTGGAGAGAATCGGTAAGTTTTAGTGGATAGAATTGATGATACTGTACTGCATAACATACATAAGCATATAACTATCAATACGGACAACATTGTCTGACTAACTTTGTCCGTAATATGGACTAGCCAAGGTGCTTATCAACTAAAATATTTTCATTTTAAACTTACAATATTTATTTAGGAAACACATAATTCCTCCATAATGCTGGCCTACGGTAACAAATCTCCAAAATATTGACAGCATTGTCACGTTTATGGCAATACTTACTCCCTGTGCTTTTTCAGCCAGCCTTCTGGTTTCAAAAGTAGTTGATCACTCGTTTCACAATCATTCTAAAGATGTCGACCGCAGTGATCGACGAAACGTCTGGAACGCAAGTTTCACATCGACCACGGCCAAACAGCCCGGAAACAGTATATTCTACATGCAACGCCGGCCGTGAAAGCCTGAAGACTTATATTCTAAAGATATTGCGAGTCCTAAGACCCCATTACCCTTACGTTTGACGTCTAAACAGCACAAACAAATTATCACCATAAGTATCAATCATCTTAGCGCGGTTCCCAGTTGCATCCCAGACTTTCAACTCAGAGCCCGGTGACCGCTTACTCCTTCTCATCCTTTTAAAGAAAGAAAGAAAGAAAACATTTTTATTACGCACAGACATGCAGAATATTAGGAAATTACAAAACTAAACAAGTAACAAAAAGTTCTTCATTCTCAAAAACGTTTTGCGCACGACCATGCAGAATAACGGCTGCCTCTATGCTGTCCGCTTTGCAGTGCAGGCGGAACAGCGCTGCAGTGCATTTCTCTAAGCTCTCAGCATTGCTGCAGTGCTGGCCTCAGCGCTAAGGGTAAATTTAGTATTCTCTAGATCTAGTTTTGACGTGTACACAATGCACAGATCACCAGTCATACGGCCTTTGAAATAACACAAATTGTTAAATTTAATAAATAAATTGAAAGTAATAATTCTTAGACAAACAAATTGTTTTAAGAATTTAAAAAATATCACTATAAAATTTTTTGAACCCACTAAACTATATTTAATACTCAGTCGAGATTTCTCGATTATGATTATTCAGACATTTTCTTCCCAACCTAACTTAGCCCGCCACTAGCACGATTGTGATTGGTCGACTTCAGTCCGCCTGCAGCACAGCCTTAAATCCGTCTTGAAATAGATTTTCATTGGTCAATTCTCATCTCGCCCTGCAGCACAGCGTTGATTCAGCGCTTCGTTCGCATTAGTTCCATGATGGTACTACTACGCTGTTTTTGAAGTGAAAACTTCTTTAGCGGCGTTGGATGGGTGTAAAATGTTAAGGAAGCGTCAGGATTAGTTGACCTTTGAACCGTAACCGACGACTGACGTCATACAAGATTGGGTACAGACTATCTATTTTGCAAGTTACGATAGATAGCGTCGTAGCTTAAACGGTAAGCACTTCGACTGTAAGTCCTTATAGTTTCAGATAGTGTCGGGTTCAAACCACCTGGCCTTCTGAAACTTTTTGTGATTATTTTTTCTTTTTGTAATTTATTACTTTTTATGATTATTTTTTCTTTTTGTAATTTATTACTTTTTATGATTATTTTTTCTTTCTGTAATTTATTACTTTTTGTGATTATTTTTTCTTTTCATAATTTATTAATTTCTTCTGACAGAAAATTAGCAGAAAATAAGTGATAGGTTCTATGATTAGCGCTATATTATAGGTATGGTATGGTACGTTCTTTTTTATATTTTTCTATGTATATAACGAAGAAAGAAAAAAGAAAATATTTTCACTTCTGCCGGCACTCCCAGAGTGCAACCCGTCTTTTTTTTACATAGGGCACGTCTATTTGACTTTACCTCGTCTGATGGTAAGCTGAAGGCAAAGTCTCAAGGAAAGAGGGCCAACATTATATACACGTGCCATGTTAACAATGGTGGCACTCAGCTCGACGGCCTCATCAGAGGCTTTTTCACGCCCCACTTAAAGGACCCGGACTGTAGGAAGAGGGAAACACGTGAGGAATTCCAGGTCTTAATGGTGCGACAAAGGAAAGAGTCACCGAACCGCTTGGTTCTTGAAGGAATGTTCTGCACCGTATTGGGATGACATCTTAGTCCTACACGTGTCGACCTGTATAGGAAGGGAGAGGGTGGGACTAATTGGAATAGCTCTCCAGAACATATACCATTTATACGTCGTTTAAATGGTACTATTGCGAAAAAAAAACGCAGAAGTACCATCACGGAACTGAGCAATGGAACTAATGCGAACGAAGCGATTCAGCCTAGAGATTGATTTCCATTGGTCAATTCTAGGATAGGAAGGATATCACGTTCGCGGGCTCAGCGCTGAGACAGCCAAGCCAGAGAATTGCACTGATTTTCAGGGACGGCCGCGAATATGACGTTGTGCAAATAAATGAATAGATATAATGCTAAAAAGGTATTGTAAGGTTGATTTGTTTTACACAGTTGTTATGAAAGTGGTAGATGTCTGATCATGCCACCCTGAGAGATACAACTGTACAATGGTCCAATCAGGCTCTGGTAGGCTTTCTAGATTCTCAGATTATCACCGACGAGCTTAACTTGGACCCTGAAGAATAATACAGCCGAGGAAGGTCACGAACAGTCCTAAAAAATAGTACCAGTAAAAAAAACCTTCAATGAATCGGTAGATAATTAGACGGTTCTGTCTTAGAAAGTAAAGGCAGGAAGCATTGCCAAGTGGCAAGGTTGTTCGTTACCACCACTTAATGCCTCTGTAACCTGAGCATGTATCACGAGTATTGGGTTACGGTTTCGTAACCAGAATATTGATTATGGATTTAATTGTTAGGAATTGAAGGGCTTTGTTGGGCAATGTCCGTTTGGAATATCTATACGAGTAATATCAGATATTGGTCACTACACTACCTATAAATGCATGTATGTATGTGTGTGAGGTCGGCTGCTAAGGGATAGGACAGTTTCCCATTCGACAGTTAACATACTGCCCAATGACAAACTACCCACTTTTTGTTGTGGTTCATTCACCCCCTATTACGTAGGATCGAAAATCATTGTTGGTAAAATATGGGTGTTAACACGACTATGCTTACACCTTTAGGAATTACAGGCGTGAATATATGTATGTATTTATTGCCAACAATAGAATACAACAACATAATTACTAACAATTAGATTGTTATCTACCAGTAGATGCAATCAATAAATCTTATTTATGTAACAATTAACACATCACTTCGTATCAACATTCATTTAATAATATAAAAAAATAATTAATTCAAGTAATACCTCAGTTTTCATTCAAACGATTTTAATACTTATTTCATTAAACATATGACTGAAATTTATCTTCAATGATATGATAATGGTACTAAAGCCTCTTCTACGTATATTGTTATAGTTGCATACAAAGGACACATAATTTTTCAATACTTGTGCAAATATAAATTTAATTTATTCATCTGGGTTACAATACAAATTACAATTATGAAATGCATTTGAAATTTGGTGTCGAGTTTTTGTGCAATAGGTAAATGGTAGACAAAAAAAAAAGAAAAAGATGGGTTGCACTCCAGGAGTGCCGGCAGAAGTGAAAACTTTTCTTTCTTTCTTTCTTCGTTCTATACAGAGAAAAAGATAAATAGAATACACCATACCATACCTGTAATATAGCGCCAATCATAGAACCTATCACTAATTTTCTGTCAGAAGAAATTAATGAATATTGAAGAAAAAATAATCACAAAAAGTAATAAATTACAAAAAGAAAAAATAATCACAAAAAGAAAAAATAATCACACAAAGCGTCAGATACTCAGGTTCGAACCCGGTAGTATCTGAAACCATAAGGACTTATAGTCGAAGCGTTTACCGCGAAGCTACGAAGCTTCTTGACGCATCTAACAAAATAAACAATCTGTACCTGTTGTAATGTTGTATGACGTCAGTCGTCGGTTACGATTCAAAGGTCAAGTAATCCTGACGCGAGTTTAACACTTTTTACCCATCCGACACTGCTAAAGAAGTTTTCACTTCAAAAATATTGTCTTCCATTTGCCTAATATCTGTTATTAATTAAAACTCAAATAAAAATAGAAGATATTCGTATCTATTTATTAGTTTTACCAATTTGATGGAAATACTGTCTTGTATATTATAAGTATAGTAGGTATGCTTGCAACCAAAGGATTCTCTTCCACGGAAATACATTATATAGAATTAGACAACAGAAATAGGAAGTTTCGATGGGGAAATAATAGTAGACAATAGAATATTTATCTCACATGTAGTGAATCATTTAGTAGGATCAATAGGAGATAGGACACAACGGTATTTCCGTCCAATTGAGCAGTCCGACTGACAGACTGACAGAATACCGCGACCATAATAACCTCATGTAGTGTTTCCGGCGGTGAGTAGGGTAGCCGGAGCTCACTGGAGAGTTTTTGTGCTGTCAGTGGGAAGACTAAAGGCTATTCCTGCTTTGTCTTCTACGCTGACAGTTTACAGGGTCGGCAGCACGAGTGTGACTACCCTGGTGTTGCACACGTCCAAAGGTCGGTGCCCACTTTCCATCAGGTGGGCCGTGAGCTTATCTCCTCAGTGGTGTAAAAAAAGTGATTCCGTTTGCATCCGAGGCTTTCGCTGTGGAGCCTGGAATCTTCTGGAATGGATATTTGGCTCCAAAAACTGAGAGGAAACCTATAACCCAATCGTGTAGAGTAGAACTATTAAGACATATTATTATTATTGTGGTACTAACATTTATAATCGTCTTGGTTATGGAGTATTTTATGCATTGACGTCATTAATCACAAGATGGCGGATGATTCATCAAATCAATTACATTTATGTTCGTGTTCATTAACTATTCTGTAATTTTTTCTCGATGTTTTGTCCAAGTTATTGCTTTTGTTTTCAATGTGTGAAACTACGCGTATTTAATTAAAAATTGGTATTTTTAAATTGATATAATGTCTGATATTTTTGGCCGGGAATACGGAACGGGACAGGTCACACTGGAATTCCCACTGTTGTAACTTCTATACTTGTATACCAGGATAACAGGAATACACCGAGTAATGACATTCGGGCAGTTCTTGGGGAGGTATAACCAAACAGTCTTATTGGAACCTGTATCAAAATTAATCCTAAGTAAATTGAGGAAGTAAGTTATAAATACCCCTTACCTCCTGAGCAAACGGTAGACAATAAAGATGCCAAGCACACAGCTTACCTGATGGAAAGTAGTTACCGTGGCTTATGAACACCAGGGGCGTCACACTCGTGCTGCCGACCTTCTAAGAGCCTTCTATTGCCATTCGTTAAGAACCATAACTAACAAGTTTTCACCTTCCTCCTTTTGTAAAGGAATATTATGGCCTGAAAAAAGACAGGCATATACCATAGAAATATATATTAGTCCATATGAGCGGGCAACGCATGGCAACTTTTCAGACAATTCCAATGGGGATGCCGACTGCGCTTTTATTACTACAGAGGGCGTCTCGTAATAGCCAATGTTATCTGTCATCTACGTAGATTTCATTGCTTGTCTCTTCAAATCCTCCTGATCGTCCACCTAAATCTCGTGGGGGACGGACACACGGAAACAAATTTACTGGCGTGGCTAACGTGGCTCTGGTACACTCGACATTCGCGTGTCGCCATTAATAATTTTATATTACATTTTACTTGACATTGGCGATTTGTGGAGATTTGCTGCAGAGGCCATTTTGAAGAAGTTGAAGTTGATCTTCAAATCTGACAGCTATGAGTTTGTTATTGTCACAGAACAGTTGTTTATTGTCGTTCGGTCATATGCTGCTGGCATCTACAATTAGTTTTGCGTCCGCATCCCCATTCTTATGAGACAGAAACTTTTGAACGCTTTTTCCGTATTGCCCCTCTAGACAAGTGGCAATAACGCCGGTTAGCGAATTGTCACTTGTCTAGAGGGGCAGTTAAGACTAGCATGTAATAAACATCGTTAATAATACCGCAAATATGCCATATTGTGCTATTTCCAACTGTAGAATAAAAATGGAGAAGTAAATTTGAAAAATAAGGGTACTTCTTATATCTCGTGAGTATTTATTTACAGTGAAAAAGTCACCACGCGCGACATGCAGGTGAAAACTGCTTATGGCCGTTCTATCTTATTATATTTCTGTGGCACATACATAATTACTATTTATTCGTAGAATAGGTTTTCATTGCTCGAAGGAAGACAGAATTCCTTGCGGACGAAGCCGTGGACAATAGCTAGTTTTCTTTATGTCATCCATGTTAACGCGAAGTATTCTATTATTATAGATCTTGCTGTAATGACAGTGTTCAACTGTTTTGTACAACATTTTAACTGGTTGAGTACCCGTTGTGAATGAGTGGTTAGACTAGTACTGGTTATTATCGATAATCATGTTTATGGATGCAGTTAAGACTTGTTACGATTAAGTTAATTGAACATACATGAAATAGCTGTAGTTTCTTTAAGTACTCATTCTCGTATAGGTACCGAACAAGTTCCGGCAAATCTATTTAGATTGGCAATAGCACAGATAATATAATAATATTGTAGTTCTTATACAAATACACAATCTGGAACAAAAAAAGACGGGTTGCACTCTGGGAGTGCCGGCAGAAGTGAAAACATTTTCTTTTTTTCTTTCTTCGTTATATACATAGAAAAAGATAAAAAAGAACATACCATACCATACCTATAATATAGCGCTAATCATAGAATCTATCACTTATTTTCTGCTAATTTTCTGTCAGAAGAAATTAATAAATTATGAAAAGAAAAAATAATCACAAAAAGTAATAAATTACAAAAAGATTCAGAAGGCCAGGTGGTTTGAACCCGATACTATCTGAAACTATAAGGACTTACAGTCAAAGTGCTTACCGTTTAAGCTACGACGCTATCTATCATAACTTGCAAAATAGTCTGTACCTAATCTTGTATGACGTCAGTCGTCGGTTACGGTTCAAAGGTCAACTAATCCTGACGCTTCCTTAACATTTTACACCCATCCAACGCCGCTAAAGAAGTTTTCACTTCAAAAATGGTTGCACTCATAACTTAAATCAGAAAAAAACATACACTAACCACATTAGTGACTATGACTGAATAAAACTATAAATATTCTTAATCTAAATTGATTCTGCCAATTTCTGCAATAATTGTAAAAGTGACAGAATTATTACAGCATGCAACTAGATGGCACAAAAATAAATAAATAGTTCGATTGTCACGAAATCTTTATTTGTTTACATTACCAACGAGTTTTATATGCTGACATGCTTACATTGTCATGTGTATAAGTTCTGAAATAACGTCAGTAAATAAGTAAATAAGCGTTTTAACTTTTTTATTTCTTTAATTGAGTCCACTAGTGCCATCTATTCATTTTCGAGTATTACTAAAGATATTTTCTTAGTATCGGTACGCCATGGCAATAGTGAATCCTCAGGTGGGAATTGAATAAGTACCTTACAGAGAAAATGCACTGACCACTAAGCTACTGAGCCACGTCCGGAGCATTTGAAATCCAAATCCATACTTTCGTACTAATATTATAAACGTTACTCTGTCTGTCTATTCTTATTTTGATGAAATTATAGACGATAGATTTGGTAGATAAGACCTTGAGAAAGGACATATATGTTTCTTTATAACCACGTCCACGCGGGCGGAGCCGCGGGCAACAGCTAATTCTCCTAAATAACCATCTTGGGGTGATTGCTCGCGGGTGCAAGTCCCTGTCTAATTTTAAAGTATCCACTTGTCCAATCTAAAAAAAAAAAATCTTCCTTCTAGAGCGTTAATTCCAGTCGCATCCGAAGCTCTTCAACTTGGAATCTGGGGGCCGCTTTTACCAGTCAACTGCGGATTTGGCTGAACTTCAATATTTCCCGTGAAGCGACTGCCACCTGACCTCCACAACCCAAATGCGATATCGAAGTATTGCAGCTAGACCAATTGCTACTAAAAATATTTTCAGTGAAAAACTACCATCTGATCTTCACAACTCAAAGGCGATATCGAAGCATTGCAATTAGACCAGTTGTTGGATTTTTTAGGGCTCCAACTACCCGTAATCTAAACATTGATTACTTTAAAATTTCATTAAGAGTAACGGCAAAATTGTTAACGTTGAACGTAGACTGAATTAGGAAAATAAAAAAATACTGCACCATTTTTGGTGACGTGCTGGAACAGACAGCTTGTGGTATCTAGTATATTCTGCATCTGTGGTTGCCGTGAACGGCTGAAAAACCCAGTTGTCAGCAAACAGAACACAAAGCACCCAGATAATTTTCCTATCCGGCGGCTTGCCACAATCGCATCGTTATCCAATTATGTGACAAGTTATCTTGGCAATTACTCGCTAGGCGCTAATTACACTTTATTTAACACTAGTTACCACGTCCTGGTTTCGCATCGGAAAACTTTATTTAACTTATTCTGGTTATTACTAACTCCCCATACCATTCGGACTGTACCACTGAGGCGGCAGACAAGCACACGGTCCACCTAATGGAAAGTGATTACCGTGGCCTATGGACGTGTGCAACACCAGGGGAGTCACACTCGTGCTGCCGACCCTGTAAACACAGAGTTTCTGTGCCGTCAGCGCAGAATACAAAGCAGGATTAGCCTTTGGTCTTCCGCCCGACAGCACAAAACCTCTCCAGTGAGCTCTGGCTGCACTACTCACCGCCGGTAACACAACACGAGGTTATTATGGCCGCGGTATTCTGTAGGGCGGAGGTACTTCCCCAGTCGGACTGCTCAATTGGACGGAAATACCATCAGTTAGACCTAAAGTCGACCTAACAGAGTTGAGAAAAGGCTTAGAGGATGACATATACTCCTGTACATTTTAAATCTTATATGATATCGGACACAAGGGACTAATTAAACCTGTACCATGGAACCTGCACTAATGGGTTGGCCCAGGGCTGGGCTGTAGTAAAATAATTAACCTGCATGCTTATAGACACTAAATGAGGGTCAAATGAACCGTAAATGTATGCAGGAAATGGGAGTTTGGGTTTTTAAATGACTTATAAACGAATTAATCATGGCTATTTACTTTCATTATTAGCTGACTATGATATCTTATTGTCACAATCACAATAGTCATTACAAACCTCCGTGGCGTAGCGGTATTGATCGCGGCCGCTGCGCAGGAGGTGCGGGTTCGATCCCCCTCAGTGCAAATATTTGTATGCATGAAAATAGGTATTCGAATTGGTCTGGTCGTGCCTCGGAGATCACGTTAAGCCCTCGGTCCCGGTTGCCATACAAACATCTATGGCAGTCGTTACGGGTAGTTGGAGCTCTCAAAAGTTCAACAACTGTTCTAACTGCAATGCTTCGATATCGCCTTTGGGTTGTGGAGGTCATAAGGCAGTCGCTTCACCGTAAATGTCGAAGCTTAGCCTAATCCGCAGTTAGACTGGTAAAAGCGGACCTCAGACTCCAAGTTGATAGCTTCGGATGCGACTGGGATTAACGCTAGGATGAAGATTATCACAATGTAATTCCCGTTATACGGTGATGTACCCAGTTTTCCACAATTTTGGAAACTGTGCCCGTACCATGAACTTTTAAATCAATTAGGCTATCACAGTGTACTGCTGGACATAGGCCTCTCCCAATCCTGGGAGGCTTCAAACTCCTGTTTTCACCCTGAGCCCTGATTTTGCTATTATTTTTTTCATGGCAAAGCCACTGCGGTACCACAGTCATTATAACCACTGCCATTTAACTTTAGACTTTACTGGTATACTTTTAAAGCCTAAAATTATATGACAATCTTGTGGAGTGAATGAAAAATATTATTAACTCTTTCTCCTTTTATTTTGAACTTTATTTTAATTGGAGTAAAGTCTAAAATTTGATGACATTTTATGCAATGTCATTGGTATGGTAGTGGTGTTGCTATGTCATAAAATTAGCAGAATTGGGGGAGTGGCCTGACGGGTTGGTACAGGGTTATTATAATTCGAGTTTTCCTTCTCTCGCAGTGATATGATTCTGAAACATATCTCCGACAAACGTTTCCCTGCCGAATGATCCACCGACAGAATGTTTCGCTTATGAGTTTTTCATCTACAGAACATTTCACATACAGGCAGTTCGCCGATAAAACGATTCATTTTTGGTTAAATCGACGACAGAACCTTTCCCCTACGAACGTTTCGCCGACAGAACGATTAAATAATGAGTGAACCGACGACAAGGTCGACGGAGCCCTGCTACGCGGGGCTCCTACTTCTGGGTGGTTTATAAAAAAATAACCACGAAGGCCTAATGCGGGAGCTTCGCTACGCTCCGCTCCCGCATTAGCCTTCTAACCTAACCTATCCGAGTCGGGGTAATCTGAGTTGGGGTGTTAACTATATTGTAAATTGGTGAAAGATTCTGTCGTCGGTTCACTCATTATTTAATCGTTCTGTCGGCGAAACGTTCGTAGGGGAAAGGTTCTGTCGTCGATTTAACCAAAAATGAATCGTTTTATCGGCGAACTGCCTGTATGCGAAATGTTCTGTAGATGAAAAACTCATAAGCGAAACATTCTGTCGGTGGATCATTCGGCAGGGAAACGTTTGTCGGAGATATGTTTCAGACTTCAGTGATATCGTCTGCGTATGTTTCCATTAGTCGCCTCTTACGACACCCTTCGGATGAGATGGAGTGGTGATACTTGTCACCACCCCATTTCCGTCACCACACGTACATCATAGGCCTTTATGGCGCCCAAACACACACTACAGTAAGTTAAAAATATTTACGATTATAATAATAACATCGCTTGCAAAGTAAGCTATCCAATTATCAGATTTATAAACTAATTATGCTACAGTTTTTAAGCTTTAATTAAAGTTCTTATTGCACATTATGTATGGGGGCAGACACAACGCAGACATAGGGAGGCGTCCAGCCATGCAGAACTGGAGCGATTGAACCAGAGCCAGCTATATATGGTTCTTTTTATACCTTTTTAACCAACGCCCTGCAGAATACTGCGGCCATAATAACACTTTGTGTTGTGTTCCCTTCGATGAATGGGGTAGCCAGAGCTCACTGGAGAGATTTTGTGCTGTCAGTGGGAAGACGAAAGTCTTGTCCTGATTTGTCTTCTACACTGACGGCTAAGAAACTGTGTTTTTACAGAGCAGCACGAGTGTGACTCCTCTGGTGCTGCACACAATCCATGTAACCACTTTACATCAGGTGGTTAGTGTGCTTGTCTGCTACCTCAGTGGTATGAAAAAAAAACCAACAATGTATTTATTCTTCACCCCTGTAAATTCCTGAAGCGGTGGGTATATTACTCAATTTGGCCAATTATGATTTTTATTTCCACGTAATACGGCAATGGGCTCGCCCCCTATTACGTGGGACTGAAAATCATAATTTCCGAAATGCGGGTGTTAAAACACTTCTGCCTACCCCTGTGGGGATTTACAGGATTATGCGTTTGTATGTATGAATGTTATAGGGGGATATATTGTGCGTACTCAGATTAACGCATACAAAAAAGTTGGACTGAGCGGGAATCGTATTCACGACCAACATTTAGCAATCGAACACTATGAAAGAAAGAAAGAAAGAAAGATAAATTTAATTCTGTAAACGGATGGTTACACGGCACACGGTAGATAGGTACACAATGACTGTGACTAAGAAACTTATATATACTATAAACAAAGGAAGCACAAACAAAATACAGAAAAAGAACTAAAACAGAAAAAATAAAATAAAAAAGATAACAACAACAATAATATTATTTACAAAATAATACAAAAGTGCAGATATTCACTTATAAATTATGTGCCGATGTACGCCAAATCCGCGCAGAATAGGGCTGCCTCTCAGCTTGATGCTGTCATGCATGAAATAGCATGTCAGCGCTGATTTTCAGAGGCACCGACTGAGGTATGATGGCGCCTGTAGCGTGCATTAATGTAATATATAATTAATATACATACACATATATACATATATATATATATACATAATATATAATAATACATAATACAATACATAATACAATACATAATAATATACAATAAAAGTAGTACAAAACGCCTAAATATATAAGTACTTTTAATATGGGAATACTATAAATGAATGAAGTAAAGGGAAATAGTATAAAAAAACCATATCAACCATACCGCTTCTCTCCTCATATTCGAAACATTCGAGTTGGGTCAACATTTCCTGTGTATAGCAGGTATCTATGAACGAGAGGTCGAATCTTGTCAGGCCACAGCAACTACACTAATTGTTCCGCCATATACATGCTCCTCAGATGGCGAATAAACGCCACTTTGTTTTTCAAGCTGCGCACTGGGGGAGACAAGACGTTCCAGCAGTGCGTCGCTGCATGCCTGAAAGAACCTCTAAAAGCCGCTGTCCTGTACCTGGGTAGGGAGAGAGGGGGCACCCCCGACCTCTTGCTGAACCTTTGTTTCTCCTGCCTCCAGCTTAACTTCTCATAGAGATAGGTGGGTTTTTTTGTGTATATTACACCAAACAATAAACTGGCCAGATGTAATTTCCTCCTGGCTGCCATCTTCAACCATCTAAGTTCATTTATAAAAGGGGTGACATGACTCCTTCTTGGTATGTTTATACAGAATCTGGCACATGCGTTTTGGACTCTCTGGATTACCGATTCTGTACGTTTCAGTAGACATGGGCCATATACTATGTCGCAGTAGTTAAATTTTGACAGCACCAAACTGTCAGCCAGAAGTTTTCGTAGAGGGACACTCAGATATTGTCTAATATTATAAAGGACTTTTAATCTGTAAAAACAATTACTTGTAATTTTGTTTATGTGGGCCTCGAAGCGTAGCTCTGGGTCCAATGTTAACCCCAGATTGGTGACAGATTCAACCCTCTCAATTGCCTCTCCCTTTATTAATATCGCAGGGTCTGCTGCCATTATAGATTTAATTTGCTGTTTTGAGCCCAGGACCATGAATTTCGACTTGAATGGGTTCAGCACCAGAGAGTTATTTTCTGCCCATGTCACCACACTCTCCAAATCCTCATTGATGAGTCGGACAGCAGCCTTTGTTTCCGAGGGCCTAAAGGATTTATAGAGTTGGATGTCATCAGCATACATGTGATATTTGCAGTTGGTGAAGGAGTTCCCCACATCTGCACTGTATAAGATAAACAATAGCGGGCCCAGTATGGAGCCCTGGGGCACGCCCCTGGATACCCGGCGAGGGGTGGAACAATCCTTGGTTCCATCTTCCCTATGAATCTCCACACACTGAGTCCTATTAGTGAGATAGCTATGGAACCACTCCACCGCTTCCCTTGTAAATCCATAGTATGAAAGTTTGGATAGCAGCAGTGTCGTGTTGATAGCATCAAAAGCCCGTGAGAAGTCCAGCAACACCAGGATTGTACCCTCTCCCTCATCCCTCGCCTCTAATATATTCCCCACCACATCGGACAGAGCTGTAGCTGTACCCCGGCCTTTACGGAACCCTGACTGTACCTCAGGTAGTATATTGTGTTTTTCCACATATTCCATCACCTGGGTATGAACTACACGCTCCAAGACCTTTGACAGACAAGGAAGTATACTTATGGGCCTTAAGTCTTTGTAGTTTTGTGGATTACTAACTTTGGCAATAGGACGCACCACAGCACATCGCCATTTGTCCGGGTACCTGTGGGTCATGATAGATGTATTTACAATATCAGTAACAGCCTGTAGGGTTGATGGCAAGGTCATAATCAGCATATCATGACTGATTCCATCCACACCCTGTGCGTTTGTGTGTAAACTTTTTACAATCTTCAGCACTACTTCAGAACCGACTGGCTCCAGATCAAAATGGGATGGAGTAAACCTATTATATTCAAAATAAGTCAGTAGAGAGACAGATGGGACTGATACACCTGGAACATCTAGAAAAGCCATGTTAATAGCATCTGGATCATCAAAATGACTTGGTAGTAAGGTTTCTCTATGTTTTGGGAAGATATCAGACTTTAAGTTCTGCCACAAGCGTTTAGAATCATTTATATTTTCATTAATTTTGGTTTGAAAATAGGCTGTCTTTTCATTTTGCAGTGAAGTGGTTGCCAGATGTTTCATATCAACATAGTAGTTTCGATGCTGCTCTAATTTGGTTTTGTGATACCTCTTCCTTGCTTGGTCTCTTAAGCGGAACAGCAATTGAATGTTTTCTGTGATCCATGGTGTGGGTCGAGCCCTGAACGTTTTCCTTTTTAGAGGAGCATGCAGATCAAACAATTGCGTAATATAAGCGTTTAGGGTTAAAACCATTGAGTCAACATCCTGCATACCACTTATTGCTGCCCATGGTAGACAGTCCCTATCCCTATCAAAATACTCCACCAAAATGTCCTTAATTGGCCTGTATATTACAGTTTTGGGCTTGGGTTTAACCTTCCGGAACACCGTACTGCACACCACAACTGAATGACGTCCTAACTCCTTGATATGGTCAACCAAAACGTCACGTATTTTAGCATCTGTGCATATAATATCTATGAGTGTGGCTGTATCATCCGTGAAGTGTGTCGGCTTCTGTACAACTTGAACTAAATTCAAACAAGTCAGAAAGTCTATAAATCTCTGTGTTTTGGTTTCCCCTGTTGCCAACATATTAACATTGAAATCGCCCAGAAGCACCACACAGTCATAAGGAGCCAAAGCAGTAATACTGTCCGTTATACCTTCCAAGAAAGTGTCTAGATCCAGCCAGGGTGGGCGGTAGGCAGTCCCAACCAGCAGCTTCTTCCCTGAAACATTGAGAGTGATCCACATTTGCTCTACACTAGGGTGCACCGGATGTACTCTAGTACGTGCGCTGATCCCCGTTTTAACATAGAAAGCTACCCCTCCTCCTCTCCCCTTTTTTATGTTCATTGGCCTCGGAATGTGCCTTAATTTATAGCCTTGTACTGTGGGAGCCCTGTCCTCCTGTCCTGGTTTTAGCCATGTCTCATTTATGGCCATGACATCCACGGCGTGGCGCAGCATGGCCATCCTGAACTCGTCGTGCTTTGTGGACAGAGAACCTGTATTCAGCAGACCAAACTTAAGAAATTTACCCGTGGTCATTTTTTTTTTTTTTTTTTTACTTCTAGCCATTGTAATAATGCAGTATTGTATATGGTGTTTACATAGAAATATCGAAATGATACGGTGTTTGGACACGTATGTTGTGTGTATCCTATCTTCATCATATATGTCTCTAATATGCACAGACTGTAAGTATGTACTTGCCATATATGTATAGTTTAATTGTATATGCGTGTTTAATCCTTGTAATAATGTAATATATTTTAAATACGATTCATATGAAGAACTCAGATCTACACCGTGTTGTGTCACATTTATTGTGAATAACATATCCCTATCATATACTTTGCTTCCCTTTTCAGACTGTAAATGTATATATATTTTATTTTGTATGCGGTGGTTACATGTTTGTATTATATACGTTACAATTCGTAGTAATGAAATCAGAAATAAGTTTTGCGATACATAGATTAGTTGATTTTGTACCGTGATATATGCTTTATATATATATATATATAAGCAAATGCGAACACACTATAGGGGGCTGCTCATCATAAGTCCCTAGGCCATCCCTAAATCCGTAGCCAATGTGGCGCACATCGGCCACGATCTTACAACTTACAAAATATAGCACCTGCCCACACAGAGTCCAGCTAAGTATAAAAAGTATAAAAATGCAACGAAAACACAAAGTTTTATAGCGACATCCTCTCACCGCTAAACATTTTTGCCAGGTCATCTTCCGAGCGGATGCGGTGAGTGCGATCACCCGGCTTGCAGCAGGCAAGGATTTGGCCTCGCTTTATCCAGACGAATTTCCAACCAGCACCACCTGCAGCTTCCCTAGTCCTACGAAACAACTGCCGGTTTGTTTTGGTTAGGCGCTCGTTAACATAAAAGCGTCTTGGGCTGCCGTCCATGCCGAGATCCCGCGTCGTAGCTCCACGACGCACGCGAGCCCCCTTTAGCAATTCGTCCCGCAGGTCACGGCGCGACAGACGCACCACCAGCACCCTCGGGCGCCGCTCGGTTGCACCTTGTGGGTCAGTGGCGGTAAGCTGGCGTCTCCCCACTCGCTCCGCACTGACAATGTCACGCTCCTCCACTACGACGCCCAGCTTTGTCCCTATTGTCTTCACCAGGTGAACAGGACTCTCGCCATTTACCTCCGGTATGTTGGTGATTTCGACGTCATTCCCCAGCAGCTCCTGGTCCCTGTCGTTGAGTTCGCGTCGCAATCCCTCGACGACAGCCCCAACCGATTCAGCAGCCTCCGGGAGCGTAACCGGCCTCTGTTCTTCCACCGCAAGCAATCTGGCCTCAAGGCCGTCGATACGGGAGCTACACGTCTGCACGGACATCTTTATAGAAGCCATCTCGTTCTCCATATGCCGCCTAAATGTCTTCACGTCGGAGCGCAACGCCTTTATTTCCTCCATAAGCAGATGAAACTCTTCGCTTCGCAAAACCGCTTCCATCACTTCAGCCACACACTCTGGTTCTGACGTAACAGGTGGCGTGGACTTGCTCTGTGTGACATGCACGGCCTCTGTGTCCGTATTTGGTGCGACATGCATAGCACCTCTCTTGCTCAAATCATCCGAGTTCCGTACAGGAGTGTCGTCGCTTTTGTTTTTCCTCACATTGCGGCGCTTGCATTCAGGGCAACACCAATCCGGGGATACATCACCCTTTGCCGGGATGCTCACGCAGGGCTTGTGATATCGTTCGACGTATCGACTATCGTTACGCCGCGCAGGTTTCTCATGCGTGAAGTGGGTTGAAAGTTAGTATGCAATTGTATTCACACATCCCAAAAAAAACATTCAACCCTTACTTCACACTTTTTTTTACATAGGACCACTCAATTTCACCTAACCTGATGTTAAGCTGGTGATAATTCTCAGGAAAGAGAACCATTGCGGACACCTTTTGAGGTGAAATATCCCATGTATCTGTATATTATTTGGCTGCAACTTAAAATAGTAGTTCTGCTCAGCATTGATAACTAACTCACGCGAAAAAATCTACCTCTTCATCATATTAGGATACATAAATCAAAACTAGACAGCTATGTCAAAATTTACAAAGATCTAAATATTTATACATTAGATTACCTACTCATTAAATCCGACGGTAGTGTTATTAAGAAATACTCCACGTAGCAGAATAATTAACTATAATTCCATAATTACAACAAAAACATCAAACAGATAAAATATCATAGGGAAAATTCAAACTTCTCATCCGTTAACGTTCTATACCTAGAGACACATATTTTGGACCTAGACAAACGTGACTCTGGAACACGGAATATATTTTTTTAATCTATGCTTGGTAAATTTGAGCTCGTCCATAGCTACACCCCTTGCTATCCTCCAAAGACACCAACGAAACGTATACTGTGCGTATAGAGCACATTTTATGTTCAAAATATAAGTCTCGAGTTATACGATAGATCAGCGATGCGCGTGCGCTGGTAGAACAGGTAGTTTCATCAGTCTGTCGCCGGCAGTTGCCGGGGAAACACTTGTCGTTTTGAAACACTTGTTTTTTTTTAGAGTAGGGTGGTTATTACCTGACCCCACCTGTTAGTCAACCGTGGTTGTAAGGAACCCCCCGTCCCGCGTCGGTACCCCCTCGCCCCATCCCACGCATCCCAGTATTTGTATTTTAGAATTTTTTCGTTGCTCAACGGACGTGAACGTGTGTTATTAAAGTGAATGTTTTGAATTCCTGTGTATTGTGTTGTGATGTGTATTGTGTGTTGTGTATAGGATGCATTACAAGCAACTGTTTAAAAGGTAATGTTTTTAACTCAATTGTTGTGTTTTCTTAACTATTTTCATTCATGTTCTAAAGTTTCGGGTATGTTCTGGAAAATATGAAATTGTTTAGAATTTACTATTGTTAGTGAAATTAACGTGGTATTTTACAGCCGATTGCAAATAAATGAAAGGTTATCAATTAAAGTTTTATGTAGTTGAATTGTTTGTGTGATTGGATAATTGTTTATTTCGGTATTTGGCTTCATTTTAATTGTGAGTTCCCAGTCGAAAGGTATTGTTCTATCTTTTTAGGACTTGTGGCTACCAGTTCAGGTATAAAGTGGTAGCCACAACCTATTGTTTTGGGGTAGGTAGGTATAGAAAGTGACGCCAAACATTCTCGTTCTACCCAGTAATATGAAAGCGGTACAATGTTTACCTACACAAGGCTTGAACACACAACCCGACAAATAACGCTGTCTGATGGCGATATTATTTAACACCTTCACTTTTGACAAAACTAAAACACGTCTCCCTCCCCTGATTGAATAAAATGCTGTGATATTTTTCTCAGATTTTATCAATCAGGTGAGGATTGGGTGATTTCTAGTCAAGTGGCAATTCGTCTGCCGGCGATTGGTGGAATAGAATGTATGAAATTTGACGTATATGACAGTCGTTAACATATGTCGAATGTGTCAAATCCCATACTATCGTCATTCTATTCCATAAAACGCCGGCCTCGTTGGCCACTTGTCTAGGGGTTTTTTTTTTACCTGCGGCAATACCCCACGGATACCCCGAAGTTGAACCGACTAAACTGCACGCCGTCTGTGGGTCGTAGTGCTAGGCCGAAGGTGAGGTTGTCTCGCTACATATCCCTCGCACCCTGGGTGACCCAGGGCCATTCCTCTCGGTCTGGTCCTCCATGCGGTCCCCGACTCGCCCCCGGTATGGCCTGCTTCTGCTAGGGTGAAGAGCGGCTCCACCCGTCACCCTCAGGCCCGCGCTCATGGGGAGCGGAGGTCGGTCTGCGCCTTTCGACGCCGAGCCGCCTACGAACGCGGGTAGCGATGTCTACGAGTCTCTCTCGATCATCGCGCCGCGCCTGCTCTGCTGTCTCCTTCACGAGCACGACCTGCTCGAAAGGAGGCGCTGGCCGCCTATATCTAGGGGGGTTGTGTTGAATAATTAACACAATCCCCTAGACACACTACATTTCTCCCTAGACAAACTAAATTCTTCAGTTCTTTACCATCCTGTTTGGTTTCCTTACTTTCTTCCTCGTATTAATTTATAAGTGTCTTCCACGAGGGACTGCCATCTATTCTCACAATCCCGATAGTAAAGCCTGTGTCACTGTGCCAGAGCCTAATCCATTGATAAACAGGTACCTATACCTGCTTGCAGGTTAAGTTGGCGAGGGCCCGATAGTCGTCCATAAGGAACAAAGTATTAATTCATATTTCATTCACACTATTGTTAAAGGCGATACAATATTTCCTACACATTTGTACCAGTTTACGTTCTGAACTAGATCATGCTAATGTTTCAATAGTTTCCTGCCAACCTTTGTGGTTATGGTTATTCATTAGTATAGAGAATGCATTGAGGAAATGCTACTATTGCAGATAAATATACTTGAGAGAGGAAAGAAGGATTATATGTACAAGCTGGGATTACTCTAAGCAAATTTCTATGTCATACTATTTTATATCGACAACCGAAATTCTTTCACTATTTCCATTCGAGGCAGGAATTAATTTTGAAATTCGAATTTTCGAACGGGACACAGAAACTAAATAAATGTCTTAAAGAGTTTTGACACTTATCTATACATATAGGCATAGCGTTTCTAATATCTTCTGTAGGGGAATTACGAAAACTGGCACATTTCTACTGATGAAGTAGTGGTCTTGCATCACGATAGCAAATATTATTGTTCTGTTCAGCCAGTCTAGTAGTATACTTACATAAAAGTAATTGGTCATAATAAGTGAGAGTTTGGCGGACACTAGATTTCACACTAGGTACTCCTGATTTTAACAACCCGTGGTCTTATCCGTAATATTTCATACGACAAAAGAACTTTCTAAGTATAACTATTTTACCAAGAAACCTTACCTTCTCACGGATTCTTATCATGCTAAGAACAATAAAGCTAAAGCTGTTTTATTATCTGCAAAGGTTTATTGATAGAAAACAATAGATTATGATAGTTAGCCCATTGTCCTTTTTAGACTGCCCATTTCTATGACCAATATTATCTCAATAGGCGAGGTAAATACTTTCTATTATTCGTAGGTAGTACTATTAGGACGTATAGTAACCGGCGTAAGTCTTGACTCCCATGTCGCGAAAGAGAAACAAGGCCGTAGCGCGCGGATTATTTTGATATTATCTATGAGTGACGGATTAAGCTCCTTCTCCTCACCTAGTAATATCCTCAATAGACGCCCAAAAAAGGGCAAACTACTCTCGAACTAGCTAGAAGGCCGGCAACTCAGCTAGAACCCTTCTGATGTTTCAGGTGTCCATGGGCGCCGGTGATCGCTTACCATCCGTCAGCTTGTTTGCCTCCTATTTCATTAAAAAAAGGTCCGACCGACAGACGGTCGCCGCCTGCGTCAAAGTAAAAAAACCCGACCAAAATAATAAATGGACGCCTAGCTATGACCTAAACTTATAATAAATAAATAAATATTCCACAACATTTCACACAACGCTATCTAGACCCATGGTAAGCATAGCTTAACTAGCTTGTGTTATGGAATCTAGAATGCGGATAAACATACTTAGATACGTATTTTTTTTTTGTAAATACATACATATTATACATAGAAACACCCAGACCAATGCAAATATACATATTCATGCATACAAATATTTGCACTGAGCGGGGATCGAACCCGCGCCTCCTGCGTAGCAGCCGCGTTCACTACCGCCACGCCACGGAGGCTGTCACCTAAACTTAAGACGCAAACAGGAAATCACTTGGAGAATGATGATAATCTAACTAAATAATAAAAAAATTAAAAAAGATAAAAATATCAATAAGTAAATAAATAATAAATTCTTGGAAGAAATTTAGGGTCATATTTAGTACTAGCTATTGCCCGCGACTCCGCCCGCGTGAATGTCGGTTATCGCGACCAAACATAGCCTATGTCCTTTCTGAGGGTATAAACTACCCCTATATCAAATTTCATTGAAATCGGTTCAGTGATTTAGGCGCGAAAGCGTAACATACAGACAGACAGAATCACCTTCGCATTTCAAATATTTGTATGGAAGTATGGATTAAATCTAACCGTTCTTTTCTTAATATTAAGTTAATTAAAAAGGGTGCAAGGTTACATTAAGTGGGGATAAATTTCAAATTGAAAAAGTTTAAAAATAAATTATGAATATTTTTATGAAATCTCATTTTATTTTTGTGTGACATTTAAGGTTCGTTATAGCTGAGTTTAATTTGAAAAGGTTATTTATAATATTTTCTTCGGTATCAACAAAAAATAACGACTTCTAAAATATTCCCTTAACAATCTACGATATTTATAATGCTATCAAATTGGTTTCCAATATCGCTGGTCTAATAGGACCACGACACAATTAAATTTGTGTTATTTTGAAAGAGAAATGTTTGAGTAGATGCTTTTTTTTTGCTTGAAACTACGAAACTCGAAACGACTGTTAATAAGGCATTTTTTACTATATTTATTCTTTATTGCAAAAATGCAAAAATATCTTATTAGCATAAATTTGGTTCTTGAGCACGAAAAATATTTTGTTTTTCGTTTTTTTTCCATTTTGCTAAATACTTAATAAATTAATGTATATATTTTTTGGTTTGTTTATGTAATAATATATAATGTATCAATATTGCGTTTTATTTTTAACTTCCTGAATGTTGATTTCAATATATAATTTTTTATATATTTTACGTTTATTATAGGTAAATTGTTCATTGAATATTTCAATCACGCACATTCAATTATTATAAACAACATTCAATAACTATACAAACTTTACCTGAAATAGGTACCTATATAATATATCCCTGTTGCCTTATTTTGTTAAGAATTAGAGTTTCCAAACGTTTTAGTCTCGTAAACTTTTCAGGTTTTCTGGTTTTAGGGAGCTATCTGTTTCTTTATAATTTTGCAAATTCATCAAAAACAAAAGAAAATAATACTATGTTTCAAAATATTTTTTTAAGAATACAAATTGTCAGTACCATGACTTATTTAAAGAAACAAATCTGCTACACAAAAATCGAATAAAAATGATTATTTGAACAATAATAAAATAAAATAAAAATAGGCCAATAGACAAGAAATCAGACTTTTTTCAAAAAAATCTTTAAAGCCTTATAACTTGAAAAAGGTTAGGTTAGGGGACAGGGGTCCAAGGGGAAATCTGTCAGAAATGGTGGGAACCACGACCCCTAAACGGGGTTCGCGCGGCTTTCTAGGTAACCCTGTATACCTGAAAAAAACAATATTTTGTATTTTTTACGCCCATACATACGCTTTTAGTATATACAGGTGTGAATAAATCCCGTAATATATAATATAGAATATCGTGCTCGAGTACAATTTGTGCAGGTGTGAAGTGAACTCACGATGTGTCAATTGTACCAACGCGAGCTACAAAACCTATTACTTATTTTTTACCGTAAACTAAAAACATAGTACATCTATACACGACACGGTAAAGTAAAAGTAAAATTTGTAAAGGTAAAAAAAGTATGCTTCAATAATATTGACAGTCGACAACGTCGGGATCGGTGTTAGTAACAACGATAGATGATGGGAAAATCGTTTTGTAATATTGATGTCGCTAGCACTTTTTTACCTTGTAACAGTTTCCAAAATCGATATTTGGTTCAAAATATAATTTGACAAAAGAATAAGACTGTTTTTGGCGCAATAAGACTGTTTTTAGTTATGAAAGTACTAGGTATGTGTCATCAAATTGGTAGCTACAATGAACTAGCTGTCTTGCCTTCTCACACTTCTATTTATATTGAATCTTGCTAGTCCATAGTAAGCAATACTCACGATCCATGACGGCAAATGCATATTTACCCTTAATTCTTTCTAACTGCAACATCTAGAACTACAGCTTGGACGTACATAATATTCCTAGCGGCTCGAGCCCAAAAATCCTTTCTTAGTGGAGCTTATGCTATAAAAGGCATCACCCGCAAGAATTTAAATTTATAGCTCCATCGGTCTATGTTCTACGTTAATGAATCATTCAGCCACGACAAGTAATTTTATATGTATAGATATTGTTTTACCACACTTAAGAAGATTTTTTAATTCATACAAAGAAATGACGTCACTCCTTTAACCCACATAACACTCATTCATTCATATTCCAATCAATTTGTAAAATACGGTACATGACTATGAATAACTGGGTTTTCCCACTGGCACCGTGTACGTCGGCACTCACCGCACCGTGTCCCAGTTTTCGTCAATTGTTAGTGAATTTCTCTACAGTAATCATTGTAATATAGTTAACCGTAATCATTTCTCTATTAAATCCGTACTGAACATGCCATAGACATTATTTTTCTGTTAGTTTTCATTTTTAAGATCTTAATCTGATTGTTAGATTTCACACAGATTTCAACTGTTTCATCATTCGAATATTAGTCCACGTTGGATTGAAAGTTGGCACTATTCCATAATTTGATTCACTTGGTTTTTACGGGAGCGACTGTCTACAAAACCCTTAACCCCAAGGCAAGCCTACACTACGGCCTCATTAGTTAATTAATTAGGAAGAAAACCACTGAAAAGCTATTCATGAAAAAGAGCATAAGAAGAGCGGACCACAGTGTGTAAGCATTGTAAATAGTTATATCGCCGGGATTAGCACTTGAATGTAGGTACAAGACGAAATTATGATCCAAAATACTGAAACAATTTCCTCGCAGCATGAATCCAAAAATATTTCTTCCTCAAGTATTATTTTCTCGTTCCTCTAAAGACGGTCATAATCACAATACTTATATGAAGTGCTGTTCGTAACCCGAGGGCCATTCTTAAAATGGCTCCCTTAAAATAATCTTGGGATATATAAGAGTCTCTGTCTATGATCGGCAGTTTTAACTAGGTAGAGTACTTTTCTGTTGATCCATTTGAATATCAACAATAGCAGACATAATATGTATTTATTCATGTATATATAGTATGTTTACTGCCTGAGTTTATTCGTATATCGGTTTATAACATCTTACAATCATATCTCCATATTGTAAATAACACATTGCCTCACATTTTATAGCAATTCCTCACTCACTGGTAGTGCACTCCTGGGTTTGCTGGAAGAAAACTCAACTCTGAGTTAAGCTCGCCCTTGTACATTATGTATTGCTATATTTTCTATAAATGTCAACTATATGTACAATAAAGAATAAAATGAATAAATAAAATAGATATTTCAATGATGAAATTAAATCGTATGGTATACCAAGATTTTTTTAAAGAATATTAGTAACAGTTAAGACTTTTACTTGTCCCTAAATTCTAGTAATCTTTAATTTATAGTGTGGTTATCCCCACAGATACCCTTTTAGGGAGCCTTATGTCGTATTCCGTCTTTGGGTCTTTATTAGCCAGAAACATATCTCTCTCACAGTCTCACCCCGGCCGACCCAGGACTATCTTTGGTTGCGAAATGGTCCTCTTCGGGAACACAAGCAACTCTAACCCTTCAAGCTAAATAAAATTGCTTGTATTAATAGTGATTTCACGTGTATCTTTTCCAATAGGGCAGTCAGAAACCGCAGTTTCCACTAGCCACGATTCTAGCACACACCTTTCGTTTCTTCCACTTTCATAATTGTATAATGTTTTACCATCAAGATTAGATCTCGCATAACTTGAGTTATTCATTTTCGTAATTTTTGTCCAGTCAGTAACCTTCACGGACGATGCGCACACGATGTATCCAAGTTACAATAACAACGTTTACTATATTTAGATAATAATTACAGTTTTGTCTTAGTCAATGGTATATTATAAACTATAGATGCGTTGTCCGCACTCTAAAATTGCAACAAAAAATTTGGTAAATTTGCCTGAGTTTATGACCCAATATCAGAGACGATACGCAAAAAAAATAAATTCTCAAATCAAAAATAATGACGTCAAATCAAAAATAATGTTTATCCGCATTCTAGATTCCATAACACAAGCTAGTTAAGCTATGCTTACCATGGATTTAAATAGCGTTGTGTGAAATGTTGTGGAATATTTATTATTATTATTTTAAACTTAGTGTATGCGCTATTTTTGAAAACCGCGATGTCCCTGTATGCCGTGTCTATACAATAATACGTCATTGGTCTTAGTAATACTGTTACAAAAGAAAAAAAAAATTAACGTAAAATGAATTTAGGTTTTGTCTACCGGTGTTCAGCTTCAAGAACCGACCTTCCAGTATACCTACTGATTATCAAACGAGGCTCTAGCAGTTTCCTTTCAGGGTTTGGCTTATATGGCGCTTATGGACTGCTGGTTTACCTTCCAAACCTGATAAGGAAGTCTGCATCAGAGCCTCATTCGTTAATCATTAGGTGTCCCAGCAGACGACGTTGGTTTAGGCACCAAAGATCACCTGTTGCCACCGGTACGAGAGACGGTATCCTCTCGGCTCTCGTTTCTTTTATCGTGGATACCAAACAATGTCGGAACATGAAGCGACTAAAACGCACGCCGTCTGTGGTTCGTTGTGTCGTTCTTGCATTAAAATTTCATTAATATTTACATATTCTCTTACTATATTTACTTTCCATTTTATATTAGTCTTTTTAGGATTAAAAATGTCATTACTGCATTCATTACACATGAACAAAGTTACAAATCAAAGGTAAAGTGAATAAAATTATACAAAAATGTCAATATTAAATGTCAATTCGAAATCCTAAGGTCAATTACATACTTAGTTTTCAGGAGGCATATACGTGACATAAATTGTCTCTAGTAATAATAAAATTATGTTTAATGTCATTGTAAATTGATTATTAATTTTATTTATTAGGTAATATTTATTTATATAGAAACTATCGTGAGCCATTTTTCAATTAGATAAATTTATTACGGCTATACGTCGCCGCGCCAGGATGCTCTTTTCATGAATAAGGACTCCGGTCGGGTCCGAAACTAGTCGGGCGTATCCAGACGATTTACGTGAGTATAGCCGTAATAAATTTATCTAATTATTTATTTATATTTTGTGCAGATATTAGTTTTGGTGCCTTATTTAACTCTAGACTCTAGCCAGTCCTCCATGATGGACCCCCAAAAGCATCATTAGAGAAAAAAAATCTGGTAATAAAACCTCACTGCAGTCACTCTTTATAATTATAATGATTCTAAGCAAATCTCACGTCCAAGAAAAAAATTCAATCGATTAATAATTTTTGCCTACGTATTATAAATTTTCGCAGAATTATACACATTCCACTTCATTGGTTAATTTTTGTTTTAAGGTCAGCTCTGAATGACGTGAAACGGTTTTGTTGATTCATACATATACAAGTTATATCGTTTGGTTTCACCCGCCGTACTTAGGTCATCTCTCGCTTCTTTCTAATATTTTTTCATTGGAATAGTAGAGTAATGTCGAATGGAATTAATACCTTCCCAAAAACAGCAGTTTAAAAAAAGACGGGTTGCACTCTGGGAGTGCCGGCAGAAGTGAAAACATTTTCTTTTTTGTTTCTTCGTTATATACATAGAAAAAGATAAAAAAGAACATACCATATGGTATGGTATGTTCTTTTTTATCTTTTTCTATTTTCTATTTTTAATTTAATTTAATATAGCGCTATTCATAGAACCTATTACTTATTTTCTGCTAATTTTCTGCCAGAAGAAATTAATGAATTATAAAAAGAAAAAATAATCACAAAAAATAATAAATTACAAAAAGAAAAAAAATATCATAAAAAGTAATAAATTACAAAAAGAAAAATTAATCACCAAAAGTAAAAAAATATAATAAGAAAAAACAATCACAAAAAATCCCTGAAGGCCAGGTGGTTTGAACCCGATACTATCTGAAACTATAAGGACTTACAGTCGACGTGCTTACCGTTTAAGCTACGACGCTGTCTATTGTAAGTTGCAAAATACATAGTCTTTACCTAATCTTGTATGACGTCAGTCGTCGGTTACGGTTCAAAGGTCAACTAATCCTGACGCTTCCTTAACATTTTACACCCACCCAACGCCGCTAAAGAAGTTTTCACTTCAAAAAAACAATTAAAAAATCGCACAGATAGTTTCAGTGTTCAACGCGTTCAAACGAACAAACTCTCTAGTTTTATTATTAAATAGCACCGTAAAGGGTAAAGACAAACGCTTTTTTTAACGTTTTCAGGTCCAATAGAGAGGTAAAGCTACGCTTACGAGGACTAACCTAGATGGGTTACCTAAAACCATTTTTTCCAAATATATTTTTTTAGTACTCTGAATACAATATAGCTTTACAGCAATGGACTAAGAAATAAACTCAATCGGAATATGAACATCTCTTAGAAATGCCTCAGGCGAATACATTTATTAATCCTTGGTAGGTTTCGTTTGAAACATCTTACACTTACTTTATTTTTTCGAAGTTTCCCAAGAAATTATGCATTAAGGCCGGCTACACACGATGCCTCGAGGCCGGCCAAGAATATTACTTTACTAGTAATAAGATGCCTGCGTGCTTGACTTTTTTGTGAGGTACGTACTCTTTATAGGAATGTTTAGGGAGTTCTGTAATAAGCTTATTGTTATGAAAGAATGTTTTTTGTTTGATTTTTTGATGATGTTCACTTAACATTTGTGAGTGAGATACTCAGTTTGATTCTCGAGTCTAGCAGTATTGTATTACTATGTTTGTCATCATCATCAGGTAACTCTCTAGTAGACGAAACAATTTTGGCGATTGCATCCGAAGCCTTCTTTACCTTTTCTTTCTTCAGAAGTTTTTTTTTTAATATAGAACACATCAATTTGACTATATACAGCGAAATACCACTATCACGACATCTCAGAAACTAGCACCTAAAAACTTGAAAATTTATAGGTCGGTTCCATGTAAGGCCGGCAGACATCCGCTAAGAAAGCATTTTACGAAAGTAAGGAACTTGAAATTTAAAATGTATGCTATGCTATATGTACTAACTTTAGCCCGTCTCTCCACCCGCGTGGATATCGGTTATTGCGACCAAACATAGCCTATGAAATTTCTCAAGGTCTAATCTACCTCTGTACCAAATTTGATCAAAATCGGTTCAGTGGTTTAGGCGTGAGAGACGAACAAACTGATACACACACATTTATAATATTAGTGGATAGATATAGATATGTGGAGGTGTACTAATATTGTATCCTTAGAAACCAACCGCCTTTTGGGGTTAATCGTGTATTTAATTTGTATGGTAGTTTGTAAGAAGTTTGTATGAATCTATATGTACTCGTACTTAAAAATTTCTTTTATTAATTAAGGCGTAATGTATCAAAATAATTACAAGACCAAATAAAGGAACTAGTTTTCTTTGAATGGATAGTATAGTATAGTAGTTATGAAACCAGTTTCTGAACCTAGACATAGATGGACGTATGTGCGGATATCCCATTTACTTTTTGTTTGTCTGAGCCATACCTGTTTCTAGACGAGTTTTAAGATGATAGAAAGTACAAAGTCTAGTGGACATGACACTTATACAGTAATTAGTGCCACACGCTTACTGCTTTCTGCTGTGAGGTTGGCAGTGGCAGATTTTGTTTACTGCTGAATTACTTTCGCGTTATAGAACCCATTACTGATACCATGCAGGCTATGGCAGAGTGTCCGATTAGCAGTTATCTGCATAAAAGTAATACATAGTAAGGCTTTAAGATATTTTAACTCATTCTAAGTAAACAGTAAAGTTGCAATGACAAACAGACACTATATATGTTTAACATTTCAAAGAAGATGGCAGATTGCGAAAGTCATTACCATGAAGTGGCAGATAAGGACACCGTTAGCCTCATGGAAAGTGGTAACTGTGGCCTATGGACGTGTGCAACACCAGGGGATTAACACTTGTGCTGCCGTCTCTGTAAACACAGAGAGCTTCTGTGCCGTCAGTGTAGAAGACAATGCAAGAATAGCATTTGGTCTTCCTATTGACAGCACAAAAACTCTCCAGTGAGCTCTGGCTACTCTACTCACCGCTGGGAACACAACACGAGATTATTATGACCGCGGGATTCTGTAGGGCGGAGGTACTTCCCCAGTCGGACTGCTCAATTGAACGGAAATCGCCTTTTTCTAAGATCTAAGTTGTATGTGATAGGTAGTCAATTATTGTCGCTATTGCAACGAATAAGGTATGACAGAGAACACGATACAGGTGCCATCAGAAGTCGATGACCACTAATAAGTTTACAAACGACTTTTACATTATTAACAAGTAAATCAATAAATAAGATATAGTTTTTGTTATATATGTATGACACATAAGTTTGACTTCACCTCGCCTTATGGTAAGTTGAAGGCAAAGTTTCAGTAAAAAAGAGGGTCACCATTACATACACGTACCATTTAACAATGACGGCACTCAGCTTGACGGCCTCATCAAAAGAGGATTGTCGTCTGCGCACCGCGTGACACCCACCGGTCCCACTAGTGCTGCGACCATAACCCGCCCTGCTCGGCTATGCCATTGCTGACCCCTGAACGCAATCCAAAGGACATGGGATTACTATGGAGGGTTTTTTGCAATCGTGCACGGTGGTACCCACCCGGCCGAAATTTGTGCCACCACATTTCTACCATCAGTGGAGATATAACAGACAAATGGCAATCGCACCTAGGTCGTATCAATTCCATAGATATATTCATCATTATATCCTAGCTAGTCGGCCATCTATCGAAGCTGGCCACGAATGTTTCAGATTATTTTTTGAAGTGAAAACTTCTTTAGCGGCGTTGGATGGGTGTAAAATGTTAAGGAAGCGTCAGGATTAGTTGACCTTTGAACCGTAACCGACGACTGACGTCATACAAGATTGGTACAGACTATCTATTTTGCAATTTACAATAGATAACGTCGTAGCTTAAACGGTAAGCACTTCGACTGTAAGTCCTTATAGTTTCAGATAGTATCGGGTTCAAACCACCTGGCCTTCAGGGATTTTTAGTGATTGTTTTTTCTTATTATAATTTATTACTTTTGGTGATTATTTTTTCTTTTTGTAATTTATTACTTCTTATGATTATTTTTTTCTTTCTGTAATTTTTTTTTTTTGTGATTATTTTTTCTTTTCATAATTTATTAATTTCTTCTGACAGAAAATTAGCAGAAAATAAGTGATAGGTTCTATCATTAGCGCTATATTATAGGTATGGTATGGTATGTTCTTTTTTATCTTTTTCTATGTATTTAACGAAGAAAGAAAAAAGAAAATGTTTTCACTTCTGCCGGCACTCCCAGAGTGCAACCCGTCTTTTTTTTGTAAACTTTTTAAGCTGACTTGGTCAGTAACTTGAAATGCTTAAGCTAGTAGACCTTCTGCCCCCCTAGACAAGTGGCATTTTGCCGTCGTTTGGTAGAATAGAATGACGAGTCTATGGGATTTGACGTATTTGACAGTCGTTAACGCAAGTCATATAAACGTCGAATCCCATACATTCGTCATTCTATTCCACCAAACGCCGGCCAATGAATTGCTACTTGTCAGAGTGGCTGATGACGACTGTACGTGTGATTACAATCTATTAGACCTGGCACCGACGCACTGTGTCGTGAATTACAATAATATGCGTTTGCCTTTCTCTGCGAGAACGATACGAGATGTTATTTCACTATTTAAATGCGTGTATATAAATATGGAAATTGAAATCTCTCTGTACACGTCAAGTTTCTAACCATAATCGTGATAACTGATTTGAAATATATATTTTAATTTATCAGCGTATGTATATTCTTATAAGGTTCTAACCTGTTTGTACCCACGGGCGGTTTGACCTGGTCGAAACGTTAAGCAATTGTTTTTTTAATTTTAGGAGCCGTCAATTTGAGTTTACCTCGCCTAATGGTAAGTTGAAGGTAAAGTCTCAGGAAAGGGGGTCTCCTTTACATACACGTACCATGTTAACAATGGTGGCACTCAGCTTGACGGTCTCATTAAAAAAGGATTGTCGTTGCAGCGCCCCGTGACCCCCACCGGTCCCACTAGTGCTGCGAAGACCACGATCCCCCTGCCCGGCTATGCACTTGCTGAACGCCCTGAACGCAATCCAACCGAGATTGGATTACAATGTAGGGTTTTTCGCAATCATACACGGTGGTAACCCGGCCGAAATTTGTGACAAATTTGTGCCATCGAATTTCTACCACCAGGTAATTTATGATGATTGCGGAAATTCCCGTTACCATTATTGTTTATTATATTATATAAGGTTCGTTCAATATTCTATTGGATGCGACAAGAGGGCCAAATCACGAAAAAGTGTTTAAAACTCAGTCTAAATCTAATTTCAATCCCCCAATGTCAAAAACGGTTTTCTAGTAAAACCACATATTTTCAAAATTAGTTTGATGTTTGAGTTTTCGTCATCGTTTTTAACCTTTGGTAGATTGAATTTTGAACATATTTTTATTACGAGCCCTGGTCCTCTGTTGGACAAGCTAGACACAACCCGTACACTTCTGTTTACCTGTACACTGTACCAGTAACGAAAGGTGAAAGTTTTCGGGAAGCCGGTGAAAAAGTTGGGAGTATAAAATTTAAAAATCTCTAGCACGGCTTCCCTTTACAGAGCAAGCCGACAGGAATCGGATTAAAGGGATCCCACGCCACTGCACTGTACTCCTAATGTATATACACCAGTCATAGGGCTTCAATCAACACTACAAGCGTGCATTTATAGGGACTCTTTCACTATTTTTATAATTGATTTAGGTATAAAACCAAGCTCGTGTATCTGGTCCGTGAAGTATCACACTTGGCACAAATAATACTTTTTTAACTCCTTGTTTACCCCTCTTCTGTATAGAAAATTAATTTTATTTATGTTTATCTATCATATTATTCAAATTATGCGAATATTTCATTCAAATTGTATCGGCGGAGTAGTAATGATTCATTGAAAAATCATTAATTGAATCCGATAGTTTGAGAGAAAATCGCAGACGCCTCTACTGTTGCTGGACGGACGGACTGGACGCCTCTATTTGGACTGGTTTGGGCGATATCTCGCAGCTTATGGTCGAAGCATTGCCCCTGTAAGGCAAAGATCGCGGGTTCGTACCCCGCCTAGACCGATTTAATATATTTCCTGTTTTAATCGATTTGAATATATATTTTTGCTCCTTTTATTTGCTATTTACTTATTTGCCCTAATTCATTGTTACATTTTATTCAAAATCGGTAGGCCTTTTTTTATTCCGGGCACAAGTTCCTCTAGGTTGTGGGGACGCGAGCAGAACACGGATTACAACCAAATATTTATATATACCTGCAATAAAGATAATTCAAAAGGAATACCTCCTTCTTCTACCTCTCTGCAGGTGGCATGCGCAGGTCCATCTCTGGTGTTGCAGCATGGTGACCACTAGCCATTAGTTGTACTATGTGCTTGTATACATATAATCACGCCTTTATCCCCGGATGGTTAAGCAGAGGTTAGTTAACATTTACATTTCACCCTTCATTGTATTCGGTCCCCTGTAATAATATGGAGTGAGCCTATTACCGTATTCCGGGCACAATTATTGACTCAAGCTATGTTTATGAGACTCAATCAGCTTATTGCTGTCCATTGCTGGACATAGGCCTCTCCCAATGTTGAGAGGGTTTGGCCTACGGTTACCACGCTGGCCAGACGGGTTGGTACCGGGTTTTATTTACGCTTAAACCCCTATCCCTTAGTCGCCTTGTACGGCATCGCATTGTAAGAGATGGGGTGGCCCAAATTCTACTCTGCCTGGTACCACTAGAATGGCACTTAAAAGTGACCGGTCAACAGAGGGCAAGCCGCAAGCCTCTGACACGTTACCGGGTAGCTCGCGGTACAAGCCGCCTACATGATTTTATCAAATAAGGTCGATGACTCTTAGGCTGAGGTTACACTAGTGAGAGGCTCGACTTACGATACGTAAGCGTTTATAATATACCTACTTGTATTTGCGCCTGATTATCTCTGTAGGGGTAGAGAGTGCCGTATTTTACGTATTAGCACCTATATTTTTGAATAGCAAATTGCTGACAGTTGGGTTATTTTTCTAGGGACAATAAGTAAAAAAAGAACATAAGTTTACTATCGGATGAATAACATCCATGAGCCGACATCAGGTTAGGTAGCATCGGACACACGCCGACACCAGCTAATTCGCAGACGAAGCCCTAGTGTAGACTTTTTTACCGGTGTTGGTGTGTGGTGTTTACTTTTTCTGCCCACTGTGAACTTATGTGTGTGTGAAGCCTGCCAATTATAATGCTATGTTTTCTCGATACGTTTACGTTACGAATACGTAAATTTTACGTGCTCGGGGCACAGGCTGTAGTTGCTCCCGTAAAAGCGAAATCACCGGGCACTAGGTTTAAAATTGTAAGGTTTGAAAGCTGTGGTTATTATGAGCTGCCCATTGTAATTGCTTCCGTTTTCTCTATGTCATATCGCTATCGCTATCATACAAGCTCACATCCTAAATCGCTGTCTACCATAACCTCAGCCTTAACCGTCTGGCTGTTTGCGCGAACGAGTTTGGTAACCGCGTTTAAGAATCGTGGGAATCGCATTGTCGACAATTGGTACGTGTCTGTACGTTTGTATTGCAATGGCTAGGCTGTTGACGTGAGGGTCGGTCTAGGAGTAAACCATCACAGATGCCACGATTTTGTAAAAGTGAGGGCTATTATTGTACGAAACTTCGGCCCGTTGCATTTATGTTCCATGAAGTTACGGGTAGTTGGAGAACTAAAAAGAACGCGGCAAATGCAATTATTTGTAGGCATGAATATGGGTATATGCATTGGTCTGGTCGTGCCTCGGAGAGCACGTTAAGCCGTCGGTCCCGGTTGCATTACGAACATCCATGGCAGTCGTCACAGGTAGTTGGAGCCCCCAAAAATCCAAAAACTGGCCTTACTGAAATGCTTCGATATGCCTTTGGGATTGTGGAGGTCAGATGGCAGTCGCTTCACGGAAAATATCGAAGCCAAATTCGCAGTTAGACTAGTAAAGCGGACCCCAGATTACAAGCTGAAAACTTCGGATGCGACTGGGATTAATGCTAGGATGTAGAAGGAGTAGTTCTAAAAAGTCCGACTTGTCTCACTACAGAACTTGGATATCATATCACCAATGGTTGTGAAGGTCAGATGGCAATATTGAATGAAAATATCGAAGTTGAGCCGGATCACAGTTAGACAGGAAAGCGGGAGGTTTAGAGAATGATGAAGCTACTTCGCGTTTTTTTTTTTCATTAAGGTTTAGGTCTAAGAAACTATCGCGTCATCAGACCCTATACAAATGCGTTCTAAGGCAAGATTGTACGAATTTGCAAAAAAAAAACAACCTTAAAAAAAAAATAGTTGACTTGAGTTAAATTTTTATTAACAAACCAAAAAGATTAGTCTTTTTGGGTATAAAGGTTTAACGAATTGCAAGAAACTGACTTCTCACGGTAAAAAGAGTTAAAAAAGAAAACCAAGCCAAGAGTTCCCATTCTTGAGATGCATCGCCGTAAGGCGTCGCGTCGCCATTGGGCCTTAGAATCGAGACAATTTGAAAGAAAGAAAAATAATACAGATATCGTCTGTAAGAACATGACGTAATTGTCAAGTCAATTTTAAATTCTTAAAAATATTGGTATATTATATAAATGGGACTTAGCCAATTCAAATTTCATTCATAGAAAGGGAAGATTTTATATAGGTACATTTGACAATTTGACCATAGATTATAAATCGCTATCCAATAATTTTTTTAATTGTCTTTGTATTCATGCATAACGGTAATCTTTTTAAATGGATGATTTTGAATAATAACTTCGGATGTGTTATAAAATTTTTGGGTAGATTGGTAGGTTCAGTTTTGTTGGTTGGTACTACTGTTGGTACTAAATGTATTTGGTAGGTACACATGGTAAACAAAAACACCTTCAAAACTTTTAACAGTAGAATGAAAACCAACAAACATCAAACTTATACGAAAGAATCCCCATAAAAATAAACGCTTTCCTTCGAAAAGAATATAATCCAAACGACTCATACCTTTTTACAATATTGAGTTCTGAACATTACCCGCCACCCCAATAACGCACTACGGAAAAAAAGGCGCAACTGAAAATGTCGCAGAATATTCTCATATCAGTTAAAATATCGTTTAAAAACGTTTATCCGTTGCGTATCCGAATTCTTTAACCATAATCCGATACCTAATTCGAATATTAACACAATAACGCGGGAAACACGGACATTGGTAGAATATTGAGCACTGCTATTGTCTCCCATTCCTGTTTTATTACGGCCTATCTTACGAAACGATATTTACAAGAATCGACTTTATTTCTTTGTGAATAAAATTCACTTTTGTGAAACATAACATTTGATGCCGAGACGTGGAGTTATGAAAACGGGCCGCGGTTCTCTTAAGAAACATGGCGGAGTGTTGGAACAATGACAAGTTTTGATACAAATTTCCTTTGACAGACGGTTGTTATGAATACCGTTTCGTGTAATATATATAATAAAACGGATATTGTCTTTTGTTAGGTTCTGTTTAAAAATTATGACGTAGAATTGGCTGATTGGTTTATTTTTGGAGTTAAACTCGTCTTTTTAATTTAAAATGCACTCGTACAATAATTTTACGGGGAAAAATGGAGATTACTACTCAACAATAAATTACTCTATTGAGTGGTAAGTAAAACTGCTTATTTGTATGTGCTATACGATTATTAAAATTACGTAAATTTGCCGGAAACTACATCATACTGCAGCTAATATGTATAATATCACATTGTGGGTCTATTTACTTGAAACAGATTCTTGTATCGCATAGTTAAATTAATTGAACTGAAATTGACGTACTACAAATGGCCAAAAAATGTATTTAATCTTTCACAACCTTCCTATTGTCATTGTCATTCTTTGAGTTTTTTCCCATCTCAGTTGGAGTCGGTTTTCTACCATATAAAATCTATAAAAACCTGCAAACCTAAAATTAAAAATCTATATTACCATAAAAACCCGCAAACCTAAGTTTAAAGTGGCTAAACTACAAGTAAAGTCGAGTACATAATTCACAAAACCCTCCCAAAACGTTACAAACTCAAATAAATCTCTTCTTACTTAACCACGTTAAACCGTGACCGTTTTTTGTAAACTAATAAATAACTGCGTTATCTAAGCTTTTAACCGATTGCCGTTCGTACATACTTCAGATTTTTTAGATAACTCTTTGTCGCATTATCTCCTACGTATCTTTAGTAAATGTGTACTTTTGATACGCTAGCTAGTGTTTAATGTCAATACTATCGGAAGTCAACAGTGCGGTAGGCTTTGAATCTTTTATTGATGGCCAGTATTGACTCAAATTTGAATTCCTTTGGGTCCTTTTTCTTCTTCCTTTTCGTATTTTTTCATGTAAATTACGACAAATACTGTTTCTTTTTCAACGATATTAGCTACGTTTATTAAGAACGTTATTGACAAATTGTCGTAAGCATTAGACTTCTAATTTCAAATAATGTCTATGGTCAAGAGTCTTATTGTTTTAAACTATAGCGTCACGACCCAACTGTCTAGAAATAGACACAATTACCATTAACAACGAATCACAATTAATTTTATTGACTACATTGATAATTCTGACTGTTCTGAGTCATGCTGAAATTCTTCTTTAGACCAATAGTATATCTGCATTAGTTGTGTTAGACCGATTCTCAGCTCATGGTTGTGTTTATTTATTTATTTCTCAATATCACTATCCTTAGAGGCTAACCTGATACAATAATGTGGTCCTTAAATATTATCCATGACATATTACATAAAGTGCCATTGTTGTGAACTCACTCGAAGAACAAATAAAAAGGTCTGTACCGTCCGCTACTTTATTGAGTATTAAGGTGCGCGTGCTTTACTCAGTAGTGGCTATTAGATTATTCCTGGCACTGGGCACTGCTAGTAAACGTGGCTGCAACCTGCGCCACACATAATTGTTGGGCACACATAGGTTGACCTCTTGTAAGACATCTGGATTCAACGTCTTCTCACGCAATAATTTAAATATATAAGTGGTAAGAGCTATGTCCCTCCTTGTTTCCAATTTGTTGTATCCAACTATGCCTATAACAAACAAGGTTGGATACATCAATGGATAAAATGGGTATACCCCATACAGCCTTGCCTTAGGTATAAATTGCGTTACTTTCTAGCTGGCTTCTCTCCAATGCATTATACAAGGTGGATATAGCTGTGATGCTTGCGGACCTCCCACCTCCCCAGCTCTTCTTAGTTCAAAGCCTAAGCTCCTATATGCTTTTTTACATTATATGTTGTATATGAGTACTATAATAAAAAGTCTTATATGAAACTTTAAACTTTCAAGATACAATAAAAAATATTAAATAAGTATTAGTTTAAGTCGTATAATACCTTAAAAGGTGTACTTTTTGATTTTATAAGTAGATTAGATGGGAATAATACCCAGTTTGGTAGAAGCGCATCATACCCATAATAATCCTATTAAACATGCCGAGCCGAGACTCTTAAAATACCATAGAGACCCTACGCTTTCCAGCCATATTAAATAAAATTCACTGTGACGTTTACAAATAAATTTCTTAGGCTTTCGCTGCCGAACGTAAGTCACGACTCCAAACGACAATGGAATTACAAAAAATAAGGAAAGGGAATTTTCGGATTGGTTCCTTTTAAAAAAAAATATAATTTTTGTTTTGATAATCCGCCAGTGATAGGCGGAACAGAATAGAAGATTTTGACAAACAAGAACTGTGTTAAAGTGTTTAGAAGATTTAGTACTTTATATCTTTTGTAGACAGTTTGCCTATTTGTTTAATTTGTCTCCCGCCAGCTTAGAAGAGGCATGAATTCATTATGTTCTTAACTCCTCTAATTCACTTATGCACGTTCCACATTAGTTTAACTTATCCTGGGACTTCTTGAGTGTTATATTTGGCGTTCTGGGGGCCACTAAGAGTGGTATCGGAACACAGGAGTTTCAGTAGGTTTGCGTTTGATAGACTTTCACTGTCAGGCATTGTGTCCTCTTTATGAAATGGGAATTTACTAACTTCTTTATTTGGTTTTAACTTTTAAGTCTACTGCCTCGTACCAGAAACAACATCAGTAATTACACCAACCACAAATCTCGAATTCTTAGGAAAATAGTTATTATTCTATAAGTAGTTCATTTAAATACAAACGAAAACATTGAGTTTCCGTAGACAATTCATTTTGTTTCATCTAATGACCAATCCCATAACATTACCGCCTAATGACCGAATCTCGTGAGCAACAGATTATGAAATAATATTAAATAGGTGTTACACACAAATCTCTTCAATTCGTCTGGGGAAATGGCCCTACAAAAGACTTTGTTAATTTGCGTGACGTCATTAAAGACTACACGTTGCCATCGGCTATGCTTGTTATATATATTTATTTCATGAAATTTAACTGCTATGTATGCTGCATTTTTAGAGCCATGTAATAAAAATAAAAGGAATGAGCCATTAGCCGTCAACTGTTACACGGTATCAATGATTATGACGGATTCATAGTTATGGTATGGAATATGGTATATTTTGTGAACACCAACAGGTAAAGTAAAAGAAAAAAATACTTTGCATCAGTAAATTTTCCAACATTTTTCGCATCTTTTATTGTCATATTCATTCTTTAGTCTCATTTACTGTTTACTTCCAGGCAAGATCAAGTTATATAGACATGCTGTACATTAAAAAATATACTCGCCGCTTTGGACTGAGAGATACAGAACATTCACTAAACAAGATTTCAGATTTGGGAATGTTCTAGCAGCGACCTATGTTACCTGTATTCAAAGACAATGCCAATAATGTAGGCTCCATAAAAGTGTATTTGAAAACCACTTTAACACTAACTGGTGCGCTCTTTGACTCCGTATTGAGGAACCGTTAGGTACATGTATAATATTTCATGTAAACATGACGCAAATGTCAATATTTGATTTTGTACTTACCGCACTTTGAATGAAGTGCGTCAAATATTGCGAGCGAAAACTAACATTATTGTATCTACTAATGCATAGATTAAAAAATAAAACTTACCTACCAAATTGAAAATCGAACATAAACAACTCATAGATATACGTTTTCGTATTTCGAACATTGATTACGTCATCAATAATTTGTTACCTGAGTTTTTTCTTCCACGAAATTATCTTGGGGCATCCATCGGTATGTATAATTCGAATTTCGAGTGGACCTTTTGTCAGTTTTATATTGCCATGCCAAAAATTTCATGGGAATTTCGTCCGGGAGATTTCCACGACCCACGTGTATCCGAACAGTATTTGTTTTTTTTTTATAATCCACCATTTCTTTGTTGATATTTTTTAGTTTGTTACACGATTTCTTCTTTAAAGGAATGAATGAACTGTTACTTTTGTTTTTTTTTGCGAAGTCTTCTATAATATGAGTAAGGTTAGTTCAAAATAGGAGACAAACACTCTCTAAAAATATTTAGCTAAGATATTTAAACGATTACTTATTAATTAAAAAATCTAGCTATGTATTGATGGAGGATTTGATGGAGGTAGGACACGACGGTATTTCCATTCAATTGAGCAGTCCAACTGGGGAGGTACCTCTGCCCTACAGAATACCGTCCATAATAACCTAGAGTTGTGTTCTCGGCGGTGAGGCTGTGCTGTCAGTGGGAAGACCAAAGGCTTGTCCTGCTTTATCTTGTACACTGACGGCACAGAATTTCTCTGTGGGACGTCCGTGGTGTACATGTGCACCACGGTAACCACTTTCCATCAGTAAGTGGTATAAAAAAAATGTACTTGAACCTACATTTCACCAATAAAACTTCGTTCAACTAAACTATTTTCTCAGTTTCACTCAATAAATTGAATGTAACGCGATAACGCCATTCCTGTCAATCTAAACTTGACTTTCACAAATTAACACTTACTTACCTATTTCTTATGCTAATCAAACATGTTTGTACCTGAAATACTTTCCTTTCCACATGTCTAAACCAACACACTTGTTCCATTGAGGTAAGATACATTAACTTGTGCTTAGACATGCACCATTAGCTATCAACAAACCAACAGAGTGACTAATAAGTCAGTTATCGTAGTATTCGACCGATAACAGGCTCTCTAGTGAGTAACATAGTGTGGACGCGACCTAGTCCGATTCAAGCTAGGGCTGTCTCACCATAAATGTTTGTAAAAAGACTCAATATATTTGTAAATGGGTGAGAAAAAAGATATCTGAGTTTCTCGCCAGAGACTTATCACAAAGGAGTCGCGTTGTTTAACTATTTTGTTAAATAATAATCAAGTGTGATCTATTTAGTTACGTAATAGTTTAGTTTTAATGTTTTGTAAATGATTGTAAGTGATTTTTAATGCAGAATAAAATTCTATGGAGAATAAATGAATTTGACTTGATTTTGAAAATATAAAGTATAAAAAAAATTTGAATGATTATTTTCGTAATACTACTTTTGTTTTTAATTAGGAGACGTTAATTCACTTTGACTGATGGTAAACTGGAGGTAATGACTCAGAAACTATTTCATGTGTAGCTAGTATTTACGGTATCCGTCACAATGACATACTAATCAAATAAGTCATTTCCATTTGTCATTCACAGATAATTGAAATTCCGCTGTCACATATGAATGGAATTATCTGATGATGTCAAATAATAGTTATTTGTTAAACAAATGAATGTTATTTTATACTGCGGGACTTAAAATTACGACTCAGTGAAGTTGGTGAACTAATTTAATCTAAATTACTGAGCATAATAGGATTTATAGGCAAGAGACACGAGACCACATGAAAAATAAAAATAAATGTCGTATGAAAGCTTTTTATTTCTACCAAACAGTAAGATATCTTGTAGACCGTAAAAAAATAAGACAATATTATTATTTACTTTTTTTTTTAAATTATGCAGTTTCTGAGAGTTATTTATTTCACTAGATACCAGTAATTGGGTACTTTCCTATAATTAAATAAATTATTTCACTGAGCTTATTATATTAAGAATATTAAAAGAATGGTAAAAGTAAATAGTTTATCTAAGAATCAAAAATTATGACGTCACAATTATTTATTTCATACAAATTTCCTTGTTACTTATCGTTTTGATGTTAAGTAAAAGTAACTAATTTGACTAAACAGTCAATTAGCAAGTAAAACTCGCCAGTTATTTTATTACGCGCCAAAAACGTTCTGTTCGCTGGAGAGTTGAAAAACAAAATGTTGCCAGCCCTGACTCGATGTAATGCCAAGAATATTTAAGGAGACGGGCCTTAATAACAGTTTTCTAAGCGACGTTCCTTATTTATTACCCCTTCATATTGCCCAAACTTGGAGTACCGGGCTCATTACTCTCCGGACTTTTTTATGTTTGTGTGCTTTTAATAATAGTTCAGAGGGTTGTTTATCGAATGCCTTTTTGGCCTAATTATGTTTTGGCAATATTTTGCGTATTTTTTTTCGAAAAGTTTTTGTTGAGGTTACGTTATGTATTATTTAGTACGAGTATATCATTTAACCTACTATGTTACGACATTATACCCAAAGTGAGCACAACTTAACCAGCTTGTTCTAGCCTAGAATGCGGATAAACCTAAGTACGTATTTACATAAATATTTTTGGATAAATTTAGCGCCGGGATACAGACCTGAGGGTTGAAGTGTGATGCATGGTACTTTACTTAGCCTATGACCTGCCTCAGGAACTAGGCTATCTAATACTAGGTACAATTATTCTACCTGTAGTTCCAGATATTAGCTACTTCAAACAAACAAATTCTACAGTTCTGTATTAATAAGTAGTCATATTAATGTTGTAGATAGATAAACTAATAATATAGATGACTACATGTCTTTAGTTTAGTCAGAAAACATATCAAAACATAAAAAGACCGGGCCTTTTTCTCACGGAACTGTGACTTGGTTTAATTTTATTGTTATGAATAAATAGCTTATTCTCTGTTACAAATAACCTGTTATTTCATGAATATGTTTTTATTACATAAAGCGTATTTCTTATGTCGTGGAAACACCCACTAAACTTTGTCACTGCCAATAGCGTATTCCTTAGCTCACGGAAACGTCAAGCTCTGTAACAGACTGTCATTTAGGTGGTAAAATAAAAAAATAAAAAAACACAGCTGGTATCGATTTCCCCAGTGAGAACCATGATCAAGACAAACTTTAACTCCGTTATGAGATAGATTTTGGTTAGTTCATTGATTACAGTCAGCGTGAGAACGATCTTGACAACAAAGTTTAAAAATTATCTTAATACCAACGTATTAAGAGCAAATAAAACTGTTTTATTGATTTAAATTGTATTATTGTCAGAACTAAAGATGTGTACTAAATTTCAGAACAATCAGTCAACAGGAAGAGGGAAAAAACAAAGGCATTAAGATCATTTTGATGACTTTGTTCTTAAAGATTGATCTGATGCTGAAATTCAGGCATAATCTATTCAAGATTGATCTGAATTAAAACTATCTGGCTTTGTTATTTAATAAATAAGTATCTTCTATATTCTAGTAAACGCTGGTAAGTGGACTATTGTAACTAAATTTTGGGCGAATTTTACCAAAGAAAGCGTGAAAACCCAGCTCCATTTGTTATTTTTTTAATCATTGGTGAAATTAATTATTATTCAAGCGCAGAACATAGCAAAACGTAGTCAAACATAAATGCAAATTAAAAATAAAAAACAAAAAAGATCGACCAACACTTAATATTATCTTTTTTATTATATTATCTGTTGTGACCAACTTTCGTGCAAATCTGTGGTAATAAATTGATTACTGAATTTTGAAAGTGTGACAATACGTTTATAATTGAATCACGATTCCTTACAAAGATATCACTATTTATTTGTTCATCCACGAGAAGCAAAAGATAGTAGTAAAACTGTACCTACTCGTACGTACAACTGTAATCGCCCTTACGGAAAATAAAACAGTCAGAAAAGTGAACTAAACGTAAGAACGGCGTTTAAATGGGAAATATATTTTTGAGACTCAAATTAGTAGATAAACCACCAAATATGATAGATTTGTTGCCAAAATATTTTGTTGGCGGATTTTCTATTTTGATGATAAATATTTTACGTCAGCTTAAATCACACCGGATTTAAGAGATCAAAAGTTAGTACATAGTTAATAAAAAAGCGCGGGAAACTATACTTACCTACCGCGCTTTTGCATAACTTCATTTGTTTTTTTTAATGTTTGTTTTCCTCATAATTTATGTTGTATGAGTAAAATAAAGTGTCGATTGTATTTTTCTCGTGAAACAATAAAAATATCTTCGAGTGCGTATTAACAAAGATTTGTTGAATGTATCGCGTATAACAATGTAAATATTATGTTTTGGTCGACCATGTTAGTATATCAAGTGATGTTCAACAGCCGTTTGTGTAGTTTGTTTACACAACGGTAGCTTTTGAGAATTTAAAACAGCACATTATAGTTGTATTATTGATTTCTGAACGACCGGAATGCGTGTTAAATGTAAGGCGATACATTTAAGACTTCCGTACTTGAATAACTATTAAAAACGCTCTGGTTACCCACGGGACCGTATCACTAAAGTTAGATTTCACTGGTAAAAAATTAAAATACGTTTATTGAATGGAGTTTTGACGTAATAACCCCAAGAAATGCAGGATTTGATATAGAAAAAAATCCTTGTAGCAATATTTTTACTGAAATCTTTGAAAATTCGAACAAAATTTTATCACCTTTTGGGAACAGAACAAAAAATATCGATCCAAGGACAAAATGATCTCTGTGCCAAATTGTAGGCAAATTAAATTCTGAATAACTTGGCAGCTACCATTTTCGTGTAAAATTATTAATAAACGACTTATTTAGCAAATAAAAATTCATCCTTTAATTCAAGATGGCGGAGAACGCAACTACCCGAATACCACGCAAATCGAGATTTAGACTTGCCAGTGATCTCCCTCGAAGAATTCGTAAAGAAAATTACTACTAGGAGTTTTTCCTTGATTCGCCCCTTAATTGAGCTATTTTTATTGTACTATATTCAATGAACTATTCCTAATGTGAAATTGTCTTTCTGTGTGTGTCTGTCTGTATCGATAGTCGGCGGTAGTAGATGGTCTGCCGCAGCAGAACATATAATACTTATTTGCTAGATATTTCTATGTAAATTATGTAATATCTAAGTATTAAAAATATAATAGGTACCTATTTTGTTTTCAAACTAGTGTCTAAATAGCGCCATATAAATACGTTATTAAATAATTTTATTATTACATATATTAATGAAATACAATTAGTAACCTCTGCTTACCGCTCTGGGAGATACAGGCGTAATTATCAAATGCAATCCATTTGAAAACACTATATTCAAAAGAAATATTTCACTATCAGCCACAAGGAAAGTGAATGTGTTTGTAGAATTATTTCAAGCGCTTTCGAAACTCCATTGGCATATATTATGAGCCACTGTTTTGTAACGTCAACACTAACAACAGCATTTTGATATAATTCGCGCGCTTTTAGCTTTTTTGTAACGTTAATTAACATACTTACGTTATTTCGCGTTTTAAGCTTTTATTTAGCATGCTGTATGGTAAAATGACTTGATATAATACAGTCTGTAATCGGGCAGTTTACATACAAAATCAAGAATAGCTATCACGGTTCATGAAGTACAGCTTGGTGTCAGATAGACTGGACAGTGGTGTCTCAGTAATAGGTTTCCATACACAATTTTCCAAATACTGCCGGTAATTATGTAATTGACATCATGAGTTTTTCAACGTGCCCTCCGAAGCACGGAAGGGCTCTGATGAAATACCACTAATCGTTCTCTCATCCCAATGGCAAATAGCAACCTAGCTTAAACCTTTAATGGTTTACCAAACAGTGACTAGCCGCGAGCGCTTCAGCTAGATTAGATCTTGCTAAAGCGCTCGTGGCTAGGTTCTTTTCAATCATATTTATTTTGTGTTCCTCGTGAATACCACAGATAAAACTAATACCGAGAGTTTGTCTCAGAATTAGTTACGGTTAGTAAAAAAAATTGACTATTGCTTTGGTGGTTCGTGACCAATTCGTAACCAAATACTTAAGTCAACTTATTACAAAGAAGACCTCTATAAAACAACGATAAATTTTCCTAAAGTAAACTGACTCCTATAATAAAAATATCTGAACTAGACATCGAACCCGTTGGTGAGAAGTGTGAACATATATCGGGTTGCGCTCGTCACCCGACGCCCGACACGCTATGCGGCTAAAGCGTGCACCTAGACAGTAACTGTTAACGTTATTATTATAACCGTTATTAAATAGTCGTTATTGTTATTTGTTACGGTTAACACTTAGAATAGCTTTTCTGAGGTTCGGATACCGTTATGTTCTATTTCAAAATAATTAATTCATAAGGTTATATGAATAACCTATTTTGATGTGCAAAGTAAGAATATCACTGGATGTATCTTTGAAGGGCACGCCGTGACTGCGGCGGTAAGACCCATCATGGGGGAGTGGCTAAAGAGGCCACACGGTAGCCTCTCGTACCGTCAGACGCAGATCATCACCGGACACGGTAGCTTCGGGCGGTATCTGCATCTGATGGACATAGAGCCAACGCCCGAGTGCCATCACGGCGACGCGAGCGTGGACTCGGGGCTGCACACGCTCACCGAGTGCCCGGCGTTTGAGACGCCGAGGCGGGAGCTTGTGGCGGCCCTGGGGGTGAGAGTACTCACGCTCTCCACCCTGCTCGTGGCGATGGTCCGCTGCGCGGATGCGTGGGCGGCCAGCGCCTCCTTCTGCGAGCAGGTCATGCTCTTGAAGGAGACAGCAGAGCGGGCGCGGAGTGATGAGCGTGAGAGACTCGCTGACATCGCTGCACGCGCTCGTAGTCGGCTCGGGCGTCGGAGGGCGCAGACCGACCTCCGCCCCCATGAGCGAGGGCCTGAGGGTGACGGGTGGAGCCGCCCAGCACCCTAGCAGAAGCAGGCCACTGCGGCGATGCGCATCGTAGGACGATGCGTGCCATCCCACACCGGGGACGAGTCAGCCCCCTCCCGAGGAGGGCCAGACCGAGAGGGATGGCCTTGGGTCAGCCGGGGTGCGAGGGATATGTTGCATGACAACCTCACCTTCGGTCTAGCACTACGACCCAGAGACGGCGTGCGGTTTAGTTGGCTCGAGTCCGACATAACCTCCCCCTCCGGCTCCATGGGGATTTCCCGCACGTAAAAAAAAAGACGGGTTGCACTCTGGAAGTGCCGGCAGAAGTGAAAACATTTTCTTTTTTTCTTTCTTCGTTATATACATAGAATAGTAGTTTATGATACTGTTGCATAATAAGGGTTCTTACAACACGAGTGTTATAAGACCAAGTTATGTACAGTGTCATACACTACTTTATCTACTCTCATACTATAATACATAAACTAATTTATTTTACAAACCAAACCAAACTTTGTTTAATTTAAATGTATAGAACAAAAAAAAATGTTCCCGCCAAGGCGCAAACATCGATTGCGCATGCGTGTTTCTTTTTTTTTCCCGAATCGGCGGATTCTTTTTTTAAAGTAGAAGTTTGGTCCAGATGGAAGTTGTATAGGTGTATCGTTATGATTAAAAAGTTATTTTATGATATAGGTGTCCATCCAAGACCTGTATCGTAATAAAACTTTTTTTTTGGCCTGTGCGTAATGTTTGTCATAAGAGTTTTGATTTCAATTTTATAATCTTTGTATTATAGTATCAGAGTAGATAAAAAGATAAAAAAGAACATACCATACCATACCTATAATATAGCGCTTATCATAGAACCTTTCACTTATTTTCTGCTAATTTTCTGTCAGAAGAAATTAATAAATTATGAAAAGAAAAAATAATCACAAAAAATAGTAAATTACAAAAAGAAAAAAAATCATAAAAAGTAATAAATTACAAAAAGAAAAATAATCACCAAATGTAATAAATTATAATAAGAAAAAACAATCACAAAGAATCCCTGAAGGCCAGGTGGTTTGAACCCGATACTATCTGAAACTATAAGGACTTACAGTCGAAGTGCTTACCGTTTAAGCTACGACGCTATCTATCGTAACTTGCAAAATAGATAGTATTTACCTAATCTTGTATGACGTCAGTCGTCGGTTACGGTTCAAAGGTCAACTAATCCTGACGCTTCCTTAACATTTTACACCCATCCAACGCCGCTAAAGAAGTTTTCTCTTCAAAAAAGGATGTAACTGTGAAAATTTTTTTTTAGAATTATATTACAAAAAATCTTCATCGGTTTGTTTGTCGGTTTGTTCGTATTCTAGTTCATGTTCTTTATTTATACATAATTATCTATCATTATATATAATATCTATACTCTTTAGCGAGTATCTGTGGTTTATTAAACCTTAAGTAATGGTTGGTACCTTTTTAAGGGTGTTCACCTCACAAGCGAAGAATTGGCACTCGCGTCAAAAAACATAGAGCTGACATAAAACACAACAGCTCAACAAAGTCAGCTGTATGTGAACACGTGCAAAAAAGTACCAACCATTACTTAAGGTTTGATAAACCAGAGATACTTGCTTAAGAGCATAGATATATACTAAGAATAATCCGCAAGGCTATTGAAATCAAAAACACCCAAATTTCAATAGAGACGATGGTTAGAGCGTACCAACAGCCTAGGACCCAGTCATCCACTTAATTAAACCCAGTAAACAGCAAAATACAGCAAGACTTAACGACACAGTGAGCTTATTCTGCGTAAATAATAACTAACACCGACAATTCATCATGATTCGGGTACTTAGAGATAACTTACACTTCAAACTATATGACAACTACCATCCTTGGTCAAACCGCGAACATGGCTGCTAAAAAATAGCCAAAACGTTGATCTAAAAGTAAGGGGGTTTTATTTCAATGAATTCAAAGTAATGTCAATGTCAAAAAGCCACGTGGTTCCCGGCAGAGTAGAATTTGGGCCACCCCTTCTATTCCCATGTGGTGTCGTACAAGGCGACTAAGGGATAGGGCTGATTAACTTTAACATAGACAGATATATACAGCCCAGACTCAGCCTCATGGCTCGAGTCAACCATAGTGCCCGGAATACAGCAATAAGCTCACACCCTATTACGTGGGACCGAATACAGATTGGTGAAATGTGGGTGTTAATTCACCTCTGCCTAACCCTCCGGGGATAAAGGCGTGATTATATGTATGTATGTCAATAAATAGGTAATTTAAACCACATAATCGCAGACCACAGCATTCCTGCACAAGTTCCACATCATCACATTCTTTTTACATCTCTAGTAGCGTTTAGACTGTCATCACATTACAGATCGTTGTCAGGCAGGCTCAGGTGTAGGTGTTTGGTTACAACTGGCTCCTACGTCTCGTGTTATGGGAGACGCTCGCTGCGTTCTCACGATGCGAAGAGATAATTATTGCACGCAGATTTAGACACTAGTTTTTGTCGGTCATCGTGACCAAATATAGCCAATAGCTCAAAGTCTAATCTGCCCCTATAGCAATTTTCCTAAAAATCAGTTCTGTGGTTTAGACGTGAAAGCGTAACTAAGACAGACAAACAGACAGACAAACAGAATCACAGACTCCGCCCGTAATTTCGGTTATGGTTATAAATTGTAGCCTTTGTGTTATTCGGCCCCTCTAGACAAGTGGCAATTCGCTAGCCGGCGTTTGATGGAATAGAATAACTAATGTATGGGATTTGACGTAAATGACAGTCGTTAACACATGTCAAATACTTCAAATCCTATACATTCGTCATTCTATTCCATCAAACGCCGGTTAGCGAATTGCCACTTGTCTAGAGGGGCTGATGTTTATGCTATATTACCTATTGTAAAGTTTCATTAAAATCCATTCAGTAGATAGTTTTTACGTGAGAGAGTAACAAACATCCATGCATTCATCCATGCTCACAAACTTTCGCGTTAATAATAATTTAACGTATTTTTTTGCAGTGATAATTATTTAGGTAGTTTTTCTTTTTTATCTTGGGGTTTTACCAATGTCAATTACATTTTAAGTTACTTATTTGTTGTAATATAAGTATTTGACCTGGTCTAACCTTCTAAGACTGCTTACCAACACGATTACCACTTATATATCAGGACACATATCTTGGACGAGTCCCTGGTCGCGTAGATTGTTGCGTAATAATTTGTACTTGATGAATTTGAGCTCGTCCACGGCCATAGCACCCCGTACCATCCTCTGAAGATACACAAAAAACGTGTATTACGCATATAGAGGACATTTTAGGTCTAATAGGTCCGACTTTATACCCACGAGCGCATTTGCAGTCCAAGTCTATTCATGCAAGCCATCTCTATTCTACCTTGCAATAATACACACACCGGTAGAATAAGCGGAACACAAAAAAGGAGAGTATAGTATAGTTAGCTTTATTTTTAAACAATAAATAATTAAACATGAAACAACAACAACATGTTCAATAACGAGTGTTTTCCTCTCGTGCCCTGATTAAGATTTCTTGGGGCCAACCTCTGCCATTCTTAAACTAGTGTGTTACGCAGCTCGCCCAGATTGTTAGGAGGTGGCATTCTTGATTTGACACTCCTCTTTAGCAAGTCCCAAACGTATTCAATCGGATTCATATCCGGGGACCGTGCTGGCTATTTCATCACCGTAACACCAACATGGTTTAGGTATGCCTGTACTGAGCGAGTACTGTGAGCCCGAGCAGTATCCTGCATTAAAATGAAGTCGTTACCAATAAATGGGACAAAAGGCACAACAGGTTCCTCTAAAATCTCCCTGATATCCCGATCAGCAGTCAGATTTCCGCCGTCGACTACCACTAACTCCGTGCGAGCTCCTAAACATATCCCTCCCCAGATCATAATTTTGTGTTCCTCTAATTCTGCCGGTGTGTGTATCTTCTATCTGTAAATTTCTATTGTCACTGTATTTAAAACAATGTTCGCACAAGTCAATACTAAAGGCGCCCACTCACTAACAGTCCGCCTGCAGTTCCTGATCTGTCCGGCGGCCTGCAGTCCTTAGCCGATGGCGCCCACACACTAAAGCGATTTTGGCCCGCTGGCAATTCCCTGTTGTCAGTTTTGCGACCACACACTAGCAGTTGTGAGTCGTCAGTTTTAGGTCGTACGATCGCCTGCCGGTAATGGTCTAATATCAGTTACATAGAGAGTACGAAACAGTGCAAGCGATTTTCGACCTTATTGACATTTTCTTAATTACATGTTTTTTCGCATAAATAAATGCTGCTGATCACGAATATAAGAAAAAAAACTAGATTTGTAGTGATGTCAATAAGGTTGAAAATAGCTTGCACTACGTTATTCTTATATAAGTACGTGCTAATCATTGTGGGAAATAGGTGTTAGCTATTTTGAATCTTATCGACTATGTGCATAAGAAATATAGCCGAGTATCTACAAAAAATGAATAAAATCTTAGTAAAAACTGACACGAAACGATCGACGTGCCCGTTGTGCTCGTTTGCCCTGACGGCCTAGGACTGTCCGGCTTAGAACTGTCCGGAATCGTTTGGCGGCCACACACTATCGGATCGTATTAGTCGTCAGTCCAAAATCGTTAACGAAACTGTGAGTGTGTGGGTTAATGCAATAACTGACAGATTTATATCGTCCGGCCGTCGTCCGGTAAACTGTTAGTGAGTGGTCGCCTTAAAAGTGATCCATTTTTAGAATATAATGTGGGCCAGTCTGTTGTATAACTAAAACGTACCTAAATAGAATTCTGAAATTGTTTACCATTCGAGCAAAGGTTAAATTAATGTTGACAATTCAGACATTAAATTGTTGCTTTTTTTATACATAGGACACGTCAGTTTGACTTCTCCTCGCCTGATGGTAAGCTGAAGGCAAAGTGTCAGAAAAGAGGGTCACCATTACATGCACGTACCATGTTAATAATGGTGGCACTCAGCTTGACGGCCTCATCAAAAGAGGATTCTCGTCGAGGTGCCGCGTGACACCCACCGGTCCCACTAGTGCTGCGACTATTTTTATACTATAGCTTAGGTAGGTACTCTTATTTTGCATGAGGAAACCTTTCATTTAACCCGAGTCATATATGAAGTGTGTTTGTTGGTCTCGAACTGACTTATACCGCATGGTGTTTCCTGACGATATTGCTAGTAGAATATCATTTCCTGAAGTGACAGCCGAGGCGCGAGAGACATGTTTCTGGGTATCTCACCTCCGGCTGAAGAACCAAAGACGGCTTGAGATTTAAGTCGGGTTGAGTCCGAAATAACTACCTCCACTGACTCTGGCGTGGGGACTTACGCGAACATCACTTCAGTGACCGTACCGTATAGCAACAATTTCTCTAATGTACAGTCAGCATCATTAAAATGTTGCTAACAAAAGTACTCAAAATAATCCAAATATCAAAATCCCAATTTTATATTGGTTATTAGGGTACTCAAATAGTTGTAAGTATCCAGAGTGGTCAAAGTATCTTAACAATCGGTCTTCCAGTATTATCTAAGTTAGTAGAGTACTTATATCATATACACAATCACGCCGGTCGATAGTATCCAGTCAAGTATAATTTCAAAAAATCTAGACATTCATACTTTTCTCACTAATGGAAGTTGATAGTTCATGGCTTATGCAACTGTCAACTATAAAAAAATACAAAAGACATTGTCAATTGACACATTTTGTATCTTTTTCTTACTCATAATACCCATCCCTTATCATCCCGCCATTGTGTGAAAGGAATGGCTTTACAAGTAAGAAAGGGATACAAAATGCGATTAAATGGCAATGGTGTCAATTCGGCATGTCCACCCGATTAAACTAAACTAAACTAAAAATTATCTTATTTTAGTTTAGTTCAACGTTTTGTCTATTCGGTTTGGCCACCGAACTAAAAATAGTGCATGCATTTTTAGTCAAGGTCACACGACTAAATTGAATAAACCCTTTTTAATCTGTGAATTCAATGAACGAATGACAACGTCCTTAGAGAAAGAAAGTAGGCCGTCTAAGCTGTAAATTATGGTAAATTAGTACAATCACATTATGAAGTTGTTGAAGTGTGAGAGAGACAACTTAACTTCTTGTCAAAAAACATGTGTTCAAACGTGACCGTAAATTAAACCTCTGAAAAAGTAAACAAACCAAAACAACAAACTTGGCGGCATGGTAATGGGAATATTACGTGAAAAGAGGAAAAATAACAATTTTTACATATATTACAGATGTAGTGGCAAAAATTTAATTAAATTAATAAAGTTACTAGGTATATACACAATACTAAATATAATTAAAAAAATAAAACTAAAAGTTAAAATGCGTCGTGGAATTCATCCGCATCGCATGCCTCTTGTGGTAGCGTTCCCAGAAGACTAGCAGCATTGCCACGTTGTATGGCAATACTTAATCTCTGACCTGAAAAGAGGCCAGCCGTCTGGTCACGGGAAGCGTCAACCATACGTTTGGCAATCTCCCTGAAGAGATTGGGGGCGCTCGGCACAAATTCATAATCTCCAATAAGATTGGAGTATTTGCGCCGCTTAACAGCCTCTGCAGAAGCTGCAGCGGCACCGGTACAGCCAGCCGTGCCAGGTATATGGGTAGGGGCAATGGTGTCGACGCATGTTGCGTCCCACACCAGAGTCCTACCCATTTTCCAAGGCATTATTGACATACCATCCAGTCTCTTGCCATCGTCGCGCGCCAAACCGTTTGGTTCAAGCACATCTGGCACACCAGCAATGACAAGAGCACGGCGAATTATGTCGTTGAGGCTGGCGTGCCGTGGAATTCGCCCCGCGCTCCTGCAGCATGACAGGCCATGGTGTCCGAGTCGGTCAACTGATTCTCCACAATGGCATTGATGCGGATTTTTTTACTGCTAGGTCAGTTTTGAACAAATAAACATATATTTAGTTGATAAATTTTCATATTTACCTTTTTTGCTCCTTGAAAAAAGCAGCCACAAAGCATACGTTCATTTATCTGTTATTTAAAAATTTCAACCAACACAAACAATCAGCAGAACAAGGTTTAGTTTAGTTTAATCGTGACCAAAAATATGGCCACTAAAATAAGTCGGATTTTAGTTTGACAAGAATAAAATTTTGCCTTACCGAATAGCAAAATAGCAATTTTCACTAAATTGAATTCGACTAAACTAAAAATAGTTTAGTCCTGTCAAATTAAGTTAGTTGGTGTTTTCCCGAATAAGAAACCGCAATTTGACGTGACTAAACTAATTATAGTTTAGTTTAGTCGGAATTTTGCCAAACCGAATCGACGTCAATGTCTAGATTTTTTGAAATTATGCTTGACTGGATACCATCGACCGGCGTGATTGTGTATATGTATATGAACACACTACAATAATAACTGACATAATACTGGAAGACCGATTGTTTAGATAGTTAGACCACTCTGGACACTTACAACTAATTGAGTAGGTACTCTAATAACCAATATTAAATTGGGATTTTGGTATTTGGATTATTTTGAGTACTTTTGTTAGTGACATTTTAATGATGCTGACTGTACAGTAGAAAGGAGACGCGGAGTCGGTATAGCCTATACCGACTTCGCGTCTCCTTTTTACTTACTACTAGAGGGTAAAGAAGTCAGCACAGGTCAGAACTAATATTTTACATCATACATGTATTAACTAGACACTGTACTACTGTGTCCAGGGGTCCTTATAACACCATTCCTGCCGGAATTCTAATTGGGATCGCATGGTGCATGACAGATCAGATTGAAGGAAGATTTTTTCACGGTTTCCTTTTTACCTCACTGCCAAGAAGGGTTATGTCTTTCGCGCATATCCTGTATGTATGTTTATATGTATGTATGTAAGTTTGTAATCCATATCCATACTAATATTATAAATGCGAAAGTAACTCTGTCTGTCTGTCTGTCTGTCTGTCTGTATGTTACGCTTTCACGCCTAAACCACTGAACCGATCTTGATGAAATTTGGTATAGGGTTAGATTAGACCTTGAGAAAGGACATAGGCTATGTTTAGTCGCGATAACCGACATACACGCGGGCGGAGCCGCGGGCAAAAGCTCGTATTCTATATTACCTCATATCTTCTGGAACCACCGTACGGATTTCAATGATTCCTGTCTCAAATGAAAGGTATTTATTGACCAAGTGTTCTTGGGTACATTAAAATATGAACAAAAGCAACATATTGGTTTTTTGGTGCCAAAATGTAAGTGGATAAAAGAAACCACTCAAATTTATCGAGTGGAGTATCAAAATAAAGGAAATTAGACGACGATTACAAAATATAAAAATATATATAAAGTTTTCGATCGTTTCAGCATCAGTCGGGTTTCTTAATTTTAATTATTGTTTTTTACCCTTAGTAATTGCTATGCTATATAGTTTTCTTTAAGTGTTCATAGTAATTGATACGTGTACCATAACATGTCACAGACGTGTGAATTCCGCGTTGAGGTCGACACACTACCATAATTTCCAAGGTTCCTGTTTACCATCTTCGGAATGGCGGTAAAAAATTAAAGGTTACCGGCTGATCAACATTTTCATACAATGCCATTGTTTTCATACAATAATATTGAACGGCATGCACGGACTGAGATTACGAAGCATAATCCCGAATTGCATGATAATTATGATGATACCTACTAACTGCTCATAACTCCGCCTACGTATAATAGATAGATAGATCATTCTTTATTGGCAATCAATCAATTAGCCAATGTGCGCCATTTCGTACGATCCTCCGCCTTTCGCATCCAGCCCGTCCCAGCCACCTTTTTCTGGTCATCAATCATTGATAGATACTATCTGTAAGCCTCTATTTAGTCTATGTCCGTGTTGTCGAGTAGCTGGATGTGTGCTTCGGCCTGTTTTTTATAACCTCAGTTACTAGATCCACTCTGTCTCTGTTGATAGAGTCTGGCTAACGAAAGCTGAACCTAGCAAAAGGCGGCAAATTCAAAAAAACTTAATATGGTATTACCGACTAAAGTAGGAATAAATAATTTTGATACTTTTCCTATTTTATATTTTTGATGATGAGGAATTATGCATATATTATAATAATAACTAATGTTTTTTGGTCGCAACTGTCGTCAAGTTTATCTGAAACACAATATTATATTCAATCTACTATATTAAATAAGTCGGGTTTTCCTTCCTGACGCTATAACTCCAGAAAGCACGAACCGATTTCCACGGTTTTGCATTCGTTGGAAAGGTCTCGGGCTCCGTGAGGTTTATAGCAAAGAAAATTCACGAAAAATTTCAACATAAAAGCGGGAAAGCGATAATCGACATCCACGCGGGCGGAGCTGCGGGCAACAGCTAGTACTTTCTAATTAAAAGACACGCAAATAAACATTACACAGACAAATACTGTGCAAATATTGTTTCTGTGTAAATAGTAAGTTAACTATGTGAAACACAAGAAACATACAATTTTGAATTAATATCTTAAATCAAGTGTCAAATTCATAACACCTTACTAACCTACGAATTCAGTCAAGACGTCTAAACATTCACTTTTTTGCTTAAATAATGCGTCCTTCTCTTCTTGCTTTTGTTTAAATTTACTCATCATAGTAAATAACACCCGCCGCACTCCAAAGAAACTCAATGTGCACAAACTCCGATATAACCTCAACAAACAACAGATTGACTGACACTGTCATAATGACATTTATTTAGTGTTGCCATTCCTATAATAGCTGGGTTCAGCTTTCATTAGCCAGACTTTCATCGTTTCTGACGTACCAGAGAGATCTAAAAGAAAGTAAAAATTATTATTTTTCGAGGGATGCGGTAAGGTCCCAGATCTCCTTACATACAGTCCCAGTTAAAAAGGACACAATCAATAATTATATATTAATCTGTATCTACTAAAATCGGCCATATTGAAATCGATCTCACAAGTCAAAACTTTATGTTAACTAATCTATCCACAAAGCTATGCGAAATTTTCATGATTCTGATATGAAACCCACGACTAGTGTATGAACAGTCGTACTTCCCACACTCGCCCATCCCTGGGCGCGCCGTGCGACGACTCCCATTCATACATTCATACGCCCATTGTACGATTTGTATGGTCTGACTGATTGGAGAATTCGTTACAAGTTCATGTATATATGTGTGAGTTTTTAATTCATTGTTGTATGTTGAGAAATGACGATTGAATGTATGGATGAGTGATTCAAACCTGTTATAGTATCGGCTTGTGGACACTCGCTGCAAATCATCAGTTAGGCGATTATTTAAGGATAGAACGGCCATGTGCGCGGGAAACGCGTGGCAATTTTTTAGTCAATCCCTGTCCTATGAGACAGGAGCTTTCGAACGCTAATTCGCTACTGTTGAAAGTGTTGAGACCAGATTATAAAAACATCGTTAAAAATTAAAATTAAAAAATTGCACAGACAAAAAAAGGTGTCTAGGGCGTGTAGGAACAGAATTAGGAGGGCTACCATAAAACGTACATCCGAAATTTCGGGTGCGTACCAAACACGAAAGAAAGACTATCATTTACTATAAATTCACATGGACGAAATGGTACGTTTCGTCTTCGGGTTCAATTGCGAGATAAATAAGTATCTTCTTCATCATACCGTTAATCCCAGCCGCATCCGAACCCTTCGTCTCAGCGTCTGGGTCCCCTTTACCAGTCTAACTGGGTATGGGATTCCATCTTTTGTCATAATAGTTTTTGTCCTAATTTAAATTGCCATAACAAATTAGGCATAATTGTCTTTGTCATAATAATAGTCTACCATAATTGGTTTTTAGCATACTGTGTTATTAAGCATAAATATTGTATATCCTAATGTTTTTATTCATAACATTGATACGCATAAAGTTGTAAAGCATATTGTTTATTTGTCTAATACTTATTTGGTATAATGATAAACGCCTGCTAACATGGTGCTAGCAAGCTGGCAAGGATCTGGATGCAATCTGGACTTTAGGGCACCCCGACTCGGATAGGTTAGGTTAGAAGGCTAATGCGGGAGCGGAGCGTAGCGAAGCTCCCGCATTAGGCCTTCGTGGTTATTTTTTTATAAACCACCTAGAAGTAGGAGCCCCGCGTAGTTTGACAAGAGCAATGTATAAAATAGTGTAATATTGTTAATAAAAATTTTGTAGTGATTTGTTCGGAATAGTTATGGTTATGCGTGGTTATGCTTAAGTAAACTTATGCTTTGGTATATTATGCTTATTAAATATTATGCTTATAGTAAATAGGAGTAAAAAAATTATGCTTAAAAAGTTATGGCAAACGAGTATTATGCGTAAATAATGTTATGACAAGTAACATTATGCAATGTTAAATTATGACAAAAAATTTTAGGAATAAAAATAGAGAACCACTGTGTATACCGCCGTTTGCCCGAATATAATTTGCCATAATAGTCAACAGCCATAATATTATATGACGGAATATTCATTTGAACGAATTTTACATGCCATAATATTCACATGCTAGAAGTTTTGTTTCCCATAAAGTAACTTACCATAACATCATTTTTCATAATCATTGTAAGCCCGAATTATCACATGCCCGAATTATCAAATGCCCTAATTATCACAAACATGCCCGAATTATCACATGCCATAACATCATTTGCCATCGTCGATGGCAATTAGGAGAAACGGATGCACTCGGGACTTTAGGGCTCGACTCGGATAGGTTAGGTTAGAAGGGGATGGCGGGGTCGTATGAGCGAGCCAAACCACCCAGAAATAGTTTGGTTAGGTGCCATTTGAGTTAGGTTAGCAGGTTGTCTATTGTTTGCCCGAATTATTATGGCATTTAAATATGATGTCTAATAATCATTATGGCGTTTAAATATTAAGTCTAATAATTGTTATGGCAATCAAAAATATGACAAACAATACTTATGGCATTCGTATATTATGGTATCTAAGTTTCGGGCAATCGAACGTATGTCATATCATATGTCTTTTCGGGCAAACAATACATTCGGGCAAATGAAATTAAGGCAAATGATAGTCGGGAATATGATGATTATGGCATATAATTTTCGGGTAAACAATAGACAACCGTCTAACTGCGGATTTGGTTAAACTTTGATATTACTACAATTATACACTATACAAGTTCCACACAATTATATTTAGTTTCATCACTGTTTACTATTCAATATATATAGTGTGTTTTTTAATATATATAAAGTTAGTAAAATGAAGTTCCATCAAGAAGTTTCAACAAATTCAATCAACTAAACTTTATATTTTCCGTGAAGTGATTGCCATCTCACGATAAATACGTTTATGATACCAACTGTCCTAAACTTAGACCACAGTAAATACTTTCCATCTAGTGGGCCGTGTGTTTGTCGGCCACCTAGTAGTATATCAAAAAATGCGAGTGGAGCCACAAGCAACAGCTAATTTAAATCAATAGTTTCCTTACAATCTTCAGGAAAACTTAATCCAATGATTTCTACCCTCAAACCTTAACCGACTTGTTCACTTTACGACACAATCATCAGAACAGTAAGCTGATAATTAAGGGCCAGCTTTATTAACGTAATCGATTATTAACGAGACACTCGAATCGATTGCCGAGTACTTGAATGGGTTCATTTGATTCTCTGTAGATATAAAAGGGATTATGATTGCTACATCGTCGTAATATCTGGAATGCTTTGTTGTGAGCTAGAAGTAGGGTTGGCTATTCTCGATAAAATTGATCCTGGTGAATTTGTATCAATCATGAAGGAACATAATATAGTATCTTGAGCAGTACTAGTCATTCCAATCACAAGATGGGTGACTCCCCTGGTATTGTACACATACATAGGCCACGGTAACCACTTTCCATCAGGTGGGCCGTGTGCTTGTCTGCCACCTCAGTGGTATAAAAAAAGACTTAAAACCGCACCTAACTGTATTAGAAGTCGGCTCGAAGTATGAGTAAGTACAAGTAGTAAATTGCAAATAACGTACATTAATGTAGTCAATTGTTACTCATCTAAGGGACGAATCACTAGTTTTATCTTGTCCATATATCTTTCAAGGTCGTACCGATAACGTGCCTCTAATTTGCAAACAATTTGCCTAGTATAGATGGAAATCATTGCTTTTCCTACATGTTGATATTCGTATATCACAGCCACTGCGGCTAGTTAAGTTTAGTTACTTTAGTTTAGTTAATTCAGGTTAGTTTAGTTAGTTTAGTTTAGTTAATTCAGTTTAGTTTGTTTAGATGGTTTAGTTTAGTTTAGTTTAGTTAGTTTAGTTTATCTGGGCTGTTCCACACTTAGCCTCTTGATTGGGCCATTATTCGTACCATCAACCCAGACGCTCAAAAAAGACAGCAGCCTTTTCAGGTTTCCACATGCTTCTCGGAGCGACGCTGGTGACTGGAGGAATTTCGCCCGTTGTGCGACCACGCTCATGCACTCTGTAAGCACATGCCGTGGCGTTTCTTCTGCCTCCATGCAGCCTCTGCATAGGGGGCTGTCCGTCACACCTATTGTAAACAGATGCTTGTTTAGGGGACAGTGATCGGTCAAGATGCCTGTGACCTTTAGATTTGATTTGAATGACCGGTTTCACCTCACGGCTTTATCAAAGGTTTGAACTGAATGAAAAATTTGGTCCCTTTTTAGCCTAATGAGGTTTCGGCTAAACGTTTTTGATGCTACCGGAACTGAATTCTTTGTTTGCCTGCATCCTTCAGTGTTTGTCCAATCTGTTTGATGGGTTTCTTCTGTACTTTTTCGTAGCCAAGTTTTGACCTGTGCTTGAGGTATGGACAGTATTGGTTCCGGTCCATATACTGTCGCCCCTGATCCTCTCATGGCCAATTCATCGGCTGCGTTGTTCAAATTCAAATTCAAAAAAATCATTTATTCCATAAAAATATTAAATTTGTTTGGAATCGTCATTATTTTTTCCCCTACCGTGCAGTGCGTGACATGGCAACTACTGAGAAACACTGCCAAAAAAACTCAGTAGGAATCCTTTTTTAAAAAAAACGTTGTCATGTATGTACAATCATTTTCTTGTATTGACTTAGAGCCAAGCATTTTTGTCATTCAAATAGTCTGAAATGTTATAATATGCTCTGCTACACAATTTGGCCTTAATTGTTGTTTTAAATTTATTTATGGACAATGTTCTTATTTCATTGGGAAGTTTATTGTAGAATCTAATACATTGCCCCATAAAAGAATTGCTTATTTTTTGGAGACGTGTAGTATGTAACACAAGATTACCTTTATGTCTAGTATTTATACCATGTATATCACTCTTTTTTAGTAAAGGAGTCTACATTTTTATGCATATAAAGTAAATTTTCATAAATAAATTGCGAAATAACCGTAAGAATGTTTATTTCTTTGAACTTTTCCCTTAGAGACATTCTAGGACCAAGTTGGTATATTGCTCTTACAGCTCTCTTTTGCCATACAAAGATGGTATTAATGTCCGCAGAATTACCCCAGAGAAGTATTCCATATGACATAACACTATGGAAATAACTAAAATAAACTATTCTAGCTGTCTCAATATCAGTAAGCCGTCTAATTGTTTTTACTGCATATGCTGCAGAACTTAATTTGCCTGATAATTTTTCAATCTGCGGTCCTCACTGCAGTTTTGAGTCAATAGTGATACCCAAAAATACAGCAGTCCCCACAGGGTCCAACCCAGATCCATTAAGTTGTACATTGGTAGCTACCTGCCTTACATTAGGTGTCGAGAATTTGATTACTTTAGTTTTTTTATCATTCAAAAGAAGATTATTAACATTAAACCAATGAACAAGCTTTGAGAGTGCACTGTTAACTTTGTCAGAATTGTGTAATTGTCTATTAATTTTAAACGTCAAGGAAGTATCATCTGCAAACAATACAATCTCATGCTTATCCCCTACATAGTAAGGTAAGTCATTTATGTATATTAAAAACAGAAATGGACCAAGAATTGACCCCTGCGGGACGCCCATTACAACTGGGCTTCCTGCAGATCGTTTACCTTTTACTTCGACCCTCTGAACCCTATTACTCAAGTAAGAAGTCAGAAGATCGAGAGCCCTGTTTCTGATACCATAGTGGTGTAGTTTTCTGACCAGAGTCTCATGGTGAACACAATCGAATGCCTTAGATAAGTCGCAGAAAACACCCAAAGCATCCTGTTACCGAGGAAGTTGCTGTGTCCCTTGATCTATTGCAGCGTGACCCTGTTTGTGTTTGCAATGGATTGGAGTGTGTTATGACAGTCCAATATGAGGACAGAGGTGTTACTTTGGAGAGCTTAGAATACGGCTGCACTGTCTGATGCACTGCGGCTAATGAATGACCCTGATAGGGCTGAGTTCCTGTAGGGCTTCACGCATAATCCGTCGATGATGGTACATTATTTTATTTTAGTTAGTTCAGCATATCGTGATTGCCATCTGATGATAAATACTTATACGCAACTTCGGACTTAATTTTCATGGCAGGTCTACTGAATTTCATGCGAGCGGAGTCACAAGCAATATCTAAATCATATTTTTATTTCAGCATATCTATAAAACCAATAAAAGGGCTGATAACCAGTGACGCCAGGCCCTTTGAGCCCCTGACTGGTTTAATATATTCTATGATTTAACAAATCATTAGCGCACCTCAGAACCCTCAACCACCAAACGTAGCTAAAACACGTTTTCTGCTCAGCTAGACTGCATTATCAAAATGTTCCATCATTATCTTCGGTTACGTATCAATTCGCCGACGGTGATTACAACTACAGTTGACTCAACTACGTTTGATTCTGTTTGGCATACCTAATGGTTGTATCACATATGTTCATAATAATTAATATACTAAATACATAATGGACGACTCACCGACGGTTGACTCGCCGACGTTAAACTCGCCGACGTTTAACTCACCGAAGTTTAACTCAACTACCGTAAACTCATCTACCATTTATTCACTTACAAGTTAATTAACCTAAGGTTGATTGAAATAATAAACTATTCACCTAGATTCTGTTGATTTAGTTACGTATTAAAATCCCGAAGTGCTAAATCCCGAAAATTAGATAGCTCCAAAGGTGTAGATTGGACCCTGCACACTACATTGTCAAGCTGGTCTCTATACTTAGATCTAAAAACGCAGTGAAATATGTCTTCACGTCTAAATCCATTCTCCAACCTTGCCCGTCGTCGACCTATGTCCTGTCGCTACGTGACGGCTTTCCTTCGCAACTTGCCAACTTACATCTGTTGACAAACATATTCAAGTGGCTTACGTGAAAGCCGATCACATTACTTTTAGAAGTCGGAAGATGTTACATTATAATAATGATTTGGATCTGGATCTATTCATTGCTATGCGGACGACAGTACCGGGGATACGTGTTACACGGGTCGTGCAAATATCCCTCAATTCAAGGTGGAGAAGAGACGCGAACAACTTGTGTCTGAAATCGAGACTACTCTCTCGGGAGTGTCCGATTGGGGTCGACTTAACTTAGTCCAATTTAACCCCACTAAGACACAAGTATGTGTATTCACCGCTAAGAAAACCCCATTTATTGTAGCGCCGCAATTCCTGGGCACACCACTTTCCATCTCGCGAAGCAGTACTTCACTGCGGGGCAACGACTTCTGCTTTATAAGGCACAAATTCGGCCCCACATGTTGCTGTCACCTTTTTGCTGGAGCGCCTGCATACCAGTTTGGCCCCTTGGACTCATCGCAAAGACGGGCGTTGAGGCGCGTCGACAATCCCATACTCACAGACGATGTGGAACCTCTCAGCCTCAGAAGGGACTTCGCCTCGCTGTGTGTGTTCTATCGCCTATACAATGGTTTGTGCTCAGATGAATTGTTTGACATGATGCCCACCGCTGCATTCTATCATCGCACCACTCGCCGTAGGCAGGGAATTCATCCTCACACACTGCGACCGGAAATGGTACGCACCGTGCGTTTTGAAAGGAACTTCATCCCACGCACGCTCAGGTTGTGGAATGAACTTCCTGCCGTGGTTTTCCCAAGCGACTACAATAGAAGGAATCTACAGGGTTGGTAGCACGATTGTGACGCCCCTGGTGTTGCAAACGTCCTTAGGCCACGGTAACCACTTCCCATCAGGTGGACAGTGTGCGTACCACATAAGTGGCATAAAAAAATTTGTAAATATTGACAGCCTCCGTGGCGTAGCGGTGTGAACACGGCCCCTACGCAGGAGGCGTGGGTTCGATCCCCGCTTAGTGCAAATATTTGTATGCATGAACATGGGTATTTGCATTGGTCTGGTCGTGCCTCGGAGAACACATTAAGCTGTCGGTCCCGATTGCCATACAAACATCTATTGGCAGTCGTTACGGGTACTTAGAGCTTTCAAAGGTCCAACAACTGGTCTAAGTGCAATGCTTCGATATCGCCTACTACTGGTGAAGCGGACCCCAGTCTCCAAGCTGAATACTCCTGATGCGACTGGGATTTACGAGATGAAGAATGATTTAGTAAATATTCTAGAACATTACATAACACTATCTAGAACTAAATAAGCATATTGAAATAAAACCACATACGGATTCTTTTGCGAAATATTTATTATAGTATAAATGTAGTCCAACGTTTCGGCTACTTTTCAGCAGCCACGGAACGTTGGAGTCTAGAAATGGTTTTTTTTTTTTGCAAAAGAATATTAGCAACCGATATTATCGAAATTACTAATATTCCCTCTAACCCCTCCAACTAAGCTAAAATGCTTGTGCTAGGAGTGGGTTCACGTTGGTAGTGTAATGGCCAGGATTCGAACCCGAGACCTCTCGATCGTGAGGCCGACTCCTTAACGTTAAAAATAAGTACCTATAGCTTATAATTTTGTAGCTTTTGTTAGGTGGGATCACGAATACGAATAAATATTAGAAGAAGGTACGTTTTGTATTAACATACCTTCTACATTTATGACATATTTCTTTTTAATTAAATCATACACGTACGTACTCAGACCAGTATAAAATATAAATAGACATTTGTTCATACATATTTATTCCTATCTTCACTGAGTGGGAATCGAACCCGCGATCTTTGACGAAGCCGTCGGACGCTATAGGTACCAACACCACACAGGTCATTAACCTACTATGCTTTATTTCAATAAATTACGCATAACACCGATTCAGTAAGCCACATTCGAACAAAATCATAACTGATGATATTTGAGGAGGTACAAAACATGCCTACAACATTTTCTTTAAGTATTTGTTATGATATGTGATATCACAACAATAATACGACCTATATTTGTTTATTAGTTTTCAATAAAGTTCTCATTTCATAAATTATACCTCTGAACACATATTTTGAAACGAAATCGCGAGTCCAACGAGGCCCTGGCGCGCGCGTATTGTTTTGTAATAATCTTATGCTATGTGAATTTTTTTGAAGTGAAAACTTCTTTAGCGGCGTTGGATGGGTAAAAAGTGTTAGAATTGCGTCAGGATTACTTGACCTTTGAACCGTAACCGACGACTGACGTCATACAACATTAGCTACAGATTGTTTATTTTGTTAGGTACGCTAAGAAGCTTCGTAGGTTAGCGGTAAGAGCTTTGGCTGTAAGTCCTTATGGTTTCAAATAGTATTGGGTTCGAACCTGGGCTTCTGACACTTTTTGCGGTTATTTTTTCTTTTTGTAATTTAGGTATTACTTTTTGTGATTATTTTTTCTTTTTGTAATTCATTCATTTCTTCTCACAGAAAATTAGTGATAGGTTCTATGGTTGACGCTATATTATAGGTATGGTATGGTATGTTCTTTTTATCTATTTCTCTGTATATAACGAAGAAAAAAGAAAGAAAATGATTTCACTTCTGCCGGCACTCCAGGAGTGCAACCCTTCTTTTTTTTCTACAACATTTCACGAAATGTCATCTAGATCCATGGTAAGCATGGCTTAACTAGCTTGTGTTATGGAATCTAGCATGCGGATAAACATACTTAGATACTTTTTTTTTAAATTCATACGTATAGATAGAAACACTTAGACCAATGCAAATATACATATTCATGTATACAAATAAATTGCACGCGCTGAGCGAGGATCGAACCCGTGCCTCTTGCGTAGCGGTCGCGTTCACTACCGCCACGCCACAGAGGCTGTTTTTGATTTGCCGAATTTTATTATTAATATATTATTTTATTTATCCTCAAAAGACACCCAAAAAACGTGTACCAAGCGTATAGAGCACATTTTAGGTTCAATAAATTTGTCGCGAGGTATAAACAGATAAGTAACAATAGTAGATTAGCTTATCACTTATCACAGAGCGATTCATCGCCTTGAAACTTGTTAACTCACACAAAACACATACAAAACGTCATCAAACGTGAATTGGAACACACAAATTGTTTAAACAACTTCGCTTGAACATCGACGTAAATCAATACAACATGTAACTACAATGTAAATCCTGGTAAAATCACATTAGCAGCTGATGACGTCACTAAAGGAGAGGCCACACCACCAGCTAGCTAGCGAGCGAGCGAGTGATAAGTGATAAGTAGTGAAGAATTGCACCTGCACCTCCAGGCGACGTCTCGCAACTCTCATCTAAGCTAAAAACGACGTTATTGCACACTGCATAAGGTTAATATTGTGTTATTAAAATTATCCGCCACCGGAATGCATCCCCGCCACGTCTTTTCTGTATAAACCGCGCCTAAGATATAATGCGATATCAGATAGTGAGCGAGCAAGCTATGTTTCAGCTCTTTTATGCGCTTGCCCGCTAGCGTGCTAGCTAGCGGGCAAGCGCACAAAAGAGCTATTAGTTAGAGTGAAGTTATAGAGTATAGGTTGTTTGTATAGTTTTCAATTTCCATCGCCCGCCAGCTTGCTCGCTCGCTAGCTGGTTTAGCGGGGCAATTTCGTTTGCACCGCAAGTATAGCTCTCTCTCTTCATCCTAGCGTTAACCCCAGTCGCATTTGTAGGCTAAGATCCACTTTTTACAGTCGAATTTAGGTTTAGCTGTTCTTCAATATTTTCCATGAAGCGACTGCCATTTATCGTCCACAATCGAAGCATTGCAGATAGACCAGTTATTGGATTCTTTAGGGCTCTAAATACATGTAACAACTGCCATAGATATCCATACTAATATTATAAATGCGAAAGTAACTCTGTCTGTCTGTCTGTCTGTCTGTCTGTCTGTCTGTCTGTCTGTATGTTACGCTTTCACGCCTAAACCACTGAACCGATCTTGATGAAATTTGGTACAGAGGTATATTAGAGCTTGAGAACGGACATAGGCTACCTTTTATCACGAGAAAGGGGGTTTAAGGGGGGAAAATAGGGAATGAAAGTTTTTATGAAAGTTTGTGATTTCTGAAGATATTTTAATGAAATTTGGTACAGAGGTAGATTAGAGCTTGGGAACGGACACAGGCTACCTTTTATCGCGAAAAGGGGGGGTAGAAGAGGGGGGACTAGGGCCTTGGGATGAAAATTTGTCATTTTTGCAGATTTCCAGATGAAATTTGGTACAGAGATAGTTTAGAGCCTGGAAACGGATATAGGCTACCCTTTATCGTGAAAAGGGGGCGGACTGAGGCCTTGGTATGAAAGTTTGTCATTTTTGAAGATTTCTTGATGAAATTTGGTACAGAGATAGTTTAGAGCTTGGAAACGGACATAAGCTACCTTTTATCGCGAAAAGGGGGGAAGAAGGGGGGATCAGGGCCATGGGATAAAAGTTTATCGGTTTAGAAGATTTCCTGATGAAATATGGTACAGAGATAGTTTAGAGCTTGGGCACGGACATAGACTACCTTTTATCGCAAAAAGGGGGATAGAAGGGGGGGACTAGGGCCTTGGGATGAAAGTTTGTCATTTTTGAAGATTTCCTGATGAAATTTGGTACAGAGATAGTTTAGAGCTTGGGAACGGATATGGGCTACCTTTTATCGCGAAAAAGGGGGGTAGTAGGGGGGGGGGGGGGCGGACTAGGGCCTTGGTATGACAGTTTGTCATTTCTGAAGACTTCTTGACGAAATTTGGTACAGAGATAGTTTAGAGCTTGGGAATTGACATAGGCTACCTTTTGTCGCGAAAGATGAGGTTAAAGGGGGGGGGGGGGGGGGGGTTGATGAAACTTAGTTTTGAAGACATTCTGATGATATATTTGGAACAGAGATGGATTGAAGCTTGGGAATGAACAGAGGCTACCTATTGACGCGAAAATATAGGCATAAGGGGGGGGGGGTGTAATAAAGGAAGAAAGTTTGACAGTTTTAAAGATATCCTGATGAAATTTGGTACAGGGATTAATTAGAGCTCGGTAACGGACATATGCTACCTTTTATCAAATATCAATAAAGGGGGGGGGGGGGGATAAGGACTAGATAGTTAGTAAGTAAGTTTGTAATTTTTGAAGATATCCTGGTGAAATTGGTATAGAGATGGATAAGAGCTTGGAAATAAACATAGGCTACCCCTTATCGCGAAAAAAGGGATAGAAAGTGGAGGGGGAAAGGGAATGGGCTATGGGATTAAAGTCTTTCCTTTGTCGCACCATTAAGACCTGGAATTCCTTGCCAGCTCACGTGTTTCATTCTTCCTATAGTCCCGGGTCCTTTAAGCGGGGCGTGAAAAAGCATCTGATGAGGCCATCAAGCTGACTGCCACTATTGTTAACATGGCACTTGTATATAATGGTGGCCCTCTTTCCTGAGACTTTGCCTTCAGCTTACCATCAGGCAAGGTGAAGTGAAATTGAAGTGACCTATATAAAAAAAGGAAGAATTTCTTTTAAGATGTCCTCATGAAATTTGGTACAAAGGTGAATTAGAGCTTCGGAACGGACATAGTCGAGTAGCGAACCAAATATAGAAGCGAGTGGAGAGGCGAGTAGAGATTGTTATAGGGACGAGTGGATAGGCGTGTAAAGATCGAAAGTCGAGTAGGGTCGACGACGGGGGCGAGTAGATATGCGACTAGAGAGCCAGTGGAGAGGCGAGTATAGAATCAAATAGAATGCAGTAAAGGGTTGAGTAGAGAGGCGAATAGGGAGGCGAGTGGAAAGATGAATGTAGTGGCGAGTAGAGATCGAATAGAGAGCTGAGTAGAAGTGCGAGTAGATAGGCGAGTGGGGAGAGTCAAGTAGAGAGGCGAAAAGAGAATCGAATGGATGGGCAAGTAGAGAGGCCAATGGAAAGGCGAGTATAGAGAAGAGTACAAAGTCGAGTAGAGAGGGGAACAGAGAAGTCAGTAGAGAGTCGAGTATAAATTCAAGTATAGAGGCGAGTAGAAAGTCGAGTAGAGAGTCGAATATAGAGGCGAGTAGAAAGTCGAGAACAGAGGTGAGTACATAGTCGGGGATAAAGTTGAGTAAAGAGGCGAATTTAAAGCTCAATAGCGTCGGATCAACACTAAGCGATAACCGACATCCACGCGGGCGGAGCCGCGGGCAATAGCTAGTAATATTATAAATGCGAAAGTAACTCTGTCTGTCTGTCTGTATGTTACGCTTTCACGCCTAAGCCACTGAACCGATCTTGATGAAATTTGGTACAGAGGTATATTAGAGCTTGAGAACGGACATAGGCTACCTTTTATCACGAGAAAGGGGGTTTAAGGGAGGGAAATAGGGGATGAAAGTTTTTTTTGAAAGTTTGTCATTTCTGAAGATATCTTAATGAAATTTGGTACAGTGGTAGATTAGAGCTTGGGAACGGACATAGGCTACCTTTTATCGCAAAAAAGGGTAGAAGGAGGGGGGGAGGGGGATATGGTAATGGGATGAAAGTTTGTCTCTTTTGAAGATATTTTTAATGAAATTTGGTACAGAGGTAGATTAGAGCTTGAGAACGGACATAGGCTACCTTTTATCGCGCAAAGGGGGGAAAAGGAGGGGGACCAGGGTCTTGGAATAAAAGTTTATCGTTTTAGAAGATTTCCTGATGAAATTTGGTACAGAGATAGTTTAGAGCTTGGGAACGGATATAGACTACCTTTTATCGCAAAAAGGGGGGTAGAAGTGGGGACTAGGGCCTTGGGATGAACGTTTGTCATTTTTGAAGATTTCCTGATGAAATTTGGTGCAGAGATAGTTTAGAGCTTGGGAACGGACATAGGCTGCCTTTTATCGCAAAACGGGATAGAAGGGGGGGGTAATTTGGCTAGGGCATAAAAGTTTGTCTTTTTTGAAGATATCCTGATGAAATTGGTACAGAGACGGATTAGAGCTCGAAAAATAGACATAACCTACCTTTTATTGCAAAAAAAGGAGTTAAAGGGGTGGAATAGGGCTAGGGTATGTAAGTTTAACAATTTTGAAAATATTTTAATGAAATTGGTATAGAGATGGATTAGAGCTTGGAAATGGATATGGGCTAACCCTTATCGCGAAAAAAGGGATAGAAGGGGAATAGGGCTATGGGATTAAAGTTTCTCATTTTTCAATGGCACAAAAAAGGGAGGAATATGGCATAAATAGTAAGAATTTCTTTTAAGATGTCCTTATGAAATTTGGTACAAAGGTGAATTAGAGCTTCGGAACGGACATAGTAGAGTAGCAAATATAGAAGTGAGTGAAGAGGCGAGTAGAGATTGTTATAGGGACGAGTGGATAGGCGTGTAAAGATCGAAAGTCGAGTAGAGTCGACTACAGGGGCGAGTAGATATGCAACTAGAGAGCCAGTGAAGAGGCGATTATAGAATTAAATAAAATGCAGTAAAGGGTTGAGTAGAGAGGCGAATAGGGAGGCGAGTGGAAAGGTGAATGTAGTGGCGAGTAGAGATCGAATAGAGAGTTGAGTTGAGGTGCGAGTAGATAGGCAAGAGAGGCGAAAAGAGAATCGAATGGATGGCGAGTATAGAGAAGAGTACAAAGTCGAGTAGAGAGGGGAACAGAGAAATCAGTTGAGAGTCGAGTATAAATTCAAGTATAGAGGCGAGTAGAAAGTCGAGTAGAGAGTTGAATATAGAGGCGAATAGAAAGTCGAGAACAGAGGTGAGTATATAGTCGAGGACAAAGTTGAGTAGAAGGCTCAGCACTAAGCGATAACCGACGTCCACGCGGGCGGAGCCGCGGGCAACAGCTAGTTCGTAATAAATCTATTAGCTGGCACCGTTCGCAGTGTCAACCAAAATATGAACAGGAGAAATAATATATCACTGGTTCGCTCGCTAGCTGGTTGTGTGGCCTCTCCTTAACTAGAGACAGCCCGCCTATTGGCGTGTTCTTATTTATCAGCGTTATCTGTGCTCGACAATTAGTCACCGTGGAACATACCTCACGTGCGAACGTTCGAGCCGAATTTGATTCTACCGAAACGCCCCCATTATATTTTTTTCAGACGAATTTCGTAATTGGGTACTTCTCTGTAGATACTTAATTTTACCTGAGCTTATTAAATTAAGAATGGGTAAAATAGTGGTACTTCTGTTCTTATATTATTATTATATCGTTATTATTTAGTTCTCTTAATCATCCTCCGAAACTATAAATGTAAACTGTTTGAAAATTTAAAATTATGACGTCACTATTTTTTATTTCATAAAAGTTTGTTTTACAGCTTACCGTTTTGACATTTAGTAAAAAAAGTATCCTATTTGACTAGACAGTCAAGTACCCAATTATCAAGCGAATTTCGTAATTCGAAAGTGTATCATTTGAATTTAGAATCACAAATTTTAGTTTGTGTTTTAGTTAAATTATTTTTATATTGTGTACGATGTTCTTTTTATCTTTCGAATGTGCAATTCGGAATTTGAAAGTGTAATTTTTTTTATATTACGTATAATGTGTTTTGAAATTGGCACTGTTTTCAGGCGGTTGTTTTGTTTATGACTGCAATTGTTAATAATATTCAAAAATGTTTCGCAAAGTGTTATTTTGTGATTTCTTTGCCGCGTCACCGGATTTCAATGAAAGGTTATTTTAACCCTTTAGTTAATTACCAGATGATCCTTGTTTTGTATCTACAGGTGGTTTTTAGGTAACGATAGCGAGTTGCCCAAATAACGATAATGGTTGCTGAACGTTTATCTAAAACAGATGTTTAGTTATTTTTAGAAATTTGCAAAGCATTGTGATTACTACGATTTTAAATACGCAAGTGGCTGTATTTTTGTTTATGACTGAAAAATTGAACGAAATTCTGTACAGATTAAAATAGCACATGGGCTACAGCTGCTACTGGTTAATTTTGATCTATATGTCGGAATCAAACCCACTAACACCGCACGATGTTCTTTCACGTTTTTCTGTTCTACCAGTTTCTCCAATGAAAACAACTGGAACTCCGACCAGCTTTAATCTCCCTGCCCGTGATCCCGAGGTAGTGATTCGTTTTATATTATTAAAACATATAGTATGAAACACACATTCTAGGTACTGTATATGTGTATGCACTGCCTCTAAGGATTTATGCGATCCTATATGTTCAGGCATTGGATTTCAAAACTGAATTCAGTATATTCATTGGATTTATTTGTTACCAACTTTCTAAGTTTGATAGGAACAATCTTTGACCACATTTGATTGGAATTACATAGCTGTTTTGTAATACAACATCCTGTCATGTTTGTAAGAAAGAAAAATAATTATGTAACCTAATATCCGACATTATTCACAAGTTTATTGCTAAAAAAGAACTAGTTACGAAATGTTTTCATAACCGTAGTCATTAATTTAAATTATAATAGTCATTGTACATAATGTTTCTTGATATTGCAATTGCATTTAATTTGATTAATTTGGACGGCATGTTATTGAGGGAGTATGACGCCCAGATATTTCTTTTTCAATTATCGAATTCGAATGAAACATAAAGCAAATCTATAGCTAAATAAAATCGTAGCAAGTAAAACTGTACAACTGTTGAATATTAAAGTGTTTACGCTTTATATGTTGTAAGAACGATATCGGTCATGAAAATATTTTGTTCTTTCTTCCCCTCTAGACAAACAGCAATTGGGTATTTGACTGACCAGTCAAATTAGTTACTTTTTCTAAACGTCAAAACGGTAATTTATAAGGAAAATTGTATGAAAACTATATTTGTGACGTCATAATATTTAATAGTCAAATCATATAGGTACTATTAAACGTTGGATGGATGATTAAAAATAAATAAGAACGAAAAAATAAGAACCGACGCAACTGTTTTCACTCTTTTACCATTATTAATTTAATAAGTCCAGCTAAATAATTTATTTTAACTACAGGAAAGTACCCAATTCGTTTGATGGAATAGAAACACAAATGTATAGCATTTGACGTTACTGACAGTCGTTTACGCATGTCAAATACGTCAAATCTTATGCATTCGTCATTCTATTCCATCAAACGTCGGGCAACGAATTGCCAATTGTCTAGAGGAGCTTGGCCGTGTATGACAGTATGTGTGTGACAATAATAATGTAATCAATCAAGAATCAATTTTGTTTATTCAATTTAGGCAAATAATTAATTATTTATTTATTATAATTAATTATCGCGCAACGAAAATAGTGTAAAACGATTTGTTTGAAAACGACGATGTGATACTCTGACTTTAATAACTTAATGGCATATCTCTAGAATTAGATACCTTTCCTTTTTTCATTCGGAAATCTCCATGGAAACCCACCCATTACTGTCGGATTCGAACCGACTAAACCGCACACCGTCTCAAATCTCAGATTCCAGGGTGTAAGATGGCCCTAAGGCATCTCCCTTGCAACCCGGGACTAAAATTAGACACCTACAGAAAGAAAGTTTTGGTTATCGACATACTTAAATGGCCTAGTCAAGAACTAGTGTGAGCGAGACACAGTTTTTTCACAGTTCTAACCAAACTGTAGATACGTCTTGCATTAACACGGCTTTCAAAAATGGCGCGAACATTAAATAAAAAATACACACACCGGCAGAATTAGCGGCACACAAAAAAGGAGAGTATAAAATAGTTAGCTTTATTTTTTAAGAGTTTTTGAACGAGAGTTTCCCCCTCGTGGCCTGATTAAGGTTTCCATCCGTCTGGGCATGCTGCGAATGGTGTTGTCAATGATTTCTTGGGGCAACCTCTGTCATTCTTCAATTAATGTGTTTCGCAGCTCGCCCAGATTGTTAGGAGGTGGCATTCTTGATTTGACACTCCTCTTTAGCAAGTCCCAAACGTGTTCAATCGGATTCATATCCGGGGACCGTGCTGGCCACTCCATCACCGTAACACCAATATGGTTTAGGTATGCCTGTAGTGAGCGAGCACTGTGAGCCCAACCATTATCCTGCATTAAATAATAAAGTCGTTATCAATAAATAAGACAAATGGCATATGTTCCTCTAAAATCTCCCTGATATACCGATCAGCAGTCAGATTGGTGCCGTCGACTACCACTAACTCCGTGCGAGCTCCTAAATATATCCCTCCCCACACCATAGTTTTGTGTTCCGCTAATTCTGACGGTGTGTGCATATAGCTAAGTACTAATAATACGTCAATATTATTAATTTATTATGTATTATATTATTATGATAAAAATAGCGCAATGTCGCGTCGCTGATTGGTGCATGACCAAAGTCACCATTACTTTTGTCTGTCGCCATTTAAGAGTTCGGACAACGCATCTACATTTTATAAAACATCATTGGTTTTAACTATACCGATATCGTTTTTGTAGCGACCATTCATCAAAGATTTCTTGCTGTTGTCACTTCAATGACATGAATAAATGTGTAGGTAATTTATCAAATATGTCGTTTCTGTAATTGATAGGGAATAATATTATTTGAATTAGTTTCTTAGTCAGTTGAACGCAGTATACACGTTGTATGTTGGTACTTCTGTCAACAGAGAGTCCCAATTAAAATTTCAGGCTATTAAAAATTCTAGCTTCTGGCTAGGGGCGTCCTGCCTTAAATCTGCGGTACTAATCCCGCGTATTAAAAAGGGGTTTTTACATAGTTTGAAATAAATACAACAATCATTAGAACTTTTTTGCAACGAATATACACAACTCTATTTAGGTTAGAAAGTGTCAAATTGCAAATAGTGTGGCTTCGCTAAGACTTTCGTATCCAATTATAAAAGTGCTAATCTAATTGACATAATGACTGCGACGTTCGTTGTCAGACACTTGAATGACGTTGACGTGAAATATAACTAGTAGTTATTTATAATGAGTAATTTTAAAGGAAATAGAAGTTGTTTTATTGTTTAAAATGTAAATAAATATACGTAATTTTGTGAGTCACTAGGTCCTAGGCACAAGTATGTTTTAACATTAAGAAAAGCAAACCTACGAGACTGCGCTCAAGCAGTCGCAACACGCATACCTACCACAGCACCCCTGACAACCCCTTGTAGAGATACAAATGAATCATATTTGAATCCATGAATATGTAGTATTTAACTTGTCTGGATTTTTCCATGTAGGTATAAAATAGATTTATTTTAATTTGCATTCTGTAGCCCATAAGCAGATGAAAATAAATCGGCTAGATTATAATAAATTTAGTCTAAGCTTACCTTGGATGTAGGTACATAAAGATCTGTAGTATGTTGTAAAATATTTTAAGTACCTACCTATCTATTGTCCGACCTGGGTAATGTACTCAGAACTTCAAACATTCGCATACCACTAATCAGCTTTTTAGATTGGGGCCGTCCATTAATCACATGAGACTTGAAAGGGGGGGGGGGAGAGGGTTACAAAAATTACAAAACATCACAAGGGGGCAGGGGGTCTAGTAAGGTATCATGTGTATTTATTTTTTCGTCAAACGCGCGATGTCTAAACCGAAAAGTCTAGTCTAGTCTGTCTAGATATTTTTATCATGGTCGAAGGATTTATTATTCTGAAATCAAGATTTCAACGTTTCCATTTAACCATTTAACCATTCGACAAATAAAATTATACTTTATTATACGTGTATTTAAAGATAATATTCTAAAAAAAAATTAAGATTCTTTGTAGGAACTAAAATACACGTGATGTTGAGGAGGGGGTGAGGAGTAGTCTTGAACCTCACCACGTATCACCAAGAGGGAGGGCGGAGTTAAAAATGCTAAAATAATACCACGTGATTAATGGACGGCCCCATAGAAATGCTATCGTTAAAAGTATTGCGTTCATTTCTTAACGCACGCAACTCAAGATTTCCAATTTATAGGGTCAGTAGAACTCTCAGCGGATACTAAATACTTAGTAGCGGATAACAAACTAATGTGTAAAAGTATATCTATAATGATAAACCTGTTTGTTTAATTTTGAGCTAAATAAATTGATAGAAATCGACGAGTTGAATCGTACGGTTTTAGATAAAAAGACATTCGACAGTCAATGCTAAAATAAAATTAGCCTAAGTTACTCCTTATTACAATAGCTACCTGCCAATAAAAGTCCCGGCAAAATCGGTTCAGCCATTTCAGAGATTAGCCATAATAAACAGGTAGACGAAAGACAAAAATTGTAAAAAATGTTATTTTGATGTATCATGTTATATATTCATACGCATTTAGTAATAAATGGGTATTTCGATATTACAAACACTCCAATTTATAATAAATTTTTTTAACTCTTGCGTTCCATTGCTTCTGTGGCGCAAGTTGCAGGCTCAATTCCCGCTCAATGCAAAAATTTGTTTGTATGAATATGTCTATTTGCATTGGTCTGGTCGTGCCTCGGAGAGCACGTTAAGCCGTTGGTTCCGGTTGCCATGCGAACATCTATGGCAGTCGTTACGGGTAGCTGGAGCCCTCAAAAGTCCTTCTAGTTTAACTACTGAACTTCGATATCGCCTATTGGTTGTGGAGGTCAGGTGGCAGTCGCTTCACGGAAAATATCATCGTTCAGTCACATTATAGACTTGAAAGCCGACTAAGATTATTCATTGCGAAAAGCCTATCTTCTGTACACATTTATTTAGCGTTATACTCTAAAGAATTTCAATATTTGAATAATAATTTCATAACAACATACATAATAATATACTTAATACATATATAATCACACCTTTATCCCCGTTAGGCAGAGGTGAATTAACACCCACATTTCACCGATCTGTATTCGGTCCCACGTAATAAGGGTGAGCCTGTTGCCGTATTCCGGGCACTATTGTTGTCTCGAGCCATGCATCTGAGGCTGAGTCTGGGCTGTACTTATCTGTCTGATGTTGAAGTTAATCAGCCCTATCCTTCAGTCGCTTTGTACGACACCACATGGGAAGAGAAGGGGTGGCCCAAATTCTACTCTGCCGGGAACCACGCGGCTATTATAAGTTCAGTGTAATCCTAAAACCATTTATATATCGCTCAGTAAGTAGGCAGAGAAAGCCCCATTACACACTTTATATATGCCGCAATTAATCTGTTCACCGGCTCGCGTAAATGCCACGCCATGGTGAAAATGTATGGTGTGTTTGTTACACACCAAAACTTTAAGTAGGGCAATTTTGTTTATGTGATCTGAATTGGTAATGAATGACCCAAATAATTTTATGGCTGAGGTGAGATTTATGTGATGCGATAACCAAGCGGTTCGGCGACTCTTTTTTTTGGCGCACCATTAAGATCTGGAACTCCTTGCCAGCTCACGTGTTTCCTTCTTCCTACAGGCCCGGGTCATTTAAACGGAGCGTGAAAAAGCATCTGATAAGGCCGTCAAGCTTAGTGCCACCATTGTTAATATATGGTACGTGTATGTAATGGTGACCCTCTGAGACTGAGACAGTAGACTTTGCCTTCAGCTTACTATCAGGCGAGTTGAAGTCAAATGGACGTGTCCTATATAAAAACAACCTGTGATGTTGTAGTAGAAAGATTGCATTGATAGGTTGAGGTCGTTGGTTCCCTGTCAGTGCAATGTATGCGTTTATGTCTAATTGCATTAGTCTGAGTATTTTGTTCGTGCGTGTACTTACTGGCTGTTGCCCGTGAGACCCTACTACATAAAAGAAGCATAATATGTGTTATTCCTGACTAAAATTAATCACTACCAAATTTCAGTCACATTCTTTCATTCATTCATTTCAAACATAATTTCAGCAGGTAACAGAATTTAAATTCAAACAGGGTCATGTAATCCCCCTTCGAACCACGAATTTCCTCAGGTCAAATTCAAAATTGCAAGATAGGCAAGAGAAAATCGAAAATAATGCATTTTACACATCTTAATACTGTTATCTTTTTCGTCCCCTTTGCGCCATGCTGATGAAACCGTGGGTGATGGGAGACGACCATCCACTGTTCTATTTTTTCTTAACTTTTTAATTTTTTATTTTTTAAATTACTTGTGTATTGGCAACCCACGGACTAGGTATGAAAAAGAGGAATAACAAAAAAGGAATAATAAAAAAGTAAAGGGAATAAAGGAAAGTATGAAAATTAACTATGCCAACATTATAACATTCATAGCGAGTGGAACATATGCAATGGGATGAGAAACAGCCACGATGGAACCTTGTAAAGAATGAAAAGTAGAAATATTTAAATGAACTATATTTTTTAACCATTCTATTGACCAATTATTACAACCCAAGTATGTAAAAAATTCCAAATATCTTGAAACTGCAATTAATAACAGCCAACATTTTGATTAAAATCCATTAAAAACAGGATGTTACTTGCAATCGTGACAAAAAACATCACGAAAAACCACACACCCGCTACGTGTGCTCACAATGAAAAAATTTATCACAATAGGTCCAACCTTTATGTTTTACAATGAACTGAGAACAATGGCGGAAAAAAAGTTAATAATGTAGTTAATGATAGTTCGTGGAAACATCTAAGTCTGAGTATCGCACACAGATCCATACTTCCATACCAATATTATAAATGCAATAGTAACTCTTTGTCTATCTGTCTGTCGGTCTGACTCTACTTAATAAGTACGAGTAGTAATTTAATAACGAACTCGCGATATTCTCGCAGAATGAAACATCTACGTTCCTATTTATTTAATTCAACACCGAAACAATCGCTGAACTTGACACCTTATTTAAAAAAAAGAACATTAAAAAGAAATACACGGAGTATATAATTTAATTCTGCAATCGATTGTTGTGATCGCTATCATTCAGAACGGAACGGCATCATTCGAATTTCGAATCACGTTCTGAAACTCGCACCTCCCGCCATTATTAAACGGCCGCCCTCCGCGGGTAGACAAACTTTTCAATCATGTTATTACATTTTGAGATTACCTATTGATTTACTGACTAAGTGTACGTTCATTGCCTTCCTATTATTATGTATAATATTAATTTTTAAAAAAAGACGGGTTGCACTCCGGGAGTGCCGGCAGAAGTGAAAACTTTTTCTTTCTTTCTTTCTTCGTTATATACAGAGAAAAAGATAAAAAGAATACACCATGCCATACCTTACCTATAACAAAGCGCCAATCATAGAACCGATCACTAATTTTCTGTCAGAAAAAATTAATGAATTACAAAAAGAAAAAATAATCACAAAACGCAATAAATTACAAAAAGTAAAAATAACCACAAAAAGTAATGAAAAAACAAAACGTAATAAATTACAAAAAGAAAAAAATAATCACAAAAATAAAAGCCTAGTTCCGAACCTATCTGAAACCATATGGACTTACAGTCGAAGCGCTAACCGCTCGGCCGAGAAGCCTCTTGAGTCTTGACGCACCTAACAAAATGAACAATCTGTAGCTGTTGTAATGTTGTATGACGTCAGTCGTCGGTTACGGTTCAAAGGTCAACTAATCCTGACGCGCGTTTAACATTTTTAACCCATCCAACGCCGCTAAAGAAGTTTTCACTTTAAAAATCATAAACTTCCTACTAGACAAGGTGTTTAGAACAAAAATTATGAAAATTACGCGTGCTACCATTACCTGCTACGGTATTGGCATACGTTCATCTTTCGCTTCTTCTGCTTTCATAATGGTTTTCATACATTTGCCGGTTTCGGGAAGGTGATATTGTCCTTTCATTAAAATATCTTCAATCTGATTGACATAAAACACATTAAACTAAAAATAGAAGAAAATTATAGAACAGTTTCGGCAGCCAACATTTCACCATTTTCAAATTTTGTACATTCTTCGCTGAAATTGTTTCATCGAAAGAGTACCTTCACAAATTAGCACGAAATGAACGGACGTCTGTTACAAATGCACAGAAAATTTAATTAAACTGCTTACCATGTTCAGATAATATCTTGATTGTCACGTTATCTAAATAATCTTCTACTAAATTAAAATAAATGCTGCAATGCTCAAAATTCGAGAACGCTTTTACCGATTCAGCAAATTTCTTCTTCCATAGTATGTTCCAAAAGTTCCACGTAAGGTGTAGCAGGCGCATCAGCGAGTGTTAGCTAGTTTATTAATGAAAATCATCAAATTGTGGAGCTTGCACTTTATAATACGAATCTTCTGCATTGACGGCACACAAATATCTGTTCTTACAGGCACAGCACGAGTGTGATTGCCCTGCCTCTCTAGACAAGTGGCAATTCGCTAGCCGGCGTTTGATGGAATAGAATGACGAATGTATGGGATTTGACGTAAATGACAGTCGTTAACGCATGTCAAATACGTCAAATCATATACATTGGTCATTCTATTCCATCAAACGCCAGCTAGCGAATTGCCACTTGTCTAGAGGGGCTGGTGTTACACATGTCTATTGGCTACCATAACCACTTTCCACCAGGTGGGCCGTGTGGTTGTCTGCCACCTAAGTGGTATAAAAAGTGACAGCGCCGTATTCCTTCACTTTCAAACTGCCTCTAACAGACTCGTACCTTATTTGGACATTCATGTCACACCACTTATCGATCTCATCTTTTATATCTGTTACCTGCAATCATTTAAACCGTTACTTTTGACGCTCAGCGTTCCTTTGAGATAGCAATCATAATAATTGGAAATACTTACGAATAAATATTTGAAGAATTTTTCTATTGCATACCTTACTTACGTTACACGCGTGTGAGTCCCCTAAGAAGTAGGCGGAAGTGTACACCCACATTTAGGCAACTATGTTTTTCGGTCTTACATAATAGGGGGTGGCCTTTTGCCACAAAGTAGGCACTCTGTCATGGGCTGAGTCGCTTTCTATGACACCTACAGGAAGAGATGAAGTGGCCTGATTTTGGACCGCCGAGAAGCAACTGGACTTGACATTTACTTTGTCAGGAACAGTGGCCCGTATCTTATAAACTTCATTCTCGCTTTTTACCATCCAGCAGGAACCAGTCAATTGATAGACTGAATATTATACAAAAAATTCGAATTGACGTCTTTCGTTCGTATTTCAAGCGACCCCGAATTTTCGGATACACATTTCACGATACCGATCTATTTCGTTACCGTCTTCTACATTATTAGGTATATAATTCGGGACATATATCTTGGATCTAAAATGTACTCAAAACGCGCAGTACGCGTTTCTTTTTGCTGTCTTGAACGAGCTCAAATTCACCAAACATAAATTATTACAAAACAATCCGCGCGCGAGGGCCTTGTTCGCCTCAGAACTTAGGTCCAAAATACGCGTTCCGATACCTTACCTTAAATACTGTATACATGAAAGCGTTACTGACACGATAGGCCTTTTCTCACAATATAACAATACATCTGATAGTGTCATTTCTCTGAACAATACTGCCGTGGATAGTTGTGGGGAACTAACAAACATGGATAGTTGTGTTGAGCAAACGCCGGACATGTCAACACCATGTCCTACGATACAGTGTTGTGACATTTCGCTGGTAATATACTATTTATAATGAATAGCTTTTCGCCTGACTTGGCTTCGGTTTAAAGAAAATATTGAAGTTCGCGTGTTCGTAATTTGTCTGAAAGCCGATTTCAACTGATTTGGGTAAAGGTTTCTGAGGATAGTGTAAATTGAAATGAAAATGAAAATAATTTATTGCCAGAAAACATGAAGGATACATTATAATTAATAATAATTAGGCGCCTAGATCATGAAGGCAAACTATCTTTATGGAAGTTAGATTATATATATGTATTCCATTCCTGGAGTTGGAATTGTTATTCCATCCCAGATTTCGTAGTAATACATTTGTGAAAATGTTTGGATTTTTTGTAGTCCAGTTAAAACATCCAAATACCTTCACAGATTTTCAGATTCATGATATTAATATGATAGTATGAAGACAAATGGTAGAATCAAACTGCGAATACTATTTAAAAGTAAAGTATTATACCTCCACTTTAATTGCATTAAACAGATAACCTATATTACCCACCCGCTAGCCGTCAAATGGGTCAGCTTGACAACAAAGGTTTCTCATACCTTCCATTGGTGCGGTGTATAATGCCACATTCAACGAACACTTCCTATATCACAAGCCTTTTGTTAGTTTTGAAACAGACTTAGATTTACGAGTATTACAGCCTCTTCAATACTTATAATTAGTTATGTCTATGACCAGTTTTAAACAAATTAAGTCAGCAGTCAGGTGAAAAAAAAAATAACAGACGGATAGATGGGTAGACTTTCATTGGTTCTTTTGGTACCCATAGATATTGTGTGTACCTTCCAAGATCTTATTGATCTTCCAAGCTCAAGCCAAACTCACTTGCAACAGTTGCAGCACTTACGCATGGCCTAAGAATATTAAGGCGCATAGTATACATTTTTGTGCGCGTACACTCCTCTAGTCCTACTTCAATTTGTATAAATGACTGTGATGACTTCTACGTCAATGACTACTCAGGTAACTTTTTCAGCCCCTGTAGCCAAGTGGATTGACACATATTTTACATATATTATGTCAATCTCATACATTAATTGTTCTTTTCTATTCTATTAACGTATTGCCACTTGTCTAGGGCGGCAGGTTGTCAGTCCAGCTGACCTTACCTTTCCGCAAAATTTCTAGGACTCATTTACCGCATCGACAAACGCTACGGTCATCGGTCCTTCAACAAATATGGCCGCCCACTGTCTATCGGCACAAATTTATCACGCAAAGAACTGACTATAAAACACAGATGTTTTTGCTGTCGTGCCCAATAACCCGGGAACATTTTATAATATATACTGATTTTTTACTTGAAAATAGGCCTGACCTAGCTTCGAGAAAGGTACCAGCACAAATTCCGGGTCTATATTGACAGATGGTCGCACTATAGAGCCTTTTATTTTATGTTCGTTGCCTGAATCGGGAGTATGGTGAATTGGGTGTGGTACAAGTTATAATCGTTTCGATAATTCGTGTGAAAATTATCACCTACGTGGACAGGGGGGGAACGAATGGTACGTTAAGAGAAGCCTATTTCCAGCAGTGGGCTGCAATTGATAAATGGACAGAAGTAAGGTAGCTGTTCGGACTGCTAGAGAAATAGGTGATGACTTCCTAGCCAGGTCAGCCTGTCCAAGAGCAGGCTTTCTTTCTGGGATTGTGACGTCGAGGGGCAGATGGCAGTTAGGTTAAAATAAACCAGTAGAGTAGGAAAATAAGTAGGAGCCAGAACTGAGCTGCTATGTGTGGTTGGTAGTTGTAGGATGCAGATGGGGCTGGCGCTCGTAAAAAAGTGATAGAACATTTTTCCAAATGCTACGATACTAGCATACGCCACGCTCTTTTGCATAATGTCCATTCATAAATAGGTTATTAAATTCGGATAGAAACCAAATAATAAATCAACAGTTGGATCTGAGCCGCTCACCTCTGTTGCAATGAATAGTGACATCTACATATCTGATTAATTATTTATTAATTTGACTGACATTTTATATATTATGACTCATGTTGTGTAGTAACATTAAGCATATTATTATTTCCATTTGACATCTTTAATTTGACAATTCCTTTAATTTAATTCAATTATAATTTTGACATTTAATCATCTGACATTTACCTTTAATACAACTAGCGCTATACCTATAATGTATTTATTAATTTTTAAACATAATAACTTTTAAGGAAATTCAAACATTATTTTCCCCAAATGTTGGGAAAAAAATTGAACCTGGTATGCACATTTTTAAAACTACCCACATATAAAAAATATAGTATTTAGAAATATAATTGGTAAAAATTATTGTATTTAGTAAACCTTTGATAATGCCGTGAGGTGAAACCGGTCAGGTTAAAAATAAAAACCAAATAAAGTGTGGAAACAGTACAAGTGATTACATTATTCAATATATGTAGTAGATTCCACCAAGTGCCATCAATCTCCAGTATAAACAGTCAATATCATGTCACTTAATGTCCCTTTCGGACAATGTCTCTCTCGCAAAATGTCCTCTCCTCATAATGCCCCTGTCTCATAATGTATGTCTAAGTTGTCTAAACGTATGCCGACGCTATGTCCCATTCGCACAATTTTACATTAGTGTCACTTATAACTCGTACCAGGGCCCAAGGCCGTGCGTTTTATACCCGGGCAGCTCAGCATCGAGGCAATAAAAGAAAGCGCTCCACTGGCGGGATTAGCCACAATAATCATTCGCTTTGTTTGACAATATTCTCGCCCTGAACCTAAGGGTCCGTCTACTTAATCTACTTTAGAAAGATTTGAATTCAATTTCATCATATTTATTGGGAATAAGAAATTATTTCATTCTAATGTTATGGGAAAGTGTATGTGTGTCTGTTTGTCCGTCTTTCAGGGCTAAACCACTGAACCGATTTTGATGAAATTTGGTGTAGGGGTAGATTAGACCTTGAGAAAGGACATAAGCTATATTTGGTCGCGATAATCGACATCCACGCGGTAGGAGCCGCGGGAAAAAGCTAGTAAATAATAAATAGTGTAGGACATTATGTATACACAGCGCTATTTAGACGTAAGCGTAGCTTAACTAGTGTGTGATATGGCTTCTAGAATGCGGATCATTCTGACATACACTTTTTATTTACCTACCTTCATACAATTGCTCTACGAGGCACGATCAGGCCAATGTAAATATTCATATTCATACTAACAAATATTTGCACTGAGCGGGCAACGAACCAGCGGGCCCTGTGTGCCAGTAGAACATTATGCCGCTACGCCACAGAGGTATCTATGTGCCTAGGCAGTTATATTTGTTCTTAAGGTGTTCAAAGCAGTAGAAACAGCATTCAATGATTTGCTACCATCCTTTATTCATACTTCTGTTCTGGGGTCTTGGGTTCGTCTTTAGTGCCTCCTTGAAGAGATGCAGACCATTTGAATGTTAGTTCATCTTAAAATAAAATGAGTAGTAAAATTAGTTTCGTTCTTTTAAACAAATGCCCTGACAAATGAGATAACTAAAACGCGAGTAATGTAGGTGAAACCTTTATCATATGATGTTGTTGGAAGTTGTAGCGAATATTACTACGTTAAAAACTACTTATAAAGGATTCTATCGCAATTTATCTCTAATCAAATCATGTTTATTTGTTTAAACATGTGTTATTCAAAAATGTGCATGCAAGATGTAAATTAGTAATTATGTCCAACATGTTTAGCCGCATAAACAATATTTAATTCAATAAATAATTTCTTTACAATTTTGTTTCCTTGCTCCAAGATCTCAGGGAAGGGATGATAGTCTCCCACTCCCTAATGGTTACCGTGGCCTATGGACGTGTGCAACACCAGGGGGTCATACTCGTGTTGCCGACTCTGTAACTCTGGGTTTACATTTTCAGTTTAATATAGTAGAACATTATCTATTGCAAATCGAACTGGCAGATTGATATATTTTAAGAGTAGTTGAAACCACTTCTCATCTTCTTCAGGACCACTCTTCGAAGCTTTGA